>CM076151.1:34052500-34652500 GCA_038025085.1 Tetragonia tetragonoides | reverse complement strand
CAAGTTCAAGAATTCCCCTGCTAAGTGTCTCTCATTATCTCGCAGAAGTGTATTATGTGGATCAACATGCATTGACACTTGTGCAGCAAGCAAAGTGTCTTTCGCTCTCTGTGTTCTGATCTGTATATCACTGAAATTATCAACATTATGTTGCTTGAGGTCTCTCTTCAGTCTTTTTAGATTTTGCACCACCTGAAACATTTTAGTACCACCAATATTATGTGCCCAACCCGTCTTGACAATATCCAGGAACCTAGGTGCTGATATCCACATGTTAAAAAATCTGAATGGCTTGATACCAAGACTAGCCCTCTGGAAAAAATTGATCATCATAGGACTATGATCAAATATCCCTTCTGGCATAAACAAAACATCTGAATTAGGGAATATATCAGTCCATTTTGTATTACCCAACACTCTATCAATTTTCGAGAAAATCCTCGAGTCACTCTCATGTTTGTTAGTCCATGTGTATCTGCTACCCTTCCAAGGGATATCACATAACTGACAGTCAAACAAGCAATCTCTAAAATCTCTAATATCTTCAGATGTAACAGTAACTCCACCAATTCTATCATCACAATCCAACAAGCTATTAAAGTCTCCTAGTACAATCCACGGCAAATGAATACTACCAGCAAACATTTTTAAAGACTCCCACATTGGTTTCCTTTGCTCCTCACTACTAAATCCATAAACAAAGGTGGCAAAGAAATTCTCACCAGTTGCTAGGTACTTGACATTGCAATGGATGAGTTGAGCTTCAACCGCAAGGATATTAACTTTAGAACAATCTTCCTTCCAGAACACCCAGACTCGCCCTCGAGGATGAGCTGAATAGTTCACCACACACTTCCATTGGCGACACATATTTTTGTATGTTGTGTAAAAATTTATCTGTCGAACTTTTGTCTCCACTAAGTTGCAGAGCCCTATTTTATTTTTACTGCAGAAGGCTCGGACCTCCTTCTGCTTATTAGGAGCATTTAAGCCCCTTATGTTCCACGAGACTATTCTATCCATATTCAGTTGCTGGAACCTCCACATCTCCTGCTTCTGAAACACCATTTCCATGTGCATCCTGCTCCATCAGACTATTGTTGAGGTAACGCCCCAAATACCAAATACTATATTAAGTTGTGTTTTATTTTATTTAAGTTTGTAAAGAAATAAAATAAAACAAAAAGGAAAGAAAAACAAAAATAAAAGAAAAAAAAAAAAGAAATAGTGTTAACCGAGTTGATCTCGGTTGTATGTTGTTATTTGTGACTTTGGTTGAGCCTTTGTTAAGTAAGGAACAAAGGCCCACATTGACTTAGCTTTGGCTAAGAGTAATTGGGAGTTGGCTTCCTCTAGAAGCTTCGGGTTAGAAGAGCTTAGAAAATAAAAAGGCGGAGGCCTTTGGTTGACAGTAGACACAGCCGAAACAAAGAAGAAAAGAAGAGAGCCAGTGAGTGCCAACAAACAGAGAGTGAGAGGAACAGAGGTGTTCTCCAAAACGGTTTGTCCAACTCACAGCTGATTCGGCTTGTTCGGGCGAAGATAATCAGAATATTCGGATCGGTCATCAACAGGTATTTTTGAGTGTATCTTTGGGTTTGTGGGAGTACTAAATTGAGCTAGGATTTTGTCAATTTGTACTAGTACCATAGATAGATAGTCTACTTGTTGTTTGACCTCGTGATTGTTGGCTTTGTACTCTTGATTATCATAGTGGATTAAATTTTAGTGTGTGGAGATCCGCACCGTGGTTTTTCCCCTAATTGAGAGGGGTTTTCCACGTAAAAATTGTCTGTGTTGATTTTGGGTTCTTGCACTTTATTTTTCCGATTATCTGTTGTTGTGATTGTGGGTAAATATCGTAGTTTTCCCCAACAAGTGGTATTAGAGCTTTAGTTGTAGGATCCGTGTTGTGGGAAAATTACTATATTTGTTGAAGGGATGAATTATTTTATGCCAGTAAGATGTCTGGTAGTGTGCCCAAATTTGAAATTCCCTTGTTTGATGGTAAAATTAATTTTACTGTGTGGAAGAGTACGGTTGAGGATTTGTTGGTTGAACAAAATTTAGATGAGGCTTTAGATGAGACAAAGCCTAGTGGGGTGACCGATGCCCAATGGACATCGAAGAAGAAGAAAGCTGTCAGTACTATTAGATTAGCTATGGCTCCGGAGATCAAGTATAATTACTTGACTGAGACAGATCCAAAGAAGTTGTTGGATAAGCTCCAGAGTGTATATGCATCAAAGTCACTGACTAACAAGCTTTGTTTGAGATATGAGTTGTACCAGCTAAAGATGGAGCAAGGTACAGTGTTGCAGGACCACATTAACAGTTTTAACCAGCTAGTATGTCAGTTAAGAAATGCAGATGAGAAGATCTCCGATCAGGAGGAGGCATTGTTATTGTTAGCTTCACTACCTAAGTCCTACAGGCCAATTGTGCAGACATTACTTGTAGGGAGGACAGAGATTACACTAGATGAAGCAATGACAGTGTTGAGAGAAAATGATCGGATGATGTTGCAGGTTGATGGTATCTCTTCAAGTGATGGAGGAGATAGAGTACTAGCTGCGGAGGTGTCCGAAAGAGGGAGGAATCATGAGAGAAGAGGTGGTGGCCCGAGAAGTAGATCGAAGTCGCGCGCGAGAGACTTTAGTAACATAGAGTGTTACTATTGTGGTGAGAAGGGTCATATTCAGAGTCGTTGCCCAAAGATGAGAGATGATTTGAAGAGTTTCAAGCAGCTGCAAGAGAAGATGGCCAAGACCAAAATTGATGATGATAGCGGTTCCTCTAATGTAATTATGTCTTGTGATAATAATAAGGAGTTGTTCTTGGCTAGTAACAATGAGGGGAAGGAAAGCCAAGAGAGTTGGGTGTTGGACTCAGGCGCTTCGGTTCACATTTGTAGAGACCAAAGTATGTTTGATACTTTGTGCCAAGATGGAGAGTATGGTGACATCAACATGGGGAGTGGTAAGTTGAAGGCCAAAGGGATGGGAAGCATCCGCATTGAGCTCCATGGTGGTGTGACTAGAACCTTCCACAATGTGAGGTATGTACCCGATGCTCGTGCTAACGTGATTTCATTGGGTGAGTTGACATCGCAAGGGTGTAGATACATTGGTACGGGAAGGTGGTGCAAAGTGTATCGTGGTGCTACTTTGATTGTGCGAGGAAAGAAGACGGAGAACAACTTGTGTTATGTTGAGGGTCATTGCGTAGGGAGGAGCAAGGCCAAGAAGAAGGTCCGTTTCTCGAACAAGGTGGAGGTATTTGGTGATTTGGGTCGAGGGAGGATTTGTTGAGGTAACGCCCCAAATACCAAATACTATATTAAGTTGTGTTTTATTTTATTTAAGTTTGTAAAGAAATAAAATAAAACAAAAAGGAAAGAAAAACAAAAACAAAAGAAAAAAAAAAAAAAAGAAATAGTGTTAACCGAGTTGATCTCGGTTGTATGTTGTTGTTTGTGACTTTGGTTGAGCTTTGTTAAGTAAGGAACAAAGGCCCACATTGACTTAGCTTTGGCTAAGAGTAATTGGGAGTTGGCTTCCTCTAGAAGCTTCGGGTTAGAAGAGCTTAGAAAATAAAAAGGCGGAGGCCTTTGGTTGACAGTAGACACAGCCGAAACAAAGAAGAAAAGAAGAGAGCCAGTGAGTGCCAACAAACAGAGAGTGAGAGAAACAGAGGTGTTCTCCAAAACGGTTTGTCCAACTCACAGTTGATTCGGCTTGTTCGGGCGAAGATAATCAGAGTATTCGGATCGGTCATCAACAGGTATTTGTGAGTGTATCTTTGGGTTTGTGGGAGTACTAAATTGAGCTAGGGTTTTGTCAATTTGTACTAGTACCATAGATAGATAGTCTACTTGTTGTTTGATCTCGTGATTGTTGGCTTTGTACTCTTGATTATCATAGTGGATTAAATTTTAATGCATGGAGATCCGCACCGTGGTTTTTCCCCTAATTGAGAGGGGTTTTCCACGTAAAAATTGTCTGTGTTGATTTTGGGTTCTTGGACTTTATTTTTCCGATTATCTGTTGTTGTGATTGTGGGTAAATACCGTAGTTTTCCCCAACAACTATGAAACCCATTCTGTGTGCTAACTCCCTCATTGTCGTTCTCCACAGGTCTAGCTCTGCCTCTGTGTATTTGCCTCCATTCATTTCGTAGCCTCTGAACATTTTGCCTAGCTGGTGGACCAGTTGTAGGCTGCACTGGAGCACAAGTGTTACCAGCATTATCATTTGTCGCCAACGCAGTAGTAGTATGCACAGTCCTCTCATTGTCATTAGGGGCCACTGGCTCATCACTTCTCCTAGGTTGTTGTTGCTGTTGCCTAGGACCTCGTCTAGCTGCATTCTTTTTTCTACAATTAGCTTACCTGTGGGCCAAACCCCTTGCAATGGTACACTTAATTGGTTTCCACTCAAAAATAACCTCCTGTTTGATCAAATCCCCAAATTCATCTTCAAAGTAAGTGATTTCTGGTAATTCTTTTCCAATATACATTTCAATAAGCACACGAGCATAGTTAATTCTCTCTTTAGTTTCTGTCATTTTGTCTGTCATTATAGGTTGCCCTAGTATGCTGGAATTTTTGCTCAGAGAGCTTGCACTCCAGTACCACACATCCAGCTCAGGAAATTGCACCCAAATAGGCACCGGATGAATATCTGTCATAAACATTGCCTCTGGTGACCGCGGCTTGACAATGAATGGTTTATTATCAAAATGGTGGATGCCTGCTTGAATACTGCATCCTAACCAACAATTGAGCCAAACCTAACAATCATCATCCCATTTTTTTAATCTAATCATTTTATCAATACCATGATTTCCCCAAGTCCTAATAAAGCCATCAAGCACATCAGTGGGAGGATAGGCACCCAGAACATAGCATACCACTGCACTATTCCAAAATTCAATTTCTGATTTAACATCATCCGCCACAATTTTACATGTTTTAAATTCATTTTTCTGAACAGGAGGTACATATGAGAGTTTTGTGCCAGCATTAGTTAGCTTGCTTATATCAAATCTATCCCAAGTAGAGGAACCCCTACCAACTGATTCACACGAATAGGTGCTACCATTCTCATCATCTGTCACTGCTTCACTATTCAGCTCAATATGAGGGTTTGGCTCGTCAACCGCTTCCATCTCTTCTGCCCATGATTGTCGTCTCTTTGCTGAATTGGAGTGAATCAAATTCAGCCATTGATTCAATTTTTCTTGCGCTACCTCCTTCTGAGATGGGTTAGTAGTCACCACTTGCAAAACCTCCGTAATCGCTTTTGTCATGCTTTGTTCTAGCTCTTTTTCAATTGTTGTTGCCTCAAGAACTTCATTTAGGTTACAAACTACTCGATTATTTACCATTTTATCAGTAAAATTTCTGCCACCACCAGCCTAATCCACTGGCGTAGCGGTTTCTGGGGCCTTCTTCTTGTTCTTAGGTGGTCGTCCTCTTCCCTTGGGCGGCATTGCTTACGGGAGGCGCATGATAAGAATGATTAACGTGCGCTACAGAAACTTCTCTCTCTAAGAACTTTGGGGATAAATGTCTAAATTTATGGTGATGTTATCGTCAGGTCATATTTAAAACACTATCCACGGGTCCAATACTAAAGACTTAGCTTTCATATATGGCAAAAATCACCTGACAATAGTATGTTATGATCAAATAATATCACTCTAGATAATATGCGTTTACCATTACTTTAGATGAAAGACCTTATGTATAATAAAAGGACGTAAATTTTGACTACTTTTGTAATCGATCAGAAATTAAAGATTGTCAAAAGTATGTTAGTGAATAAAAAGGGTGGGGGGAGTGACTATTCCTGCACCCTTTTGAACTATTCTCACCATCATTTCCTAAATTGTTTAATAAAATATTTCATAGAAAAAATAAATGGGATCGGAATAACACCTTTAGGTGTGACAATAGTTTATAAAAATAATCCAAACCTTTTTATATTTAGGATAATTGCGTAACAAAAATACCAAGTGACAAAAGTTTAAGCATTATTTTGGCAACAAATTTTCACCATGATAAATATATATTGAATAAAAGTACTCCCTTTCCATTTTTTCATAGTCCATACAAAATAATAGTAGTCCTACTCCTATAACATTATTTGTTTTGGCTTGTCTACTCCTATAACATTATTGGTTGACAATGACTCTAGTAGTTTGGAGGAGGAGGCACAAAACTACCCTGACAACAGCACTCATATGGATAATGGGATCCCTTCCCACAGAAGTAAGTATATAATGTAATACCAGCATCTGTGCACATTTTGAAACATTCAACCTGACTCTTGCATTTTCCAACATATATGCATTGGTCTTTATCCACTTGGAATTGCTCTGCCCCTACAAAATCATTTACATGTGTTAAATATCAAAAGAAATTTAGTACATCAATAACTTCTTCGAGCATTATTTTTCTTTTTTCCATTCCAGTAGAGTATGTAATATTGAATGATAAACGGTAAAATGGTTAACAATCAATTTCAGTAATATAAAGTTGAGTTTTAAGTTGAATCTGATTAATAATAAGAAATGTTTTTTTTTTTTTAATTTTTATCGATGTTCTTTAATTTTGTTCATGAAAGGGTTTACAAAATAGTGGGTTGTTAAACAAATTTCAATGAGTTTATTAAATTGTTAAATGATCCTTTAAATTCCTAAAATAATGTAATAGTTATTAATGATTTATTCACCAATATAGGTGACATTAAACTAATATTAGCACCCTTCAAAAAAATATTAGCAAAATATATCAGACCAATAAGAAAATATGAAATTGTAATCGCACGGATCTGAAATCTAGTAAACATGGTAAAACTATTTATATGGACGATTAGAAAGAAAATAATTAATACTCTATAACGGAATGATAAACAAACGCACCATCCCAAATGAAGGCAAAAAAGGGATCAAGAATGCGAAAGAGATTAAAGTATGAATTACCGATATTAGGCCTGGCTTCAGAAAAAATAATTGAAACAATGACAAGAAGAACTAATATGTACTTTGATAACGCCATTTTCTTAATACGAATTTTAGTTCTTCCTCTGATCTTGTGCACTCCGGTCTCCTTATATAGGAATGGTATGGTGCTTCCTATTTTTCTAAGATCTTTTCTCTCTATATATATATATATGTTAGAGAATAAGTGTTTAGTCGTTTACCATAGAAATAAATTTTAGACAATAAATGTAGATACAAAAGATTATGTTACTATAGATGTGGAGTTTAACTTTCTTTTGGGGGAAGGATCCTCTGCTATTATAAAAAGAACAGTAGAGTGCTGTTCTTTAAACCTTCACCTTTGGATTGGAGGGGGTGGGCTTTGGGCTCTTAGATAGAGGGGGTGAGTTTTTTTTTAATTTAATCAAATTGAGGAGAGAGATAGAGAGAAGAAAGGACAGCTGTAGACACCCTAATCGGTTCTCATCCCCTGACACCGCAACGCCCGATGATGATGGTAATGGATTAACATGGACGTAAGTAGAAAAGAAAATTGCTCGAAAATCTAGACCAAATTCCTTGAAACCTCAATCTTTGGATAGCCCTTGTTATAAGGATTCCAACACCTTTGACCTTGCCTCAATCAGGTTCCCGGATCAAGAGATATCGCGTCTCGAAGATTTGGGTCAAAACCGCTCAATCCCGTCTCCTTGGGCCATCCCAAGGGCAATTTCGTAATTTACAGAGCACAAAAAAGTCAAAAACCCTAGTCACGCGTGGGCCGTCAGGCTCGGCGGCCTTCGTAGGCTGCTCAGCGGCCAGCGCGTGATAGCGGGGGCCCTTGGGCCAGCCGCTGGCCCCAGCGGCCCAGCCACTGAGCCCCAGCGGCCACCGCGGGCCCCAGATGCCCTCCGTGTGGCCGCTGAACCCAATTTTTGACTGGGCCGAGTTTTGAAGCCAGGCTTCCAGCCCTAGGTCCCTAAATTCGCCCCCCAACTCTATAAATACTTCTCTTCACTCTCTTCTGAGGGAGGTCAGTCAGTTCATAATTTTGAGAGTATTAAGAGCACATATTTCCCCAAATTCAGAAATCTGAAGATTCAAGCAAGCAATACACCTAGCCTAGCACCCAAGATCGAAGAGTAATCCCAATTCTACTAGTCCCGTTCGAACAGAACGTCCAGGTTAACCATCATGAGGGCCTAACTCTTCATTAAATCTCTTGTTTTACTGTTTATTAATCATGTTTTATTTAGCTTTTGATTATGGTTGAATAAATCTGTATGCTTTTGATTTTGTACATGATTATGTATGATTAGTTAATATAAAGTTTGTGTCTTTTGATTAGTTTATGCAAGTTTTCATCTTTTCATAGTTTTTGCATGCATATAGTAGCCTCCTAGGTTTATTTTAGCATAAAGTTAGCACCTTTATAATATTATTATTATTCTTTTGAAGATACTAACAGTTTTATTGATGTGCATATGCAATACATGGCGCGTTTAGCAAAGTTGGTAGGTTGGAGCGTTAATTTAATGCTTTATATCATGTTTATGCTTGTTAATAGTATGCATGCAATTGGGTAATATGTGCAAAGAGACAACGTAGGTAATTTGGTTGATCTTAACCCGCCTAGTTAATTTAAGATCATTGGACGACCGGATTTGTATGGAACCATCTAGCATAAATAAATACTTGACATGGATAAGCTTAGTAGAGGCCGTTAATACGGGCGATTTAGATGAGATTCGTTTTGTTTATTTCGTACCTACATCCCCGAACTCAATACTTAGTCCCCATGGGCATGAGTCAATTCCCAATAGGAATTGGGGTGCACTTTTGATGGTTTCCAATTGTTTCCTTAAAAATTGGTGGCGGCTTCTTATTTGCAAATTATTGTTCTTTATAATTAATTTGAATCGCATGTGACACATATTTAAGAACCATTAATTCCAACCAAAAATATTTCAATTAGCGCCGAAAAGGCGAGGGTTCTTACAGTGGCGACTTCACTGGGAACTTAATAAGAGGATGTAATTCGAACACTTGTCCATGTCAATAATTTATTTTAGCTATTTGGTTCAATTACCGTACGTGTTTATTTTCTTTGACTTTTTGCATCCATATCATTCATATTGCATGCATTATCTTTGCAAGATGTCGAAAGACATCACCACACCATAGTAGGAATTACCCATTGGAGCATTGTCTATGACTTAGGCCGGTGACCCACTCGGTCCGAATAACCTTTGCACATAGTCGTGTTCCACCCCATGACATTTACATGTTTCCATTAGAGATGTGTAAAACGGTACGTCTAGTCTTACTATGCACCCCATAGATGACAAAACGCATCCGGTCATGGGTTACCTTATCCAACCATAGATTGTGTCAAACTATTACATTAAGTCTCATAGTCCATATCAAAGTGCTAATTGCTTTATTTTCCATATTATTAATTATTTCCTTGCTATGTGATTAACTTCCATAGAATACTAGGATTAGATCCCCCCTTAGGATTCTTTTATTGAGTCCTGGTTAGGGAAGGTTTCCCTTTTGTTTGCTTGTACGTTGGGTCAAATAGAGTCTAGGATCTTATCTTTTTAGGAAGTAGAATCCCTGTATGACTCCGACGATGCTAGTGACCATGTTAGGAAGACGTTCCTTTCCATAAGAATTAGATTGCATGCAAATAACATATTCCCGTCAATGATCTTTCACCAAATAAAAAAAAAGAGTCCAATTTAATTCCATACGCAAGTCAATAGTATTTCTCCTTTTCTAAAATTAGGGAGTTTTGTCCCATATGCAAGTCAAGAGTATTTATAATTCCAATAGAGTCGAAAGATCATTGATTAGAATATGCTATTTACATAAAATCGCGTCTTACCCAAAAGATCACCATGTTGAGGATTAGTGCTAGATTCTTTTCCCACATTTGTTTTAGAATAAAATCTTTATTATTATGTGGAGTTTTCTATTTATTTTCTATTTTCTTAAACGGGCCTTTTCATGTCCAGAATTGGTAGAAGTAGAGATCCTGGTCCTAGGGAGTGGGAGAGAGACGAGTCCAGCAAGAGGGTAGTCCGCAAATTGTCGTTCGAACCTTCACCACAAGCACAGTTCGTGGGCCCTGTTTGGCTCGATTACCTTCGCACACTGCCACTGTCACCTCAAACCTCACCGCTATGTCTGGAGACGCCGAGAAAACCGCTGACCAAAAGATGGATGACCTTTTAGGCCAAATGGTCGCTATGAACGCTAGATTCACCTATATGGAAGCCTGTGTCGCCAAGTTGGATCCCCCTAATAGAGATGATGATGAGCCCAAGCCCGATGGGGAAAGGGCCGAACCCTCCACTAAAGAGGTGCAAGAACTTCAAGCCAAGCTGAACAGGCTTGAATCTGTCCTAGGTAAGAGTCGGGCCTTCAACGACATGATCGCCGATTCTAAGGGCTATGCTCCCCACATCAAGGGAAAATTGCCCACCAAGTTCTCCATGCTTGAAGTTCCCACATTCAAAGGAACCGGCGATCCACAAGATCACATTAGGGCTTTTACTACTGCATTGGGCCTTAGAGGCATTGAACAAGAGCTGTATGTTCACATCTTTCCCCAAACCTTGGATCCTGCTGTCAGGGCCTGGTTCTTCAAGTTGCCCACCCAAAAGTTGGAAAAATGGGAAGATCTATCCACACTGTTCCTTCAGAGATATGCTGACAATATCTTGCCACCCATGACAGTAAGAGAGCTGGACATCACCAAGCAAGGTGACAAAGAAGGGTTCACTAGTTTCGTGAGAAGATGGAGGACTAAGGTAGCCGAAATGATTGATCACCCATCTGAAAGGAATCAAATCAGAATGCTAGTCCAGAATTTGGCATCTGAATACCGCGAGCACATGAAGTTTCAACCCATAACCACCTATGCCCAATTAACTGAAGTGGGCATGGCCATTGAAGATGACCAACTCTAAAGGGGGAAGAACAAAGTCACTTACAATAACAACACAAGTGGATATAAGGACAAGAAATACACTAATACCAACCATGCCTCCACAAGTAGAGGAAATGAAGTGAACGCCATAGCTGATAGGCGTCCACGAAGGTACACTCCCCTCGGGATGACTTATGTCAAAGCTCTAGATAAGTTTATCAAAGGAGACTATCTGCATCCGATTGGGCCAACCCCCGATCCACCTGTAGAGAAAAGGTCACCATATTGGAACGAGTCTGCATTCTGCAAATACCATAGGGGGCGAGGGCATGATACTGAAAAGTGTTACACCCTTAAGGATAAAATCCAAGACTTGTTTGACAATGGCACAATACCATTGCCCAAAGATGCACCACCACCTAGCAACAACAACAGTCCCCTTGGGAACTCTTTTGCTATCGACATAGAAGAAGGGTTTGATCCCTCCTATTTGATCACGCCTATTGGACAGGCCATACCACCATACCCAAGCCCAAGATCCACGCTGGACGTCTGCGGCCTTTGGGGTAGCGATGAGGAAGACAATGGGTCACATACTGATCCAGAAGACGTGTTGACTCCTCAAGTCCATGACATAGCTAATGGCAAAGCCTGGTATGATATTTTTGATGACGAGAAAGAAGAGGATGACAAAACTCTAAACTATCTCACAAGATCAGGACGCCAATTCAGGCCCGAAAACATCTATATGGATCCATCTCAAATCCAACCTGTAGAGCCTGTAGCTATCCCCAATAGGGATTCGGCCCAAAGGAAAATGGCAAAAGAAGATGATGGGACCAATATCCTCAAGCAACTGCAAAGAACAAAAGCCGATATATCCATTTGGCAACTATTGACCACTTCTATCACTCATAGAAGGGTCGTACTAGAGGCCTTGAATGCTACTCCTGAAGAGGTAGTCAACCTCCTGGTCCAAGGAAAGTCATCCACGCCCATCACCTTTTCTGACAAAGACCTTCTACCCGAAGGTATTCACCACAACAAAGCCCTTTATCTTACTATAATCTGTCAACAGAGGCAAGTCCCTATGACTTTAGTCGACAATGGCTCGGCTGTAAATGTATGCCCTTTGAGGACTGCTGAACACCTCAAAATAGACTGCAACAACCTCGCGTATTCCGCACAAGGGTTAAGGGCCTACGATAATTCCAAAAGAAACGTATTGGGTACCTTCTCCATGAACATCAACATTGGGCCCATCGAGAAAATGGTCCAATTCCATGTGATCGACATTTCAGTCACTTTCAACCTACTCTTGGGAAGGCCCTGGTTACACGGGTAAAATGCTCAACTCTGCATCAAAAGGTAAAACTGTCCTTAGCAGGATCCACCTTGGAGGTCTACGCTGATACTATGATAGCCCAGATTGAGAAAGCTCCAGTCCTAAAGATAGAGCATAATGAGCAAGACGAGGAGTTATGGGGTTTTGAGAAGATAGCCTTCATAGAAACGATTGAACCCACACTCAATGTAAACGCTTTACTCAGAAAGCAAGGCCACTTCCCAGGCACCACTTTGGGCCCTCATCCCAAGGTAGCTCAAACCTCTTGGAACACCAAAATCAAAAATGATTTATTTGGGCTAGGCTACAGGCCCACAAGGCAAGAAGTTAGGGCCTACATATCCAAAGTGATGGCGAAGAAAAGAGCCCTTGCGGCTAGCAAACCTATTACACATAACATGAATCCTTATCCTCTCACCCTCAACGGGCAATTCCTTCAGGAAGGCGACCCATATCCTTACTATGGATTCCCTAAACCATACACGATCAACGGGATCCTAATGCCAGGCTTTGAGGCATTTCAAGACTGTTTCCTCATGAGTGAAGACATGCTCATACCTCTAAATGAGGACTAAACCACTAAAGATTGAGCTAATGACATGGCACCCAACGACTTTGGGCTTTTACTTGGCGAAGAGCATCGTCAGTACGACGAGGCCACTACCAAACTTCCCTTTACTGTGCTTTTTAATGAAGGTTTCGACCCGACCAAGCTAATCGCCCCAATCGGGCCTGACCGCACCACCTGGAAGCACAAGACGAATTGGACTCCGGTCAAGGGAGCCAAGTATAAGTTCACCATCCGCAACGGTCCTACAGGAGGGCCCAATTCCGATTCCGAGTCTGATTCTGAGTCTGTTATCCTAGAAGTGTCGGGTAGTCCACCCCAGCCTATTCCTAAGGTCCTTAGTGATGACCTCATTGATGTATTGTCCGCTTCTGTTAATATTATGAACGTCGATTTTGCTTACTCGGATTGCCTCACTGCTAATAATTCAAAAAATATAACGGAATTGCCAAAAGAAGTTATTAAAGCACTAATCAAACATGAGCAAAAGACTTCAATAGTCGAAGAAACGGAGACAATAAACATTGCAACTAATGATGAGCCTCGCCACATGCAAATAGGCTTGTCTTTAACATCTAATGAACGCGAACAATTCGTAACACTCCTAAAGGATTATACGGATGTTTTCGCCTGGTCCTACAAGGACATGCCAGACATAGACCGCAAAATTGCTCAGCATACCATTCCGCTAAACCCTGACTGCAAACCACTCAAACAAATAAAAGCTAAGAAGAATGAAGCCAAAATGGGCCTTAAGATCAAGGAGGAAGTCCAAAAACAACTAGAGGAAGGCTTCATAAGAGTGGCCAATTACCCCGATTGGGTAGCCAACATCGTCCCAGTCCCAGAAAAGGACGGACGGGTCCGAATGTGTGTAGATTTTAGGGACCTGAACAAAGCAAGCCCAAAAGACGACTTTTCCTTACCTCACATAGACGTCTTGGTAGATAACACCACCGGACATGCCCTTCTATCATTCATGGACGGGTACGCAGGATATATCCAAGTCTTGACGGCCAAAGAGGACGAAGAGAAAACCACTTTCATGATACAATGGGGCACGTATTGCTATACGGTAATGTCTTTCGGGCTCAAGAATGCGGGAGCCACATACCAAAGAACCGCTACGACCTTACTCCATGATATGATGCATAAAGAGGCTGAAATGTACGTAGATGATATGATCATAACGTCCAAATACAGAGAAGGGCATGTACCCTCACTTCAAAAATTCTTTGACAGGCTTAGAAAGTACAATATGAGGCTTAATGCCAAGAAGTGCGCATTCGGAGTTACATCTGGCAAGCTTCTAGGATTTGTCATAAGCACCAGTGGGATAGAAATCGATCCATCCAAGATCAAAGCCATAATAGACATGCAACCCCCGAAAACGGAAAAAGAAATAAAAGGCTTCCTGGGAAGAATCCAATACATAACCAGGTTCATCTCCAAGTTAACTATCACTTGTGAGCCCATATTCAAGAAACTCAAAAAAGAGGTAAAAACGGAATGGGACGAGCAATGCCAAAAGGCCTTTGACAAAATTAAAGCCTATTTATCTGAACCACCCGTTCTAGTACCACCCATTCCAGGCATGCCTCTAATTCTCTACCTCACGGCCACAGAAACGTCAATGGGGGCCATGCTAGCCCAAGAAATAGACAAGGAAGAGAAAGCGATATACTATGTAAGCAAGAAATTTCTGGAATATGAAACCCGCTACTCATCCCTGGAAAATACATCTCTAGCTCTGGTAGCGACTACCAAAAAGCTACGACACTACATGCTCCAACACACGATCCACATCAGATCAAGAGAAAACCCTTTGAAATACATATTCGAAAGGCCCATACTAAATGGTAGAATAGCAAGGTGGACCGTTCTCCTCTCAGAGTTCGACCTCAAGTTTGAACATCAAAAAGCCATAAAAGGGCATGCTATTTCGGAATACTTGGCTGACCAAGCCATAAATGAACTAGATAACAAGGATAAATATCACTTCCCAGACGAAGGGGTCATGACCTTAGACACCGAAACTTGGCAGTTATACTTCGACGGAGCATCCAACCAAAAGGGTTTTGGAGTAGGAATACTGATAGTATCCCCCGAAGGTGCACATACACCCATTTCAGTCAAACTAGACCATGAGGTTACAAATAATGGCGCCGAATATGAAGCTTGCATAATAGGACTGCAGTCCGCCATAAGCCTTGGCATTAAGACACTCTGAGTCTATGGGGACTCGTCACTCATAATTAACCAAATTTCCAAAGTATGGAAGGTTAAAAGTGAATCCCTGGCACTCTACTAGGAATACTTAGACAAGATCATAGTGTATTTCAATCAAATACACTTCACATATCTTCCGAGAGAAGATAATCAATTTGCAGACGCCTTGGCTAAGTTAGCAAGCATGATTAACATACCCGAAACTATTCGGATGATGCCCATCTGTGTACAAAGGAGATCCGAGCCTTCATATTGTGACACCCTGGAAGTGTTCCACGATGAGGAAGATGAGTGGTACACCGATATAAAAAATCTGCTTGTTTAGCAGCTCTACCCTCCTGATTCTAGTCCTAGAGCCCAGAAAGCACTCAGAAGGCTCGCGGCCCAATTCTTGGAAGTACAGGGTGAAATATACAAGAAAAGCCCAAACGGAGTCAACCTCCGCTGCCTAGGTACCGAAACGGCCCATAAGGTCTTGAGAGAAGTACATGCAGGAGTATGTGGACCGCACATGAACGGTATGATGCTATCTAGGAAGATAATAAGGCTTGGATATTATTGGACAACGATGGAAAAAGACTGTTGTGAGTTTGTCAAAAGATGCGTACAATGCCAGACCCATGCAAATCTACAACACCTACCACCAAGCCCATTATATACCTTCACCTCACCTTGGCCTTTCTCAGCTTGGGGGATCGATATCATTGGTAAAATAACCCCAATAGGAAAAGGGGGTTACGAATATATCTTAGTCGCAATCGACTACTTTACCAAATGGGTCGAGGCGCAATCATACACAAAGCTCAAAGCAAAGCACGTGGTAAAGTTCATTAAGAATAATATAATAGCTAGATATGGAGTTCCCCAAGAAATCATCAGTGATAATGGGTCACACTTCATGAAACAAGTGATTGAGCTGTTGGACCAATTTAAAATCCAACATCAAAAGTCATCTCCCTACAGACCGCAAACAAACGGTGCAGTAGAGGCAGCTAACAAGAACATCAAGAAAATCATTGAAAGAATGTCCGAATATTATCATGACTGGCCAGACAAGCTGCCATTCGCGCTTTGGGGTTATAGGACATCGGTTCGCGCATCAACGAGAGCAACACCATACTCCCTGGTTTACGCAATGGAAGTCGTATTACCAATTGAACTAGAGATCCCATCTCTAAGGATCGTCTTAGAAAGTCAAATCCCAGAAGTGGATTAGGTCCAAGTCCGCTATGACCAATTAGTCCTGCTGGATGAGAAAAGGTTACAAGCTTTGCACAATGTAAGAGTCTATCAGAATAGACTAACTAGACACTTTAACCAAACGCTCAAAATGAGAGACCTTAAGGTTGGAGACTTAGTACTTAAAGAAGTAAGGGCCAATGTCACTGACCCAATAGGCAAATTTCGACCCAACTGGTCGGGCCCATTTATCATCACAAAAATTTTAACAGGTGGCGCCGCAAGATTGGCAGATTTAGACGGGATCGAATTTAGTCAATGAAACATGGATCAATTAAAGAGGTTCAATGCTTAGGCAAGACACCCAATATAACACTTTCGAGAGGCCCATACAAGGCTAACTAATCCCGTAAAATAATAATAATAATAATAATAATAATAATAATAATAATAATGATGATGATAAGAATAAAACGGGATTGAATGTTAAAAAAAACGGATAAGAACTACGAGTGGCCTGATTCCCCTAAAAGGATACGTAGGACAACCCAATTGCAATTGGGCCCGGCCCCTTCATCAAATTCGCATTCAAAAGTTGTTAAGATTTGTGCACATAATAAACACAAGGTTGCAAAATTAAAATGAGCATGTCTCCATAAATAAATAATAATAAAGTCCATTACAAGACTTGGCAATTCCTAAGCAATAAAATAAATTAACTAAATAAAAAAGAGAGGCACATCACCCTTATTGAATTTAAAGCAAAATTAAAAAAAGGCAATCCTAAGCTAGACATGCTCCAAAAGAGTATTTCCTAATAAACTACACCGTAGCTTCGGTAGTAGGGACAACATCCTCCATAGGTTCATCAACCTTTGGGCCTTCCACTTCGCGCTCCTTGGGAGCCCATCTTTCTCGGACCACGGGCTCTTCTTCCTTTTCAACCTCCATTAGAGGATCACTTGTAGAGGCTTCATGATCGTTGGACCGAATTTGGAGCTTCTCCTCTGGCTTAGTAGTGATCTTGGCTAAAGCTTTCTTGGCCTTTGGGTTAAGAACACTTTTCACATGCTTGACTCCCTTTTGTTTACCCTTCCCTTTAGGATCATTAGGGTTGGAAAGTCTTAAGCTAGCCTTGACCGATTGGGCCTTAAGATCATCTTGTTCGGATTTCCTACATGCACGCGACCTTCCGCAGTCTTACAATCCATCCAAGCTTCATAAGCTGAAGATATCGCCGTTGGGGCCTTGATATGAGGAATAGTCCACTTAGGGCGACGATCCCATGCACACTCCCATGATCTCACCATACTAATAGTCAAAACCCGGGTTGCAAGCGCAACACTATCTTTCTGTGGGATGATTTGGCGTTTCCCATATTGCCGCATGATACGGCTAGGAAATATGTAAGTCAAATTTTGAAGACCAAGGATTTGATAATATCCTGTCTCCTTGCTGCATCCGATTGCGGATTTTAGGCCCTGTAGACAACAAAATTAATGCGTAGGCAAAAATAAGTTGAACAAATATAATTTGTATTGATTTGAATGTATGGGTTTCAATCTCTGTATTTTCTATCTGTTACAATGAACAAATAATATAAATCCTCTAATTCTGTCTCTCAGTTTGAATGTTCTTGAACAAGGGTCTTCAAATACTTAAATCTTGATCAAGGTAGCAATTTTGATGGAGGAAATGCTCTAACAGGGCTTTCTGCTTGTAGATTTTCCAACCTTTGAAATGAAGTGAGACTTCGGTATTTATAGAGAGGAACAGGGAGCTCCGATCCCCTAACGGGCTTGGTAGTCATGGGCTGGCCCAATTTCTTGACTTGGTAGTCTTTTCTTATGGGTTTGGCTGATTTAACTGTTTATTTGGCCCAACAGGTGTGAGTTGGCCCAAGGGTTAAATATAAGCCCATTTTGATGGCTTTTGGCCCATATTAATTTACGGGGTTAATTAATTAAATTAAGCTAAATATATTTTATCCCAAATTAATTAATTAAATTCAGCTAAGGCGCATAATAAATTTTTAGTGCCTACAAATTGCCCCCTCGAGACCGAGTCACGTACACGACGTCGTGTTTCATCGTGACGGGGTGTCGAACTGGACTTGACGTATCAGTCTACCATGTAGTTGACTCCATTATAAGGGAGCGGGGTTATGTTTAGATTCATGGCCTTGGAAGCGTTTTCTTGAATCTAGCAGAACGAGGGTCTTGTCGACTTGTTCCCGAACTGTGGACCTACTTTTTTTTTTTGGGATGTGACGGGGCCTTTGTTCTGTGTCTTGTTCCATCGTGTCTGATGGGCGTTTGTGGCTTGTTCTGTCTCGCCTCACGGGGCCTTTGTGGCTTATTCCGTTTCGCCTCCGACAACATGGTGTTATCATTTTATTGAACTTTTGACTTAGCAGGCAGACAAATTTGTAGTGTATAATAAACACTTTTAGTCGTCTCCTTGTCAATTTTTTTTTTTTTTAAAAAAAAAAAGGTTAGCTAGCTTCCTTGGTTGCCAAGCAATTGTCTCGCTGCCGTTAAGTTACCCAAGACGTTACTCGTGTAGTCCGTGTAATAGCCTGGATGTTTGGAGTATTCTCCTTTTTTTTTTTTTTTTGCTTTCCAAAATCAATTAGGAAGTTGAATTGATATCCTAGAAATAATCCT
Organism: Tetragonia tetragonoides; assembly: GCA_038025085.1. Lineage (NCBI taxonomy): Eukaryota > Viridiplantae > Streptophyta > Magnoliopsida > Caryophyllales > Aizoaceae > Tetragonia > Tetragonia tetragonoides. The sequence goes on along the minus strand of CM076151.1, from coordinate 34,633,589 downwards.
AATTAGACTTGAACTAGGAATCTCTATCTGCTTCGTATACATAGCAAAAAGACTCCAAATATATATAAAGGATGCAAGGGTTGCAATTTTTTTACTCCTTATGTTCAGCCAATTCAGCCAAAAATCACACCGAAGGCTTGTGTATGTAAGCAATTGACTTCCTGCCTTTTTATTTCTTATATTGTTTTCCAGTTGATTTTGATTTTGATTTTTTTTTTTTTTAACTTCTGGCTTTGTCCTCATGTGTACAGTATTTGTTTTTCCACCACTTGCTTGGAGGCATTGACGTGAGCAGTGAACATACGGCTGGACAAGGTATGTTTTCGGATGCTTGCTGATGAACTTTAAAATTACTTGCTGTAGTATGCCTTTGCTGATTAAGAAGAAACAATTAAACTTGTCTTGCTTTTCCCTTTTAATTGCTACGTGACAAAATAGCATGATACGCATGATGCATCGTAGGCTAATAAATTCATAAACCCACTTCAAGATTATTTTAGTTTTATACTAGAGTTCTTTTGTCATCTAGCACAAATTGTCCATGGTAGATAATAGTACTGCATCTGTTTTCATTACGAATTAAGGATATGAAATCTCCTATTTGCTTAACATGGTGGAACCCTCCCCCCCCCCCTTTAATACTGTTGTATCGTAGCTTAGAGATAAAGCTTCCAATTTTGATCTTGCCTCTGGTTCCTTGTGATGTGAGCCCTTGATCTTGGCTTCCTTTGTAATTTCCACAGTGATAGACACGTATATATCAAATATCTTGGATAGTGCAGCCCTTCCTTTTTTTTTATTGTTGTGATATGTTGTAATGCTCTTGCTTGGTTGAATTCATCCAGTAATTTCATCAATTATGAAGCTACTCTTTAATTAATTATATTGTCCTTGCTTTGTGTAGCCTAGTAGCACGGCAAAAGGCTCAAGTATTATTTTCTTTGATAATGTGACTATGACCAACTCTCCAGTAGTAATTTAACTTCAAGCAAGTCATATCATAAATTTCCAAATCTAATAATTTGCTTTGGTTCCAATTTTTGTTTTGCATGTATCAATATTCCAGAAGCAAAGCAACTCTTCTTGATTTCTTAGAACCTGGACATTACCTTCACTTCCCCCTTCACGTAGTGACACCCGAAGTTGATAAGGTTGGGCAATATTTTTGACGATTAAATTAAAGTACTGTGAGTACCTTTTCTATAGCTTAGCCGAGAATTGAATTTTGCAGTTCGCATCAAAGGCCTTTGTTTAATCTGCTTTTGGAGGTTCTTCGTCATGTCTCAAAACAAGGTAAAGTCTTCGACACTTTCTCTTTTTTTTTTTTTTTAGCCTTGATTTGCTCCCTTTGTATATGTGTGTTTGTTCTTGGTATTTCTTGCATGCATTTTTTCAGGATACCACACATGATGTCTCGGAGAGCGGGGCATAATACATGGGATCATCTCGGATTTGTGAACTAATGCGTTGTAACCGATAGAGGCCAACTCGTGTTCACATATCCATGCGTTGTACCCCATGTATTTGAATACCAAGACAGAGTACATAGGATCATCTCGGATTTGTGAACTCATGCGTTGTAACCATTAGAGGCCATCTCTGGTTCACATCTCCATGCGTTGTACCCTATGTGCTTGAAGACCAAGACATAGTACATAGGACCATCTCGGATTTGTGAACTCATGCGTTGTAACCGTTAGAGGCCAACTCGAGTTCACATCTCCATGCGTTTTACCCTATGTGCTTGAAGACCAAGACATAGTACATAGGACCATCTCGGATTTGTGAACTCATGCGTTGTAACCGTTAGAGGCCAACTCGGGTTCACATCTCCATGCATTGTACTTAGGTACCAGAAGAAAAAGACATAACAATGCCCGCTCACTAGCGTGGCAATGAGTCTTTCAAATCGGGACAGCATGTTGCATATGGAGTCACTAGTTGAGCAATGATTTTTTTCTTTTTTCTTTTTTTTTTTTTTTTTTTCAGGGTATAACCACGATGCGATTCAAAGAGTGTGTGCAAGACGGCCACACTTACCTTTTAGCAACCACACCTGAAGATGCCAAGGCTAAGAAGCGTAGAACTTTCCGTGCGCGTCGCTCTCTTCTACGACCTCGCGGGCTACCAGTGCAAATTGATGGCTCACTTGTTCAACCGGGGATGTCGACCACGATTGAGCAAGGAGCACTGGATGGGACTACTGCTTATATCCTGAAAATTCCCTATCATGATCTTTCGCCTTCGCATGCTACATTTCCCTTACTTGGTCGCAAGATCATCTCTGGCTCATCCAAGTGGAGTTCTCATAGTTTGAAGATTTTGGACGAATACTGTTATATTCCGAAGTATTGGGAATGGACTGAAGATATTCTCTCCCGCTTTGGAACAATCTTGACAAAAGCTTCTATTCATCGTGCTGTATATGCTTCCCTTTACACCTATGACCGGGAGCCTAGTGTTTTTCGTGCGCTTTGTGAGAGTTGGTGCCCTACTACTAACACTCTCAACACTTTGAAAGGGGAGGTATCCATTTCTTTATGGGATTTACATGAGATTGGCGGTTTACCTATTTCTGGTTTGCCATACGATGAAACAGTCCCCCATTGCAGCATATTGCAAGGGAAAGGTAAAGATGGCCAAAGACTAGTCCCTCAAACCTTTGAGCATTTGTTTGCTGTATATTATCACTTAGAAAATCATACCTCAAAAGGAGTTACTGCTGAGAAATGGGTTGACTTTTGGTGCAAGCAGAAGTTAGTCCACAAAGCCCCGACTACGCAACGACGTTGATATGCGAAGGTTGCTCCAAAATTTACTCACAATCCGGATGGTAACTTCAAGATTCAATCTAGGGAGTGGACCGAAAAAGAACTTAAAATTTTTAGTGACCTTGGGATTGTGGAGGCAGAGGAACAACAAAAAGTGTACTTAGCAGCATTTCTCTCTTGTTGGTTGTGTACGTTTGTTTTTCCGGAAAATGAAGACAAGTTGATTAGACCCAGAACTTTTGAGATGGCGGCTCTGATGGCGTCGCAAAAGAAGTTCAGCCTTGCTGTTCCCGTATTGGCTAACATCTATCGTGGTCTAAATGAATGAGCCAATTGCGCCAAGCCTTCATTTAGCAACTGTCTTTTTCCCGCCCACTATGTTTATGCTTGGCTTGCATGTTATTTCGACACACACTACCCTCTTGATCCGTCTCCGCCTGGTCCCAAAATGACAAGATATTCGGGCGCCCAATCAGCAAGATGCTTAAAGGATGGGGAGGCTCGAAAGCTTATTCATGAAGGGAAAAACATCGATTGGGGGTGTAATATATTGAACAAGAATCGGAATGAAGTCTTATGTGATGATGATGTTTTGGCGACCTCGAAACACGAGTATCTGGTGTCTCTTCGTTTTGGCTATTCGCCCTTACGTCATGAAGACCTTTTTTATGTTGAGCCTTACAATCCTCATCGGTTTAGCAGGCAATTTGGTTTTTGTCAACATATTACTGGCAAACTTTTGGGTTCTTCTCCTCCGTCCGAGGTGTCTTATGGCAAAGCGTTGACGTATTGGGATACACTTCTCTACAAAGGTAGCAAATCTAGTGTTTTTCTACCTTGTCTCTCTTTGAAGCCACAACAGCTTGTCACTCCTCAATTCCAAGATTGGTGGTCCAAGGTGAATGTTCACGACCTCAGGGATAGCATTGACATCCTTCTAAAAGGGTTTGAGTCTGATTCATCTCGTTGACACAAGGATCAGAAAGGTAAAGCATCAAAGAGAGGTACACAAACTGAGACAATGCTCATCGATGATGAAGATATGGATGAAGCCCCGAATGTGTTTGCTAGTACAACAAATGCTCTTTCCAAGTCATGCTCCAGTTCTAGATCTGTGACAGGCGCAGATACTGAGGGTAGCGACAAAGAGTCTGAAACTAACTACAAGCATCGGAGAGGGAAGCGAAAGTCTCGGGTCAAGGATGTGGAGAATAGCAAGACAATTTGTGCTAACAACGTCCATTCCTGATTTTTCGACCACACCTAACGACCTTGCATTGGTATGCTTTTCTTCTTTTCCGTCCTATTTATCTTCTTCTTCTTTCTCTGTTTACTCATTATTCTTATCTATTTTATGCAGATAGGGGATTTTGATCTTGACAAAGAGGTACCAAATGCGATCAATGAGCCCCTTCTTAATGAGATGAAATTTGGAGCGAAGACTTATGGGCCCCATTGTCGACCTGGGAAAGACTACAACTTTGTGAAAGGATTGACCGCTAAAGTTGCTGAAGGAAATGAAGAGGATGCAGACTCTCTATCCACCCATAGCCAAGCTTCCATTTATGGACCTCATTCTTTGGAAACAGCAAGCAAGAAGCTTGCAGATGTTCCAAAAAAACAATTCTACAGTTGAAGTGCCTCCCGCAAAGAAAAAGTTTCTTCCTTCACATTCAGTTACTTCCTTTCGACCTGGTCCTCATTCAAGAAATATATTTGCAGAGGCTATACGCGACATTGGAGCAAAATATTTAGCGAGCTTACGCGACGCTCCTTTCATTGAGGTTGAGAAGAGGTACTCGGAGGCTTCCACAGTATATAAGGGCATTGCAAACCTTAAAGGAGATCCTACCTCACTGAAGCATAAGGTGGACTCATATATGGCTTCTGTCAGATCTTACCTTGCACTGGAACATGCTGTTGCGCAACGCAAGTGGCCTGTCAACTTAGAAAGAGAAGTGGCAGTACATACAGCAAAGGTCACTGAAGCAGAATCAAGCCTCGATACTGTGCGCGCTGAGCATGGTGACTTAGATAGGAGACGCTCGAGAGTCGAACAACAGGTTGCAAATCTAGAGGAAGAGCTACGCAATGCTCGAGAAGAAGGACGTCAATTGACAGGTGACCTGGAGGCTAAAGCAACTTTGGTGAGCCAAGTCGAAGCACACGTTGTAGAGATGCGACGAGTTCTAGCTGAGATAGAGGCAAGCCAAACTTTAACACCTGAGGAAGCTGCCCAATTCGAGGAGCACAGAAAGAGCCTTTTGGAGCTTCAGTCATCACTTAAACCGGAAGAGTGGATGAACTCAGAATGATTGCTCTTATGCTTATTTCTTGTTTATTTATTTTTACTCAGCTGCGAACATAGACTTCCCTTATGTATTGGCGACTCCATTCTTTTATGAATAAAGAACATTTTGTTTTTTTTGTTTATTTGTTTGACTGTACTTGGTTTTATGTTTCCAAGTTGCCTACGTACTTATAAGAGCATGCGATCTCTAAATAAGATCAAGTCATAACGTAGTTCAAGAAAAGAAATTATTTTATTTGATTTTTTCGCCGTTCACAGTTTATACTCTTGCGGGCCAGGAGATTTTTTTTTTTTTTGTTTTTTTTTTTGTTTAGCCATTCACAGTTTATACTCTTGCGGGCCAGGAGTAGTACATTTTATTTTTTTTTGTGTGTTCAGTTTAAGCTCTTGCTTAGGAGCATGACGATGCACTCTTCAAGGATAGTAACGCTTCAAGAACTTGCCGTTGATAGGGCCAATTCTAAGTCCTTCACCATCAACAATCTTATAAGCACCATTTGTGTAGACCTCTTGAACGACATATGGGTCATCCCACTTAGAAGTAAACTTACTTTTAATTTTGCGTGAGACGATGATAGGCCTTTTGACTGCAAGGACCATATCCCCAACTTGAAAAGAGCGAGGACGAACTTTTTTGTTGAAGGCACGTGACAAGCGTGCTTGATAACATTGCAACTTTTGTTGTGCCTCGATCCTTTTCTCGTCAAGGGCCTCCAACTCTGTTAGGCGAAGCTTATGTTTTTCATCATTCGTGAGACCTTCCTGTATAGCGACGTGCAAGGATGAAATTTCAAGCTCCAAAGGCAAGACAACCTCCACACCGTACACAAGAGCATAAGGAGTTGATTGAGTTGGCGTCTTGAAAGTAGTGCGGTATGCCCACATGGCTTCGTCAAGCCTTTCATGCAAATCTTTCTTTTTGGGATTCGAGACTATCTTTCTTAACAAGTTGCAAAGTGCCTTGTTGAAAGCTTCAGCCAAACCATTTGCAGAGGCATTGTACATTGAGGAGTTGTGTTGGGTAAACTTGAATTTCACACACAAACTCGTCACCAACTTGTTGACGAATGACTTACCATTATCGGTGATAATGTATCGTGGTACGCCATATCGATATATGATGTGTGTTCGGATAAACTCGACGACATTCTCCTTTTTGACTTCACGGAGAGGGACTGCTTCTGCCCATTTAGAAAAGTAATCAGTTGCAGCCAGGATGTATAAGTGACCAGCTGAAGACTTAGGTGTGATGGGTCCTACTAGATCGAGTCCCCAAGCTTCAAAAGGCCAAGACGCCACTATTGGATGCAATGGTTCAGGAGGTTCATGGATGAAGTTTGCATGGAATTGACAAGCATCACATCTTTTTGCATAGTCCATGCAGTCTTGTACCATAGTGGGCCAGTAATACCCCATTCTCTTGACACTGTCATAGAGTTTTGGACCGGATTGGTGGGCACCACATATTCCTGAGTGAGCATCTTTTACTGCTTGAGTCGCCTCTTCTTCTCCTAGGCATCTCATCCAAATTCCAAGGAATGATCGACGATAAAGTGTTTCTTTGTAGTATATGAAGCGGGCATCTCGTCGACGAATTTCTGTTTTGTGCCTTGGGTCATTTGGTAACCTTGCTTGCTCCAAGAAGTCGATTAGTGGTTGGCGCCAATCCTCTTTGTCAATTTGATAGACAGAGATGAGATTGACTTCTCCATCAATATTTTCTTCAAGTGGCGCCATAACCCACTCTTTGCATATAGGGACGGACATGTGATCCTTTGCCCCCAGTGCCAAAGTGGCTGCGAGATTTGCAAGTGCGTCAGCCATCTTGTTGGCACTCTTTGGAACATGTCCCAACTTGACTGTGTTGAGCCTATCCAACAACTGCGAGGCGTATTGGTGATATGGGATCAAGTCTTCCTTTTTGACTTCATAGTCGTTGAGAAGTTGGTTAATCACCAATTGTGAATCTCCATATATGTCACAATCCTTGACTCCTATTTCCAGTGCCATTTGAAGACCCAAAATGAGAGCTTGATACTCGACCACATTGTTGGAGCATAACTGAGTAAGCGTAAAGGAGTATGGCAACACATGTTTTTCCGGAGATATGAAGACTACTCCCGCTCCAGCACCATCTTGGCGTGCGGCCCCGTCAAAATACATTTCCCATGGAGGCACTATTTCAATAAGGAACACTTCTTCACCTGGCAAGTCGATAGTGAGTTCCCATTCTGCAAGGATTGGGTGATCGGCTAAAAAGTCGGCCAGTGCTTGCCCTTTGATGGCCTTTTGAGACACATACTCGATGTCATGTTGCTTAATCAGTACTGCCCATTTGGCAAGTCGCCCTGATAAGACCGGCCTTGACAATATGTACTTGATAGGGTCAGCTTTTGATATGATCCTAACTGTGTGCGCTTGCATGTAGTGCTTCAACTTTTGGATTGCAAAAATGAGTGCCAAGCACATCTTTTCAATTGGTGAGTAGTTCAACTCTGCGCCTACCAAAGTGCGACTCAAGTAGTATAGAGCTCTTTCCTTACCCTCTTTATTTTCTTGTGCACATAATGCCCCCAAGGATCGTTCTCGTGCTGCGATGTAGAGGATAAGTGGTTTTCCATGAATTGGTGCGCCCAAAACTGGCGGTGTAGACAGATACTTCTTGATGCTATCGAAGGCGGCGCGACACGAGTCATCCCAATCAAATGGAGCATCCTTTTTCATGAGATAACTAAATGGATGACACCGTCCTGCGAGGTTGGAGATGAACCTTCGAATGTATGCAAGACGACCTTCAAGGCTCCGAAGATCTTTAAGATTCTTTGGTTCGGGCATGTCTTGGATCGCCTTGATTTTAGACTGATCAATTTCAATTCCTCTATGTCTGACAATAAAACCAAGGAATTTTCCCGAAGTAACTCCGAAAGCACATTTAAGTGGGTTCTTCTTCAATTGACATCTTTGGAGTCTTTCGAAGATTTGACGAAGGTCTTGCAGATGGTTCGCTCGTTTCTTGGACTTGACCACGGGATCATCGACATAGCACTCAACTGTTTTATGCATCATGTCCTCAAAAATTTGCTGCATGGCTCATTGATAAGTGGCTCCAGCATTTTTTAAGCCAAACGGCATCACCTTGTAGCAAAATATTCCCTTCGGAGTACGAAAGGTTGTGGCTTCCTGATCTTGTGGCGCCATATGTATTTGGTTGTAACCAGCGGTGCAATCCATAAAGGATAAGGCTTCATGACCAGTAGTAGCGTCAATCATTATCTCCGTCACAGGAAGGGGAAAGTCACCCTTTGGACATGCTTCATTTAAATCCCGAAAGTCCACACAGATTCGAAGTTGGCCATTTTTCTTCCTAACAGGAACAATGTTTGCAATCCATGTAGGATACTTAACCTCGCAAACGAAGTCGGCTTCGATGAGCTTGTTGACTTCTTTCTCAATTTCAGGAAGTAACTCTGGTCGAAAGCGACGCAATGATTGCTTTCTTGGGAATACTCCCTTTTTGATTGCCAAGTGATGAACTACGACTTTTGGGTCAAGTCCAGGCATCTCTTCATAACTCCAAGCAAATACGTCTTTGTACTCCGAGAGAAGCTTGACATATTCCTCTTCTTCTTCAGGCGTAAGTAAAGCACTTACGAAAGTGGGGCGTGGTTCTTCTAGAGTTCCAAGATTTAACTGTTTTAGATCATCCACTGTAGCTTGCCCCCCATCCTCAAGAGTTTCAGGAGCTTCTTCGGGCTCTATCTCAGTTGTAGAGTCCACATTTAGCACTTCTCGCACAGATATATGACAAGATGTAACAATATCCTCTTCAAGTTTCGCACCTTGTTGAGACGACTCTTGTTTGTTTGTATGGACCACTGTACGTCTCCTTATCTTTAGTGCACCATTTGTGTTTACTTCCAATGTTGAGAAGCGTTTCATGCGAGAAGGGACGACACTACTGACATCTTTGTCGGACTCGACGTCTTCTTTCACCCTCTAAGTGTGATCCCGTCGTCGGCGCCATTGCTTGGCAGGAGCATTTGCAGCGCCGATGGGCGCCGATGCGACTAAAGACAGAACATTTTTCCTTTGTAGGTTTTTGGTCATGTGACACTTGATCGTTTAAATCATTGTGTTGGTCACTTAACCTACTAAACACAGATGGGCGCATTGTAGATGGTGGGCGCAACCTGTCGAACACCGAGCTTGTTGTACTTGGCTCGGTCCTTTCATTTTCATCACTGGTAACCTCCTCTACAGTAATGTATTGAGAGGTTGACCTTTCTGTCTTGCGGCGGCCAGAGATCTTTATTGGTTCAGGGGGAGTGTATCCTAGACCAACTTTAGGGACCCAAATGCGTCCTCCTTGTTGCTGCAACTTTGTTTGCGTTTTGTTAAGCCCATAGGGTTTAGCTTCAATGACCTTTCCCAAAGGCGGAGGATTATCAAAGTTGTAGCCAGAAATCTCCATAAGTCTGTACGCCTTAGGATCAAAGTTTCCACTTGTAGAGGCTTCCTCGTCATTCAACAATTTAGAGGATGGAACAAATCCAAGCTTAGAAGGCTTCTTCACTTGAGTTTGCTTTGGATCAACCAAGGGAATGGTCGCACTGGCTTTTAAAAGTTTGACACTTTCTTCACTCATTTTCAGAGTAGTTTTCTGTTCACACCCCTTACCTTTGTATTCTGAAAAAGGTGATTCTCCCTCTCTGCGACGCGATCTTGGGATATAGCGCAATAGAGGGGTTGACGAAGGTAAAGGTGCCGACTCAGTCTTTCTTTCAAGAGGGTTGGGGCTTTGACTTTGATTTTCTCCCTCCTTGATTTCCTTCTTCTCGTTCTTTGGTGTTAGTTCAACACTTGGAAGAGAAGGAGTATCCTTGTTCTGTTTGACACTTCGCTTACCTGTCGAGGAGATTGATTGTGGCAAAACCTCACTGAAGACATCATTTTCTTGGTAGAATTTGGCATCAGCGAAATGTGACTCCGCCTTGGTGAAAGGCTTGACTTCACCCAATATTTTTTTCTCACCTTCCCTGTAATTCTTAAGGCATTGGTGAAGGGTGGATGCGACAACACCATTTTCATGAAGCCAAGGACGTCCAAGGAGCAGCTTGTAGGACGTCTTTGAATCTATGACGTGGAACAAGGTAGTAGAAGACATGTCACCTGTAGCGAGGTCCACTCGAATCATGTCAATTGCATGTTGACTATCTTGGTTAAAACCCTGAATCACAAGTTGGCTAGTTATAAGTTCTTCCATAGAAATGCCAAGCTCCAACATAATTGTCTTGGGCATAATGTTCACGGCTGATCCTCCATCAATCAAGATCCAGAGATGAACAATGGACGATTATGAGGCTTTGACCCCAGCAACAAATCCTCGTCTGTAAAAGCCAACATGGTATTGCATGAAGACCACTTGTTGGAGATTTCAGAAGATTCTCCGAAGTCTTTCACTTTGTCAACGTAAAGCTCTGGATGACTTAGAGCTAACGCTAGCAGCTGGCGCATCTCTTCGGGTAAGTGGAAGGTTTGTCTCCACCCCATGCGTGAAGGAAGAGCTTCTAACACAGCAAGGATTTTGGCATCTCTCTCATGATTTGGGAAATGTGAGGACCTTTTAACAGGTGTTTCATTTTTCTTTTCCCCTTTTTCTTGCTCGTCGTCTATTGTGCAGCACGAAACCACATGCACAACAGTTGGAGTGAAGAATTTTTCTGGGAAGAACTCTTTCAATGTTACAGGCTTTAGAGGTTCTTGCTAGAGAAAATCAATGGGCAATGTGTGTGGCTTGATGCTTGCCTTTGACTTTTTCTTTCCTTTGGAGCGACGAGGGTTCTTCCCCTTATTTTGCCTTTTCTTACGACGAGGTGGGGGTGGTTGTGCTCGCACTTCCTTCCTTGGCCTTCTTCTAGTCACAAGGGTCCAACCTTCATCATCATCATCGTGATGAGAATGCTCAGCAAGGTTGTTAGACACGACTTGTGGGGGTCGCTTTGTCACAGACACGATAATAGGTTTGAGACTCCCAAACTGAATCAGGCATAGTTCAGAAGACTCAAAGGATCCAAGTGTCACCGGGGCATGGTTAGATTCCACAGTCTCATCAACATCTAACAGGATCTTTCCTTCCTTAGCCAACCTCATGATACGTTCCTTGAGCGTTATGCATTTTTCAAGAGGGTGACCAAGGACCCTGTGGTTCTGGCAGTAGTTTGGGTCTGTAGTCTTTCGAGCTTCCTCTGGTCGCTTGGACTCTGGTAACTCGATGACCTTCTTCTCTAATAAATCGTCTAGCATACCAGACAAGTCAGAGTCCGGAAAAGGATACTTTTTTGCTTGAAGCTCCTTGAGTGTGGGACGGTTATTTTCCATGTCCCTTGAGGACGAGCTCGCTCCCTTTTCAAACTTTGGCTTGGCAGAGATTTTCACAGGCATGGTGCAGATGCTCATGGATTCTTTAGTAGAACTTTTCGAAGACTTGTCGTTCTTCTTATAGTCCTTTTTCTCTTTCCTTGGCTCGAGGGAAGGAATGAGCTTGCCCCCATGACTGGCGATGGTGATCTCCATGTCATGTGCCCGTGTTGCCAACTCCTGAAAGGTTTTAGGCTTGATACCTTGCAAAATGTAGAGCAAGTTCCACTCCATTCCTTGGATGCACATTTCAACCGCCGAGGTCTCAGTGAGGCGATCCTTGCATTCTAGACTTAGTGCTCGCCACCGATTGATGTAATCGACGACAGGCTCTTCTTTCCATTGCTTTCTGTTAGTCAGCTCAATCATGCTGACGATACGCCTCGTGCTGTAGAAGCGATTCAAAAATTCCCCTTCCATTTGTTCCCAACTATCAATGGATTCAGGAGACAAGTCTGTGTACCAATCGAAGGCGATACCTTTGAGAGAGCGAACGAACTTCTTGACTAAACGGTCACCGGCAGTTCCAGCATTATTGCACGTCTCTATGAAGTGCACGACATGCTGTTTAGGATTACCCTTCCCGTCGAACTGCTGAAACTTGGGAGGTTGATAACCAATAGGCATCTTTAGAGTGTCGATCCGCTTGGTGTAAGGCTTAGTGTAATGATGGGAAGCTTGAGAACCTCCACCAATTTGCACCTTAACTGCACTTGTTATCATATCCTGAATTTGTTGGACAGTGAGCGAGCCAGTGTGAGATTCAGGACTTTCATTTTCACTGTGCTTGGAATACACAGACTCATCGCCGTCGCTGTCATCCTCAGACTCAACAATCGGTTTCTTTTCTAGTTTCTTGGTCAAGGCAGCGATGTGCTCGTTCTGACGCTTAATTTCAGCATTCTTCTCCTCGCTTTCCTTAGAAAGCTTTGCAAGTAGCTCCTGCATGTCTTTCAGTTGTTCTTCCACAGTTCTGGCTTCCGTGGCCATAACAGAAGCGACGTCAGACTGAGGGAGTTCAACAGTTTCTTGAGGCGGTGTGACTTCGCATGAAGAAGGAGTTGAAGAATCGTTACTAGTAAAACGATCCTGTACCTGGGGTGACGATTGATACGTCGGATTGATGTAGGTGAGGATTTTCTCCACTAAATCCTTTGGGTTTTGCTTCCATGTTGAGGTAGCAGTAGTTCGTTCCTCTTCAGTTGAATGTTTTGAACCGAACACAGGGGTTTCGCGACACCTTGTAGGGCCTAACGAGAGTGCCTGAAAGGCAGTGAAGCCAACTGCTTTCGCCATGCTCCTGGTGAGCCTTCCAAACTGCGTACCAGAGGCGGCAGCACTTGTGGATTGCCCAGCAGCGGATCCAGATGATTTCTTCAGTGACTGGGAGACATTTCCTTTTGAGACCATGTCAACTGCAACGAAGTTGATGTTGATGATTTGGTGAAGAGACAGAGATGAGAGGCAGAGATGTCCCACCGAGCGTGCCAAAATTTGTAGACAACAAAATTAATGCGTAGGCAAAAATAAGTTGAACAAATATAATTTGTATTGATTTGAATGTATGGGTTACAATCTCTGTATTTTCTATATGTTACAATGAACAAATAATATAAATCCTCTGATTCTGTCTCTCAGTTTGAATGTTCTTGAACAAGGGTCTTCAAAGACTTAAATCTTAATCAAGGTAGCAATTTTGATGGAGGAAATGCTCTGGCAGGAATTTCTGCTTGTAGATTTTCCAACCTTTGAAATGAAGTGAGACTTCGGTATTTATAGAGATGAACAGGGAGCTCCGATCCCCTAACGGGCTTGGTAGTCATGGATTGGCCCAACTTCTTGACTTGGTAGTCTTTTCTTATGGGTTTGGCTGATTTAACTGTTTATTTGGCCCAACAGGTGTGGGTTGGCCCAAGGGTTAAATATAAGTCTATTTTGATGGTTTATGGCCAATATTAATTTCCGGAGTTAATTAATTAAATTAAGCTAAATATATTTTATCCCAAATTAATTAATTAAATTCAATTAAGGCGCTTAATAAATTTTTAGTGCCTACAGGCCCCACCACTTGACTGTCCATCTTAGCAAAGGGCAAGCTTTAAGGTATCCACGCCATTCATCAATGGTGGATTCATAATAAAGCCTTCGGCGGGCAGGAAACTGCTTTGGTTGGTACTTGAGTGCATTAGCCGGCCTCTCAATAAAGCACATATGCTCCAAAAGCCATATCTACAAAACAAACAAACAAAACAAAAATTAAAGTTAGGCATCCATTAAAGATTCAAACTTTATATCCAAAGCAATTATTCAAGCACTCACTTGAAGGAGAAGAGGGCTTCCCATCCATCCACCATGAGTTGGTTCTTGCTTCTTGCGATCCAGGCACATTAAGGTTTCACCAAGAACAAGAGACATAGGGGTAAAACCGTTTTGAATTTGTTCAACAATTCTAAGCATACAAGTTTTACCATTATTACCTCCACCAAAAAAGAGGTACCTATGCAAGAGACATAAGATAAAAGCACGCCTATAATATGTCTCATTATGATCATCCCTTACCTTGGGGAAAAAGATATCAATCATACCATTGAGGTCTAACTCACCGGTTCTAGCCACAGAAGAGGCTTGTGTTGCAGATAAACCAAGATACCTTTTATAATAATCTTCAAGGTTGGCCCCGAGCCTTGGAGACGCAGGAGCTTGATCATGAGGAAACCCAATTATGGCAGCAAATTCTTCAGGGAGAGGGCACAGTTCGTTATACCCGAACCTAAAAACATGAAGCTTGTCATCCCAAAAGTCAACCGCAGCCTCAAGAAGGTTCCAGACAACTTGAACTTGCTTCAGATGGAAGAAAGCATTCAAGTGAAAGGCCACAAGTCTCATCCTCTCTTCAGGGGTCATAGATTGCAACCACTTATCGAACTTAACTTCAAAACTTATCATGGCTGAATTCTAAATTAATTGGAGGTTTCTCTCTCTAAAAAGCTCTCTATTGCTATGGAATTATGAAGGTGATGTCCCAAAATCGGACTAACCCAAGGCTTATATAGGGCTCGCATGAAAAAAGATGAAAATATGACAACCCGTCGAAAAATAAGCTTCAGCGGCCCATAGGGCAGCCGCTGAAGGCTCGGCGGCCCCGATATGGCAGCCAAGGCCCAGCGGCCCAGCCGCTGAGCTTCAGCGGCCAGCCGCCCAGCCACCGCGGCTCAGCTGCTGCGTCTGGCGGCCCCAGTTTTGACCCCCGCTCCTTCGTGTCAGCCGCTGAACACACCCCTTTGGCCGCCGAGCCTCCTTTTCGAGACAGCACTCTTCTACCCGGTTTTGGACACTTTCCTTAACCGTTTCGGACTCCGATTTGGCTCAGTTTCCTATTTCTTCTATTATTGCTATTTCCTATTATTTCCTTAATTATTTATGGGAACTCCACAATTTCTTTATTTCCTTTTTGGATGATGATCATCTTTTATTCTCATTAACCCTTTTTATACTTATTAATTTTATTTCATTTTTGGCACCCCTTCCTTTTTTTTCCTTTTTTTTAGGAGGGATAGGGTACACCCAATTTTAACTTTTTTGGCTGTACTATTTTTTGCTACATGGCTATTACTTGCGCTTTTGCTTGACTACCTGTGCATTAGCCTAGTTATATGCAAGGACCAATAAGAACAGCAATATATTACAAAGCAAAGTCTGAATATTTTGTTTAACACAAATGTTCATAAATGTATTCATACAAATGCATTGTCATAAAAATCATCATCCGCATCAGCATCTGAACGGAGCACCTCAAAATGATCCTCCGACCTCCAGGGCTCATCGCCAAAGATCGACGCCGCCAGCTGGCCAGGGTCAAAGGAAGAATGACGGGCAGGCTCCCGATACGAGCACCCCTCTCCAGCATAGCTCGAATCATCCCCTCACGAAGAAAGAGGAGGCATGGTAGGCATCATAGGAGCAGGGACAGGGGGCTGGTAGTAAAGACCACCATAAGGAGCATACCCCGCATACCCGGGATAAGAAGGATACATCGGCATAGGCATAGGGGTAGGCTCCACAAACGGAGCCATCCTACTCCCACCAGGACGGTCTGTCCGATGCACAGGCTCCCTCTCTCTCCGAGGACTCTCCCTCCGAGGACTCCTCTCACGGGAAGGACTACGCTCAGGCGAGCTCACAATCTCATCATCCGACAATACCACCTGTTGTGACCGACGAGGAAGGGGTCGACGATACTCAACCTGCAACCCACCAAGCATATAAGATACATTTCTCAAAGCATACAACTTTGAGGATGCAAAGTCCAAGTCGGCCCTCGAGCAGGTGCCCTTCGAAAGAGCTCGAGAAATCCAGGACTTCATAGCATGCATCATCTTGAAGACCTTCCCGGTCTGCTCATGGTCAAGCTGCGCAGAGAAAAGTCAATACAAGCATAAAAGCAATAAAATCACATGCAACAGGTAAAATTACGAATTTACCCCTGGATGCCCAACTGGAAGAGGAAGGCCCTGGATGTCCTCATCAAGGTCCTCCGTCATCGGGACCTCTCCCCAGCACTCCTTCCCACCATAATCCCGACCTCGGACCCGCATATTCGGGACATCCACGTCGACATCGTCAACCCTAGGCTCCTACAAAGTAAAGCAAGTCAGCAAATAAACAAAGTAAGAAAGACATGGGAAGAACCAATATATAAAATTCTTACCTTCAAACCCACAAATGAAGGCATGAGGCGATCACGACGGAACTGCTCATAGTGCCCCGCAAGGTCCTCCGCAGGCTCCCTCAAATACCGCATAGCATCCGAGCCCACCATGGCCTCCGCAACCTGCTCGCGAGACAAGCACCTCACCAAGAACATGGTCGAGGGAGGATCCAAGGGAATCCTCGGGCCAGCCACATCAGGAAAAACCTGACGGAAGATCCGCTCTCCCAAATACCACTCGAAAGAGAACGGACCCGCAATCATGATCCTCTGACGGTCTATCGCCCTGGACGCAAGGACAGCATCCGGAGCCGACCCATGGTACTTCGCCCAAGGGAAGTAGTCAATCTACACAAGCAATGCAATATAAGTTATTTCCATACCAAGAAATACAATCCATGCAACAAAAAGCAAAACTGCTTTACCTTGTGCCAATCTAGGCGCAAGAGAGCCTCCCTATATTGCGGGAGGATCGAAAAGGGCGCAGGACCCCTGTGACGCCACGCCCTGCAAACCGGGAAATCCAACTCCCAGCCCGTAGGCGCCATGTCCGGGAAATGCTCGAAAAACCAAGGCTGCATAGAAACATGAAGCTAAGCACCATACACTTAAATCATGCAAATCACCAAATGGACACAAAAAACAAAAACATACCTGCAAGGCCTTCCATAAACCGCACAAGCTCACAGGAGGAAGAGTCGTCTGCTTGTATCCCTCATCATTCACGCAGCAAGCAAACCGCATGCACCTGAAGAGGTTGGTGTAGCCCGGCAACCCCCAGTTGTACTCTCTCACCCTCTCCCAATCCAACAAGCTAGGGAGGTAAATAGCATGAATATGCTCTCCCTTGTCACCAAAGATGGTGGTGGCAAGGAGATAGGCGATGAACTTCCTTGCCTTCTGCTCCACCGAGGTACACCTCTTGTACCTCGCATCAGTCAAAGCGGCATAGAGCTCGCTATAGGGACGATAATGGTGACCCCAGGTATTCCCCCAAGGGCCAAACAACTCCACCATCTCGGTCTTGCGTTTCCAGATGGAAATGTCATACACAATGGGCGTACCCACGCAAGGCACCCCAGTCAACATAGCAAACTCCGATGGAGTGATCATCATCTCCCCATTAGGAAAATGGAACGTATTGGTTGTATCCCAAAAACGTTCCAAAGACAAGCGAACAATGAACCTCTTGACTCGCTCAACCGAGTCCGCCGCTTTCAAAAGAGGGTCGAACCCCCCACCCAAAACCGCGCTTTGCACCTCTTTGGGCAAAGTCTTAAAAAGCCTCACCGAAGAGCCATAATTACCATGGGGCTTCAAATTTTCATCGGGTTCCTATGATCAAATTTGCAACCTCTTAGGTTCACATTTCAACCAAATGTTCAAGTTCTAAACATGCTTCTAAGTTCGTTCAAGCCGCGCAAGATCACACGCGTTACAAACTTGACAATTGCATACAATTCCTACACAAATTCTACTCAAGGCAAAGCATATAAACTAAAATTCAATGCATAAAACTATGAATTCAAAGTTTGAGGCTTACCACAAACTTGGAAGCACGGGAGCTCAAGTGAATCTCCGGTCGAAAGAGCAACTCCAACCGATCCCAAACGATGTCCGGCATCCTATCCGACCGTGTGTACCTATCTTGAGGAAAAGCCACATTGGGCTTCCTCTTGGAAGGCTTAACATGGGAGGGAAAAGCCTTGGTGAAGATATTAATTTCTTCAACCTCTTCCAGGACCTCGGCCCTTCTACTCCTCTTCTTCGCCAATTTGGGAGCCATGAAGAAAGATGAACAAGCTAGAAAAGATCAACAAGCAAGAATGGAGGATTTGAGATTTTCTCTCTCCAAGGGTTTCAAAAACCCACTCACAAATTCACCCCAAATTTGCGAGAAATCACAAATAAACTTGAAATTATGCAAAGATTATGCAAAATCAAGCAAATGCAAGCACAAAGAAGCAAATTTGAGCAAACTTGAGCAAGAAACAAGGTTTGGGCAACAATGGAGGTAGAGAGAGAGAGTCTCGAATTTTTGGGAAGAAATGACCCAAAATTCGGCTCCCTCTCACAAAAACCCTGTTTTCTCCTCTGAACCGGTCCAGCGGCCCAGCCGCTAACCCTGGCGGCCAGCTGCCCAGGCTCCGCGGCCCAGCCGCCCGGCCTGGCGACCCCTCTTCTAGCCCCCGCACGACCATTTCAGTCGCTGAGCGAGCCCGTAAAGGCCGCCCAGCGCTCCGCGGCCGTCCGCATGGCCGCCCAACCCGATTTTCTATTTGCCCCCTCGGGGCGGGCCCACGAGTTCAAATTCCGCGCGGAATTGCGTTTCTCGACCGTTGGAAGCCCGGGAAATTTGAACATGTCACCCAAAATGACTCTTTTGCCCCGCAGCTTGGTTTCTTATCCCAGGGACCCGGTATTATCTATTTTTGCAGGCGCGAGCCTTATATCTAATTTTTTTTTACAAGCACAGGCACTTTATTTTTTGCAGGCACAACTAAAGCAGAGAAATATACCGCTCTATGGCGACAAAGCTATCAAAATTAGCGTCGTGTCAACAACAACTTAAGCAGAGCAACATACCGCTCTTTGACGTTGAAGCTATCAAAATTAGCGTCACGTTGGCAACAATTAAAGCAGGGCAATGCAACGCCCTTTGAGGATGAGGCTATCAAAATTAGCGCCACGTCAGTATCCGCAAAACAGAGCAACGCACCGCTCTTTAAACAAAGCAGGTAACCCTGATCACAGGTGGTCAGGAGTTTATCTTTTCTTCTTTCTAACATAAGGCATTTTTTCCAAAAAAACATTGCAGGCATTTTAGCAAATACTTTGACCTTCGCTTTTACAAGCTCGGCCAAAGTGGGGGCTTCTGTAGACACCCTAATCGGTTCTCATCCCCGGACATCGCAACGCCCGATGATGATGGTAATCGATTAACATGGACGTAAGTAGAAAAGGATATTGCTCGGAAATCTAGACCAAATTCCTTGAAACCTCAGTCTTTGGATATCCCTTGTTATAAGGATTCTAACGCCTTTGACCTTGCCTCAATCAGGTTCCCGGATCAAGAGATATCGCGTCTCGAAGATTTGGGTCAAAATCGCTCAATCCCGGCCCCTTGGGCCAGCCCAAGGGCAATTTCGTAATTTACATAGCACAAAAAAGTCAAAAACCCTAGTCACCCGCGCGCCGTCAGGCCTGGCGGCCTTCGTAGGCTGCTTGGCGGCCAGCGCATGACAGCGGGGGCCCTTGGGCCAGCCGCTGAGCCCCAGCGGCCACCGCGGGCCCCAGCTGCCCTCCGTGTCACCGCTGAACTCAATTTTTGACTGGGCCGAGTTTTGGAGCCGGACTTCTAGCCCTAGGTCCCTAAGTTCGCCCCCCAACTCTATAAATACTCCTCTTCACCCTCTTCTGCGGGAGGTCAGTCAGTTCATAATTTTGAGAGCATTAAGAGCACATATTTTCCCAAATTCAGAAATCTGAAGATTCAAGCAAGCAATACACCTAGCCTAGCACCCAAGATCGAATAGCAATCCCAATTCTACTAGTCCCGTTCGAACAGAACGTCCAGGTTAACCATCCTGACGGCCTAACTCTTCATTAAATCTCTTGTTTTATTGTTTATTAATCATGTTTTATTTAGCTTTTGATTATGGTTGAATAAATCTGCATGCTTTTGATTTTGTGCATGATTAGTTAATATAAAGTTTGTGTATTTTTATTAGTTTATGCAAGTTTGCATCTTTTCATAGTTTTTGCATGCATATAGTAGCCTCCTAGGTTTATTTTAGCATAAAGTTAGCACCTTTATAATATTATTATTATTCTTTTGAAGATACTAACAGTTTTATTGTTGTGCATATGCAATACATGGCGCGTTTAGCAAAGTTGGTAGATTGGAGCGTTAATTTAATGCTTTATATCATGTTTATGCTTGTTAATAGTATGCACGCAATTGGGTAATATGTGCAAAGTGACAACGTAGGTAATTTGGTTGATCTTAACCCGCCTAGTTAATTTAGGATCATTGGACGACTGGATTTGTATGGAACCATCTAGCATAAATAAATACTTGACATGGATAAGCTTAGTAGAGGCCGTTAATACGGGCGATTTAGATGAGATTCGTTTTGTTTATTTCGTACCTAAATCCCCGAACTCAATACTTAGTCCCCATGAGCATGAGTCAATTCCCAATAGGAATTAGGGTGCACTTTCGATGGTTTCCAATTGTTTCCTTAAAAATTGGTGGCGGCTTCTTATTTGCAAATTATTGTTCTTTATAATTAATTTGAATCGCATGTGACACATATTTAAGAACCATTAATTCCAACTAAATATTTCAATTAGCGCCAAAAAGGCAAGGGTTCTTACAAAAGTAGAGAAATAAAACAGTAGAGGATCCAAACACCTTCTTTTAGTATGAAATCAGAGAATATGTTTTTAGTCATTTACCATAAACATAAATTTTAGATAATAAATGCATACATAAATAAAATATGTTACTATAGATGTGGAATTTGACTCCTTTGATATGAAATCAGAAAAATTATTGTATCGTATTTTTTTTCTTTTTAGTGCAACAAGATTGTATCAAATAGACATATATGCATATATTCTTGTAAATGAAAAAGTATGTATTCTCAATTATTGTGATAATATCATCAAATTCTATCTCCACCTTCTCAAAGAGTTATTTTGTGTCTTGTCTACTACTACATCAATCCCAAAAATTAAAAATTCCATTTACTCTTCTGAGGTTACATTTTGTAAACTTTAATCATAATTTAATTATAAAAGCTTTAATGAATTTTCATTTGAAAACGTATTCATTTAGTTCCTCAAAATGATTTTTAATATCAATAAATACTTATATAAGACGGTTTCATTACAATTTTTGGGGAAAGGGATAGTTATTTTTGGTAAAACAAGAGTCATTGTTCATAATAAGTGACATCTAAATTTGTGAATAGTGACTATATTTTATTGTAAGTAATTGGTATCACACAAGACTTTTTCCTTCTCTAGATTATATTTTTAGAGATTTTCTTCTATACTATTATAAACAATGATGGTAAAAGTATCACGTTAAAAACAGTAACAAACAAAAGCAAGTGATAAATTTAATCTAAGACGAAGGGGGTATATCCTACCACATCTATTTCTTTCTGAAAACAAATCAATCAATATTCAATAAATATATAAAGGAGGCACTTTTCGGAGCATCAAGGCATGCTACCTAATCGGGAATTTTAAGAGCCCGCTATCTAAGCGAAGAAAATGACAAAAAATAACGGTGTAAAACGTTAAGGATTAGCTTATTCCTTACTGGTGTAAAATTAGATACTTCCGGTCCATGAAAACATTACGCTTTCGTTTTATATATGCACCATGAAAATCTTTACGTTTTCTTATATGTCGTTGTATTTGAGAACCCTTTACTATTTTACCCCTGCCACATTCTCACCCTCATGTGCCTATTTTGGGGGGAATATGAAATGAAAAGGCGAATTTTGATTTGCTGTTCAAATCCAGCAAAACAAATCTCACACCATTACAAAAACAAGGAAAGTACTGCTACTTTTATTGCTTTACCGGGAAAAGCAGTAAATCCCCACTAAAATATTATTTTCTCTCTTAACACCCCATGTGCTCTTTTAAGGGCAAAGTTGAAATTCTTGTGCTCAAATGTGTTTTCTTTAATATTTGTGCTGTTCTCCAAACGTCAAAATTTTCGAGTACCGGAGGGAGTAATAAACTACTAGAGTTGTATGAGGGTTATAACAGATCTTCGTCTAATATTCAAAATCATATATAATGCTTTCTATATCTCTTAAAAAATAATTAAAATTACACCATCAGATTCGGATCGGAAAATACTTTAGAATGAGATGCATTTACAATATGTTTAGAACATATAAGTAAGAGTGTTGAGTTATTATACTGCCACCTAAGCAAAGAGCATAGGGATATGCCACATTACCGATCAATTGAAAATTAATTAATTAAATAAATGATAGAAGATAATATTTGGTAGAGTTAGAATGATAATAAAAGCCAAATTATTGTTCTAATAGGAGACTCTATATTTATCCACTATATCTTGATATCTATAAACGATAAGTTATTTTCCTCAACCCATGAATAAAGATACCAACCTCAGCCCTCACCACGTTTTTTTTTTTTTTTCTGATTTCTTTGTGTTTTCCTTCCTCCTTGATTCAATATGTCTTCTTAGTTGTTGTTTTTTTTATTAATTTATTACTTTGCACTAAAGTTGATTTAAAAAATAATAGATTTAATTGTTTACCAATGCAATAGCCAAGTTGACATGTATAAATAAGTTTTTCTTTGTTCTCCCTTCAATCAATAATTCATTATGACATTGATCAGGTTGTTTTATTTACAACGTTGTTTTATTTACTATTACATTGCTTGATCAAAAACACTTTTACATTGCAATTTGTTTTTTATTTGGTTGGTTTTTCTGATCCATTTACGTAAGCAACCAATCAATTTTTGATCGACAGTTCAAATAATGATGGTCTAGCAATGATTTTAGTTCAAGTAATGGTGGTCTAGCAAGGAAGTAGGCAATCTTGTAAATGGGTGTGTGATGTGAGGAGGGTAGCTTCTCACTTTTTTTTCCCTTCTCTAAATTAAGGTTATATTGGTAATTTTAAGTGGTAGGGATGTGGTATAACTGATATTGATTAAAATAAGGTGTGGTATTTAGTACTCTCATTCATTAATTCTTTCTTTCTTTTCTTTTTTGGTGCAACATCTCTTGCTCGGAAGAACATTTCAATTAAAAAAAGGAATATCCCCCTTAATTCTTTTAGCTCTCTCATTTTTCGTTTTTCACTCCGTTAGTATAAAGAATTGACTTAACACAAAAACTTTTGTAAGACGATCTTTTTAAACTTTTAATGACAAGTGAATTACTTTTAAGCAAATCAAAGGCCACGGTTCATAATAAGTAACCTCTAGTAATCCCATTTTATTATGTGTTGATCTTACTTAAGACTTGTTCCTTAAACACCATATAGATGATATTTTAGACCTTGAAAAGGCACAATAGAGAAGGCATATGACTGGGGGAAAACCTGTTTTAACTTCATTTGTTTGTTTACGTACAACCGTTTTGTTTGTTTTTAGTAGAACAAAAATCAAACACATAAAAAACAAAGCCAAAAATATATGCAGCGCAAGTGGTATTCGTATTTGTTGGCGACGACGACATAGGTGATATCACAATATGGAAAGCTGCAAGAGTTCCCTTACCAAAATAAAATATCATAACCAGGATTGGCCTCGTCTAAGTGGATTTTGTTTTGGTGGTCTAAATGCCAACCTGAGTTCAAATCCCACTAACTTCCCCTAAATAAATTAATAGACTTCAAAACAGGGGTGAAGTCAGGATTTTAAAAGTACAGGGCCGAAACTTTTATCAAATTCCTAACATATCAACATTCTTCATTTTCTCTAAATTCGCGTTTCATTCATTATCGTCAACTGTAGTAGCTTTTTTTTATTAACAAAAACTATAGTAGCTTTAGGATTTAAATTATTTTTCTGTGATAAAAAAATTAACTTCACGATTTAGGATTGAAGATGAACATGCACGGTTTTGCACTACAAAAGAAACTCAAGAGTTTTTGATTTTGTAACTTATATACCCTATAAAATTCCACAGAAATAAAATTTGTGACAATAAAAGTCTAAATCATACATAAATAGTCAATAATATTAAATGTTTAAGTTTATTTATTTTGAATATATGTAGAATGAACCGGAGTCAAGAATTATAATTATAATGATTTTAATTATTAGGCATACAATATACAGTATAGAGAATAAAAAATGCACCTGATTATATAATACTAAAAGAAGTGATAAAATTCACTCAAAAAAAGAAAAAAAAGAAAGAAGTGATGAAAATTTGATGTTTTTTCTTGTGTTTGTCTCTCAATGAATTCAATTTTTTAGGGCTTTTTTTAATTTCAGTTGGGAAGGAGGGAAGCCCAAAAAAAAATGAAAAGAAAAGGCGAAAAAAAGAAAATTAAAGTGTGCTGGGTGCGGAATCGAACTCTCGATGGGAGCAATCAACTAAAGCAGAGTTTAACCACTGAGCCAAGGAAAATCTTACAGTAAGAAGCTGAATATTATTGTTTTTATTACGTTTACATAGGTCAGAACAAAATAAAAAAAAAATTGGGCTGGGATAGGGGGCCAGGCCTATGCCAGCCCCTCATGTGGCTTCGCCCCTGCTTCAAAGTAGGGGCCAGTCAACCCCCTACCACAGAAAAATACTGTAAATTGAATTAGTAACAACAACATAACATGCAAATTCGAATGTAGTCATATTACCTCATTGCCTGGCATCAGAAGTCCCAGCGCACAAGACATGAAACATGATGTCATCAAAATTTTCAATTATTTTACCATAATTCATACAAAAATACGTTTAATTTGTATGACAAAACTTTGCAAGCTAGGGATGTGTATCTTTTTCACTTACACATTAATTGATTTAGTTTAGTTTGGTCTTGGTGATTTAATAATCTAGTTATTTCCTCACTCATTATTGTTCTGTTCATTTCAGTTTAGTAGAGTTCAGATTAGTTCAATTCATTAAAATATATAAACACTAATAGGTATGTAGGTCTACAGTGACTATATTAGCAATTAATAGGTATGTAGGTCTACAGTGACTATATGGTAAGCAATACAAAAACTTGTGTGGACTTAATCCACGGTGGACCAATACTTGGAGTCACCCCCTACTTCACCTGGAGCCACCCCTCTCTAAAGGTGGAGCCACCCTACTTCACCTAGAGCCACCCCTTAAACTTATACTTGGCACCACCCCTACTTCACCTAGAGCCACCCCTCAAACTTATACTTGGCACCACCCCCTACTTTACCTGGAGCCACCCCCTACTTTACCTGGAGCCACCTTTTAAAATTACTTGGTCCACGGTGGACTAAGTCCACACAAGACCTAGTGGGTAAGCAAAAGGACTCCAATAATTCTTTGTCAAGGACTCCCAATTTACAACCACCGCTAGTAACGGTGGAAGCTGTGGCCGCCGGCGAGGGCGAGGGTGACGGTGAGGGTGAGCGAGTCCAATTACCAGTCTCCAGATCAGTACCATTGTGGCTTAATAAATTGTGTTTGCCTTGAATTAATAATATCTGTTGTAGCAATAAGAACACAAGGGGGGTGAATTGGGTTCTTTAAATTTTGCGGAATTTATAACTTTTAATTCAACTAATCTAGTGTCACGTTCTCAACAATTACTTGAATAATAAAACAATAAATCAAACCAGAACTTGACACACGATTTAGCGTGGAAACCTTCCTTAAACCTAAGGAAGTAAAACCACGACCGCGAGGGATTTTAACGTCTACTTATTCTCATTAATAAGAAGACATGACCCGATTACACGTAGCACCAACTACTCGAGCCAAAACGTGCTCAAGCTTCTCCTAAGCCTGAACACCACGAACTCCACGTTCACAACAGATAAGAACAGATTCAGACTGCCTAAACAATGCTTCTATGAAAGCTTAAAAGGCACAAATTAAACCTATGACGTACTGACAGTAAGACCAAGCAATTCAGAACTTAACACAGACTGAAAAAACAATAAAGCAATTGTTCCTTCAACACAACAGCAGCTATAAGTAATAAGAACGTCTGTATGCTCAAGTGCTCTCAAAGATTTTCTCAATTCAGTGCGTGAACAAAACTGATGCTCTGCCCTTCTTTAAATAACCAAAGAGTGATTTCACAAAAGGCAGAAGACAGAAAGGTATTTTAAAGTTTCCAAACTAATATAAGCAGTAGTAGTTAAATAGGAAACTAATTTTCGACTTGGCTAAAAAACAGCTAGATTCACCTTAATGAAATCTATAGCCAAGCTGTCAAACCTTAGGATAATAGAGAATAAAATCTCTAATATATGAAAACCTTTTCCAAGTAACATAATAAAATCTTTTCTCGAAATTTATAAGATCAAATACAAAAGATTTTATCATACGAATCTTTCCATTAAACCAGTTTATGTTATAAAACAGAAATCCTCCAAATAAACAGAGAATCGATTTCTCAATTGTTCTTTGGACTATTTTGAGCACTAGCTAGTATTGGGCGTCTGAAAGAAACAGTTCCTTGAATTGTTCCTTTCAGCTGCTCAATACGTAGCTACTTATTCCTTAGCGTACAAGCTGTGAGTCTGTAACAAGTCCCAAATTACTAAGACTTAAGGTCAGAAGTCTTACATGAGTTCTAAACTACAAATCCCTTGAATCATCTGTAGAACTTCATGCTTCAATGTCCTTGCTATATTGATCACCATCTACTTGATGTTTTAACCTGCAAAACACACCCTTGCAAGCACACAAATCAAACATGTTGAGTTAAGTACACTTAAGTATATCATCATCAAAACACTAAGGGTTCAACAAATTCCCCCTTTTTGATGATGACAAGCCTAGGTGTGCTTAACTCGATCAAGACTAATTCAATTCAGTATATAAGCAATCTGCAAGGACATAAACTTTGAGAACAATACCACACTAATACTAAACACTTTTATAGAGAGACATTTAACAACCTGCATATGTGAACTTCATAAGACCAGCCAATAGACATCAAGTCGCAAACCCATTTCCAGCAAGAGAACCAATTAAAAAGAACCAGAGACTGTCAAACTAAGACAAGACAGAAATAATCAAAGTATAGCACACATATTTTCCCCCTCTTGGCATCATCAAAAGGAAATTAGATTAGCAATAGCATATGCAACCATAGTCTAAAGTCTGTACAAACCACTATCAAAAACATCCAAAGCTCCAGGCTAACATCTACCACAAGTTTCCAGTAGCTCGAACTGCAATCTAAGGATACTAGCCAATTATGAACAACTGTCAGTGAGCATAAGTCCAAATCACAACGAAGCAGAAAGAAATATCTAGGAGCAGGGAGGAACCATTTACAGATAAAGGTTCACAGCTAGCAAAAAGAAGTGGAAAGGCTAAAGATGATCATCCTAGTGTGGCAGACAGACGACGCAGCCGAGAGAGGATTAAGTTCTGTCGCAAAGTAGTGATCCGCTGGCCAGTACGCTGAACATGAAGTAATCTACCCAATCTGTTCTTGACCTTTTCGTTTTGTTCATAAAAATTCTTGAACCAACCCCTAATTAAAGTAAACTGTTGTCTGTCACCAAGAAAGGCATGGTCGAACCCAACTTGGGGGTTTTGCGGACCCTCTAGTTGTGCCTTTTTGGCCTCCCGAATGAATTCACCATCGTAACTCTTAATATCACTCTTGTCCAACAAATCCTTGTCAATTGTATCCCACACACTACCTGCATATCCCTTATTCTTCACCAAAGGTACCCCAAAATACTCAAATACAGGAGTAAGCCAAAAACCATAAGCAAGAGCATGATTGGTTTTGTTTGGTTCAATGATACGAGCCATGTGATGTATCATCAAAGCAGGCAAGTTAATTAATCTCTTTGCGTGTAACATATGCATGATAGCCATATCTAGATAACATGCCTCATTCCTCCGTTGACTACGAGGGACTATACAGCGACTCACTAAAACATGCAGTAACTTATAACGAGTGGTCATTTCATGCTGGGATACTTTTCTGGGCTTTTTCTGAGCATTATCCTGTGAGATTGTTCTTACAATTTCTAGTGGTATAGTGTCAGCAACATAAGGCCATTGCTTTTTCACATAATCACACCACCCATGACATGGTATTCCCAAAATACGACCCAAATCAGCAGCGTTAAAATAAATATCAACTCCATTAACCTTGCTTACGTCATCCTCATTAGCCACAGTCAAGTTCTTATAAAATTCAACCACCTCAATCTCATAAAAAAGGGTACGAGTAACAAGTAAATCATTCCATCCTTGTCTAGCTAATTTCTTACACAAGTCACTAGCACCATTATTTGCAAGCCAATCAAGGTCAATGAACTTACCCCGCTCAATGTTTCGGTTGTCAAATCCAGCTATGAATGCTGCCCAATTAAAAGACTCCAGCTCATCCTCTGTTTCCTATGAATCATCACCAAGTGCTTCTGAATTTGGTGTTTGCTTCTGTTTTTTTGACTTGGAGGTAGAAGAGGAACCATGAGTAAGCTTACGTTTTGCCCGAGCTAACCCATCATCACCACTGTCATCAATTTCACGACTAGGAGCAAAATCATCATCACTACTATCATCATCCGCACTACTCTCAGACCCATCATAAGCAATAGTCTTACCTGCTTTTTCTTTTACCTTTGCCAAATTAGCTGAATTCTCCTTCAATTTCAGTAATTGTACAGAAGATTTGCTTGAAATAGGTGGTGACTTGGCTTGGGTTGCTTTACTAGCAGTGTGTTCCCCCTTAGTTGCAGCCCCACACTTACCAGATCGTGTCAAGGGTGCCGATTTCGAGGGACCGCTCTTCACTTTCCCACCTCTAGTAATTGCCATGGATGAAGAGTTCAAGGTTTCTAGGGTTTCAAGTTTGGGGCAATTTGTGTTTAGGAGAGAGAAAGAAATTGGGGCTTTTGGTTTTGGGTGGCTTGAATTGGAAATTTGGAGTTGAGTTTATGAAGTAAGGAAATAAATAGAGTACTGCTAACAGGAGGTAGTGAAAGAGCGTGACTTTTTTTCTTTTTTTTTTTTTTTTTTTTAAATCTCTTCTCTTTCATCACTGAGTACAAAGTTGGCTTTAGGAAAAAAATATTGCTCCCTAGACAGTTTAATGGACTTATACACATGACATAGTTCAAAAATCAATAAGGGGAGTATCAATAGACATTAGTGAATCCTTTACCACTTGTAGCAGACAGTTATGCACAATTAAGCACACATTGTTTGTAAATGTAATTAATTAGCAAATTTGTCATACAAAAACTTATGAGGCATAAGCAAATAATGCTACCCATCTATAGTAAATGGGGTTATTTTTTGCTAACAATAAATTCACATCTAGCCAATCATAAGGGAAAAATAAGCACACATGCCTTAATTAAGTCAGATCAAGCCAAGTTCTAGTCAAAGCTTCTCAAATCGGTTTCTACTCAAAGGTTTCGTAAAGATATCGGCCAATTGTTTCTCAGTTTCATAAAAGCACATTTGAATAAAACCTTTTTCCACATTGTCTCTCAAAAAATGGTGTCTAATTTCAATGTGTTTTGTTCTAGAGTGTTGCACAGGATTTTTAGAAATATTTATGGCACTCGTGTTGTCACATAAAATAGGCATACAACCCACATCAACACCAAAATCCTTAAGTTGTTGTTTTATCCACAGCAATTGAGCACAACATGAGGCAGCAGCCACATATTCTGCTTCTGCTGTTGACATTGCAACAGAATTTTGTTTTCTAGAGGACCAAGAAATTAAGCAAGGTCCTAAGAAAGTTGCCATTCTAGAAGTACTTTTCCTGTCGACTAAATAACCAGCATAATCTGCATCCGTGTATCCAACCAAATCAAAATTAGCACCTTTTGGGTACCACAGACACAAACCTTTACCCTGCAAATATCTTAAAATTCTTTTTACAGCAGTCAAATGTGATTCCTTGGGGTTAGATTGAAATCTCGCACACAATCCAACACTGTACACAATATCAGGCCTTCTTGCAGTAAGGTAAAGTAATGAACCAATCATACCTCTGAATGTCTTCTCATCAACGCTCTTACCATTTTCATCTGCATCCAACCTGGTCACTGTTGTTGGGATCGGTGTATCATATGACTTAGCATTCTCCATGCCATACTTTTTGACCAATTCTTTGAGGTATTTTTGTTGATGTATCTTGATCCCATCAACTCTTTGCACAATTTGTAAACCCAGAAAGAAATTCAGTTCGCCCATCATACTCATCTCGAACTCGCTCATCATTAGCTTCTCAAAATCCTTACACAAAGATTCGTTAGTTGCACCAAAGATAATATCATCCACATAAATTTGAACAACTAATAAATCTTCCCCCTTTGTTTTTAAAAATAACGTTTCATCAACTTTTCCACTTTGAAAACCGTTTTCTAATAGAAACTTCGATAAGCGCTCATACCAAGCTCTAGGAGCTTGCTTTAAACCATGTAATGCTTTATCGAGTTTATAAACATGATTTGGAAAATCCGAATTTTCAAAGCCGAGGGGTTGTTCCACGTAGACGTCCTCTTTTAAATATCCATTTAAAAAGGCGCTTTTGACGTCCATTTGGAACAACTTGAAATTCTTATGAGCTGCAAAGGCAATTAACATTCTTATAGCTTCAAGTCTAGCCACCAGAGCAAAGGTTTCATCATAGTCGATCCCTTCCTGCTGATTGTATCCCTTTACTATCAATCTTGCCTTGTTCCTTATGATATTTCCATCTTCATCAAGTTTGTTCCTATACACCCACTTCATCCCAATTACAGTTTGGTCAGTGGGTCTCGGTTCAAGATGCCAAACTTGACTTCTTTCAAATTGATTTAGCTCCTCCTGCATAGCTAAAGTCCAATCCGAATCTAACAAAGCGGTTAGATAATCATGAGATTCAATTTGAGAAATAAATGCATTATGAGCACAAAAGTTATGTATAGAGGATCTGGTTTGGATTCCCTTATTTATGTCACTGATTATCAAGTCGGGAGGGTGAGAGCTTTGATGTTTCCAAGCTCGTGGAGTAAATGGCAGAGTACTCGTCCCACCCTGCTGCTCAGAAGGAACGACGGAAGAAACAGTTTCTTCTTGATTATTCACACTTCCCCCTGACTTCTCCTCTGGTACAGAATCAGTTTCATTGTTTGTTTCTTGTATGCTAGTATGCTGGTGGTCAATAATAGCTTCTTTACGAACTAGCCCTATCTCAAAGTCCTCATCCTGCACATTTTTCTCAATCAAAACATCAGATTCATCAAAAATTACATGAATGCTCTCCTCAACACACATAGTTCTTTTATTGTAAACTTTGTAAGCTCTACTATGTGAAGAGTATCCCAATAATACCGCTTCATCACTTCTAGCATCGAATTTGCCCAAATTATCCTTACCGTTATTATGCACAAAGCACTTACAACCAAAAGTTCTAAAGTGATTAACATTAGGCCTTCTGCCCTTAAGCAGTTCATATGGTGTTTTCTTTAGGAGGGGTCTAATCATGCAGCGGTTGATAATGTAGCACGCAGTGTTGACTGCCTCGGCCCAAAAATTTCTTGGCAAACCACTAGATAGAAGCATCGTTTTAGCTATATCCTCTAAGGTGCGGTTCTTCCTCTCAACTACTCCATTTTGTTCCGGTGTTCTAGGTGCTGAGAAGTTGTGGTCTACACCATGCTCTGCACAAAACTTGTCAAATTTATCATTGTCAAACTCACGTCCATGATCAGAACGCATGGATACGAGTTCGTTTTGGGCTTGCTTTTGTACCTTTCTTGCAAAAGTAACAAACACATCAAAAGTTTCCTCTTTCGAGGATAAAAATAAGGTCCAAGTGAAACGAGAGTAGTCATCTACAATTACAAGGACATACCTCTTACCACCACGACTAACAACATGATTAGGTCCACATAAGTCCATATGAATCAATTCAAGTGGTCGTGTGGTACTTACCACTTTCTTTAGTTTGAAAGACGATCTAACTTGTTTCTCACGTGCACAAGCATCACATGATTTATCAATCTCATACTTAATAGATGGTAAACCTTCAACTAAGTTCTGAGTATTAAGCTTATCCAACAAAGATAAACTGACATGTCCTAGACGCTTGTGCCACAACGATGGATCATTTTCCAGTACACTCATGCAAGTAAAACCAATGTTGGGGAGAGTAGAAAGATCAACTTTATATACGTTGTTGTGTCGTCTCCCTTCCAACACAACCTCACCTGTCTCACGTTTCTTAACAATACAACAACTTGAAGTGAATTTAACTTTATTACCTTTGTCACATAATTGTGAAACACTTAACAGATTATGTTTAAGACCTTTAACCAAGTAAACATTGTCAATGGAATGTGACAGTGACATACCTATCTTACCGACAGCAATAATTTCACCTTTCATGTTATCACCGAAAGTCACACTGCCACCGTCGAAGGCTTGAAGTGAGAGGAAATTAGATTCATCCCCTGTCATATGCCTAGAGTAGCCGCTATCAAGATACCACATGCTGCTCCCTCTCACTTTAGCTTGCATAAAATATTACTTGTTAGTCTTAGGTACCCAAATCTGTTTGGGTACCTTTCTATGAGAAATATTGTGAAGTTCACTCTTCTTAACCCAAATTTGTCTCACATAACCATTGTTCCTGTCATAAGCTTTCATACGAGCAATGCATTCAAAACGAAAGTGTCCTACTTTACCACAATGCATACAAACCTTATTCTCATACAAATCAACATATTTGGATTTTTTTATTCCATGTGACTTTGCTCTTTTTAAAGTCTAAACCAGCTCTATTCTTACTTTCGTGTTTTTGCACCAATCATACAAGTCAGAGGAACTGTTTCTCACATTGTTTTGTTCCTGTATTACTACTCTCAGCTTTGTCCGATTTTGTGACAGTTTTTTGAAGTTCTGAATTTTTAGCAATTAAGTCACTCAAAACAGATTTGGTCTTATTTAACTCAAGTTTTAGATCTTCACACGAACAGGGAACATAAGCAACAGATTTACCAAGAAGAATATTAACTCTCTTAAGCTCTTCCTCTAGTTCCGTTACACGGGTTTCATCAACAATATGGATAGGCTCATGTACACTAGGCAAGTCCTTTAATCTATCAATTTCAAGAATATGACCAGCAGCATCTTTTTCTAGCAAAGTAACAGTTTCTTTTAGCTTGGAATTTTCATTCTTTAAAACAATATTAACAACTATGATTTGGTATTTTGGTTAGAAGCACAGGTTCACCCTGATAGATAATATACACTATATATTGATTAAAGATAATTAGTTATAATCAAGGAAAGTTTACCAAATTACACACTTTAGACTTTTTGGATCATAACTAATAATGTTCTGCATCGAGTCGGTCTACAAATAAATAAAGTGCTTTATAATAAACAGACACAATGTTTTGATTTTCAAAATTCAAATTCTCAACCTTAATTGAGTTGATATTTGGCCGCTGTTATTGTCAGGCCTAAAAACACTAATGCCAGGTCACTATTTTTTGAGTTGACAATGTAGCCCTTCATATTAATAAGGCAAAACACATATTCTCTCCCTACTATCTTTAATTGCCTTTTTTACAAACAAAATTATGGAAAATATATTAGAGCTAGGGATCCAACAACTCCATTAATTTAGCAACAAAATTGGGAGGGAGATTGAGAATAATATTACGTTACAGTTAATTACTCTCACCATACCTTAACCCGTAGCTTTTTAATTTTCATGGTAGCATACTATTGATATAAAGATTATATAACTTGTAAATTCTAATTGCATCATCCACAATATATACTGGAACGGAAAAAGAAAAAAAATCAAGCAAATGAATGTTTGCATTTAATTAATTAATTCACGTTTGTCGGCGATCAGTTACACTTACGTGCAACAGTCCAAAAAATTGAACCTCATAGCATTTTTACTTTTCATTGTTGGAGTCACCATTGTTTTGTTTTATTACTCAGACTCTCTTTAATTATAAGATAATTTACGAATTATTGTTATAAAAAACTGCAAAAGGGCAATAACTTTGATATTGAACAAATAATAATAATGCTGATTGTTAGTTATTTCTTTTTACTGATACTTTACTTGGTGCGTTTAGATTGAGCTTTTTCAATGGTATCAGAATTATTTATATATATAAGGTTATTGGTGTTGGTGTTCGTTTTCTTGAATTGAGCTTGTTCGATTCTTCACTTTGTTGCATGAAGGGTTAGAGTCTCTATAAGCTAGGAGCATACTATATTGGTGTCTCTCATTTCAAATGTCACCATACCTACTTTTGGATGCTGGTCCAACAACGATATTGAGTTGAAAGAGCACTAGAAAAATGCCAAAATTGTACAGTACAACTTACTCGAATTAAGTAAGACTGTCAAAATATCTAAATCCGAAAATCAGAATATCCAATTTGATGTTAGGCAAAATTAAAGATGAATTCGGGTACCATTTTTTTACAATTTTCAGATATTCGACCAAAAAATTAAAATCCAAATATCCAAAACCATCAGAAATATTTGGTTCACGATTTCGAAATATTACATTCAAATTAAATATTTCTCCGACAACGAATATCAAACTGCAGAAATTCGAAATTTCAAAACAAGTTCAAATATCAAAAGTTAGCATCTGAAATTTTTGGATCACCGATTTTTGCATACTCGAAATTTTGGATATCAATGAACATCCTTAGAGTTAAGTTAACGCATTAGAATGAAGGAACTAGCGCCAACATGGGCAAACGTATGGGATATGGCCATGCAGTGAGCAAGGGTCTAGACCCGCCCAATAAACTGGATCCACATGGATCACCAAAACCAAAAGCACTCTCAACCAAGCACCCCCTAAACCAGAAATCCAGTCCAGCCAAAGAGCAGCTAGAACGAGAATATAGTCCATGCTTAGAAGCTCAAAATCTACAAATATACTATGAGCCTAATAGTACATGAGTTTTTCATTAAAAAAGAAAAAAATACATAGCACAATAGTCTCTTCTCCCTTTTTCATTTTTATTTTGTTATTTTATTTATTTATTTATTCGCTACAAGGGCACATACAGTATCCCGCAAATCATACGTATTGGGTAAGCCAATTCATTCTTTGATGGGATGACAACCTCAACAGAGGAGGAGAGCTCCCTGCAAAGAATGCCCGAATATAATATATATTCTCCCTAAACAAATGAGGAATTGAACCCTTGTTGTAAGAGGTGGGCAGCTACCACTTTGTTGGATAATGTCCCAATTATGTGTGAGTTATTACAATTAATGATGAGAAGAACAATTAAATGAAGAAGAAAGGAAAAAAAAAAGGGAGAAAAGATGGAAAACCGGCAAAGTAAAATTTGTAGTTTTGTAACAGTGGGAACTTGATGCATAATAACACTATTAGATGTTATCACAATATAAGGGAGATTGGCATTAATATGTGATTGATGATCAAGTAAAGGGTCATTCAAGTTCAACAGCAGTTTTCGGAGCTCAGGAGTTACAACATTAAACTCCACAGTTGTTTGAACGTTTTTAATTCTCTAGAAAGAGCCTAAAGGCCTCTATAAAATAGTGGTGTTAGTTTTGTATAATGTATCTCTTACATGTGTGAGGAAAGTGAGTGACTATTCCTCGTACTCCTTGAATGGAGGAAGTCCGTGTGTGTGTGTGTGTGTGTGTGTGTGTGTGTGTGTGTTGTAACCATTCCTTGCAACTCTTGAGACAGAGTCTCGAGTTTGTAGGCTAGTTTACACCATTGAGGAGGGTTTGCAGGTTTGTCCGTCCAAAACTTGTCTGTGGGAAGGTTTGCAAGTTTATCGTGCAGAACTTGTACTTGTTGTTGGAATAGTGGATGTTGCCCTATGAGAGAATCGTGGACGTAGGCCACAGGAGCCGAACCACATTAAAAATATCGTGTGTCTATTTTATCTTTTATGTTGTGTTTTATTGCTCTACATATACGCTGCGCAAATTTCCCTAACACACTACTGCTCCCACCATACCACTGAGTTTTTTTTCTTTTTTATTTATTTATTTATTAGGAAGCATCCATCATGCTACTCACCATTGTACCTTATAGTACCAAAGTTTGCTTATTGATACCCACTCTTAGGTTTTCCATTCCCCCGCGATTAAGGTTGCCCACAGCCTCACATCATGGTCTAAATCATGGATTTGTTCCTGACCCGAGTTGTATGACATTTTGTCCGATCCATGATCCACCACATATTGATGAAACATGCATGGTTCCGGTTCGAACCTCGTGGACTAGATCGTGCATTGAAATTATGTTATACAATTGGTCAAGTGTAGCCTCCTTTAATTTGACCCTTTTGTTATTGTAGTGTAGGGCATCCACATGATACAAGTGTATAGAGCCACTTAGCATAAGAGATGGCTTAAGAGTGCAATCCTTATCAAACAAACAATAATGGAATAAGAAGCTAGCTTTTATCATCTGAATTGACCGAATATCACCACCAGGAAACGCTAATGGAAGTGGTCTATGACCTCGAGTGAGAAAAACAAATATGCTTGCGGATATTTTGGCAAACACTGCTTGTTGGCAAAATGAGTAATGATGTCATAAGTATTAAACCATCCTCTTGATATTTGCAATGAAATGCATTTTGATGACATTAAAGGGGGAAAATATAAACTTATGTAAATTTTCAATATTTATAACTTAAAAAATTATCTATGTTTTGCATAACTAGCTGTTTTGTTAGGTAAAAAGTCAGAATATGATAATAAATAGCACAATTTGGTGAAAACCACCTAGAAAGTTCTACTTTTTGTCCAATACTCCCTGAATCGTTGTTATTTGTC
This sequence comes from Tetragonia tetragonoides, assembly GCA_038025085.1. Lineage (NCBI taxonomy): Eukaryota > Viridiplantae > Streptophyta > Magnoliopsida > Caryophyllales > Aizoaceae > Tetragonia > Tetragonia tetragonoides. The sequence continues at coordinate 34,596,867 of CM076151.1, read as the reverse complement.
CAGTACCACTTTAAATGTTACAAACGCCCTTAGACTCACATCTTAAGTGATTTTCTGGCCTAATCTCTTACTTTTCTTCCCGTTTTGTCCTCATGTGTGCCTCACATGACTAGTTAAATGAACCAGCCTATTTGACCAAATAAATTAAATTAAATTAATTACATAAAGCTAAGTAATTAATTAACATTTGATTTTACACACTCTCTCTCCATCTCTTTGCCTTCTCTCTCTCTTTATTAATGTTTAACATAAACATATTTCTCTCTCTCTATCTCGCTCTCCAACTCTCTGCTCTCTCTCTATCTTCATTGATATCTTGCATCTCTGTGCTCTTCAACTCCAAAACTCAAATTTCTCTTGCATCTCTGTGCTCTTCAACTCCAAAACTCAAATTTCTCTTCATCTCTATACAGAATTTTTTGGTTCGACAGGTCAATCAATCTAACTCTTTAATGGAAGATTCGCGAGCAAAATTTCAGAAAAACGAAAACTTCGCAAACAAACACAAAATTAACAACCATAATTTTATTTTTTTTTTGGTTCACGATCGAGGGTATCCACAGTCGATCACGGTGACTATCCCCCGCGCTGGCTTGTAGGCACCTCAAAGGGTGGGATAGCTGGCCAAGAAATTTTAAATCTGCTTCATACCCAAGGCAAGATTCGAACTCTCGACCTTGGTTAAGGGTGGATGAATCACTGTTATACTGTACTCAAGGATAGACTCAAGAGGGGGGTGAATTGAGTCTTAGGGAATTATTCAAAATTTTCGCGGATTATCAATTTAAGCACAATCTGTTAACCTATTAATTACTACATTGTTAATATCAAAGCAATATAACAAAGCAATAAATAAAGAGACACAGATTTTTACGTGGAAACCTTCTTGAGCTCAACCAAGAAGTAAAACCACGACCCTGGGGGATTTTCCAAACTCCACTAAGAGCAGTAAACCAAACTCAATACAATAGACCCTAATCTACCGTTGAGCCGTATTTCTCGAATTCAAACCCGAACCTGAGAACCAAACTACCTACTATGGCAGTCGTACTATAAACAAACAAATCTTACCAATATGTTTCTCAATAAGCTAAAGTGGTACAATCAAACCTTATGAGAAATTAACCAAGGAGGTGTGGTTGAGTGGTAGGGACTCATTCATCCTTAACCAAGGTCGAGGGTTCGAATCTCGCCTTGGGCATGGAGCAGCTTTAAATTCCTTGTCCAGCTGTCCCACCCTTTGAGGTGCCTACAAGCCAGCGCGGGGGATAGTCACTGTGGTCGACGGTGGATACCCTTGGTCGTGAACCAAAAAAAAAAAAAGAAACCTTATGAGAAATCGTGCTCAAGTATCAAGAGGAATTCCAAGGTGACAGTAAAGGTAACTCATGCAGTAACAGCCAGGATGCCTCTTCTGAAATCACTCAATAACTATAACGTTTTTGCTCTGTGATTTGGACAGTTATGAAGTCTGAACCCTTTGGCTTATATAGGCAAACTAAATCACCTAGAAACCAATCAGGATTAAAACACAAGAGTTTGATTTCCAAACAAAATAGACTTTCCATAAAACAAACAGTTCTAATCCTACTAGACTTCTTTTAAAAAAGATTTTCTAAATTAAAACTCTTTAATTTATATTGAGAACTAAAACGATAATATTGAGTACTAAAAAGATAATTCTGAAAACAATTTTAAGTAAGTTATTTTATAAAGAAAAACTCTTTAAAATCGTTTTCATAAATACACGTATAAAACTTGCGTACTCAATAATACTTGGTAACTCACGCATTGTTACTTCAGTTGTTACCAACTGTACCTTCGATTCCAACCTCAATGACTCAAGCACGACTTTTCTTACATGAAGTCTAATAAAAACATATAAACCTCTAACTTCCAACTTCATGTCATGTTGCTCTTGAATCAATCTTCATTGTATCAATATTAAAATTATCAAATCACAACGTTCTTGATTCCGTTCTTGTTCCGTTCTTGATTCCTTGTAAACAAAACTTAGCTAGACAATGTTAGCTTGATAGGTGTCAACTATTTATCTTCATCAAAATCATTATAACTCAACAAATTTCCCCTTTTTGATGATGACAAACAATTGATGCTTATCCAAACATTAAGCATAAACAAAGAAACCCAACATGTCCAAGGAATCAGCTTATAACAAGAAAGTATACATCAATTAAGCATCTAGGGTCATTATATAACAAAGACCTAGTAGAGAAACAATATAAGTAAGAAACTCAGAACTCAAACTAAACATAGCTAGACACGACCATATAAGCATCACAATTCTTCCCCCTTTTGGCATCATCGAAAAGCAAAAGCTGCATAGTGAAAGTACCTACTATGGCAGCCGTACTCTAAACAAACAAATCTTACCAATATGCTTCTCAATAAGCTAAAGTGGTGCAATCAAACCTTATGAGAAATCGTGCTCAAGTATCAAGAGGAATTCCAAGGTAACAGTAAAGGTAACTCGTGCAGTAACAACCAGGATGCCTCATCTGAAATCACTCAATAAATATAACGTTTTTGCTCTGTGATTTGGACAGTTATGAAGTCTGAACCCTTTGGCTTATATAGGCAAACTAAATCACCTAGAAACCAATTAGGATTAAAACACAAGAGTTTGATTTACAAACAAAATAGACTTTCCATAAAACAAACAGTTCTAATCCTACTAGATTTCTTTTAAAAAAGATTTTCTAAATTAAAACTCTTTAATTTATATTGAGAACTAAAACGATAATATTGAGTACTAAAAAGGTAATTCTGAAAATAATTTTAAGTAAGTTATTTTATAAAGAAAAACTCTTTAAAATCGTTTTCATAAATACACGTATAAAACTTACGTACTCAATAATACTTGGTAACTCACGCACTGTTACTTCAGTTGTTACCAACTGTACCTTCGATTCCAACCTCAATGACTCAAGCACGACTTCTCTTACATGAAGTCTAATAAAAACATATAAACCTCTATCTTCCAACTTCATGTCATGTTGCTCTTGAATCAATCTTCATTGTATCAATATTAAAATTATCAAATCACAACGTTCTTGATTCCGTTCTTGTTCCGTTCTTGATTCCTTGCCCACAACGAATGAGAGAGACTTGGTGTGCTTATTTTTTCTCTCATCGAAAATCCAGGGGCAAAGCGATGCGGGTGGAAGATGTTATTTGGGGGTTGGTTTAATGGAGATTCATAGAGCAAAATTTCAGGAACATCGAAAATTGGGGTTAATTTCCAGTTAAACAGTTCAATGGAGGAAATAGATGGAGAAGAAGATAAGCTTTAGAGAGCAAAAATGAGAGTTTTTTCTTTGTATTCATGGCTAGTAGCTAGCAAGTGACGAAGCCATTGGAGGAGAGAGGAGATCTGATGAGGATATGGGGTTTGGAAAAATTAGATTTGTTAATTAAGTCGAATATTAATCAATTAAATGGTCAAATGGGTAAATAAGTCAGTCAAACAGGAAGGGGTTATTTTAATTGACATGTGCTTTACATGTGAGGGTAAATTGGGGAAAGAGTTATGAAATTTGGTCGGCAAATCACTTAAGGGGTGAGTCACAGAGCGTTTGTAACATTTAAGGTGTTACTGAACAAATAACAACGATTCAGGGGGTACTGAACAAAAAGTGGAACTTTCTAGGTGGTTTTCACCAAATTGCGCTAATAATAAGTAGAAAATAGGTAAAATGTATGAAATGTCAACTAGTTAGCTGTTTTGCTTGTTGAAATTGAAAGTTTGCATGTGTAAACATTCAAATTTTTGTTTTTTTTTGGAGCTAAAAGTTGAAAATAATATAATAAACCAGTATGTTAGCATATGAAAGCTGAAAGTCGTAACTCTAATCTAAAAGCTAGCTGAAATTGTAAAATATGTCTGATCTCTTATTCCCCTAAAAAAAAGAATAAACCTTTACCACGCACATGCCAAATTAGTACTTGCACCTTGTTTTATAAGAAGGTGGATTTATTAAATAATGTCATAAATGATAATTCTGTATTGTTATTTCTCGCAATGGAAAGTTGAAGCAAATAAATCATAGAGAAATTAGGATGACAGCAATCAGCACATGTATTTCACTCCACGATTGATAGAAATGGATAGGAAGTTAGAAACAGTCAGATGCAGTTATGTTTCCCTACATCCTTAATCTTTATTGGCAACATTCAATCAAATATTGCTTAAAAGGCTTAATTTTAGAGGATATTTCTTGTACGCAATTACAAGAGCCCCATCTTGGATTCTTTGGTTGCATTTTATTGTGTGGGTAGTATTATTCCATTATATCCTTATCCAACTACATTTGGTTTTGATCGGACCTCTGCCAGCAGCTTTGAGAAGTTTTTGCACCAATAACAAAAGAGACTTATGGCTTTCCTCTCTTATTAGGGTGTGAATGAGTGACAATTGCTTCATTATATCTCCGACAGAGCATCATTTTATAAGCGCGTAGAAAAAAGTATTTTTGAGAGTGTTTGATCTAATTTATTTTTCTATTTCTATTTTCCTCTTATTTTTGAGCGCGTAGTAAGCTGTTTCTATTTCCTCCCTTGTTAGGTGGGAGCACGACTAAACAAGTGATAAGGGGTTTAAATTCTCAAGCATGAAGGGTGAATGAAAATCTTCTATACTTTTCTTTGTAGTGAAAGTCTCCTTCTGTGTTTCCGTTAGCCTATCAAAGATAGATTGGCTTGTCCGGCGCGTGTGGTTTGCGGGTTGTTTTATGTTTCCTTGTAAGAAAAGAAAAGAAAACCGCTCATCTTCATTTTCAACTTCTAAAAAGTTAAAAAAAAAAACCCCTAGGAGGTTAAGATCTCTTAAGAGACCCAAAAATAGAAGTATCATATTGGAGCTTCTACTTTTAGGTCTCCTTTGATCTTCTTAGAGGTTGAAAATGGGGATGAAAACAAGGTGGATAAGTGTCATGAAAAAAAGGAAGAAAAATAAAAAATTACTCACAAGTTAGATCAAACAACACCTTACTGTATAATGTAGGTAACATCACTGAGATGGACTTACCTAGCTATATATTTCACATATTAATATGATACCAAGCTATGCTTGGTCTAGTGGGTTTCGTCCTGGTGGAATATATTAATATCCCACCCACGAATGTTCGAGACCCATTAGCTGTAAAATTTTCTTTTCATTTCCCTGTAATTTTCTTTATCTTTTAATGAAGGATAACCCACTTTTATATTCTCCACGTATCCTTTCACATGTGGGCTAATCCAAGACCCAACACGTGACACATCAAATTAATGGGTGACGTGGGGCCCAAGAGCAGGCTCGGATACCATCAGATATTTGTGAGGATTTTATTATGTATATCAAACCAATCGGCTTGAGTAGAGTAAATCAATAACTTACATGCATACTCAAAGTTATTCAATCTTTCAATGTGGCTGTGTGGGACTAATCACTTTATATTCTCCACAGATGTTGACGACATTCTTTCTTTTTCCATTAAATTTCATTTATTTATTGAGATTTGAGTAGATTCCTCTGTAGCTTCTCCCTCATTCTTTTGGTTTTCGAACTATATTTTATGATTTCCCCCCGTTAGAATACTTTACAACATATAAAGCTCTGCATTTTTGTTTGCAAGTACAAGATGGGGCAAGTAACTACTAAAACAGCTATAAAGTAAGAGCACAAAAAATGGACTTCTAGAAAAGGGTGGGGAAATAGTCATGCAAACGCCATAATGTCAACTTAAGCATTTAAATTAGAGAGTGAGCAGTTTTATGAAGATGATGTTTGTTGAGAATTGAATGTTCCAAGAATAATATGAGAATGTCAGAAAGTAGTTATCGTGAGCCCTACCAAGAATATCTTTGTTAGGGAATCCAACGATTAGCAAATATTTTCAATTCCGGTACATGCGTGTAACACAAGTTCAAGAACAATCATAAACAATAAGGAAAATAATAACAAGGATGCCAGAGACACTACAAGAAATAGAGTTAAATAGGGCGTTTTGTATCAATTAAATAGGGCGTTTTAAACTTGCCTTATTTATTCATATCAAATAGGACAATTTGATTTTGCCCTTTTTATCACATTAAATAGGGCATTTCTAAAAAAATTGCCCTCCTATTTAATTATGTATTGTCTAATAGGGCATTTCCTAATAAAAATGCCCTCCTAATTACTAGATTTTAGAAAAGCACGCACAAGCCACTAGTTACTACTCTATATCTACGAATATACAATTCACTGATTAACTTTTCACTAAATCGAAAGAGAAAGAACAACCAAACAATGAACCATGTACTCTCAAAAACTCCACAATAATCACAAAAGAAACAAGCTTGCTTCTTACTTTGATTTTCTCTCTCCTCTTGTTGGTGTTAGAACACTATATTGTTGGTGTTAGAACACTATATGGGTTTTTGTTTCTCTCTGCAATCATCTCTCTCTTCCATTTCTAATTTATATCTGAGTACGAACACGATTTCGTATTGAATTTGTCTATTTCTCACAGTAACGTTATATGTGTGTCACAATGTCTATATAATGTTTATGTGTTGTGCTTTTCGAATTTGTGGGTTGGTAAATGAGTCTTAGTCTTTTTGGATGCTCTGTGTTTAGGTGGGGAAAGGGAAGGAATAGAAAGAGAGGGCATCTGGGCATGTGTGATGAGAGAGAGGGGGATGAATGGGTGATGCATATGCTATTGTTAATGCTGGCCAATGTGATCATTTCAGTCCCACATCGACTGAGTGAAGGAAATTCGGACTTCAAGGGCTCTATAAATGAAGAGGGTGAATTATTGAAATCGGTAATTTGGCCGACAGTTTCCTTGTTGGTCTAAGCCCAAGCCTTAAATTTTAAGCTATGGATGAGGGAGTTTGATTGTACTGGGTTTAAGACAAAAATTGTCCAATTTGTTGCACAATTGTACTGTTTGAGGAGTCTTCGTTCCTAGTTAATTTGATATATCAGATAAGGCGTTTTAAAATGCCTTTTTTGAAAAAATAACAAGGAGGGCAATAAAAAATGGCTTTTTTTGCCAGACATTAAATAGGGCATTTTACAATGCCTTATTTGAGCAAAAATAAGAAGAGCAATGAGAAATGTTCTATTTGTTCCTTATCAAATAGGACAATTTTAAAAAAAATGTCTCAATAACCTAAGACAACGCGACAAATAGGGTATTTTAAGGGCATTTTAAAAAATGCCCTTTTAGCTTAATAAGGTGTTTTTTTGACCAAATAAGGCATTTTAAAACGCCCTTTTTGAACTGAAATGTTGTAGTGAGATAATGTGAAGAATCCAAATGGGAAAAAAATATTATGGAACCGATCACACGATTCAAGGCAAATCTTTTATCACAAGAGTCCTTATAATGTAATCTAACTAGGTTACAAGCAGGATCTATATTTCGCACAGCAAAAAAAAAAAAAAGCACGACGATCTATATATGTCGTACATAATTCAAGGTACAACTCCTTTCATATGAATCTCATATACAGTAGAACCTTCATAAATTAATACTCGATAAATTAATAATCTCTTTAAGATGATATGTTTCTCCGATCCCGACTATAATTAATAATTTCGATAAAATAATAAGATAATAAATTTTCGGAAAACCCTTATATAAAGTCAATGTCCCTTTAATATTATAAATTAATAATTCTCTAAAAACATATATCACTAGAACAATTTAGTGAAACATAATTCTTTTAGTTTAAACTTAAATGTAGTTGCAACTCATATCTAACTTTCCTTTCCTAATTGAGTATGCTGTGACAAAAAATATGGGGGTCTTCAGATTAAAAACATTGAATACTAGAATGATGCTACTATCTGCAATAATGTTTGGTGGGTGGATAAGGGGATGATTGGGTGCTGGACTGAGTGGGTGAAAAAAATACTCCTTGAAGCAAGCTTCAATCTGGGATGCTAAAAGCACGTCTGGTAGTTCCTGGGTTTGGAGATGTGTTCTCTGTATTCGAGATACCCTGATTGAAAAGGGTGGCTCCAAAATCTGTGCTCGGGTAATGTATTCGATCCCGACTATAATTAATAATTTCGATAAAATAATAAGATAATAAATTTTCGGAAAACTCTTATATAAAGTCAAGGTCCCTTTAATATTATAAACTAATAATTCTCTAAAAACATATATCACTAGGACAATTTAGTGAAACATAATTCTTTTAGTTTAAACTTAAATGTAGTTGCAACTCATATCTAACTTTCCTTTCCTAATTGAGTATACTGTGACAAGAAATATGGGGGTCTTCAGATTAAAAACATTGAATACTAGAATGATGCTGCTACCTGCAAGAATGTTTGGTGGGTGGATAAGGGGATGATTGGGTGCTGGACTGAGTGGGTGAAAAAAATACACCTTGAAGCAAGCTTCAATCTGGGATGCTAAAAGCACGTCTGGTAGTTCTTGGGTTTGGAGATGTGTTCTCTGTATTCGAGATACCCTGATTGAAAAGGGTGGCTCCAAAATCTGTGCTCGGGTAATGTTAAATGCCATGGTGACTGCAGGGAGGCACAGTATCCAGAGAGCCTATAAGGTTTATGATGAAGATAGGAGTGTTGCTTGGTGGCATAAACTGGTATGGGGGTGTGGTGCAAGGCCTGGACATTGTTTAATTGCATGGCTAGCTTGCCACAAGAACCTTATGAAACGTTCTCTACTTGCTGCCAGTGGCATAGCTGTTGATAATAAGTGTGGCATTTGTGGAGAAGATGGAGAGAGCTGTGAGCATTTGTTCTTTCAATGTGACTTTGCTGCTGAAGTTTGGAGGCAGGTACTGCACTGGCTTGGGATTCAGCGAGCTGGCCTCAGTCTAAGACATGAGTTGAGATGGTTCCACGGGAAATTTAAGGGTAAAAGTATTAAGTGCAAGGTCAGGAGAGCTGCTCTCATTACCACCATGTACGAAATTTGGCGAGAAAGAATAAATGTGTGTTTAGGACTTGTTGTCAGACTACTCAGAAGGTAGTTTATCAGGTCAAGTATAATGTTTGTGCTAGGATGTATAGCTTATATAAAGATAGAGCGAGCGAGGTGCTTTGTAACTTGTAAGTAGAGGTGTTGTGTTGTGTTGTGTGTATGGGTAAGCCCTGCACAGTGTAGGTCTTTTGGAGTTTTGACCATGGGGTACCACATTGGTATACCTTGGCAAATGGAATATACTTACCATTTTTCAAAAAAAACTTTCCTAATTGCGTGCAAAAGTTTTGGTATGTGTTGCGTTTTCTCATACTGCAACAAACATTTGTGAAGAATTGTGAATGATCTTTTTGCATAAGTAATTCCAAATGTATGGTATCACCTTCATGAGTTTCATCTTCAAATGGATTTGAATTACGATAGGTATAATTTCTTCTAAAATTTGGACCCTAACATGTATCATTTTCACTCAGGTAATCTAAAAAGGGATTGATATCTATATTATTACGGTAACTGAGACCACCATATATCGTCACAAGTTCATGAATACTTTCTTGAGTAGCTGCTCTCTTTAAATTAATAAATTATTAATTTATAAATTAATTAATATCTCTCTAAATTAATAAAATTTCATGGTCCCAACATTATTTATTTTGTAGAGGTTTTACTGTATGTGCAACCTTAAACAATGTGTCTCGTCAAGGTCTAAAGGCTACCCCACGCTCTCTCACACAGAAAACCCTACATAACTGCAAGCACACTGAATTACAATTAACATCTCTATTTATCTATATCGATCTCCATGGAACATACAAATCTAAACCAATTAAGAAAATCGATCATTTTTCTTAAACAATCTCCTACTCCCCAATGGAAATCTATCCATCCTAATAAATTCCATAAGAGTATCCCTAAATATTGAAATATATGCCATAAAGATAATACAATAATGTATGCATACATCGATAAAAACATTGTGCAAACTATGCATCATATCGCACCACCGATCACCTTAGCGTGCTCGATCGTACACATAGATTTTGCCCAAAAATCTGCCCTGGTAACATGTCGACAACACTTTTTCTCCGAGTCGCATCTAAGCTCCGTTGTTTTCAATTGAAAAAAACTGAACTGAACTGAATTATAATGCATCTTACAAATATTAAATGAATGATGATGTAACATAGAAGATAATCGATTAATCTCTCTCACTTTGTGAAAGTATCTTAAATCCTATGGTGTACAATGACATTACACAATCTTTGACAATAAATTTATTGTACATAGTATGAATTAAAATACTTTTATATAGTAAGAGAATAGTGGCGAACCTAAAAAATTTAAAATAGGGTGTAAATTTTAGAATATGCGTAAAAATTTCAGAATATGGGTGCAACAAGAGCAAAAATCAAAAAAAATCTACCAAAAAATAGTAAAAATTGTATACTAAAAAGGCAATACCATGAAAAATGGAGGTGCAGTGGTCCACCCATTGTTATACATGGGTATGACACTGGTGAGAGAGATTAATCGATTATCCTCTACGATACACCATTCATTAGTATTTCATGCCCAAGGCGAGATTCGAACCCTCAATCTTGGTTAAGAGTGAATGAGTCACTACCACTCAAACCACACCCTCTTGGTTATATGTAAGGAGAGTTTGAGTATATGGTTATATTTGTATGAGTATTAATTACAACAGCATGTCTTGTGTAGACTACTTAGTCCACCATGGACCAAGTAAATTTGAGGGGTGACTTCATGTGAAGTAGGGGGTGACTCCACTATTAGAGGGATGACTCCAGATAAAATAGGGGGTGACTACATGTGAAATATGGGCCGGATGAGTCCACTATTAGAGAGTGACTACGGATAAGTATTGGTCCACTATGGACTAAGTCCACACAAGTTTTTTTATAATTACAAATACAAAGAGTTGTTTGAACCAAAATTTCGCCCCTCTCACCAGTCACCAGTAACCTTTTGGGGTTGTATATATGAGTTGCGATGACTGCCAAGAAAAATTGATGCGTTGCACCCATAAATGTGTTGCTAACATATTTGTAGAGATTCAAATGTCTATAATAATAACTATTAAATGAGTAAATTTATTCAGTTCGATTCAACATTCTACATACCAAACCCACCCAAAAAAAGAATCAATCATTCATGAATCATTCAATGATTGAATCTATCTAGCACATCCAATCTCTAGGCACATTATTTGTACTGTACGTTCAAGAAAGTAATCTTGAAATATCTCAAAATAGTTCATACACATGGACTTAATTATTGTGTACATCAAACCTTAATTAAAGGCTTATAATCTTCCTATCCCACACTAGTCATGTTCCTTAACGTTTTGAGGACTAAGGTCAAACTTTTTTAATTTAAACTATATGAGAGAAACTATTCGTCTAAATTACATATCCGTTGAAGCAGATTGTCTTGTCTAACACCGTTTACAGTAAAACAATTAGGCTATATTTGGCAAAATTAGTTGTAACTGTAGCTGTCAAGTGTTATCAAAGGAAATAAATTAGTAGAAAACTGCCAAAAAGTGATACAAAAGGCTAATAAACTAGTTGTAGTTGTAGCTGCAGGTGGAAGCTTGCAGGGATAGCTTTCAAAAAATTAGTTGTAGCTGTAACTTCAGATAAAAAATCTAATGACAAACTATTTGGTAGCAGAGAGTAAAAAACACTAGCTGCAAGCTTCAAGCTGTAGCTTTTATTGAAAAGCTAGTTGTTCGTACCAAACATAGCCTAAAGTGACATTTAGCTTTTTTTGTTGAAATGTAACAATTTCTTTTATACTTATCAGTGTAAAAGTACTCTACTTGATCAAAATGTAACACTCATTTCATGATAAGATCATCTTATATAGGTTTTCATTCTGGCTCTATGAGAAAGGGTAGTTTAGGACTGAGGGAGTAAACAAACCAAACAAATGTTATTTTGCAAGAAAACAACAAATTTGTAACTCAAACCAAACCTTAAAGGAAAAGAAAAGGTGGCAAAGCAAGCAAAGATAACTAGGTGGCAACTTAAACAAATGAACAGAAGCAAAAACATTACAGTTAAACAAAAGGTTTAAAGAAAGAGAGGTAATACAAACACAAGAATAAACAGGCTTGCAAAGCTAATAAAAAAAGACAAAACTTAAGCAACAACCAATAGAACCGTTAAAACACACTCTTTCATCACATTTTTTCTCCCACTTTCACACTTCCTCATATTCCATTTTTACCCTTTGAGTATCAATACACTCCACAAGTTCACACTCTATATATAGTCCCAAAAACTCCCCTTCCCAAAAACTAACAGTATCTTAAAAACAAAATGGCATTATTAAACATTTTTCTCTGTGTATTTATTTTCTCTCTTCTAAATTTCCCATCTTTGCTTAATGCCATTACACCAAAAAACCAAGATGATGATCATTTTAAACTATCATCAACAACAACTTTCCCAAGGCTACAAGCAGAAAGATTAATCAAGCAACTAAATTTATTCCCAAAACAACCTTCTAACCACCGCGACTCGGTCGGGTCCGAGTCGTCGTCCGTGGCAGCCGGAGAACAGTCAAGGCTGGTGGAGAGAGAATTCAAGATATCTGAATTGGATGGTGACCCTGGTAGTTCTGTTGAAAATTTGGGTCACCATGCAGGGTATTATCGTCTTCCTCATTCAAAAGATGCCAGGTGTGTGTTGTTCTGTTTCTGTGTTAGTTTCTGATTCTGTCTTGTTTGTGGTTCTGTTTTTTCTTTGCTTTGCTTTTGTTGCTTGTTAGTCACTCACAGTTGTTAAATTAGTTTCCTTGAGATTTGAGCATTTTCATGTTTTGGTGTTTCATAGTTTACCATAATTTTGACTTTATTTGGAAATACTTGGTTAACTGTTTTGTTGATTTTAAGGCTTTCCTTAATGAAATTGGTTAAACTATATTCTCTTGCACCATGAATCAATTATTCATGTCACAAATTATTTGTTCATATTGACTTTTGGGTTTATGTTTGACTAATAATCTTATGAGTCAATGGGGACAAGTTAAATCATGGAAAAGTATCTTTTAGAGGTATTTTTATTGACAATTCTAATGATAGAGTTTTCACATGATAAATTGCTATGTTTTTTTAAAAGTTTAATTGTTTAAACGGTTTAAAGCTATCAAAAAGAAGAAAGAAAATGAGGGAGTAGTTTTTTTCCCCTTTAATGGAAGAAGGATGACCCAACGCAATTGTGCGTTTAGTGCACTAACCCTTCATGTATAACTTTCTACTTTCTAAAAAAAATTAGCGATTAAGATAACTAATATTCACACGCAAATGTTTTAATAGTAGAATTATTAGTATTCTACTAGTTCTTACTTAGAAAGTCGGAGGGGCCACATTTTGTGACACTATTATGTCTTATACGTTACTTACTAACAGTTACAATTTAAAAGAGCGTAACAAGATCACCTATGTCACGTTTATGACATGATTGTGATTTTAATAATCCTCTTTAATTTGTGTTTGGATTGAATTAGGACAACTAATTAGGAAATCAATATTTGCATATTAATATTTGCAATTGACAATCGCGTATTTCAAAATATTTTTATGGTTTAAGTAGACACCTTTAATTGTCTTGCATGTTTATGTACAAATTTCCTGTCTTCCAAAAGGAAGATGGAAGTTATCTTAGCAGAACTTCTCCTTTTAAGGAAAATGAAAACTTTTCAAAGCACATTCTGTTTGTGTACTTAGGATTTCATAAAATCTACCAAATTAGCTACATTTCCATGTTTTGATGTTATGGACATGGACTTAGGATTGCATTTCAATGGATGAGCAAAGGTTTTGGTGTTCATCGGTTTTGTGGTGTTCATCTGAACAGATTTATTTCGTCCTCAACTATTTCATTTGCTGTTCCTAGCCAATAATTCATATAATGCTACATCATTCTTATAACTACTGAATACACTTGTAGATCGATAATACAATCTCTTCGCCTAGTGGTTAAGTTTGAGGTATTTGGTTCAGTATACTCAATTAGGGAACTCGAAAAGTAAAAAAAAAAAAAAATCAAAGGGAACCTCTAACAAGCGTAAAGCTAGCTTTCGTCTTCAGTATTTTTTTCTTCTATGTTACTCACAAAATTGATGAATTTAAGTTTGATTTTGATATCTACACAAGATTTCAATCAACCAAATATAAATTGGGTTTGATATTTAACGGCCCCAAAATTATATGCAGGATGTTCTACTTTTTCTTTGAATCAAGGAACAACCAGAAAGACCCTGTGGTGATTTGGCTGACAGGAGGGCCAGGGTGCAGTAGTGAACTTGCTCTCTTCTATGAGAACGGCCCTTTCCAGATTGCCAAAAATATGTCTCTTGTTTGGAATGATTATGGCTGGGACAAGGTAACCATTATCACAAAGTTCTTTTAGCATCTCATTTCACCAACATATTCCGTAATCTGTAGTAGTACTACAGAAGAACTTATATGAGGCGTGATTCTTATAAGCAAAACATTGATATCACCATAAATGAAAAGTGATACCAACGGACCAAAAAAGATATACTTATGATCGCCTCATAAGAGAATTATAAATTACTCAATGATTTGATTATAATATATACTTCAAAATCAACAATAGAACAACCCCAACTAGTGCAAACTGGAAAGCTTAATTTTCAAATCAGAAATCATGTAGAACTTATTCCAAGATCTTTCTCTGATTTGCAGGCATCAAACCTCATTTACGTCGACCAGCCTGTTGGAACTGGCTTCAGCTATACTTCTGATGATAGCGATATCCGTCATGATGAAAATGGTGTTAGCAATGACTTGTACGACTTCTTGCAGGTATGTTGATGTTGCTTAAAGACTTCATGTCAAGAAATAAACAAAGAGAGTATATTTCCTGTGATAACAGACAAGGATACTAGCTTAACAGTTACATTTCTGAAATGTTGGTAGGCTTTCTTCAAGGCGCATCCTCAGTATGCAAACAATGACTTCTTCATCACCGGAGAATCCTACGCAGGGCACTACATCCCTGCATTTGCTGCTAGAGTTCACCAAGGAAACAAGGCCAAAGAAGGACTTCCGATCAATCTGAAGGTATATCTTCTGCTCCTGCTGCTTTCCTTTACATGCATCGCCCACCACCCTTTTTGTGGGCATCAATCTCAACTTACTTCCCTGTTAATTAGGGATTTGCCATCGGTAATGGTCTCACCCATCCTGCAATCCAATACCAAGCATACCCGGACTTTGCTTTGGACAACGGGATAATCAAAGCAGCAGATCACAAGAGCATTAGCAAGATGATACCAACTTGTGAACAGGCAATCAAGCAATGCGGTAACTATCTTCTTATTCTTATCTGATACAGCTATTCTTAAGGTTTAACTAAGACCTAAAGTGATCTAAATTGTTTATTTTCTTGGCAAATTCAGGTATTGATGGTAAAGATGCTTGCTTGACAGCATACTTTGCCTGCACCAACATCTTCAACAAGATCATGGAAATTGCAGGAGACACAAATGTGAGTAACAGCTTGTTAAAATATGAGAGAGGTAGTGTAACAGACTTAAATAAACACTGGAATACGGACTGACTATCGAGAATTACTCTTTCTTTGATATGCAGTACTATGATATCAGGAAGAAGTGTGAAACCGACCTGTGCTATGACTTCTCGAACATGGAGACACTTCTGAACCAGAAATCTGTTCGACAAGCTCTGGGTGTTGGAGACATAGACTTTGTGTCGTGCAGCACAGAAGTGTACGAGGCTATGCAGATGGACTGGATGAGGAATTTGGAAGTGGGTATCCCTACACTTTTGGAGGATGGGATCAAGTTGCTGGTTTATGCTGGAGAATACGATTTGATCTGCAACTGGCTTGGTACAATTGTCACTCTGATTCTCATTTAATCTGACCCAGATTTACTGAGAAATTCTTTATCATAGAAATCGTGTTTTTCTGCTTCTGCTTGTGACAGGGAATTCAAGGTGGGTACATGCTATGGAATGGTCAGGACAAAAAGACTTCACAGCAGCTCCTACAGTGTCGTTTAAAGTGGATGGGTCAGAAGCAGGGCAACTAAAGAGCCACGGATCCCTTTCTTTTCTCAAGGTCTCACTTCCTTCTATTCCATATTCTATTTCTCCAATGACCTTAGGTAAGTAAATTGCAGTTTCCAACTTCGTGAACTTGTTTCTGACAAACAGGTGCATGACGCTGGACATATGGTTCCAATGGATCAACCCAAGGCTTCCCTCGAGATGCTCAAGAGGTGGACACAGGGTACACTAGCCATGACAGACACAACAGATGACCTGTCTACCCAATGATAACCTTGTGCATCAACAATGCTTCAGAAATCAACAACAGTAAACCACACCGTGGTTCCTTTGGCACTGTCTGATAGTTTGATATGAACAATGCTTACACAGCAATCAGTGCTATGAAAATATCATTTCATATCAATGTGCATATCTGGAACAAATGTAGCCCTTTTTTCCAATATAATTCGTTAGTTCATACTTCAAACTAATAAATCATTTTGCCTTTTCTTCCAAAACTGTCTCAAATCAGCGACCTTGTAAGGCATATGGATGATATCTCGCGAAACTAAGAGTAAATTTGCTTATATCAAAGGAATAAAGACATCAAATGTTCTATACTTGTTGACTCGAGATTAGTTCTATCTGTAGAATGCAGCTTACAGAATCTAAAAGGGGCCACAGTCTTCCTTCCGTTATATTGACAAGGATTAGGGCAAATGACCCTTTGGCTGCAGTTTTCTACTTCCCTCTACACCCGATGGAAAATGAGCAATAATTTACATTTCCAACCAGATAAATGAGCTAACATGCTACTCCATACAGTTCCTTTAGTGACAGAATTACTGGTTGAAAGGCAGAGCTCAAAGGAACAATTGATACAACTCGTAAATGTTCGGCATTACCATTCTTTGGTTTTGACAGCGTCATCCGAAACAATTCACCCTCCAGAATTTCGCTAGCATGAGTAGCTGCAAAATACCCAGCCACAAATTACTGTAAAGAATAAAGGCTGCATAACACACACATCTTAAAACAAAGGTCAAAAGTCCTGCTGCAGTTGAAACGGCATCATTTTTTGTGTTGTTTGTGCAAGGGTAGACTTGACTGTCCTATTGTAGCTTTATCTATCTTAAAGTACCCTTCACCAAAAAAAAAAAAAAGAAAAAAAGGGAACACAAATGATGCCTACTAAATGCACTAGCTATACTTTATTTCTTTCTAGTTTGAAGTGAGAATCAACATCAGCATCAAACAAGGTCATAGTGTTTACTGTGAATCTGTGATTTCCGTTTCTTGATCAGGTGTTCTCCAACCTTTTATCCAGGCACCCAAAAGCTTTAAAGAGATAGAGAAAGCGGAAAATGTCGCCCAAACCTAGGTCTGAATCAGTTTTTTTGTCGCATATTGTGACCAAAGGCTATCAGTTCTGGATTAAACTGCTAGAACAGGTGGTATTATCAATAAGTAACTAGAAAAACACTTAATCTCTTATAGCTATTGGCTATTGCACTTGCCCAATGAAAAAAGCAAGAGAAAATGTACCTGCAAAAGGGTGAAGCTTGGCAAAGTTGAAGAACTCATCACCACAACAACCAAACAGAATCTTAGCCACCCTATCGAAACATATCACTCTAAACACCTTCGTATCGGATGCTATTGACATCTACAAACTCACCAAACAAGTGCATTTCATCAACACCACAATCATAGTATTAGAACCCACTAAACTAACCACAATCTGAACCCAAAACTGATCACAAGCCAACAGAAACAGCATAAATTGGTGCACACTGTCACTGTTACCCATTTTCCCTTACTAATAATAACCCAAATGGCCAAAATTCAAATCACAATCAGCTTAACAGCAAAAAGAAACACCAACCAAAATAAGCACCCAGGGACCAGGTTTACAATTACAGACAGCTCATTTGGTATAAGGTCATGAATTAGTAGGCATAGTAATGATACAATGACACTTAAATTGGGACACTTTAGCTTATTGAAGTGTACTCTAAATCCTTTAGTCTTAATAATAACACTGATACTGTGATTCTATGGGGTAACAATAAGCTTTATCAAAATGGGAAAACAAAAACAAAGTTGGATGCATTTCAAACAAGGACATAATATATTGGAAATTGGAGAAATAACTCATATAGTTCATGCAAAATAATTCGAATATTAATCACAGCGTTTCCAATATTCAACAAGGGCGTAATTTGATAAAATCCCATTAGAAATTAAAAAATACCCAGAAATAAAAAGGTGGAGAAATAAGGAGGGGTGACTTACAACAAGCCTAAAGAGGCGTTTAGAGCCAAAAGAATTGGGTCCAAAGGCGTTGGCTTTACAAAATTTGCAGGGAGAATTTGGGGAAGAAAGGGGCTTTTCACAAGATGAGACTGAACAAACAATGTAAGAGAAATCATTGCTGGGATCAACGGCTATGATGGTGCCCATCAAGTTCTGTGGCTTGTCGTCTTCCATGGTTTTCAATGGCTTCCGGAGAACTCTTAGCTGTAGTTGCAAATTTTCAAGTTCAAAAACTAGGAAGAATATAAACAAAAGATCAGAAAAACGAGAAACTCAATTTCAACTCGAATTTCGGTAATTGAATAGGGGAGAGGAACTTAAGTTTCACCTTTTCCCTGTTCTTTCTACTAGGCCTGGCAAATAGATCAGGTCGGGTCGGGTTCGGGTTCAACCTAATTGATCTGTTTTTTAAATGAGTCGAAAACTCCAACCCTAACCCAATCCATTTAATAAACAGGTCAATCAGGTCGACCCGTTTAACCCATTTAACTAATTTATTATAAGTAAAAAAATGGTAAAAACTTGATTTAAAGGGGATATATACCCTCAAATTTCTATAGTAAGTAGATATATACAAAACAAACTATTGGATTAAGGAAAATTTATGCTTTTAAGTGATTATTAATTATTTGGCTTATAAATATTTACTGAATTTCAAAAATAAAATTAACATATATAAGTAAACAGGTTGAACAAGTCATTTTCGGGTTGAAAATTTCAACCTTAACCTAACCCATTTAATAAACAGGTTGTAAATCTCAACCCTAACCCACTTTTTTCGGGTTAGGTTCAGGTCGGGTTGTCGGGTCGGTTCAGCTTTTGCCAGGCTTACTTTCTACCCTTCTATCTTTCACAAAAAACTATGTCAACCCACTTCACCAATTTCCATGTTTAGGCTAAATGATGATAAATATTAAGTTAAATATTTCAAGAGCCCGTTTGTTTAAATAGATGGGAATTGGTGAAGGGATGCAAGATATAAAATCGGTTGATTTAAAGAGTTGAATGAATTGATGTTGTCTCAACCAGAAGTTTGAGTATGTGAATTATTGGATTCAATAATACTGTTATAAAAGTCTTGGAGATTGAGAGTTCATCACATGTATGATGATTTTTTGGTGATTCAATATTGAGATTATTATGATTCTGGAGTATCATACTCATAAAGATTGTTTTCATGGTATTGAAGTACCATAAAACATTTCATCTGATACCCAAAGTACAAATATTTCATGATAACATGAAAGTTATGATCAATGATTAATAATATAAATTGAATATATCTTTCAAGTATTGACCTCTTGAAGTAGATTCATAATTATTTTACTAATGACCTTTTGAAAAAGGTCTATGATGATTGATGAATGACTTGAAATTGTAAAATTTTATTAAAGGGTGAGATTTTAAGCACTTCACTTTTTTTCCCTATTACTTAGGTTTTTCCTACTGGGTTTTCCTAGTAAAGATTTTGGTGAAGTAGTGGTTGTACTCCTTTTTTCCTTTGTTGAAGTGTTTATCCCAGTAATTTTTACCTAACAAGGTTTTTAACGAGGCAGCATACAAGGGTATCATGGAATTTAATGAGTTCCTTATTAATATTTTCCTTTTTTGGATATACAATTGCTTGGGATGATATTGATACGAATGAAAGTTACGTACACCATATCCAGTGGAAATATAACATTTATTGGAAGCATATTTGCTAAACATGTAGCAATTCATGTATTATGCAAATTCAACATATTTGTAGAGCATGTGATTCATTTCTGAAGAAAAGAAGTTCCCATAGTCCTATATGATGATTTTGTTGCATCTATTACCTATCGTAAGAAGGTGATATCAAATTCAGACAATACATGCCACTGAAATTTCTTTTTCACCTATGTGGTATTGGAAAAATGAAGATATAAGTGTTCCACAAATCCATTACGAAGACATTTCCTACTGACTGCAACAACTTGAAGATCTAGACAGATATAAGCATGAGGTGGAGTTTTTAATAAGGCAGCATCTCAGGCGTATTGGGTTTTATCCCACAAGATTTTCCTAATACGGTTTTGACAAGACATATTTTTAGATGATGGACATCCAAAGGGGAGTGTTATGATATTAATGAGATGTGTGTTCATATTCTAACTCCCAATACGTTTCACCTTTATTAACTGAACTTTGTTTAACTTTCCTAATGAATGCCTTAGCTCAATTTCATATATATATATATATATATATATATATATATATATATATATATATATATATATATATGAAATTATAGTGTAATGTTATATACAAGTTAAATGAGTAGTGTATCATCTCATTCTCTCCATTAAGTAGTCTTCGATTGTTCTTATTCGCTTTGCTATTCTACTATTATTTCATAACCAAAAGTATTATGAATTTTTGCATTGCAAGTTCAACTTATATCACTATCAATAAAATTTATTTATTTTTTATTATTAATTTGATCACTTTGCACTGTCGTAAATTGTGTGTAAGTTAGTCTCCTTTTAGGGGAGCATGACTTCTATGGCAATAAAACAATACTTCAAGGTTTATTAGTCAATTTTTAGCGTTGGTGCCTTGATGGTATGAGAAACCATGGAAAAGTTAACCAATATGGGTTGGTATAGTATTTCAACACTTTATGAATTAAACAAGTGGTTGGGGGTTCGAATTCCAACTCTTGTGATTAGAAAAAGTCTCTTGGCCATCCCCCTACCGCTTAGTATGCTCTGACAGTTAAGGGCGAGGAAATTAGTCACTGTGGTCGACGGTGGATACCCTTGGTCGAGGTCGACGTAATTGAATGTTTTGCGTGATTGTTATATTTTTCTACTTATCATTGTCACATTTTTGTGTGATTGTTATATTTTGCATGTTATATTTTTTCGTGATTATTGGAGGTAAATAAAACAATAAATTACAATAAAACAAAAAAGGTAAATAAGAAACAACAAATTACAATAACACAAATAACAGTAACAATGAAACTCCAACATAAAAATATAACAAATTCGTCTAGGGTCATATAAGTAATACATCATTCGGCAGCCCGCCAATCTCTCATATACTCCTCCATAACCGATCGAGGACCTTCCGCTTGCTCCGGAGGAAGCAAAGTAATGAAAGACTCAAATGCGACGGCTAGACGATTCACCCACTGCAAAAAAAGTAACAATGAGTGTGAGTTCAGAGATATGTAATACGTAAAAAAATATATATTTTTAGTTAATCACTTACATAATCGCTGTTGGATCGTGGAGGAATCACAGATGCAGGTGCTGCATCTTCAGGTGGTGTCAGCAGAGGGTGGGAGTGACGGTAGTACCACTCGAGGTAGTCATCCGTACATGCTGTGGGATCTGACGTGGATGCCTGAAACCCATGGAGACCAAGAATGTAACCTCCCGGGAACATACGCCAGGAATCAGATGATACTCGTACGGGGTAGACAACCTTGTACAAATGACTGCTCCATGACTTGATCGCTCTCTCTGGCCTAGTGATCGGGAAAGGGATACTCTGTACGTACCTGATTTGTCGTAAACAACGACCAGGCATGTACGGTTCGATAATATCCCGATACCGTAGCCACCCCATGAATACAGTCCTCGGTACAGATGCAACCGGGTCAGAACCGTACGGCAGCCACACCACCTACGTAGAAATGTTCAAGTTACGGTGAAGTAAAAAAAACATAGCAAACGACGAAATAAATCAAGAACACCGATAACTACATGACGTACCTCTGACGCTCGCAGCTGATCCAAGCGTCTACGTAAGGAGTGCAGTCGAACCACGTCCTTGCCCTCAGCCTGGGCACTCCATACGCACGCACGGGGAGCCTCGCCGTCCCCGACAACCATCCGCTCCCGATGAGGTCGGAAGCAGGGAAAGTACTCGTATATCCATGCCTGGAGGAGATTTAGGCATCCGCAGATGCCCTGAGAATCCCCCCGACTAGCTATACCGAGCTGACGATATAGGAAGCCGAGGGCAGCAGATCCCCAAGAGAACTGATGCGCCGTTCCGACACCGTCCCTCACCTCCATCACGCAAGAGGGTCTAATACGGTTACCACTCTTGTCGACAAACAAGGTGGATCCAATAAGTAACCACATCCAACCTACCGCCTGGATGTCCTCCATTCGGTCCTCCTCTCGGCAAAGTTCAAAAATCGACTCCGTGAGGACCCCACCGCCCTGCCATTGGCTATGCATCAGTTCATCTAGGGTGACCCCGAGAACCTCCATGGCCGTCGCCTGCAGCTGCCCATCCCGTCCGTCACTGGAAACGAGCTGTCCCTCTACAGGAATCCGAAGAATATGCCATACATCGTGCAACATGATGGTCATCTCTCCGAACGGCATGTGGAACGAGTTCGTATCCGGCTGCCACCTTTCAACGAATGCAGATATCAGGGGAAAGTCGATATGTCTGAACATAATGTCTGTCAGGTGTGATAACCCAGTCCCCTCGATTTGCGCCGTCACCTCGGCCGACATCTCCGCTCGCCACTCACTCAGCCGCTGACAGACACTGAATCGGTTCTGACACTTCAACAGACCCCTCGTCTCTTCCCCCCTCCATATATGAGACGCTACGTGGCCCAGGAAGCTCGGTATGACGCTATCATCCGCCGGTCCACCGGCCACTTTCCCTGTAACAAGCCACGTACTGTCGTCCTCCACTCTAGATCGTTTGCTACTACTGGACGACCCAGTACTAACAAACTTACCGCCTCTGCCCTTCACCACGCGCCAATCTGAGGATGATTCGACGCCAATCTGATCCTCGTTTATGGAATGATCCCCGGAGTAGAACTCGTTAGATCCGTAATCGTGTTGCTCAGTCTCATATAAGTGACGGTCAGTCATCTCCCTCATCCGAACTGCCTCTCTCTGTCTCCGTACAGAGGCATCAATCCCGCGCGTCCTCGTGTGACGCGGTCCTGAACCAGCTAGTTCACTGACTAACCTCGGCATCGATTTACCGGCTCCTCCTCTCCTCTATCATTTCACATTTTTAATTAAACAATAATCAGTAATAAACAATTAAAATAATAATTGACAACTAATAATAATTGTAATAACAAA
This sequence comes from Tetragonia tetragonoides, assembly GCA_038025085.1. Classification (NCBI taxonomy): domain Eukaryota; kingdom Viridiplantae; phylum Streptophyta; class Magnoliopsida; order Caryophyllales; family Aizoaceae; genus Tetragonia; species Tetragonia tetragonoides. The sequence continues at coordinate 34,573,438 of CM076151.1, read as the reverse complement.
TAATAATAACAATAATAATATTAATAATAATAACAATAAATAATAATAATAATAACAATAATAATAACAACAATAACAATAATAATAACAATAATAATAATAATAACACTAATAATAATAATAATAATAATAATAACACATTTTTTTTTTGTCTCGGGCGTCTGCTACAGACGCCTCACCCATGGGTGCGGCGTCTGCAAATGGCGCCTCTACCATGGGTGGGCGTCTGCCGATCTCGCTCACCCATGGGTGAGCCGTCTGCAACTGGCGCCGCACCCATGGGTGAGCGAGATCGGCAGACGCCCACCCATGGGCGAGGCGTCTGCCGATCTCGCCTACCCTATGGGCGAGGCGTCTGCCGATCTCGCCTACCCCATGGGGCATGCGGAAAGGGCAGACGCCCGACTCTTCGAACTCGAAAAAAAAATTCGAAAACTTACCACCCCGCCGCGATGCTCGCCGCCTCCGTCCCCGTCGCCGCCTCTGCCGCTGCCGCTAGCCCCTGACATTTCCGTTGTGATGGTGTGGTGGTGGTTTTGCCGTGAGTGGTGGTGGTTTTGCCGTGAGTGGTGGTGGTGGTGGTGCGTGAGGAGAGTGAGGAAGAGAGGTGGTGGTGAGGAGAGTGAGGAAGAGAGTGAGGAGTGAGTGCCGTGAGTGGTGGTGGTGGTGCGTGAGGAGAGTGAGGAAGAGAGGTGGTGGTGAGGAGAGTGAGGAAGAGAGTGAGGAGTGAGTGAGAGTGAAGGGTAAATTTGTATTTTCAAAGGGCGGTGGTGAGTAATTTTGGGCGGTAAATAGCAATTCACAAAAATTATTGTCTATATAATTATCTTCTATACTAAATACAAAAAACACAGCACAGTCTTACTAGTGTCGCCATATGACACTCTTATGAGGTCTCTCCTATCTTTAGGATGTCGCATAATACAGTTTAACCATGTGGTATCACCCTTGCCATGTGGCATTTCTATGAGTCATTGCTATCTTTTTAGTCACCACATAATTCACATTTCCCATGTGGCGCAGATATGACCCTTACCAGGTGTTGGCATTTAATTCGTTAATTACCTGTCAATCTACCAATACGTTAGCAGTGAATTACAAGTTCAATAAAAAGATATAGATTTACATCTTAATATTTACTTAGGCCCTATTTGGCAATTGGCTGGTAGTATTAGCTGATGGTTGGTGGCTGGAGGTTGATGATTGGTATTGTTAGCTGATTTGACCAGTTGGTAACATTGAATGTTTGGAAAGAGATGTTTGGTAACATTGGCTGGTAACATTAGCTAGTTAAATGTAAAATGACCTATAAGGACATTCATTTGATTGAGGAATTTGATGACATAGAAGTAAATAATTGCAAGTCTTGAACTATCTTGTCATTAGACTACATTAATTCCACCGGCCAATACCCAAAAGCTACCCTCATTGGATTTTCAAAACTTGGCTTGTGTGAACCCAAAAGCCAATTTCACAAGTTAAACATCCAAACACCAATATTGGATGGTGGACTGGTCAAACATCCAATATTGCCAAAAGCCATCCCACAAGCGAACATCCAAACAACCCCTTAGTCATTTTCTCACTCTGAGTAGTCCATTTTTAAGTCACAATCTATAAACATGTTGTGGAGTTATTTGAGTAAACTTTTATGTTCTTTGCCTATTTATATTACGAATAAATGAAATTCGACATTTACTCATTTCTAAATCTTACATAAAATAGCTGCTACAACAATAAAACAATACCTAAATAAAAAACTAATCCCAGTACATTTTTCGGATGCCAAACCTTGTTGTATTTGAAAGAGTCAATATTATGAAACTAGATTGCATCCTTGTTCAAAATTAACACCATCGAAAAGAGAGACCTAGTATCTTTTCCTCCTTCCTTGGCCAAACATTACAAAAAGAGAAATAAAATTAAGTATTTGGAAACGGCTCTCTTTGTCAAAAAGAAAAGAAACGTCTCCAATCTCACTATCTCAGCGCCTGAAGCTGGACACTGTACAAGTGTAAAATTGCGAAACCCTCTCGCCGGCAAAACACAAGACAACACAACTCGTCTTAGGTACAAGAACGCAGCACTCCTATTTTCTAATCTTCTGGTAAGTAATTCTTCTTTTGGGTACAACCAAAATACATCATTTTCAATTGGACTTTAAACAGTTCAAAGTTTCCCGATTTTGATGATGTTTTTGAAGAGTTTCAATCTCAGTTAATGCCTCACTCATTTTGATGTTGATGTTTGACATTCATTGATGCTTGGAAGTTGTTTAGATGATGTACTGAAAAATATTGAACTGGGTATATGGTATTTTTGCGCTTTGATTCAATGCCCCCCTGAACTTTTGAGTTACTTTAAGATTAAAGCTACTTATGGGTTCTTTTACATGGAACATCTGTAATTATTCCATTATTCTGTGTATGATTTTTGTACTCTAATGGATCATTTGGCATGGAGGATTTGGACATTAAAATTGTGCTTAAAGTTTGGAGCTTTAGATAGGGAATTATGGTATAGTATGTTGTGGTAGTAAAATGGACTTTAATCCCATATATGATTATTATGGATGAAGATGGTGACTAATAGTAATGAAAAATGAGTGGAAGTTTAAGGTAAAAAAAGTTGGTTTCCGTAGGGGGATGATGGAAGCATTACCTTGGACACTTGAGCCTATTCTCATTGATTTGTTATTTTAAACCAAATGAGGTGTTTTATTGCATTTGGGTGATTTAATGAAACTTGAATGAGATGAAAGGGACAATAATTATGTACTTTTTAGAGAGATTTTCTTTCAAATGATTATACTGCAAGTCTGCAACTACAATTTCTTCTTTTGTCTCCTCTTTTCTCGGAATCATGCGTGTGAATCTTGGCACTCCAGACTCTCCCAAGTGCATCTCCAATTTGGTTCGCTGTTAGCTTCTCTTTGTTTTCTTTTCTTTCTTTTGGGTAGGATTGGGCTGTTGATTGACTAAGCTGTGTTTGAATCATTGCCACCCTCCCTCTACTTCTGATCTATCACAATTTTACTGACCAAATTGATGGATGTGGTTGCAGGGTTGACTCTTCCTAGTTCCTTCTAGTTGGTTAGTTCGCATCTTATATGTGGTTTATGGTTACTTTGTTCTGTATTTCTGGAGAGCTGGGAACGTGTTTCATCGAGTTGAGCTTGACCAGTGGAAAGTACTTAGTATCTGCTGCTGCTTGCTGTGGTGTTACTTCACATTTTCCTTCGAAGATGTAAATTTTGCATTCCAGTGGTAGGTGTCTTTTATTTTGTTGCAGTTTGAATATTTGGTTGATGACTACTTTATAGCTGAATGCCCGGAATCACTAAGTGAAGAACAATAGTGACAAATTGTTCTGGATAGAACTGATTGGGAGTGACTGACTTGCATGCTTATAGCAAAGAAGCATCCACACCTGACACCTCAAGTAATTGACAAATACAATTTTTTGCATGCTTTTCGCTTCTAGTACCTTTTTAAAGTATTAATGCTCTCTATTTGATGATTATTATCATTTTTCTTTTTGGCTTTATTATATTCCAGTAAAATTCCTCTCAAGCTTTTGGATTGGAAATTGATGCGAACATGGAGTCTGACAGGTACCTCCCCTAATTTTGTTTCTCCATACTGTTTCCCAACTATAGGATTTATACCTTGGCTAGTATTATGTTTGTGAGTCTAACATGTGTATTGAAGTATGTTCTGGAAACTGCATTGCATACACATGACCCCATAGTTCTTTAGATTGCACAGAAACCTATTGCTGCTGAATGTAGCAGCTGACAATTGATTCAATCAACATATTCCATAGACAGAAGTCTTGCTCCGAGCTGTCGAAAACAAGAGTAGAACTACTAGAATAGTGGCATTGACTTTCTTAACCCTTTCCATTAGAAGTTAGGATTATGTACTATTTGCTAGGATAGTAGATGGATACTTCCAGTGTACAATATTGCCTTGAGATGGTTAAAGTCTAATATGAGTCTATATTTATAAATGAGTATAACTTTCTCTTTATGAGTTGCTGGCATGTTATGGTTAGGAGAAGGCCGAGGGCAGCTCTTTTGCCGGATAATTGCCTTATGTGTCGGGCAAGTAGTGAGAGTGCGGTGCATGTTCTCTTTTGATTTTGATTGTGCCCATTGTATTTGGGGTTGATTGTTTGGACTTTTTGGAGAGACATGGGTTTGCCCCTCTAGTGTTACGGAGTTTCTTCAGGTGCGTCTACAGGGATTTAGGGGAGGTAAAGAGAAGAGATTGTTGTGGTGTAATGCAGTCTTTGCCATCTTATGGAGTCTTTGGTTGGAGAGGAATTCCCTGGTTTTCAAAGCGGTGGCCATTCCGGCTGAACTGTTGTGGGATAAGGTCACCTATCTATCGTCGTTGTGGGCTAGAGCTTCGGGGGCATTTAGAGATTATTCTGTTACTCAAGTCCAGCATAACTGGACCACTTTGATCTGTAACTAGACACTTTTGGGCAGCATCTTGCCCTCCTTGTGCTGTAACATTGGAAACTTTTAATACATACTTACTCTTTATCTAAAAAATGGTTAAGAGATAAGAAGCCATGGAGAATATGGGATTGACATGAGGAGATATGGATGGCTACGTTTCTGGGAGTGAAGTTTAGATGAATATGAAGTGCATGATTGCATGGCATGGAAATCAGCTATAGTTGCATCAGAATATTTGCTCATGAGGCACAAGGTCTTTTAATACTCACCTACGTGAAAGCTTATCCATATATGGAGTATACTGAGAGACGTCAACCTGAAACATGTAATTATTTTAGATGAATATGAAGTGCATGGTTGCATGGCATGGAAATCAGGTATAGTTGCATTAGAATATTTGCTCATGAGGCACAAGTTCTTTTAATACTCGCCTACGTGAAAGCTTATCCATATATGGAGTATACTGGGAGACGTTAACCTGAAACATGTAATTATTTTATGCCATCTTTTCAGCAACATTGGATTTAGTTACTGGAACTTGACCCAACCCAGTCTATCTATATGTCTATTAGGGTCTAGTTATCAATTATCATCATTCCACATCTGTAATTTTCTGAAAAACAACTTACAGTCTTTCATACTTTTGTAAGCTCGGTGGAAGTTGCTGGAATAATTTTGCATTTGATCAAATTGGCTAAATTACCTAATCTGGATTATTTTTGAGGCCCGATACAAATTACATTTAGAAAATTCCTATCTTGAGAGAAACGTGGGGCCCAAGAAGTCACATTACTAGACATCACCAATTTAGCCCAACTCCTTTGCTAACAGATGTAATGATCTATGACATGGGGGTAAATGCTTTGTGTTAGGTTGTTGCTTGTAAGATTCTTTGTAAGTTGCATCATTATTGCCTTGTTCGTCTTTACTACACCCCTACCTAATGTGACGATGACAGTTGATCATTTGTGCCTAGCTTTGTGGCATGAAAACTCTCATGAAGGTCGCGTTTCCTGTCATGAAAAATCGGAAACTCAAGGGAACCTGTGAGAAATCTCTTCTTTATATGACCAACTAGTTTTTCAGAAAAATGGACCTCTATAATCCAAATTGTGTGTTCTTTCAACTAATGTACTTAAAATTGTCTAAGCTAACTCTAATAGCTACCTACTTTGGTTATATTCTTATTAAAATGGTCAAAAGAACTTCTGGTTTCTAGGGCAAATAAAATTGTCAGAATTTTCCCCTCTTTATGTGCTTCCACATTTCGTGATTTTTCAGAGTAGCCTTGTTTCCTCGTTTTTGGTATTGGTTATTCTTTTCTGTTTTTTTTATGCAGCATAGGTGCCTAAAATGTATCATTCTATCTTGTAATAGAAAAATTAATACAACGAAGTTCTGTATACTTGAGATTTATGTTCCGATAGAGTCAGACTTTGCTTGGGCAAAATGGTCGACAGAAAGTAGGATGGCAACGTCCAACGGGTCTGATTGTGCAAGATCTGAGTTTGGCCCAATTAGTTCATTGGATTTCCCAAAGAGAGATATAAAGTTAAATTTTGACAAAACCCATGTCTCAAACATATCAATTACCAACAAATTCATCCATAATTCTGGTCTTTGGGGGATACAGGATCTGAAGACCCACACTGGAAAAAGGATACACCACTAGTTGATGATGAACCAAAAAGAACAGAAAGGTAGCTGCAGGTATTTCGTAGGGAGTGAGTGAAAGGACAGGGACAAAGAGAGAACAGGAGAAGGAGAGGATACTGGCTGATGGGCGAGGATAACGTGGTGACCAATTTTTATTTCTATTTATATGACTTGTGCCGGGTGGGTAGGAACCACCTGGTGAACCAACATGGCAATGAGCCTTTGGAAACTCGAGTAGTCGAGTTTGGTGTTGCTACTGGAGAGATCTCGGCTACGAAAAGCTGATCTTACATGGAAAATGGTTGTTCAAAGCACGTCTTCTTTGGTGGATGGGATCTTCTTTTCTTAGATAAGAAGAGTTTTATTGGATAGAAAGAAAAATTACATAGAGGATAAGATATCCTCCATAATAGAACAATTCCAAATAGCTAAAATCTAATGAAGAAACCACCTAAAAAACACGAGACTGCCCTCTTTTTTTTCAGATAACATGGGTGTCCAAGCTTTGCTTGACTAATCCCACGGGCCCTGAATCTAACGACCAGGAAAACCTCCAGTAGCCCTGAGGGGACTCGAACCTGGGACCTCTGGAATAGATCTTAGAGGTCTTACCAACTGAGAGAGCTACCCCATCAGGGTTACACGAGACAACTTCCTATGGAGGATCTTCTGGTCCCATGCTTGCTTGGGTAATTTAGTTAATTAGAGAAGGTCGAGAGCTTTGTTTGCTCTCTCTCTAGTAAATAGGTGTTGTTAAGAGGGAGCTTGGGTTGCGCAACTGAGTGGCCATTCCTTGTAAATCCTTGAGAGGTGTCTACTCTGCTTTGTTTGTATGGTGGTCCCAATATAGATGTAAAGATTGTGAGCTCAATATGCATTTGGTAATTAGCCGATTGTACCATGTAGAATGAACTATGCTTAGGCTTGAATAGTGAACAAGGAAAGTTAGAAGTGCTTTCAATAGTTGACTTGACTAATGTATCACTGAGTATTTTACCAACAAAATTAAAAGTGGCTTATAACATCGTGTTAATATAATTTTACAGGTTAAATCTACCAAACACATCAACTGTCGACATAGATTTACTGGGCCATCAATTGCAATTTTCTCAGGTACATTCTTCTGCTTCTGACCAGCTTAGCACATACCCCCCTACAGCCCTACCTCTTCCTAAGGAATTTGTATGTCTGTTTAAATTGATGTGGTTACTTATGAGTGCTTTCCCACTGCAGCTGATAAGGTTTTTTAGCTAATTAAAAATAATTAAAGTTACTTAAAGTTCTGTTTGGTCCACCAAATGAAATCATCTTCTTGGGGGGCGAGTTTGCAATCTGTCTGAGAGTCCCACATCTGGCAACATTGCTTGCCAGTGTGGTATCTATTTGAAGTGCAACCAACACTTGCATTGTCTTTTCGTTAATCTGGCTATTGGTACAACCTTACAAAATTTATCAATTCAAACCCTTAAGGGAATGCCTTTGCATATTGTGTAGACATGTTGCATGAAGAAGTTTGAATAGAGTTATCATTTGTTCTGTAAGGAACAAATCTTTTTATGCAGTTAGGTTAGAAGTTGTCTCGTGAGAGGCCCTGGAGTCTGGGGTAATGATAATGATTATGATAATGTTGATGTTATAAGTTGTCCATTTTCAGTGTCTAAGGTTCTATTTTCTTTTTCCCATTCCCTGAGAGACATTTTGTTCCCATCTTATTTCACTGTACATTTATAAGCCTGAGTGGAAGTTACAAATATTATTTTTTAACGTTGTGGCAGGATCCCAATTCTGAGCATTTGGGGACTACAGTATGGGATGCGTCCATGGTTTTTGCCAAATATCTGGTATATTTATCCCTTGCACTTATATCTAATAATGATGTTTAATTAATTATGTTTAATATCAATGATGCTTTTCTGAGATGTTTTCGTTGTTGGTATCTTTACATGCATTGTGTCTTTATATTCACGATATACAGTTGTATCTTGCTGTATGCTTAACCATATCATATGCTTATGTCTTGCAAAATCTCCCTTGTCATATTTTTATTCAATTTTTCTTAGACTTATATCCTCATTTCCATAAATCATTGGAAACAGACTGCTGCCACATTCCTGCTGGACCAGATTAATGTAGTAGCAAAACAGTTATTTGCTTTTTTAATCTCTCATAGCCTTATAAGCTCTATGGGTAGCAACCTCCTTTCCCAACCATGACTGTTGAACTGCCAACTTTATCCTCTAGCTTTGTGAATTTGCTTTAAGATACTAGTCATTGCTCTTCGTTGTGACCACCCCAGTTTTAAGTGCTAGACTTAGTCATGGGTGCAATTAAATTTTCTGTTAAATGATTTCCTTCATAGACTATGCTAACAGTTTTATAGCCCAATTTTCGTCTTGGGAGGACTTAGTTCAATAACAAATTACAACAATATACAGAGTCTGCCAGGAAACTGCAGATAGAAAATATACTATACAAACTTGTGATAATGTCTTATAGGAGATCTTCAAATTTCTGATATTGACACTGCAAGCTTGCCCGTAAACATCAATGATGAACATGCCATTTCGTTTCAATTGAATGACCATAGTACCTTTTGCTAAGGCCAACTTTAGCTCTTGGCTTGCATAGTTTCCTTCATTATGCCAACTGGATAAAGATATCCCCCTTGTTTGGAAATCATTACCCTTCAACAAAAAAGCCCGGCAAACTTTATTAGCTCTGATAATCATAGCCCTAAGCAGCAATAATATGTATGAAGATTGGAACGTATATATACAATTCGAATCTTCCTGCATAACGGAGAATGGTCCAGTAGGTTATTTGTGCTGTAATTAATTTTGCCACGCTATGTTACTAAGACTCGACTACAGATGTCTAACATGAGTACATGTCCAGGTGCCAGACTCGCGCATTTCACGAAATTTTTGTGTCTTCTTGACTTCTTGGCCTGAAGGGAACTGTCAAGTTTCCATACTAATGTCGGTGAGGCTGACCGACGTTGTTGGCAGCTAGAGCCAAGGTACATGAAATGCGAAGTATCGTTTGAGCAGCCAAGGGCCAACAGCAACTGCCATGAAGACTGACAGTCTCCCATCCTTATCAGCATCATTTACCAACCAACTAGACTTAAGACTTCATTAGATTAGCTCCCAAGCCTGAGACCTCAGTAAAGTGAGCGAAACAAACCATTAGTTGTGCGCAACGGTTGGATAACCTCTAAAAACTATTGAAAGGACAGAAGCAAAGGTCGAAGGCTAATTTTTAGCTTTTCATGGCTGAAGTGAATTACAGTTTGGGTAAGCAATGACAAGCTAGTAGATAGATGAGATTGAGGAGAGTTGATCTCCCCTTGTTTGAGATCTTAATTCTTTGTCTTTGGTGGTATATACTTTTGAGACCTTTCTTCTGCAATATAAGCCGTTAACTAACAGTCACTATATTGTATCTATAACCTATTCATGTGGGAGCCATAACTCCCCTATCCATACTAGTGGCTGATAACAGGGAAAAGGTGCTGGCAAAAGCTGCAAAGAAAAACACTGGTAGCTCTTAAACTATCATATACATGAATGGGAAGGACCACCTTGTTTGCCATGGGGGCGGATGAAACTATGAATTTAAGGCTCAAGACATTTTAGCTTCCATTTCTCTGGTCTAATACTTTCACCTAATTGACTTTCGGGACACTAGAATTAACATTAGTAGGAAGTGAGGTCACTTATTACTTTGTTCTTTTTTGCTTGAGTTACACTTATGAGAGCTAATATATGAATTAAGCTTATCTAGTTACACTTATGAGTGCCCCTGAAGGTCCAGGCGTTTTTTCGAACTTTGGCGCTGGAGCGGGTGAATACTAATGGTTTGTGTCAAAGGAGGAGACCAGGGGTTGCCCTTTGGCTGGATGTCTGTCTTATGTGTCGAGTAAGTAGTGAGTCTGCACTGCATGTTAATTTACTTGTGATCTTGCTCGTTGCATTTGGGTTAGGTTGTTTGGCCTTTTTCGAGTGCGTGGGTTTGCCCTTCTAGCATTGCGGGATTTTCTTAGGCGTGGTTGTTGGAAATTGGGGAAGGAAAGAAGACAAGGTTGTTGTGGTGTACTGCAATCTTTGCGATTATTTGGTGTTTATGGCTGGAGAGGTTGTTGTGGGTTGCCCTTTGGCCAGATGTCTGTCTTATGTGTCAGGTAAGTAGTGAGTCTGCACTGCATGTTATGTTACTTGTGATCTTGCTCGTTGCATTTGGGTTAGGTTGTTTGGCCTTTTTCAAGAGACGTGGGTTTGCCCTTCTAGCCATTGCAGAGTTTTTTTAGGCGCGGTTGTTGGGAGTGGGGGAAGGAAAGGAGAAAAGGTTGTTGTGGTGTACTGCAATCTTTGCGATCATTTGGTGTTTATGGCTGGAGAGGAATGCCCGGGTTTTCAATGAGAAGGCCACTTCAAAGGAGTTGTTATGGGTTAAGGCCACTTATCTGGCGTCGTTGTGGGCTAGAGCTTCCGGGCATTTAGGGATTATCTAATTAGTCAATTTCAGCATTATTGGGCTGCAGTGATCTCCATTTTAGTTATTGTGGGAGGATACTTTGCCCTCCTTCGTTGTATTTTTTTGACAATTCATTAATACTTCCTCTTTATCTAAAAAAGTCAAGAGGTATTGCATATGTAGTATTGTGCCTTACTTCTTACCTACGATGGTGATTTAGACCTTTAACTCTTTAAGTTGTCTGTTGAATGCATTTTGCTGCTGATTTTCATGGAAGCACAAGCTTAAGGACATATAATATTGTTGATCATTTAATTGGTTGACTAGTTGGGCATGGTATGGGACTATGGGAGTGTATGACTATTAGGTTGTTGCTTGGCTTCCACATTCACTACTGTTTAGTGAAATGATTTTATCTAACTATCTAACTATTATCTTTATGTTCAACTTTTAAAGGAAAGGAATAGCAGAAAGGGAAGGTTTAGCCGATCCAAACTCAAAGGAAAACGTGCCATTGAACTTGGAGCAGGCTGTGGAGTAGCTGGCTTCGGTAAGCTATGACTTATTCAAAAACAATTATCAGTTCCATGTCAGCAAACCCTATTTTGTTTCCAAAAATCAAGTGCGGTTTTACATTTCGACTGTCAAATAGCTCTAGTTGATGTTTAATATTTATTAGGACGTTTATGCTATGTTTTCTTTTCCCTTCCCATTTCTTCCTTATACGCTGTTCTATTAAAAAATATTAGGAATGGCAATGCTGGGATGTGATGTGGTCACAACTGACCAGAAAGAAGTTCTTCCGTTGCTACAGAGAAATGTTGAACGTAATACTTCAAGGATCATACAGACAAATCCTAATTCAGGTACGTATTGATGGAACATATTGTCAATCTCTTTTCTACTGTCTCTTTATCTTTGATAATCTTTAATCTTTCCCTCGTATGCACCATTGTTCTGTGAGACTGAGGTTAGAGCGTGAATGTTTCATGATAATTCGTGGCTAGTGTAATCTTGTTGCTCACTTGTTTGAATCTTCAATGTAGATTCTTTGGGAACGATCAAGGTCGCGGAATTAGATTGGGGTAATAAAGATCACATCAAAGCTGTTGATCCACCGTATGACTATGTGATCGGCACTGATGTGGTAGGTCCTTCAAATTCATCTCTTAAAAGAATGGAAATTGAATTAATGCAAACTAATTATCATGACTGATGAGCAACAGTAAGTATGATCCAGAGTTCTGGTTGTGTGTTATCCCTGAAAAACAATTGGAAGAGAATGCCAACCCACATATTTCTTGATTGCTCCTCTACAAGTATGGATCTACCTGACTACCCATATCACTTCATTTTCTATGTAACAAGATGTACTACTACTTTATTCTCTTAGTCATCAAGGGTAGTGGCCAATAGTGGAAAAAATCATATAATTATCGACTTCTACGCTGATTATGGCTGTCATCACTTCTGTTGTTGGTTTCTTACGTGCTTGAGGCACTCGTGCTGTAGTATCAATATATTGTGGATTAGATCTGCGAGCTGAAATCTTGTGAATGCAATGACATGTGAATTTGTCGAAGCTTTGTGTTTCAGGTTTATGCAGAACATCTCCTGGATACATTGCTGCAAACTATATGTGCTTTATCAGGACCACGGACAACTGTAGTGGTAAGACATTCTGAAAATTTTATATTTTTTTCATACATGAAAATCCTTTCCATGAATGTATAAATTACCTCCCTTGTTTACCATGGAACAGCTGGGTTATGAGATACGTTCTACAAGTGTCCATGAAAAGATGCTTCAAATGTGGAAAAGTAACTTTGATGTGAAAACTGTTCCAAGAACAAAGGTAAAATGACTTTTTAACGCATTTGTCAAATTCAAAAATGAGCAAGTCCATTATTGCCCGCATTGAATAACTAAGAGTTTCTTTTCTTTTTTCTTTTTTTTTTTTTTTTTCGGGGGGGGGGGGAGGGGAGAGGGAGGGAAGGTGATAACCACATGGTCTAACCCCCCCCCCCCCGCTCCAGATTTTGTTACGTGTAGCTATTCAGATATAAGAAACGTCCTTCCATTCTCTGATTAGACAACCCTCTTATGGTTATGCAGATGGATTCTAAGTACCAGCATCCAAGCATCCAGCTTTACATAATGGGTCCAAAGCTTTCTGGTGGAATTGTATCATCACCAAATCAAGGAAATGATGAAGTCTCGGAGTTTGCTGAGAGTGAAAGTAAACAGAGGGAAGGGGAGAATGATGAGATAGATGAGTCAAGCAACAATGAAGACAGCGAAAATTGCTTGGCGGCTACAGGATTGCCAGGTCGAGATCTTACCGATTGGGATGTGAGAAGATATGGTGCAATGGCAGCACGACTCCTTCATGATGTGAAGATTAAATAAGATTTGATACAGTCTACTGATGTTCTTGTTCACACATTTGTTTCTCTCATACTCCACTCTTTTTGGTGTTACGCCAAAGTGGTTTCTCTAGGCCCCAAGGATCTCCGCAAGTCGAAGAACATGCACTGGTTTCTTGCTGTTCTTCAATGTATGGCCTAGGTAGAGTCATCATGGGAGAATATCCTGTCATGGAGGAGGACCGTTATCAAACATGTCTGACGGTGAAGATCAGAGGAAATCCTGGGGTTGAGTTATTAGAACAGCCTTGGTCATTAGGATTCAAAATGCGGGACAATGTAATGAATTGATATTGGATTATTTGTGTTTTGGGAAAGTGAAAAGCCAAAGTAATTGTGGTGCAAGTCTGCCTGTTTACTGTTTACTTGTTTGGGACTTTAGGACATTGCACTTTTCCTTCTCTTACAGACTACTCTGTGTATTTTGTTTCTTTACTAAACTGATGCGAACTGCACAACCACAAAGAATGAAGCCCGGTTTTTTGTAAATTCAAACATAATTTGAACCACTCTCATCTGTGCATAAGATTGAGGGTTTCATAGATTATCAAACTTTTAGCTGAGGTGATCAACTTAGTTGAATTGGTGAGTATTTGTCCTTGAGAATTACAAATCGCGCAAATTGTATATGGACCAAGTATCTAGTACTTCATACCCATGAGTCTGACAGAAGTCTTTTACTTACTGGATTGAGTAATTCAGCATCATTGTACTTGCGTATATCCATGCGGTTAGGCAGTAAAGACATCAACCTCGAGCCATGAAGATGTGGCTCGACTGAAGGGAATGCTAGAGTCATGTATAAGATATAACATTTACACAACTATCTTCCCATGTGTTTAATTTCCCTGTTGATTCGAGCATTTCCTACGGTTTGTGTGAGTTCTGAGTTTTCTTTTCTCAGTTGGCACGAAAGAAGAGATTAAATGGAAAGTCGAAACAAGAGTTAAAATGAGAATTCTATTTTGAATAACTCTTCAGAGTATACACAAGTGATATCAGACACACATGTACAATGAGAACAATACATTTGAACAATGGATGACTAGAATGAATCCATCAAGATTTGGTGGAGCGTTTGTTTCAGACTTCGGACCCAAGCTGCATGCTCCTCTCAAGCTCTCTCTAATCTTTTAGCAAGAAAAACTGAAATGGATCATTGACACATACACTTTCATGACAAAGCATGAGAAAGAAACGAGGTGGAGCAAACAACCAAATTTTTGCAGTTCCATATGCACAAACGGCGATGTTCATCTAGATTTGAGATCTTAGGAACATCTTCCCATACTGGGCAGAATCGAGAATGACATCTTTCAACTTGCTGAAGAACTTGGCTCCATTTGAGAGCGGTTTCTGGTTTGTATCAGATAAGCTTGCCAAAGGTGAATAAGGATCCATATAAACCCCAACGAAGGATATAAGAGGATCTGCACGAGCCTGCTCAATAACCAACCTCAAGTATTGGGATTCCACTAAGGAAAATAGTAAGAGCCGCTTATATCCAACTGTTGTTCCATCCACAATTTGCTGCCATTCACCCTTGTCACTTAAGATGTCGAGATGGAAGCTTATGATCCTCTGTCCCAACTGAATTGGCTCTTGAACTTGCAAAACGTTAAAAGAGATTATATCCTTGAAGCCTATGTACAATATCCAATCTGAATGGTCTGCCGCTGGAGCCCAGTAAGTATAAATGCTTTCTTCAATGACACGGCTTGCTGCAAAGCGATTATTATTGGTTCCTCCTCGTGTGCTACTGGCGGTTACAAGAGCAAAATCTGCCAGATTCTTGGAGAATATGGAGTTTCGAAGCTCAGAAAACTCTTGAAGCACCTTTATATCTTCTTCTGATATGAGACCAGAGGAGTTGGGAGGCACATTCAGCAGCAAGAGACAGTTCCTGCCCACTGATTTGTAGTAGATGTCCAGAAGAGTTAGTGCAGATTTTGGTGCTTCTGATGCATGCCAAAACCATCCAGGTCTGATGGAGACGTCACATTCAGCAGGCACCCAATCATGCCCACATTGGTCTCCTCGACGTGAGTATCTTGCAGGTTCAACAAATGTCATTAGCTCTACTGCTCTAGCATTGTCAACAGCAAGAGAAAAAGAAGAATGCTTCGAGTATAACATAGTAGAAAAATGATTAATCATGTACATCATATCTCCGTCTGCATATCCAACTATTTGTTAGGCCTCCGCCACAGGAACATCTGAAGTATGTCGAATTTCTCCACATGAAAATTTTAACCTTCTCAGAATTAGAGAAGGTAGGTGTAGACGCTGATACCACGTATGTTCAGTCGTTCAGGCCAAGACACAGTAGTGTAAGAGGGAAAAGGGTGGGTGGGGTTTGGGGGGGGGGGGAGGTGGAGACTGGAGAGTGAGCACTACTCCAACAAAGAGGATATAAATAATTTTCTCGCCTACACATGTGGCTACTACTTTGACTGGTTGGATCTCCTTCACATAGATGTATTAAGTTCCTTTAACATTGATAGTTAATACTATATTACTATAATAGACAGCAGCAGCGTCTAGAAGCTCTGAAAGCACTTTTCTGGAGCAAGGACAGTGAAACCTACCAAGCAAACTGAGGAAACAGTTTGAATTAATTTTTGACTACCAAGCATTCAGTTTAAATTAAATTATCCAGGTCATATCCAGCCCCCACCCCCTACATCCATGCCTCCCAAAATAAAAATGATTTTTTTGGGGGGAGGGGGTGGGTGGGTTTGGAACTAGGAAGGGCATAGCTCCTAAACTGTGGACTCGATGACACCTCTTAAAGACTTTAGGAACCATTCGTCTAGAAAAAGGAAGATGAAGTAGAAAGAGGGATAAGAAAGAGCTTGGAGAACCAACCTTAGGAGTATTCACAAATTGGTAATGCTACCTAGAAACCCAATACATAAGTGGGTTAGGTTAACAAACTAAATTGTAAATGACAAAACACCTCTAGTTCTTTTTTTGACTGTCTAACAGGGAGGTAGTCGGTTTTATTTCTCAAGACAACTCATGCTCGTACCAGCAAAGGCTCAAGTTTTGTAGCGAATGAAGAATGTGAGATCTTACCGGGAATCAGTGCCACCAATCTTTGCAGCACTTCTATTGAAAGAAGACCAGCATGTAGATCCTGCAACACCAGCTTCATCTCCAATCCACCGGACATCAGGTCCAGCATCAGAAAATATTACAGCTCCAGGTTGCAATTGATGAATCACATTAAACCAGATGTCAAAGAAATACTCCATGTCCTTCTCCCCCTCCCCTTTGGCACCGTCCAACCATACCTCCTTGATCTCCCCATTTCTGTTTCATTGAGCAATTAGTTCATGCAATACTGCTGAAACTTAATTTCAGCTCTAGCGAGGTAAAAAAAAGAAAAAGAAATTCTATACCAATATTTTAATCTAACCCACTGGTAACTGTCAGAGTATCAGCAACTTCAGGAGAGTTTTAGCACCAAACATGAGGCATTTTCACATCATTTAGAGAAGCCACAACCAACAAGTACAACCATATTGCCAAATGATAGAAACATACACTAAGCTACCATCAGAGCACAATGAACACACTACACAGAGTGCATATTGATGGATGATCAATTTGTTCAATCATCAAAATAACAATTCCCAAACCTGTGTTCCTCCTCCTGAACAAACCCCCTTTTACCTGCTTCAAAGGACAAAAACGTGGTTGCTTGCTAGCTTTTGGTTTAAGTGATGCACAATTCATTTAAATTCCATATTTTATGACAATGTCAATGGACTAATCAACTACGATCTACAATAGCCCCAACAGGAGAGTTTCTAATTTAAAGCAAGGCTTACTAGATGAATACCAGGTGTATCACATCACCTCTGCTCTTGAACTAATCACATGTCCCCAAATTTGCATCCTTTTAAGGTACTAACTCAATAAACCTCTTAACATGCTATCGACTTGGATTCATGACATGTACTCCAGATGACATAATAATAATGAAACGTTGACTTTCAAAAGCTGCTCCATTAATGCCTATTTTTAGTTAAATTATCCAAAAAAAAAATCTCTAGTTGGATTCTCACAGCTTGTGCTCAAAAACATGGTTGCATGTAGTTGCTAAAGGAAGACCTAAAACTACTAATACAAGCTCAACTCTCCAATGCCCAAAATCATAGCAACAGAGAACCAAGACAATTGAACAAACAGCGCAATATTACCAAAATATTCCCAAACTTCCTAAAACACTAACATACCAAATAAAGTAACAAAAAGGTAAACCTGATAATTTACCTAGTGAGCAATTCAGACATTTGATCCAAACAATACTCATAACTCATAAGTCATAACACTCCAATGCAATATACAGCATAATATTGCAAAAATGTTTCCCACACTCCAAGACCCATTTCTTAAAACACTAACAACATACCAAAGAAAGCAAAAAATCAAAACCAGTAAGTAATAATTTACCTAGTGAGCAATTCAGACAATTGACCCAAATAATACTCATTATACTCCAAACTCTTCCCATAACATCTCTCATGTCTGTCCCAAGGAGATAAATAAACACCCAAGTCAACTCCACCCTCTTTAGCAGCCTTTGCCAATTCACCCACAACATCTCCAGCCCCAAATTTCCATTTACTAGACTTAACACTATAATCAGTATAATCAGAGGGCCATAAACAAAACCCATCATGGTGTTTGGCAGTTAAAATCACACGAGAAAACCCAGATGATTTTGCAACAGAAACCCATTGCTTGGCATTGAAATTTGAGGGGAAAAAGACTGATGGGTCTGTTTTCCCATCACCCCATTCAGAGTCTGTGAAGGTGTTTGGGCCAAAATGGAGGAAAAAGGCCATTTCTTTGAGCTGCCATGAGAGTTGCTGGGAAGTGGGGATGGGTAGGAGTGGGAGAGGAGGTGGTGGGGAGTGGTGGAGAGAGAAAGATGTGGGGAGGAGAGAGAATGTGAGGAGGAGAAGGAGTGTGAGTGAGAGGGTTGATGGTGGAATGGGTTGTTTTGGTAGGTGTGTTGGGATTTTGTGGAGCTTAGACATGGTGGAAGAATGGAAGAGGGAGATGCAATGGAGTGTTAATAGTCAATGGAATGTTTTTTTCCTCCATTAGTGGAGTTTGGAGACTTGGAGAGTGTTGATGTGAGCCCTTTTTTCTTTTTTCTTTGTTTTTTTTTAGTTTTTGGTTTGTTTTTCATGCTTCCTATTATTAGTATGTTGTTGGCTTGGTGATTTGTTATTTTCATGGGAATACAAAATCATTTTAGCCCCTTTTTCATTCCTATTTTTTTCGCGGAGTATCTCGGTTAAATAGATCGGGTCGTTTCGTACTGTGTCAATGTTATAGTGTACACCATGTCAATGTTAAAATTTATGAAAATTATCTAAATAAGAAACATACCTTTACATTCAATGAAAATTTGGCCAAATCATTAGACGTTTGTGTTTCTTTCCGTAACTTTGGGAGTTCAGGTTCATTTCTTACCGTTATTCTTTTATACGAGTATCGTGTTATTGTGTTGTTTAAGATATTAACCGATTAAGCATAGTAAGTCAACAATGATAGAAGTTATTACCTATTACTAAGACATAAGCCTATGTTCAAGAATTGGAAAAATAATTAACATGGCTCTCAATATCTCAATTATGAAGTTCAAAGAGAATAATGTGCAAACTCTCACAAATCATTTAGGGAGAATAAATTATTCTTTACAAGTTACAACACTACCATTCTTTGAAGGCCTTCAGAGATGGGTTACCACTTACCACAGATGGGTTAGTTTTCCCAACACACGTGATTTGCAGGTCATCACACTCATCCTTGTCTTCCAAAAAAAGAGTGACGAAAATATAAAAACCTCCAGTTACGGATATTTCTAGGGGCAGAGCCAAATGAATTGTAGCCAATGTTGAACAACATTTATTTCGGATCATATACTGAATTACTGATGTGAAGGACAACCTGCCATGGAGTTACGCAAAAGATGAAAATTTCTTACATCTATATGTCATGAATTGAAGCTCAATCAAACTAGGAGGAAAAAACTATCGAAGGGGTTTGGACTTTAGAGCGACAGGCGTTTGGGCCTTTGGGGTCGTTCAAAGAAATTTTCTTCACATTCCCAAACGGTTCAACATGCTTAGACACTGACCATGCAGCAAGAATTGGGTGCAAGCCTTTACATGCTCCATAATCAGAAATGAAACAGAGCCGCCTGCAACGCCTAGTCGCGTTCCAACATCATACACTAAACTGTCACATTAGATGTAATGGGTTTTAGTTGGACATCTCCAGCTTCCAAAGTAGTTTATTCCTCAGGAAGTTTCTCACATTCATGTTATAATTACATTGATCTGTAGTGAGAAGTACCGATGCTTCTACAAACCTTGCCTAGACATCTACACCACTTCTCAATGTCCAACTATTACGTGAATGCTTATAATTGCAAGATAAGTTGAAACAAATTGGAAGATCACAACAGAAAACTATGTCAATCCACAGAGAATCACATCAAATTTTGAAATAGTATTTCCTCCCTTGAACAACTCAACCCACATGAAGCCCTTTCAACAGCTAGGATAGAGTTTGTCCATGGCATTGACCAAGTTATAGTAATGCTGCAAAAACAAGGTGGATAGTAGTTGAGTCAGTAAATACATAAACAAACATCAAAGTGAGCAAAAATCGCTACATCCCAGATTCCCAGGTTAAGGTCAACGAAAATGAAGTTCATAACTTGGTTGTGTCCCCAGCCAACATCAATTTGTTTAAGCAAAATTTGTTGACCTTACTGGTAGATCAAGACAAAGCACTATGTGACCTTCCACAGCTAACTCAAGAGGACTCCGACACGAAGATGTACAATACAACCCATCCCTTTTGAATCAACGTTAACCCCCACCTTGTACAAACCACTGTGGCAAAGGAACATAACACCTGAATTTATCAAAAACAACCAAACCCAAAGCCCCACACCTAGCACAGCCAGTCAACCACTAGGAACCTTGACACACACAAAGAAAGATAAATAAAATCTTTTGTCTAGCGAGCATGTTCTTACTGCATAACTTATTCACCAAATTCCAGATCATCAGCAGTGAGAAGTATTAGTGTGCCAAAAGTCAGTAAAAGAGAAAGGAAACATAAAAAAGATAAGGGACTACTTGCAGGGACAGGCAACATCATTTTCAAATATAAGCTCTCACTAGAATGTCACATGGCCCACATCCATATCAAGGCCAATATTTGTAGGAGATTAACAGTTATGCATAAATTTCCCAAATTGAACAGAAGGTCACACAATTATGCTCTACAAATATATCGTAAATAAATCCTTTGGAATATAATGGACTAAATCAAAATGGCTCATAAAAATGCATGCCATCGTATCATTCTCAAGTTGCTGATGGTCGTCGCGCTTCAGATTAAGGGTCAAACGGAACAACCTCTCTGTTCTCTGAGGGGTGAGGCTGGGTACAACCGATCGTCCGACCGCCCAATAACCCGCCTAGGGGATAGGTGCGACTGGGTAATGTTAATGTAATGTATGTAGAGAGTAGGAAAACTACTCTTAGAGTCTTAGTACACTTAACAGTGCCTCCTAATAGCAGTAATGAATAATGACATCGCAATATCTAGAAATCTATTCTGAAATTTAAATTTATTCCAGCGTTATTAGAATGTTAAAGATTAAACCCCAGGGATGCCGAAGCCTAGCAAAAAGTTTATTCCATTATTTCGTATCCAAATAAAAGGTCAGCATGCAATTTTCCATGTTTAAAAACTATAAGGAGGATGATGTAAAAGGACAGGGATTCAATAAGAATTCAACGACTTACCATCATCAGGTTTCTTCACAAACTCAACGCCCAAGCTTTCAAATCTTTCACATGCCTTATAAGTGTCATCAACAGTAATCCCTATGTGTCGTGTGAGGAGATTCACCAAAGACAGCAGCTAAGGCCTAACAGTTTACCAAATACAACCCACATTCAATTGGTCCAAATAAAATAGCCTACAAAGTGTAAAACTAGCTAAAAAGACGAATGAGAAGGGCTCACAAACTCGTGGGTAGTTATATGGACACTAGATCAAACAACATCATCCTTGCTTCAGACAATAAAAATAAAATTAAAACAAAAAATGCAAGAAGGCTAGTGGATCTCTTCAATATTAAGAATATGCTATATCTATTTTAAGCTGTCCCATATATTAAATGCAGTCATTTTACACATAGTAACAACACAGTGGTTACAAAAGTGCGTTTACTTCACAATTTACCCACCTTTTTCAATCAAAAGTGAAATAAATAACGTTCTTCAAAGATTAACGGAGTATGATGTATGAAAGCAAGCCTCACCATTTCTCAGTGAGAGATCAACAAACTAGTCTGAATAAATTTCATGTACATCACATGATAGTTATGAAAATGAACACTTAGAAACAGATCAACAACAACATTGCCCCACCCTGAACATTTCCAAAAATGTCTGAATAAATTTCATGTACACCACGTGAGTTACTTTCAGTATAAATTAGTCTAAACTCCAAAGGCAAGTTAAATACTGAAATTAATATTTCATACCAAAGCCTCGAGGATCTGAGTTTCCATTGTGATAACCCTTGAACTCAGGATCACTCTCTGTTCCCCAGTTGCTGTGGAGTATATCCATTTGTTAGAGATCAGTAGCAATAGCTAACAAGAGATCATGATCATCAATAAAAACAGGACTCACTGGGTAAGTTCAATTGTAGCTTTCATACTGTAGGTCCAGACAGTACGTTCCACAGGGTCACTTGGAGCTGATGTAGGGTCCTTCACAAAAGAACCAATGTCTAATCAGGGTCCAGGGAAGCATCTCATTGATGATTTGTATCATATTGGGTAGGCAATTTCAAAACTTATAACAAGCCTAATAGGACAATTACATAAAACATATAAATCAGTTGCTTAGAAAGAATTAGGGGTGATTATGTCATAACGAGAATAGAAATGTTCACAAAAGACAGTTTCAAGCTTCACTGTCACAGTGTCACCACCTTGCCTCATCATATGCATGTGCAATGAGAAGTTAACAAGCAGGAGAGTGTCGCCACATGCATGATCAAGCTATTCACTAGAACATAATGCTGATACGATGATGTCAGGAACATAAACTATGGCCTTCCACCTTAAATTTAACTGGGAAGAGTGACCCTTGGAAAGCCCCTAGAAACCAACTAATCCAATGCAGTAACAGAAAGGCTGTTCCATTTTTACCTCATAACCCAGGAAATACAAGCTAAATTTCATCTCTGGGAAATCCAATCTCTTAAGCAGCCTGCACATTAAAGAAAAACATCAAACAACACGATTAAATGCTTCATTTTGATGCAGATTTGGAATCAAGGAAGAAGAAGGAAAGAGAGATTCAACAGGATTACAATCGTAAAAGCAAAATCATTCAACAGATTTACAGTAAGAGGAATGAGGATAACCCCAGGGAAAAAATATGCTACAAGCCCACTGAAGTCCATAAATTTCAGACAATAACCAAAAGTAAAGTCCATGCAACAATAGAGAACTAGACATTTCCAGTAAATGCAAATTATACCCCAGCCACGTAAAATCTTCTGAACTTTCACCTGTTGCCAAAATCTTATATACACCGCAGACTATAGTTACAGTGCCCAGAAGAACAAGAGTTAAAGGCTGGTATCCTTTGCATTTCCTTAAAAAGTGAGAAGAAGCACGTTCTCCATTTCTCCTTCAAATCATTCTTTATCCAGCCTTGTTTCACTAAAAATTGACAAGATAGTAGAAATGTAACATAAAACACGAAGAGCACCAGTCCACGTTCTTGAATCTTGTTAAACTACAAACCTCAATTGTTTGTAGTTTCTATATTAGTTAATTGTTCAAATTTCAAAATAAATTTATCAAGGAAAAAGAGAATTACAGGATGTAATACAAATCATTGAGGAAAGAGGACAAGTTTCCAAAAGTTAACAGAACAAAAGATTACAATACAGCATGCCAATTTCCTGAAAAGAAGATAAAGTAACTCCAGACGCCGATGCCAAGAATACCATCCTATCCCAAAGAAGACCACATCCAGTAGCTATTTTTGTAGAAATAATATGATCATTCTTCTCAAGCCATATCATATCACCCACAAAAGCTCCCAAATGGCATACTTCCAAAGGGTTTTATTCTACTTATTGGGCCCAAACCCCACATAAAATTGATCTGAAGATGCTGGAGAAGGCCGGAATGATAAACCCAAGAAACCTCTTTCACCCTAAAAAGTCTACCCCACAAGTGCAAAAATAAATGACGACTAGTCTCCTTGCCCTTTAAACATTTGGTACAGATAGTTAGGGTGATGAGTCTAATAAGAGGGGCAGTGCAAGAGAAAAACTTTCACCTTCTACAGAACCTTAGCCTTCCATATTAGATTGCGAACAAGAAAGAATTTAGGTTTCGGTGTTAGTGTGTTACATGAGAAAACACTGAAGGATCAGCCAACTAAATGATTTTGTCAGGGCTGTCTGTAAGAGGAATAGATTCTTATGTATTCAGCACAGAATTAACTTCCCCCAACTCCCTATCAAAGGGAAGCCTCCTGAAATGGAAGTTCCACACTACAATTTGATTTCCTTCCATTGATTTCCCCCAACTCCTAATAAAAAAGGAGACTCCAGACCAAGCCCCCTCCCCCCCAAAAAGCAAATTTATTCCCATCACCCACTTTATAATAGCTAATGGAAGGAAAAGAGAAGAGACTAGGGAGATGAACTTCCACGGGCTCAAGTAACAGGCTGACGCCTGAGGGATCATTAGAAACCGTACTTACTCTTCATAACTATATGCCCAAGGGAGTCCTGCTCCAAAGGAAAGTGCTTAAAGCCATTTTCCTACTAAGGAGATGTTCTTAAACACATATCCCCAAAACCTAGGCCCCCTTCCTCCTTAGGCCTACACACCAAATCCGAACTCACAAGATGGTCTTTCTAGTCTTATTTCACCCCAAATCCCACAAACATCTAATAATATGTAGATTTTCGAGTTTGGAAGTTCAACCTACAAATTCCATTAACATCTAATCAAAATCAAATTGAATAGCAGGTAGCTGCTGGTTTTCCATAACACCTTTGACGTTTGACCTGATTCTTTTCAGAGGCTCATGTCCCATTCAACTTGGGCTAACATCCAATTTGAGTCCCTTTACACTTCAGTGCTTTGACTTATTCCAAACAGTTTCAAGTCCCAATAAACATAAGTTTCAATTCCAACTCTCAGCATTCATTTCTAACCATACATCCTGCAGATTTATATTCATATCTTCCCTGCACCACAGTCGCATGCTGGCCTCTGCCTCATTCCACTTCAGAAGTAAAGTTCGCCACTAAATAAAGCTTACCAGTTTGAGTTCATGTTAGTACCTTTTGTCCCTTCACAAAACATCTAGGACAAAGACAAACTAAGGCATATACTCGCATGCATTTAATTGACATGTTCTAAGATCACTTGAAACAAGTTTTAGGCAAGTTCATACCGCTTCAAACTAACCATTGACATTCAAACAAGAAATACATACCAATAAAACAACACTCATAGGTCAATAGGAATTTTCTCTGTCCTAAAGAAATTGATTTTCTTCCTATTTTAGCAACCAATATTAATGTCAATCCTCAAATAGTTAATTGACACATGTAAGATTAACAGTTTGTTATAATCTTAACCTACTCAGCCAATCTTACGGTCAGTCACCCAACTTTCTATTTCAGTCCTAGTGTAATTTCCCCTCATGTTAAAAATCACATTATAGTACAAGTCAATGAAGCCATGAAGGGGTTTAACCAAGTGTATTAGCATTGTAGCATTATTACTATAATATAACTATAAAATTAAGCATAGGATACAGAAAACAGCAAAACTAGCACAAACCTACACATTCTAAACTATACACCACAATGCAATAAGCCAGGAATTAAAGGAGCAAAGACTTACGACATGCCCAAAACACGAGAGTAGAAATCCAAGCTCACTTTTGGGTCCTTAATTCGAAACATCTGAAATCAATAACACAAAACCCAACTCAATTTCAATCAATTGATCACTTTACAGCTCATAAATAATGAGAGAGATAGAAGAGAGAGAGAGAGAGAGAGAGAGAGAGAGAGAGAGAGAGAGAGAGAGAGAGAGAGAGAGAGAGAGAGAGAGAGAGAGTATTACAGCTTGTTGCATGAAGTAACCCTTGGTAGAATCATCAGGGCTGGTGTGAAGTCCTGGATTGTTGGAAGGAGATTCCTTGTGATCTGATGATGCCATTGATTTCACTGAGAATAAACGAAATGGGTTCTTTTGCTGCAAAACAAAATCAATCAAATATGTCATTTTAGTGAAGAAAATAAAGGGTTTTTTGAACCCATTTGTGTCAGTAGATATTGTTAAATTTAGACCTTATTGTTATTGAGGTTGGAGATGAGAGAGAGAGGAGAAGTAGAAGAAGAAGAAAGGAAGGGTTTTGATATTGAAGTGAGTCGAATGGTAGTTAGACGAAGAAATAAAGAGGTGGAAATTGAAGTGGAAGCCATTAGAGAGACAAAGAGAGAGAATATGTGACGGAGTGTCAGCGTACCTGGGTCTGGTTGGAAAAATGTTGGGTCTAAAATTCTGTCCACACTTCAGTATTTCACTTCAGTAGAGGAGATACCGCAACACATTGGCAATACACAAACTCATAATCGTCAAAACAAAGCAAGCAAGCTAAGCTCAGTACCGGACTTGACAAACGGGTCGATCCTGTGGGTTTTAGGTAGGATTATTATGGATTCATAACAGTTATGGTTTGGTTCTTGGATTGAATATTTGAATCCACTTTTTAGTTCATTTTCCTATGTTGTAAATAGGTTCGGATCGAGAAAATTATGTTAGGACTCAACAAAAAAAAAAGGTCGATCAAATTTTCAGTTCGGGTCCACTTTTAACAACTCAACTCATGAGAGATGACTGACAAACTAGAGATAATCGTCCCTCAAAGCCAGAAAACCGTTGCCCTCCTTTTCAATTTCATCCTTATTTTTGTTCGAAAATTTTGGTGAGAATTCTATGGAAGTTGGATGTTTAGTGATTCATAACCAATTGTTTTTTAGATATCTTTTCATAGGGTTTTTGTCTTATAGTCTTTTATTTTCTTCAGTTTTGTTATCTCGTTTACAAAGTTATCATTTTAGTACTTTAATAAATTTATTTCACTCTCTTAGGAGTTGGGGTTTGTTTTTTTTTTGTAAGAGTTGTCTCAGATTTAATCTTTGTTGAAACATGTATATTGTGAAGAATCTAATATTAATGTACATAGTAGTATTATGAAAGGGACCCACAAAGGTGTTGACAAGCATATAAGAAGTAATGTTAGATCTGTGGCCGATCTTGAGTAGTCAATTTGCAAATCTCTTTCATTTTAGTGACTATTGACGTTATCTCATATTTTTGTTTTTTTGATGAATTCTCTTCTTCACCTAAGTACATGACTTTTACATTGAATAAAATGTCATTTTTTTTATTTCAAAAAAAGAAAAGACAAAAAAGGGATGTAAAAAAAAACCAAAACGCATGTAGTGGATAGTGGAATCAACACTTGGGATATTTTGTCAAAAAAAAAAACACTTGGGATATGTAAGAGATTATAAAATCATAGAATTTCTTTTTTTTTTTCATTGATTTGAACTGATTAATTTCATCGGATAAGTTGAAATTATTGGAAAAGAACCCACCTTATTTTCTCTTCCATGTAAGCACCCAATCTTTTTGCATAGGGTAGGAACAAAGAAATTATCTTTTTCTTTAGGAAAAATAGATGTGAATAATCCCACATTTGGGTGGTCGTACAAGAATAATCCTACAAATGAACAGAGCCCAGAATAATCCCACAGAAAAGCGGCATTAACACGAGTGGGTTAAATGAGGACGAAGTTAACACTCTGTTAACTATTGTTGACGTCTCTCTCTCTCTCTCTCTCTCTCTCTCTCTCTCTCTCACAGACCTTTCAACCATGGAAGACGGGGGACAAAACAATTCCCTAACCTCATCTCCCAAATCACACGTCACATACTCCATTTTACCTTGTTCCCAGATACCCATCGTCAAATAGCACCACCATGTTCAATTGCCGCTTTTGATTGACCCGTTTAACATCCTACTTTTTATTGACCAAGGTGTGCTACAAAGAAGCAAGGAAAAGAACATTGCTACTGCAAAATCCGCAATTAGAACGAGATTCTCATGGTGTATGATTTTCTCTCTCCTCTATAATTTGAACGAGATTGCACCATTTATTGTTTGATGGAGTATGTGATGTGTGATTTGGGAGATGAGGCGGTTAACTCGTGAAAGCTTAGGCAAATGTTTTGCCCCCCATCTTCCATGGCTGAAAGGCCTTAGAAAGAGAGAGAGAAAGAAAGAGAAGAGAGAGATGGGAGAGATAGAGGGAGAGTGAGTGCCACGTCAGCAAGACTTAACGAAGTGTTAACTCCGTTCTCATTTAACCCATTCGCGCTAACGTCGTTTATTTGTGGGATTATTTTGGGCTAAAGTCATTTGTGAGATTATTCTCGTACGACCGCCCAAATGTGGGATTATTCATGTCCATTTTTCCTTTTCTTTAAATGTTTAAGGACATGTTATGTCTAGTCATTTTTCGGAGATAGTTAGTGCAATTAGGGATGAGTATGATCAGATTCACGATGGTCCAAATTTAATTCATCGTTATTCGAATTTAGACTTCAAATATAATTGGATTTAACCTCTCGTTTATATTTTTTTTGGTGTAAACCTTTCGTTTATCTTATCAAGTCAAATATTATTCTTTGAATTAGGTTCGGTTTTGGTTAAACTGAGACTATACTCTATCCCAATAATATTTTTATTGATATCGAGGGTTTGTTGGTGTGCTTAAATTGTTATCATGGATGCGATATAGTAGTATTCATCACTGACATTGTATTATGCAAAAAATAGTGACAAATTACTAGGCAATTACTAATTAGAGATTTTTTTGTTAGAAATCACAGGAGGAGAGCACTTGAATTTCATATTGGTGACAAGGTTATGCTGAAGATTTCACCTATCAAAAGGGATTAAGAGATTTGGAAGGAAAGAAAAATTAAGCCCTAAGTATATCAGACCCTATGAGATTGTGGATCGAGTGGGAGAAGTTGCTTATCGATTAGCTTTACCACCTGAACTTTCCAAAATCCATGATGTATTTCATGTATCCCAACTCCGGAAATATCTTCCAGATGAGACCCACGTGATCAGATCCGAGCCAATCCGCTTAGATGAAGATCTAACTTTTGAAGAGAAGTCAGTAGCTATTCTAGACCGTAAGGATAGGGTACTTCGGAATAAAGTTACACCGTTAGTGAAAGTACTCTGGCTTAGTCAAACCGTAGAAGAAGCTACTTGGAAATCTGAAGTTGACATGCAGAACCAATACCTCTACCTTTTCGAACATGGTTGATCGTTGCTTTAAATTTCGGGACGAAATTTCCTTAAGTATGGTAGACTGTAGTAACCCAAAAATTTAAACTCTATTATTATTCTAAAATAGTAATTAATTAGCATAAAATTTTTCGCTTAACATGCTAACTTTAATTAACTTGTCTAACGCATGCACTTACGTAAACTTTCGACTAAACTACATTATAAACTTGTTTAATCTTTAAAACTAAATTGATTAATTAACTAACTACTCAATGAATCTATTAAACTTGTGTTTACGATTTTGCTTAACCAAATTAGACCTTTACTTAGGTTAATGACCGAATTGAGTGATGATTAGGCCAAGATTAGTAAACTTCCACTTTTCCCTAATTGCACTACTATTCATCCATGACACCTAAATGCTTACTTGTCAATATTTTGAAACATTTCTTTTACACTTGTCAACTTTCTACATCTACACTATGTACTACTTGCTTACTAAGCATATTTAGGGGAGACATGTCATGTTCATGTGTTTTTCAAAAATGCCATTAAGTAAAGAAGAAAAGAAATAAATTGTGCATGGGAGAAGGATAGTGTACGGGTAGGAGAGAAGGGAGAACAGAAGAAAGGATTATGCCTTTATAAAACCAAGCCAATTGGGATTAAAAGAAAACAAAGCTTTTGACCAAATATTTGTACCAAGATCACAAGCAACTAAAAGCTTACAAAAGCTCACCTTTTCTTCTTCTCAAAACCGAAACCATCACCCTTCTCAAAAGTTAAAATATTCTCTTACATTCTCTCTTTATACTACATCATCATCTTACCTTCAAATCTCACTCATACACTAAGCAAACAAAGAACAAAATGAAGTAGAAAGAGAAAGAGGGAAGCCATGAGGTAGAGAAGAGAGAAAGAAGAAGAATTTGGTAAGAAAAGCTTAACAAACTCATGCAATAATCATCAATACATACTACTTGTATATTCTTCTAATTGTCTCATCATTATTCTAACTCTAACTCTTACTATTTCTTCTTCCTCACCACCGTCTCCACCACCCTAACTCCGCCGTCGCCCGACCGTGCAGCTCCCGGACCATCAAGAGCCACCACGAACCACCTCCAAGGTTTAACCTCATGCACTCTTGTTTATCTAAAGCTTAAATTATTATTATCATCTAAATTTCATATTTAAGAAAACATAACCCTAACAAGTACAAATGGCTATAATCGAAATTATAAAGGAAATGGCTTAAAGAAATCAAGATCTAAATAAACATAAGTCAAAAATTCAATTTATGTTGTTGCATGTCCATTTAAGATCTAACGTAAACTTGATCTTAACTATTTATGACCAAAATCACGTACCCACTTATTATTTCTAATTTTCTCTAATTTTGAACTTAGCATTTTCGAAAACTAAAATGATAAACTAAAAGAGGAAATATCATTTGAGATAGTTTGGAAATTAAAAGGGTAATTTTTGAGTATAAAAGGGCCCAAGGTCGAAAAGAAATAAAAGAAGAAGAAATAAAAAGAGTGATTATTAATGCTTGAACATGTTGTTAATTAATTAGGGACTTGTGCTAGTAGTGAGTGACGAGAAGGCTAGAAGAAGGAAGTGTGTTTTGGGAGCTTAAGGAAGGTATACTCATGTCCACTAAAACCTCCTTATTTCGATTTAATGAATTAAGGAAGATAACCATGGATTTTACTATAATTATATGCTTTATGTATTTTGACATGTAAATAACTTTGTGTATAATTGTAAGTTGTGAAAAAGTACTTGTGTATGATGATTTTGTGACTTGACCGAATAGATAATAACTTGCATGTTAATGTTTGCTTTAAGTTATATGAGAATTATATCTATTATTCAAGCTTAATGATTATGGGTATATATATGTATATGTTATATAATAACCGAATGGATTATAATTTAGATGCTAAGATTTACTTGATGTTTATATAGTAATTTATTTAATTATAAAAGCTTTATAATTATGGATTTATGTATATATACATATATATAACAGGATCTTATGAGAACCCCTCTTTATATGAGAACTATAAGAACTGATGCTGGCCGTTAGATCAAAATCAACGAATCAGATCAATGTTTAACAAAAACAAGGGAGAAAATACTTAACTGGTGGCACGGAGGTAATTTTGTCCTAAATCACTCAAGTGGCCCCATTCCACTTCCCTTTCCCCTGCTAGTGGCCACAATATTCACGCACAAACACAATGGGCATCAAGTTCTCTCTCATGGCAACTATATATATATATATATATATATATATATATATATATATATATATATATATATATATATATATATATATATATAATGACCGAATGGGTTTAAGGGTGATTGATAATGCATATTTGATATTTGCATGTAAAATTATAGTTATGGTGTGTGTATACGTGAAGATTTGTTGTGCATGTATACTTAGTGACAAAATTGATATCCAGATATGATAATGATATAATTAAGCTTGTGAGTATATATATGTATACGTCAATATATGTTAAAGTGTTGGTTTGATAATGACCGAATGATAAGTATATGATTAAGAGATTATTGTGAAATGAAACAAGTTTGGGAGATATGTATTTTGTGTTAATCGATTGGACAAATGATGAAATAATGATGATATTGATTATGTTTATTGAGATGAATATGACCGATTTAGACAAGATAAGTATGAGCATGTCTACTAACTTACTTGTAGTGTGCTCCCAAACTTGGTACCCTTGGGATATTGAAGAGCATGCCTAGTGTGCACACTTCAATAAAATGATGTAGGATAAAACCCATAAGTGGTTAAGCTATAGGGATTAACTAATCCTGAGTATCTCGCTTAATCATGGTTTAATCTGAAGTTTATGATAATATGTAGGGTATAAACCCGAGATGATATGATTATGCCAAAAGGCCAAATGAATGAGTTATAATTTGTAGGGTCATCAAACTCGAGTGTACGACTCACAAAGTCTGAGTTGTGCAATGCTCTTCCACACTACCTGTAACATCCCGAATTTCCATCTAATTTAAAACCATTTAAAATCACGAGTTGCAGCGGAAAAACCCTGCAAATGCGAAGCGTTACTGTAGACACCCTAATCGGTTCTCATCCCCTGGCACCACAAAGCCCGATGATGATGGTAATGGATTAACATGGACGTAAGTAGAAAAGGACATTGCTCGGAAATCTAGACCAAATTCGTTGAAACCTCATTTGGATAGCCCTTGTTATAAGGATTCCAACGCCTTTGACCTTGCCTCAATCAGGCTCCCGGATCAAGAGATATCGTGTCTTGAAGATTTGGGTCAAAACCGCTTAATCCCGATCCCCTGGGTCAACCCAAGGGCAATTTCGTAATTTACTGAGCACAAAAAGTAAAAAATCCCTAGTCGCACGCGCGCCTCTGGGTCGAGCGGCTGACATTATCAACCTGGTGGCACACGCGTGGCAGCGGGGGCCCTCAGGGCAGCCGCTAGGCCCAACGGCACGCCGCTGGCCCCCAACTGCCCTCCGGGTAGCCGCTGAGCCTGATTTTCTGGGTGGGCCGAGTTTGGCGCCGGGTTTGCAACCCTAGGCCCCTAATTCCGTCCCCTAACTCTATAAACACTCCCTTTCACCCTCTTTTGAGAGAGGTTGGTCAGTTTATAATTTTGAGAGCAATTTGAGAGCACAAATACCCCAAATCATAGAGAATTCAGATTTTGAAGACTCAAGCAAGCCATTGCACCCAACCTAACACCCAAGATTAAAGAGCAATTCCAATTCTACTAGTCTCGTTCGAATAGAACGTCCAGGTTAACCATCCTGAGGGCCTAAACCTCTTATTAAACTTCTTCTTTTATTATTTATGATCATGTTTTCTTTAGCTTTTGATTATGGTTGAATAATTATGCATGTTTTGACCCT
This sequence comes from Tetragonia tetragonoides, assembly GCA_038025085.1. Lineage (NCBI taxonomy): Eukaryota > Viridiplantae > Streptophyta > Magnoliopsida > Caryophyllales > Aizoaceae > Tetragonia > Tetragonia tetragonoides. Next base: position 34,540,996 of record CM076151.1, on the reverse strand, counting down.
TGTAAATAATTATGCATGTTAGTTTAATTTAAAGTTCGTATCTTTTTATTAGTTTATGCAAGTTTGCATCTTTTTTATTGTTTGTACATGCATGTAGCAACCTCTTAGGTTTATTTTAGCATAAAGTTAATATTTTTACATTGTTCTTCTATTTAAGTTACTAACAAATTTATTGATGTGCATATGCAATGCTTGGCGTGTTTAGCAAAGTGTGGTAGGTTGGAGCGTTTCTTATTATTGCTCTTATCTTTTTGCTTGTGTTTGATAATAAATATGCATGTAAATTGGATAATATGTGCAAAGTGATAACGGTAGGTAATTTGGTTGTCTTTAACGCACCTAGTTGAATTTAGGATATCGGACGACCGGATTTGTATGGAACCATATAGATTAAATAAATATTTGACATGGATAGGCCTAGCAGAGGCTGTTAATTCGGGCGATTTAGATGAGATTCGTTTTGTTTATTTCGTACCTACACCCCCGAACTCAATATTTAGCCCCTTGGGTATGAGTCAATTCCCAATAGGAATTGGGTGCACTTTTTGATGGTTTCCAATTGTTTCCTAAAAATTAGTGGGACTTCATTGCTTGCGAATTATTATTCCCCATTACAATTGAATCAAAATTGCATATGACGTATTATTTAAGAACCATTAATTCCAATTAAAACGCTCGCAAATTAGCGCCGGAAAGGCGAGGGTTATTACGATGGCGACTTCACTGGGGATAATTATAAGAGGGTGTAATTCGAACACTTATCCATGTCAATAATTTATTTTAGCTATTTAGTTCAAGTATCGTATGTGTTTACATTCTTCGCTTTGCATCCATATCATTCATATTGTATGCGTTATCATCGTAAGATGTCAAAAGACGATCACCACACCATAAACATGAATTACCCTTTGGAGCATTGTCTTTGACTTAGGCCGGTGACCCACTAGGTCCGAGTTACCTTTGCACATAGTCGTGTTCCACCCCATGGCATTTACATGTTTCCATTCGAGATATGTAAAACGATACGTTTAGTTTTACTATGCATCCCAAAGATGACAAAGCGCATCTGGTCGTGGGTTATCTTATCCAACCATAGATTGTGTCAAGCTATTGCATTTAGTCCCATAGTCCATATCAAGGTGCTAATTGATTTACTTGTCATATTGTGATTGATTGTTTCCTTGCTATGTGATTAGTTTCCATAAAATAGTAGGACTAGATCCCCCCTTAGGATTTTCTTGAGTCCGGTTTTGTGAAGGATTCCCTTTTGTGTGCTTGTGCATTTTGTCAGGTTTGCAAATAGAGTCTAGGGTCTTTTCTTTTTAGGAAATAGAATCCATGTATGATTCCGACGATGCTAATGACCATATTAGGAAGACGTTCTTTTCCATATGAACTAGATTGCGTGCAAATAATATATTCCCGTCAATGATCTTTCACAAAATAAAAAAAGGAGTCTTATTTATTTCCTTAAAGCAAATCAACAGTATATTTTCCTTTCTTGAATTCGGGAATTCTATTCCATATCCAAGTCAAGAGTAGAGTCCTATTTCATTTCCATAATGCGAGTCAAGAGTATAATTTCTAATTCTATAGAGTCGAAAGATCATTGACTAGAATATACTATTTACATAGAATCGCGTCTCTCCTAAAAATCGCCATGTTGAGGATTAATGCTAGATTCTTTTCCCACATTTGTTTAAAAAGAAAAAAAGAAATCTTTCTTTTCGTGGAGTTTTCCATTTATTTCTTATTTTCTTAAATTAGCTTTTTTATCTCCAGAATTGGTAAGAATAAAGATCACGGTCCTAGAAAGGGGGAGAGGAACGAGTCCAACAAGAGATTGATCTGCAAGTTGTCATTCGAATCTTCACCGCAAGCAGAGTTTGTGGGCCCCATTTGGCTCGAGTACCTTCCCACACCGCCATTGTCACCTCATACCTCGCCACCTAATTCACCTAAGTCCATTATGTTTGGAGACGCTGAGAAAACTGCCAACAAAAGATGGACGACCTTTTTGCCCAATTGGTCGCCATAAATGCTAGATTCACTGATATGGAAACCCGTGTCGCTCAGTTGGATCCCCCTACTAGGGATGTGAAGATGAGCCCAAATGTTACAATACACTAGCCCAAACACAAGAACGGGGGGTTGAATTGTGTTGGTAATTTTCATCTAATTTTTGTTTAATGAATAGATGGACCAACCTATGGAACATAGGTCCTTAGGTTGTTCCCTCTAACAGAGATTAAGTTCGGAAGCTAGATAATTAAGCAATAAATAACACAATGCATTTTATACATGGAAAACCACCCAAGGCTCCTTTGGGTGTAAAAACCACGACCTACTCTCTCTAGTAGGATTCAACAACTACTTGTTGTATTTCTGAGCCAAATCATTGTACAAGCTCATTCCTAACTTGCTACAATCATAGCTCTAAACCTCAGATGCCAAGTCCACCTAACTCTATCAAACAAGTAGCTAGGCACAACTTCACTCAAGTTGTCAAGAACACAACTTCCATACAAGTTGCCAATACTCACAACCCAACACTCGACCTTGAGCAAATACACAAGCTATCACTAGCTCACAAGATTTGTCTAAGCATTTAAGTAACACAACCTTTTTAGTGCTTCTAAGATAAGCAAGCAAGGTTACAATAATTTCCTAAGTGTTGAGACTTAATGAGAGTGGAACTGACAGAGAAACAGTTTCTGGGCTTTGTTCCTTTAGATATGTATGAAGGCAATTTATGAGCAAAGTGAAGAAGAGATTTTTGTGTAAAAATGGTTTTGATAAAAACTGAATGTCCTCTCTTAACTCTTGCACTGGCTCAGCTCAACTCTTATATAGAGAGAGCTTCAAGCCCTTTGCTTAAGGGTTAAGGGTTTCGAAAATATCTCAGCTCAAGAGGCTCCAATATGTCAAATCAAGTCACATGTTTTCTTTTGCTTTTGAAAACCTTAAAACTGAGTAAAAAAGGTACAAGGAGCCTCCTTGTTGTCTCAGAAAACATGACAGCCGAATCCCAAGGGAAGGCTTGCTTGTTTGACCATTTGGTGCACAAAGCTCTAAAAAGCAAATTCCCTTTTGAGCACAACATGCTTTTGTAAATTAGAAAGCTCTTTTGTTTCATATCCAGTTTAGAAAGGTTCTTTAGCACAACAAAAGATCTCTTAGATAATAGTAGTGTATTAAGCAATGTTGAAGGTAATTTATTTTCGAAATTCATTTTATAAATTCTGGACTGAATGTGGGACCTGATCGTTGGACCTGGGTTCCAGCCCAGGTTCTTAATTCAGTTTTGCCTTGAATTTAATTTCGCCCATAGTTTCTTTTAGTTGCAACTCTATTAAATTAATTCTCAACTTAATACATGAATCTAAAATAGAATATACCAATCTTCTATCTTTATCTTCATGTACCAAATGTGATCATCTTCTTGAGCTTTCCTTCTCGATGAGTGTAGCGCTAATTTCACAATTAGAATCAAGGCATTAGTAAATTAATTAGCATAAATATATTTAGTTTTAATCATCATCAAAACATCATAGGATCCAACAAATTCCCCCTTTTTCATGATGACAAACTAGATATGCTTATGCCCAAATCATGAAAGCTCAAATGCTAAAATTAAGTATACCTCAACATGAGAACATTTTCCAAGTCGCATGGAAGCTCGAAGATGGAGGCATCTCTTCACTTGTAGCCTCGATCAAGATACAATAAGAGAAAACTTTGGCTAACAACTTTAGCCAATCTAAATCAACATAAGCACAAGCATATTTTCCCCCCTTTTGGCACATCAAAAAGCAACATCACACAAATAGCAATTGATCATGAATGAAATTGTGAGCAAGCACTTCAAACATATGCACATCTGCACCACTTGGTACTATCACATAAGAAGACTAAAGCATGCAAGATCATTCAAACATATGCATCCAATGGATATTGGTCATTCAAATGCAAGCATGATGCAATGTTAGGTCAACAAACAAGGACTAAGTGACCACCAAAAGATAGTTCAAGAGTTTACGAACCAAAGCAAGATAAAGATTGTTTTTGGGACACCAAACTGGAATAAGACTCATGGCTTGGGAGTGAACTGAGAGAGAAGGTCCATCAATGCAGTGTGCTTCTTTTCATTATCCTCTTTGAGCTCCTCAAATTTATTTTCTACCTTAGCCTCCACAGCATCGAACCTTTGTTCAAGGACCCTAACCCGTTGGGGTTCATCAATGGCCGAGCTACTGGAACCAATCTCATGAGCCATTGGAGTAGGCTGAGAGGCTAAAGCAGGCATAGGAGGAGGAATGGCAGTGAAAGTAGCAGGAGGAGCTGCTGGAGCAAGAGCAATAGGCGCTTGTACAGTCTGACCAGAAGGACCGAAGGCAGGACCAAAGGCAAGACTAGCCTTAGGTGCTTGACGGATCAAGTTGAAGCCACAAGAGATCAAGGTCCTACTCTCAAAGTCATCATAATACACCATCCATGAACATTCTGAAGAGGGATTCTCAAATGCTTAAGAACCCTTGTAAGGAGAAACCCATAAGGACGAACATGATTGATCTCATCACTCTTGATTGCTCGTTGAATGTGATTAATCACGATGAAGGGCAAGTTGAGCTTAACACCTTGACCAATGCACTACAAAAAAACAGGCGTTTTGCTACCGACAAAATCGGTCGCTAATCACCTAAAATAGGTTGCTAAACACGATTAGCGACCGATTAGCAATCGATTTCCATCGGTCGGTAAAAAGCTTGTCGCTAAATAACTTTTGATCGAAAAATCGTTCGCTACCGTTTCGCGACCGATATGATCGGTCGCTAAATCTGTATTCGTATTTAAAAAAAAATCCAGACTAGCCTCCAGTACGGTATCAATACCGTATTAAAAGCTAATCTGGATATGCAACTAATTCAACTACTAATGGTTCCAGGAGCTTCTACTACTTGAAACTAGAACACGAATGGTCCAAACACCCAAAAAATAAACTACTAATTCATTAACTACAACAAAAAAAAGTGAAGAATTCGAAACTAACCTTAAATTACAACACGGATCGACAAATTAAAAACAAAACAAGAACAAAGTGCTTTAGACTATAGATCTACACCAACAAAAGCATCAAAATAGAAAATTGACAACAACAAAATCATCTCGCCAATTTACCTCAAAAGCCAACAAAATTTATTACCAAAAAAAATCAAAAAATCGTATGGATCTACAAGAAATTGAAGATGAGGGAGAGGATAACTACTTTACAATCGACACTAACAAAATCAAAAGAACAATTTTGCAAATTGAAGATCTAGATCACAAGGCGTCGGTTCTTAAGCATGGACGAGTGGAGAGGCACTTTGATGAAGTCGCCTTCGAGATCTAGATCTCGAACCGCAAGATATCGACTTCTTCAACAAATTAAAGATCATAGGAGATCAACTTCTTCAACAAATGAACGGCTGAAAATGGTGGGGGAGAGATGAAGTTATGTGTTGATGGTGAGAAAGACGGGTGAAAGAGAGAGGAGATGGAGGTTAAGGGAGTTTAATGGCCTTGTGAGGGAGAGAGAAAGAGAGATGTGGATGGTGAAGATAGAGCCAAATTTTATGAAGAAGGAGATGAGAGGTGGAGAACGCATATGGGAGGCACTGAGGAAAGGCAGATGAGAGGAGTTGAGGAGAGAGAGAGGGAAGGGGGCTATGGGTGAGGGTGGGGCGGTTTATTGTGCTCAAGAAATTAAAAAAAAAACAATTGTGCTCAAGAAATTAAAAAAAAATAAATTGTGCTCAATAAGCTAGGGTTTATTGTGCTCAAGAAATTAAAAAAAAAAATTGAATACAAGGTAAAACTTAAGTCGCCGAAATTGCTACCGAATCAGCGACCGAAACTCAAATAGGTCGCTGATTTTAGCCATTAGCGACAGACTTATAATCGGTCGCTAATTTCGGTAGCAAACACACGCTTTTTTTGTAGTGATGAGATAGGTGATAGTGAGCTCAAGAAACGATGGATCTCCCCTCCGTTCAGCCTTAGGAACAATGTTCCTTATCACAAAAGCAAACATCAACTTGTAGAAAGGCAACATATCCTTCTTTTGCACCTTCATTGAACTCGTCAATGACCCATCACCGGTAAGACTTTGGCAAATAGCAAGTGGAGTATGAGACTCTCCAAGGAATGACCAACCATCACCACCCTCAATCTCAAACCCACTGTTTTAAATGCCCAAGGCTTGCGAAATCAAAGCAGCATCAATTTCAATATCATTCTCTCCAATTTTCCCATAAACCGTACCTGACACCACCTCACAACTCTCAAAGAACTCCAATAAATCCTTCTTAGCAAATTCATGACTCCTATCAACAAATAACTCCCACCACCCTTGATATTTGATAGCATCAATAAAGGCATTGCAACCATGATCAATCAAAAGAGAAGGCACAAGGATTTTACCCACGACTGCACGCCTTACAATGCCCGAGGGTGCTATAATCTCTTCATTCTCTAACTTGATCTTCTTCCCCGTCCTCATAGAGCTAGAGCTTCCGGTTAAAGCTACATTTTTTCTCTTTCGAGAAGTTTCTGTCTTTACTGTTGGAGGAGAAGGAACTGGTATCTCATCATCAACAGGGGTTGGTTTCTTGTTGTTCTTTGTTGGTTTAAGAGGGGGTGAATCTTCTAGGTTTTCGGATTCAAACATTTCAGTGAGAGTGAATTTCTTTTTGGTGGATGTTGGTTTGGTTTTCTTTGGAGGGGCTTTCTTTGGTGCTTTGGTTTTCTTGGTGATTGGGTTTGGTAGGGCTTCCTTCTCATCAGGAAAGGAAGTCAACTGGATTGGGGATCTAGAAGACTTACTCCTTGTCACACGAGCAGCTAGAGTAGGAGATGGCTCTTGATCGTTCTTTTTCCTTCTTCCTTGAGTAGGTGCTAGCAAGTTGCTTCACCAACTCCTTCTGTCTCCTGCTCAGGGCAGTGTCATTAGCAGCATTGGGTTTCCTCTTCAGGATCTCATTCCTGGTCTTAGAGATCAAGAACATGATGGGCCTCCCATCATCTTCACTTTCATTTTGTTCAGCTGATGGAACACTGTTAGGAACAGTGGGGGGAACAGGGTCAACACTTGGTGGAGCTTCATTTTTCTCCTCATCATCTTCCCCACCGTTTCCATTCAATGGACCATCAAACTCCTCTTCAACAATAGGCTCATCTATCTCTTAAATCACAGACTTCACAACAACAAATCCATAGTTGGTCTCTCCACATCTTTGTTCTTTGCAAGCCTTTCACTCACTCTTTTCAAGCTCTCCTTTTTCTCTCCTCTGATTTTTTCTTTTTCTTAGAACTCTCCTTTTTCTCTCCCTCTGGTTTTTCTTTCTCACCCGACTCTGCATTCTCAGCAAGAGCTGCTAGCTCTTCATCATCACCAAAGATCTCCTTAGAAATCTTTTTCATCTTCTCTTTTGAAAGGGGTTTATCAACAACCCTAAGACAACAATTCCCTTCAACTTCTCCAAGTCACAAACAACTCGATTATCAACTAGATTCTTACCTGTACAAACAACAGAATTATCATCACCTTCATTCACAACATCTACGGCTATATCTCCCACACAATCAACATATTTTTCAGCCAAGTCAATCTCAACTTCAATTAGCAATTTCTCAACGACTCATCCCTTAGAGACCGTAGGTGTCTCACAAGGATCAACATTCTCACTCTCATTAATTTCAACATTCACATTATCATTCTCATCATCATTCTCATCTTCCACAATTGGCCTAGACTTAGCTTTCAATTCCTTAACTTTCCTAGCCAATTTATCAAACTTATCACACACTTCCTCGGTTTCAATTTCATCACAATCAACATTATCATCTCTAGTTTCAAGCAACAAGGATTTTATTTGTTAATTTTTTCCTTTTCTTTCTCAATCATAGCAAGCAACATATCAATCAAATTGAAATTTTTGTTAAGCATAACACTTTCACAAATCTTCCCAAGTTGGAATTTCAAATTTTCAGCTCTTAACTCATTCACCTCATCACCTACACTAGATACATCACCCATGAACTCTGTAATTGCAAGGTGACATACATTTTTTTCTTCTTTTGAGGTGTCTTGGAGGTCGGTTTGAGCTTGTTCCCCCCCCACTTGGTGCTTTGCTCGATTCTCCTTGAGATGGTGAGGGAGCTTGCTTGCTTGATTGTTACATGCCTTGAAGATTTTCTGAAAAGAGCTCCAAAAGAGTTTTGGGATTTTCGGGCATGGTTACTCCTTGGTTTGGAAGATCACGAGAAGAGAGGATGAGTGTGTCTTGTGAGAGGGAATTCTCATCAATTTCGTTCAATTTAAGCATCTCTTCTTCTTCTAATTCCTTTCCTAAATCTCCTAATAATTTTGATCGGAATTCGTGCGGATTTGAGGAATTGTGGGAGTTTGAATTCAAAACCCCATTTCAATGGGAGTTTCAGGGAATTAGAGAAAGTTATTTTGAAAGTCGAAGATGATCTTGTTGTCACCATTTTAAAGAGAAGCGATATAATGGAGAAGGAGAAGTGGTGAAACTTTGTGGGAGAGAGGAAGCTTTGAGAGAGATGACTGGGTGAGAGGAGAGAGAGTGGGAGGTGAGAGAAAGAAAGTGACGGTTTGTGGCGGGGAGAGAGAGCAAACTTGGGAAAAGCAAAAAGGTAACTGAGTTTGAGTGAATGCTCCTTATTAACGTGTATAACTGTTCACTTGGAACAGTTAGTGGACATTAGAGTTTTTGTGGGTAATGACTCAACTTTAGTGGGCTTGATTGACAAATAAATCAGCTGATTTAGGTGGCTAAATATCTGATTGTTGGCTTAATATGAGGTCAACTTTGAGAGCCCAACAATATCTAGTGAATAAACATGCTTATGCCAATGCAAATGAACCAGACCAATATCCAGCGGTCCATGCTGAGTTCTCAAGCAATTTTTAGCTTATGCAACAAAACTTAATGAAAAGTTTGTTAATGGACATGCACAATAATTTCAAAACTTTTTGCTCAATAAATACAATCATTACAATCACAATAAATTTCCACAAAAGCAATTTCATTTATTTCAAGGGGAATTTAATGCAAGTGATTTAATTTATTTTGATCAAACCAAGTTCAAGCCGGATTGTCTCAAACTGTTCCCGACTAAGTGCCTTAGTGAAGATATCCGCTATTTGATCTTCGATTTTGCAAAATTTCATGGAAATTAATCCTTATTTAACATTGTCTCTTAAGAAATGATGCCTAATGTCAATGTGTTTAGTCCTCTTGTGTTGACATGAATTTTTAGCAATATTAATGGCACTAGTGTTGTCACATAAGATAGAAGCACATAAGATAGAAAGGCAATCAATCACAACACCAAAATCATTCAATTGTTGCTTAATCCATAAGAGTCGAGCACAACAATATGCATCAGACACATACTCGGCCTCGGCCGTTGAGAAGACAATAGAGTTTTGTTTCTTTGAACCCCATGAAATCAAACATGAACCAAGAAAGTAAGCCATGCTGGAAGTGCTTTTTCTATCAACTCGATAGCTGGCATAATCAGCATCGGCATAGCCAATGAGATCAAAAGAAGTACCCTTAGGATACCAAAGGCCTAAGTTACAACAACCATGCAAATACCTCAATATTCTCTTAACGACGATAAGGTGAGACTCTTTAGGACATGCTTGGAATCTAGGACATAAGCTTACACTAAACACAATATCGGGTCTACTTTCTAAGGAGATCTTCACTTTCATTTTGTTCAGCGGATGGAACACTGTTAGGAATAGTGGGGGGAACAGGGTCAGCACTTGGTGGAGCTTCATTTTTCTCCTCATCATCTTCCCCACCGTTTCCATTCAATGGACCATCAAACTCCTTTTCAACAATAGCCTCATCTATCTCTTAAATCACAGACTTCACAACAACATTCAAGCTATCCATAGTTGGTCTCTCCACATCTTTGTTCTTTGCAAGCCTTTCACTCACTCTTTTCAAGCTCTCCTTTTTCTCTCCTCTGATTTTTTCTTTTTCTTAGAACTCTCCCTTTTCTCTCCCTCTGGTTTTTCTTTCTCACCCGACTCTGCATTCTCAACAAGAGCTGCTAGCTCTTCATCATCACCAAAGATCTCTTTAGAAATCTTTTTCATCTTCTCTTTTGAAAGGGGTTTATCAACAACCCTAAAGACATCAATTTCCTTCAACTTCTCCAAGTCACAAACAACTCGATTATCAACTAGCTTCTTACCTGTACAAATAACAGAATTATCATCACCTTCATTCACAACATCAACGGCTATATCTCCCAAACAATCAACAGATTTTTCAGCCAAGTCAATATCAACTTTAATTGGCAATTTCTCAACGACTCCTCCCTTAGAGACCGTAGGTGTCTCACAAGGATCAACATTCTCACTCTCATTAATTTCAACATTCACATTATCATTCTCATCATCATTCTCATCTTCCACAATTGGCCTAGACTTAGCTTTCAATTCCTTCACTTTCCTAGCCAATTTATCAAACTTATCACACACTTCCTCAGTTTCAATTTCATCACATTCAACATTATCATCTCTAGTTTCAAGCAGCAAGGATTTTATTTGTTAATTTTTTCCTTTTCTTTCTCAGTCATAGCAAGCAACATATCAATCAAATTAAAATTTTTGTTAAGCATAACACTTTCACAAATCTTCCCAAATTGGAATTTCAAATTTTCAGCTCTTAACTCAATCACCTCATTACCTACACTAGATACATCACCCATGAACTTTGTAATTGCAAGGTGACATACATTTTCTTCTTCTTTTGAGGTGTCTTAGTGTAAGGAACCGGGATTTCCTAGATAAGTTCAAGGGACCATCGAGTTAGAAAAGCTTTTGAAAAGACTTGAATTGAATAAAAACCAAGAAAGAGGTCACAAATCTGCTATCGGCGTTTTATCGAAAGGACAAACCGAAGGGACAACCCAATAGCGCGAAAAGTGAACTAATCATGTTCTTAGAAAGAGTCCCGCTTATATAAAACATATAAGTACCCAAGAATAATAGGTTCGGGGGCGAAGGTACGAGTTGGAAAGGTGTTAGGCACCCAACCCAACTCGCTCGTATTATGACGGCCTCTACTAACTCAAGTTTGCTTAATAATTTAAAGACATAATTCCCATGCAATACCGTATTAACAACCTAGGCATAGACTATTAATTGGTTCACCACAAACATCACAACATTTATTTTAACCCTTATTTAGAAATGCATTTGATTGTCAAGTTGAGCAGCACAACGACTATACAGACAATATTTAGGAAGCAATAAAAACGTTATTCTAGCATGATATCTACATTGACTACTGGAAAAATAAACAGTTAACCAATTAATTCAATTTGAGCCCTCAGGAATTTGTACCTGAACTGTAGGCTATATTTGACAAGAATAGTAAAAATAGATCTCAAGTTTGGAAGAAAGAGGGGGAAGCTCGGTGTCAATACTCCCGAAAATAGAGATTGTCAACTGTAGAATGTGTGTTTTGAACTGAGGGTGGAGAGTTGTTTCTATAGGAGAGGGAGGTAGGGTTGTACGGCTGAAAAGGATTGAAAAGGAGCCGAAATTTGGATTTGGGCCGAAAAACCAGTCAGGCCAGAAGTAGGGTCAGCGCCGCTAGCGGCCTAGGCTAGGGCCGCTAGCGGCCCAGGCCAGCGCCGCTAGCGGCCCTGGATAGGGCCGCTGTCAACGGGATTTTGTCCGGGCCGTATCTCACTCATTTAGGCTCCAAATTGGATGATTCAAGATGCGTTGGAAAGCTTATTGGGTCTAGTTTCAAATGACTTTGGTTTCAGGTTCGTAACTCCTTGGTTGGGAATGTGGTGTGGGCTCATGATATGTCATTGGAAAGCTATTTGAATAAAGAACCCAAAAATATAAGGCTCACAAATTAATTCAACCAAATGAACTCCCAAATAGGGCTAAAAACACGGTCCACGGTATTCAGCTACATTTGTTTTGACCCTAAACTTTGTTTGGCCATAACTCTTAGGTGTGGAATCGTATTTGGACACGGAAGGAAGCAATGAAAAGCTCTTGAAAGGGGCTTTTAAATGAAGTGGAAATGAAGGAGTGTTTGGAGGAAAAACCTGAGACCTTATCTTAACTATTAAAGTAAAAATAGCAGTTCAAGCTTAAAAATTACTCCTTTCATCATCGGGCTTTTGCGGAGAAATCTGTAGACGCTTTTGGCGTCTACAAAAGCCCCCACTTTGATCGAGCTTGAATAAAAGCGAAGATCAAAGTATTCCGAAGGCGACATGCAAGATGCTGATGTGCAAACGGTGTGTGAGAGTGTACAGTATGCATGCATATGAAGACAAACGTGAGTTGGAACACGCTCGTAGTGTGCTAAAATTTCATCCATGTGAACACAAGAGAAAACAAAGGTTATAGTAGCAGGATAGAACACCGTCCGTAGATGGTCTAAACGTCTGCTGGGGACCTGTATTCAGAGTGAATGAAAGAGTTAGTAATACTTCGAGAATGATCAACATAGAGTGCTTCGACAAATAGTGACCAAACACCGCTTGACGGATGTCGAGATTTCGTCCCTGTTCGAGAAACGAAAAAGTCAACGAGACAGCGCGATTAAAAATAACGGCTGTAAAAATGGTTAGTAACATGAGAGTGAATAGTATAAATGCTTTATCGAGCAAACAGTGACTAAGCACCACTCAGCGGATGCCGAGATTCCGTCCCTGCACGAGAAACGAAAAGGTCGACGAGACATTGCGATCAAAATGACGGCCGTAAAATGGTTAAAACATATGAACAGTTTAAATGCAATAGGTTAAGCAATCATTGACTGAAACATATAAAGAAAATAATGGACAGTATAACCGCTTTAGTTTAAGCAATCATTGACTGAAACATATAAAGAAAAATAATGGCAGTATAGCAGCTTTAGTTTAAGCAATCATTGACTGAAACATATAAAGAAAAATAATGGACAGTATAGCCGCTTTAGTTTAAGCAATCATTGACTGAAACATATAAAGAAAAATAATGGACAGTATAACCGCTTTAGTTTAAGCAATCATTGATTGAAACATATAAAGAAGAATAATGGACAGTATAACCGCTTTAGTTTAAGCAATCATTAACTGAAGCATATAATTAACCTTGAAGAGGGATAGTTTAACCACAACAGATTAAGCGATCATTGACTAACCACAAAAATATGTAACCTTGCAGAGGGACAGTTTAACCGCAATAGCTTTAACGATCATTGACTGACCCCAAAAATTTGTAACCTTGTAGAGGGACAGTTTAACCGCAATAACTTTAGCGATCATTGACTGACCCCAAAAATTTGTAGTGTCGCGTTGCTTAACAAGTGTCGTCAAAAATTTCGGGCTTATAAATAAATTGGGCGCTCCGGGTCGTGAGAGTCGTCTCCGTGTAGATCCGAGTTTCAGTTTCTAGGACCTGCAAAAATAAACGGGTTAGTTTTACTTGTAAATGGTTGGTACCGTAAAATGGGCCAACTATCGAATTTGAATTTGTGGACCAGAGGGCTTCGCTCCCGCGCGCTTGGTACTGATATTGCCGCAAAACAAACTGTAATAACGAACTCTTGACTGGAAAAAGGGGGCATGGGTCAGGAGTGGGGGCCGCGCGCTTGGCTATTGTTGGAAGGTTATCTCCATTCTTGGTTGTAGTTGGAAGGTCGCTTCTAGACTTGATCATGAGTTCCGGGCTTGCTGGTTTCGATAGAGAGCAGGTAGAGTGGAAATATGCACATAGGGAAAAGATGCAATAGACATGCCCGACTGACCATGACAAGATGCATAACACATGACATAGTAATATGCACGGGGAACAGGGGGATTGATATCCAAAATTAATATCCAAAAACTTCAAAAATGAATTTGAGAAACACAAGAAATATGTTTTCTCACTTTTACAGAAAAAGAAAACATCTGGGATATCTCAGAAGAAAACATCAATTTGATTATTAAAACAACCACATAGGAAACTATTAGATGCTTAAAAAAATTAGATAACATTACCTTCTGTTATGAAAACATAACGGATGTGGTTGGACTTGTCAATTAATATTAAAGAGGATTGAGGAATTTTAGCACATCTAGCTGCTTTTAGAACCCCTACGTATACTCCAAATTTCATAAAACCCATTTCCCAAACCATAGTTCATCATCCAACCAACACCCAAAACAAAAACAACAAACCAAATCTACACGAATAAGCGCATCTAGGTTTTCCTCTGTTGTAAACAGAACATGCAGCAAATGTAAAGTACATAGTAACAGCAAAAGATGATCACTAATACTGCCCAACTTCTACACAAAATGAACACTACCTTGTGGTTTCGAGCATAACAAGCTTCTATATAGCAGTAGTCTTCATGGTGTAAACATAGCTGCTTAATCAGCAATAGTACTGAAATTCAAGTGAGAAATAAACAGCTACTACTACTGGCTGTGAGCCTGTGACAGCAGCTCTGCTGGCTGGCTACGATAGCAGCAGCAGGAACACCAGCAGCAGCCTGCTGGCTGGCTGTGACAGCAACAGCAGCAGCGGCCTCGACCTGCTGGCTGGTTGTGACAGCAGCAGCAGCAGCGGCCTCGACCTGCTGGCTGGCTGCGACAGCAGCAGCAGCAGCGACCTCGACCTGCTGGCTGGCTGTGACAGCAGCAGCAACGGCCTCAACCTGCTGGCTGGCTGTCACAGCAGCAGCGGCAGCGGCCAGCCAAGCAGGCTGTGACAGCAGCAACAGCAGCCTGCTAGCTGGTTGTGACCGCAGACAACAACAGCGGCAGCGGCCTGCTGGCTGGTTGTGACAGTAGGCCTTTCACACACAAATTTGTACACAACAAATCTTTTTATATAAAATGTACACAACAAATCTTGTCAAGTTCTAAGGCATAAATGCATACAGAAATATACAAGTACAAAGTATTTTGTGAACAAGCAATTAAGACGCGTTTCACTCCATGCTATAATTGTGATGGAGTTGTCTATCCTAGCATCAAGAACCTATAATATGACTTGTAACTTGTAAGCGGGAACCTCACCATCATCTATGTTTATTATGAGCTCAAGATCATGGAAAAATCATAGTAAAAAAAAAAGAAAACCAACAGCTCATACATTTAGAACGCCAAAAAGTTTACGACATCTCACAAGTTTAGGTTTAGACTACTTGATATCCTAGGCACCTCAAGCATGTGACCCAAAAACGATCTAATTCACTAATCCCTTCACTTAATCTGTTTTTATAGAAACTAGAAGCTGATAAACCATTTTACAGGTGTAGATACAAGGCCGTTCCACGCAGCATGGAGAACATGTACAAAACCTGATCGGGCCTTGGATGAATGAACCTCTCCAATTCTAAGGAATTATAATGACGGAAATCAGGCGCACATAGGTGTAGGTACAAGTCAATGGGTCAAGAGCTATACACACTTGCCATGGATATTTATCGAGAAAAGAAAAAAAAAATACACACATTCCATGGATGGATCATGTTCTATGAACCTGCTACTTCTGTATAGTGCAATGCTAACTCTATGCTTTTCATATAGCCAACAAGTCTGAAATGGATTTATGCTAATACTTTGAAAGGTAAAATTTACCGTACACACATGGACTTCTCTTGACGAGCGAGAGCTGACAATACTTGCATTTAAGCTACTGTGTTGTTTTCTGTAGTAACTCATTTCCAATCATTTTAAAGCATTCCCAATGTATTTGATGTTTCATTTAATTGATAGTAATCACTTATATCAAAATGAATAGCCTTATTTTTTTTATAATATGACAGTTAATGTACCATAGTAACATGACACAAACACCAAGAGACATACTGCATCAATTACAAGAAGGGAAAACATACCTCACAACTTTCTTTTTTTTCAAGAAGTTACTGTAAGCCTGCAATGTTATATGCTAAAAGAGCAAAAGGAGACAACCTAAATCACAAATAAAGCCACAAACTCAACAAATAATAGCAGAATCAACTTAAATGCATTTATTCCCATCAAATTGTAGAACTCAATTTTAAATTTCGTTCAGCTCCAAACATAAACAAGAACCAACCAAATCAAACAACCCAACAGCAACACACCACAATTTATGAGAGATTGAGGGGAAGAGAGAGAGAGAGATACCTGAAGACTCTCCATAAGCTGAAAAAGGAAGCCCATGTTTCCGATTGCAGAACCACCCAAATTTCAGACCTAATTTCAAATTGTAGGAATGAGTAATTCGATTTAGAAATTGCAACTCAAATAAAAATAATTTGAAACCCTAATTTCGTACCTAATTGAACCAAAATCACTAGATCTCCATCAAATTTTAAAACCCTTAATTGAACCAAAACCACTGGGTCGCAAGTTTTCGCACAACAAAACCCAAATGACCGAAAATTTCAAAATGTAAACTGTTAATCTCTTCAATGCGAAATCTGTAGCAAAGTCAGAATCTTACCCATTAAGAGTGCTTTGATTCCTGGGCTTCAATTTCTTGAACTAAAACTCTTCAAACCAGAAGAAAAGATCAGAAATCCCAAGTTCACGCATGAGTACAGATCTGGAGAGGTGAGAGGCGCGACTGAAGGCAATGAGATCCGAAGGAGTGACGCAAGCAGTGGTGGACTTGGTGATAAGGCCTTGATGGTGTCATGGTGGAGAGAAAGAGGAGAGAGAGAGAGAGAGAGAGAGAGAGAGGAGGACTGAAAAGAACGAACCTGGGTAGATAAAAGTTTAGAACACCAAAGAGCGTTTAATTAGCTGCTTGCTTTTTGCCTTTCAGTTTGTTTTTTCTTATATATACAAAGTCGGTTTTCAAATTAAACCGACTTCATAGGGTTGTCTCCAAACATGGGCTTACCACATCGGTTTCTTTTGAAAACCGGACGCAATAACATGGGTTACAACATCGCTTTTTTCAAGAAACCGACGTTGTACGTGTGTTCTCACATTTACACACTTCGACGTCGGTTTTTTGGAAAAACTGACGTTGTAGGGTTTTTACAGTATTTACCATTATGCCACCGCGTCATATATGACGTCGGGTTTTTTTCAACCGACGTTGTTTGGGCGACGTAGTACCTCGTTATTGTAGTAGTGACATGTAAACACGCAGGGACTCAAGACACTGAGTAATTATGTACACATGCATGTCTTTGAAGGCGACTCGAGTATTTATGCAAATATGATGTATGCAGACTCCTTTGACTTACAGCTCCATGCAACCTAGCCTAACATGCACGACTCTCCTATAGGGTCTGAAGAGGGTCTTCATATGGGAAAAATTTTTGTGATCAAGAATTTCATTCCTGTGGTGATCTTGACAGAGTAAGAGACAAGTGGACAAGACTGGGTGCAGTCAAGGGAGAATCAGCCCCCAGTTTGATGTGTGGTTCTTGATGGTTATGACCTACTCGAGGAGTTAGGGGTGTTGATGCGGCGGTACAAAATATCCTAACTTAAGGTATAGGAACGAAATGGCCAACTTGGAACGTAGCGGGGACAAAGAACCGACTCATTCTGAAAAAGCCTCTAGTTGGGAAGTCTATGTGCAAGCCTATGAGAAAGGTGACGAGTATGACCTCTAGACGACTGACCAAAGAGCGCTTACATGAGAAACAATGTTCTAAATCCTCGGAAATTTAAGTTGCCTCAAGATATTGAATTTGTTTCATATTATTATTATGTTTTTTAGTTGCCCTAACTTTTGCCTAGGCCTCCTTTTCGGGTTTTCAACATAACGGGCTCATTTTTTTTTTGCCTTAGATGAGAATGGTGGAATGGGAAAACTCCTTATGATCATGTGACAAAGTGGTTGTTGTGGCCGGACCTCCTTGAGGTTTCCTACGTATCCAGTTTATGGAATCAGGCCAACGTAGTTCAGGACTATACAATTGAATGGTCGTACCTCTTGGAGGGCTTTTGGGTTGTAATGTCAGGTTGGGTTGAGGTGTCAAAGAAAGGATAAAGGCTCAAATAAACCCAATGTAAATCCCCTCCCCAAAGTATGCTAGATGGTATAAAAGTTTTTGATCTAGGCGAGGAGGCTAAGGGACCTATGTTTAGGTAATGTCACCGTCTGGTTGTGCTTGAAGTGTTTGCACTCTTTCGGATCTTTGATCGCTCTTGAAATTTTTTTTCTCTTTTGTTTTTTTTTTTTTTTTTTTGTTTTTGCTCTTGAACTTTCGAGTTTTGTTTTTTTTTTTTTTTTTTTGGGTATTTCTCTCGGTGACTCTTTTTGTAGGACGGTCCACCTTGCCTAGAAGGTTGCTTCTATTCCCATGTCGCATACACCCATTCCCCGGGTAAGGATGATGTGGTTAAGAAATGAAAGGCTATGTGTTTAAGGCTCAAAGGGTTGCAAGTGGTAATGATGTATAGGCTAGTAAAGGATATTGATGTGAGGTGCCAAATGAATGCCTCCTATCCTTAGCACGGACGGTTCAACCGTAGGTCCTCTATGGGGATGATCATTAGGGAGTTTTTGTTTTAATGTTTTCCACAATGAAGGCTTTCTTTCGAATATTTTTTTTTTTGATTTTTTTTATTCCGTCATAGGCAACTTAAGTTCGTCATAGGATTGAACAAAGAACAATGATGGGAATCAAAATGCAATCTTTATTGAATCGAAGAAAAGCATTACACGAGAAGTAAGCTAGACTCTATGAACGAATTGAAAGGACAAACTAGACATTATTAAACTCGACTGGACTCAACTAGACTTGCACGCTAGTAAACTTCGACTCTCTTCAACTTCTCGAGATACTCGCGTTGTTCACAACTTAAGTGGAATTCTTAAGAAGGTCATCTTCAATTAGGATACCCACAACATAGAGCCGGTTGTAGGAGTCAATTGCTTGATACTTGAGGGGTTCCTTGTAAGCAGGTTGCAGGTTCTTGATGAGTTGGCGGATTTGATCAGCTTGCGAAGGTCGCTCAACCAGTTCGGCTATCTTTAACTTCCAACGCCTAAGGAAGGCAGTGAATCCCTCATTTTCTTCTTGTTTGGTGATCTCTAAATCTCGAAGGGTCATAGGTCGAGCAACATTTTCCTTGTAGCGTGCAAGGAAGACTAGCAAAATCGGACCAAGTTGGGTAGCTTTCCAGATCTAGGGAGTAGAACCATCGTCGAGCATGTGTATCAAGGGTCTGGGGAAACAGATGGACATAGAGTTTCTTGTTGATTCCCCTTACAGCCATAGCAGTAGTGAAGGATTTCAGGTGATCCTGCGGGTTGTCGAATCCCGTGAAGGTGGGTACTTCAGGCATAGAAAATTTGGCCGGAAGCTTACCCTTGATCTTAGTGTCAAACTTTCCTACGTTGGCACTATAGTTGGAGATCAAGTCGCTACTCTTGAGCACAGAGGTGATCTTAGCCAGCATGGCATCTGACCCTTCTTCCTCAGAATCGGAATCGGAAGGGATCCTTGACTCTTCTTCTCTTTTTCTCTCTATATCTTCAATCTTGAGTCGAACCCTTTCTAACTCACTCATGAGGTCATCAAGTCTTTCATCGGTGGTCTTAGGCATTGTGAAGTTTGGGGGTGTGATCGGTGAGGTAAAGGATGTATTGAGTGGTGGCGGGCTTTGTGGTGGTGATGGATTATGGGGTGATGGCCTTTTGGAATGTGGTGGTGTGTTGGAGGTAGCTTGTACACGAACGAATCTGCCGGACGATCGAGCCCAACCTTTGTCACAAGTCTCAACTTAGAAAGACGCAAAAGAAAGGACTTGAAAACAAAGACTCATAATTTTTGGAAGACCCTCGATAGCTCCTAAGGTGAATGAATCTAAGGACGTCTATATAAACTCGAATGCATGATGATGACAATTCAATGACAGAGCTACGACAACAATATGCAAGATTCATGGTGGACTGACCGTGACATGTATGACAATGTATGGATGCTTCCTAGAATGACCCTAGAGCACTTAATGAACAACTTGTCTAAACATCTAGTGTATGGGACGTAGTGAACAAATAGAGACATAGATGAATGCATGACTTGAACTTTTATACACATGCAGATGCAAAATGACGACAATGCAAGCATGACGACTAATTATGAATCCTAGCATGGAGCGTCTAATAGGTACAATGCAATGCAATGCGAAAAAATGGAAAATAAAAACCTAAGCCTAAATGCTCAATTATTTCCCCTCATATCAAAGGAAAAACGAAGTCGATGAACGAAAATGAGAAAAATAGAAAAAAGGCGGACCATCTTATTTTTTTAGACTCAAAAAATGGAATAAATAAAAAAAAAAGAAGGAATTTCGGAATTTTTTTTTTTAAAAATTTTTAATTTTCCGAATTTTTTTTTTGCTTGACTCAAAGAAAATGGAAAATGGGATAAATAAAAAAAAAAAGAAGAAATTTCGGCAATTTTTTTCCGATTTTCGGATTTCTTTTTTTTTTTTTTTTTTGCCGAATCTGAATTACATCAAAACAATAAAGAAAAGAAAAGAAAAATAAAAAAACAAGTGGGAGAGGGGAATTGGAGAGACGGGCTCTTTTTTCTTTTTGCTAAAAGGTCCTAGAAAATTGTTCATGATTTTGACGCTATATGAAAATATATCATCGGGGAAACGAGTGCTCATTGAATTGAATTCTCGCACAATTTTTGGGCATTAGGAACTAGCTAAAAAAAAGAAGAAAGGACTCCTAGCACATAAGTACATGTTGGCACATAATCATGGTATTCATGCATTCAGAAGCATTATAACAACGTAGTTTACAGGCAAACATGTGATCAGACGTACAACGACACATGCACAACAAGCAAGCGAATGCACAAATGTGGGTTAAAGGCTTTTGGCTCTTGTGAGGTTACCACGACAAATTACAATTTTCGTTCGGTGGATGGTCGACACATCGATTGTAATTATTTTCATCAACAAAGGATTGATGAGTCATGGGTGAGGAAGCGTCGATTTGCACGATAGGACAACTGTATATTCCTATAGATATACGGGTTGTCTACGAGTTGCGACACAAACTTCCTCGAGGGTCGATAAGGGTCAAAAGGTTGTGCCAAAGCACATGCAAATGATGCAAAATATGGAACATGTTATTAAATAATTAAGCAAACTTAACTTTCGAGTCTCACCCTCTTAAATAAATCCCCAGTGAAGTCGCCACTATAAGGACCCGGGATTTCCTACGTGTTCCACGGAGTGCGTCCTTATAGAAAATTTGTCAGTTGGGGGCTTAGATAAGTTCAAGGGACCATCGAGTTAGAAAAGCTTTTGAAAAGACTTGAATTGAATAAAAATCATGAAAGAGGTCACAAATCTGCTATCGGCGTTTTATCGAAGGGACAAACCAAAGGGACAGAACCGAAGGGACAACCCAATAGCGCGAAAAGTGAACTAATCATGTTCTTAGAAAGACTCCCGCTTATATAAAACATATAAGTACCCAAGAATAATAGGTTCGAGGGCGAAGGTACGAGGTGAGAAGGTGTTAGGCACCCAAGTCGCCCGTATTACGACGGCCTCTACTAACTCAAGTTTGCATAATAATTTAAAGACATAATTCCCATGCAAAACCGTATTAACAACCTAGACTTAGACTATTAATTGGTTCACCACAAACATCACAACATTTATTTTAACCCTTATTTAGACATGCATTTGATTGACAAGTTGAGCAGCACAACGACTATACAGACAATATTTAGGAAGCAATAAAAACGTTATTCTAGCATGATATCTACATTATGGCTACTGGAAAAATAAACAGTTAAACAATTAATTTAATTTGAACCCTCAGGAATTTGTACCTGAACTGTAGGCTATATTTGACAAGAATAGTAAAAATAGATCTCAAGTTTGGAAGAAAGAGGGGGAAGCTCGGTGTCAATACTCCCGAGAATAGAGGTTGTCAACTTTAGACTGTGTGTTTTGAACTGAGGGTGGAGGGTTGTTTATATAGGAGAGGGAGGTACGATTGTACGACTGAAAAGGATTGAAAAGGAGCCGAAATTTGGATTTGGGCCGAAAAACCAGTCGGGCCCGAATCAGGGTCAGCGCCGCTAGCGGCCCTAGAAATTTGGTCACCGCCGCAAGCGGCCCAGGCCAGCGCCTCTAGCGACCCTGGACAGGGCCGCTCTCAGCTGGATTTTATTAGGGCCGTATCTCATTCGTTTGGGTTTTAAATTGGATGATTCAAGATGCGTTGGAAAGCTTATTGGGTCTAATTTCAAATGGCTTTGGTTTCAGGTTCAAATATTTTGTGGATCTCGAGATATACCCAAAAGAGTAAGGAGAGGTCAGTTTTGGAGTACGCATCAGTGTTGGGCTCGTAACTCCTTGGTTGCGAATGTGGTGTAGGCTCATGATATGTCATTGGAAAGATATTTGAATAAGGAATCCAAAAATATAAGGCTCACAAATTAATTCAACCAAATGGACTCCCAAATAGGGCTAAAAACACGGTCCATGGTATTCGGCTATATCTGTTTTGACCCTAAACTTTGTTTTGCCATAACTCTTAGGTGTGAAATCGTATTTGGACACGAAAGGAAGCAATGGAAAGCTCTTGAAAGAGGCTTTTAAATGAAGTGGAAATAAAGGAGTGTTTGGAGGAAAAACCTGAGACCTTATCTTAACTATTAAAGCAAAAATAGCAGTTCAAGCTTAAAAATTACTCCTTTCATCATCGGGCTTTTGCGGAGAAATCTGAAGACGCTTTTTTGGCGTCTATACTTGGAGGTCGATTTGAGCTTGTTCCCCCCCACTTGGTGCTTTGCTCGATTCTCCTTGAGATGGTGAGGGAGCTTGCTTGCTTGATTGTTGCATGCCTTGAAGATTTTCTGAAAAGAGCTCCAAAAGAGTTTTGGGATTTTCGGGCATGGTTACTCCTTGGTTTGGAAGATCACGAGAAGAGAGGGTGGGTGTGTCTTGTGAGAGGGAATTCTCATCAATTTCGTTCAAGTTAAGCATCTCTTCTTCTTCTAATCCCTTTCCTAAATCTCCCAATAATTTTGATCGAAATTCGTGAGGATTTGAGGAATTGTGGGAGTTTGAATTCAAAACCCCATTTTCAATGGGATTTTAGGGGAATTAGAGAAAGTTATTTTGAAAGTTGAAGATGATCTTGTTGTCACCATTTTAAAGAAGAAGTGAAATAGTGGAGAAGGAGAAGTGGTGAAACTTTGTGGGAGAGAGGAAGCTTTGAGAGAGATGACTGGGTGAGAGGAGAGAGAGTGGGAGGTGAGAGAAAGAAAGTGACGGTTTGTGGAGGGAAGAGAGAGCAAACTTGGGGAAAGCAAAAAGGTAACTGAGTTTGAGTGAATGCTCCTTATTACCTAGCGTGTATAACTGTTCACTTGGAACAGTTAGTGGACATTAGAGTTTTTGTGGGTAATGACTCAACTTTAGTGGGCTTGATTGACAAATAAATCAGCTGATTTAGGTGGCTAAATATCTGATTGTTGGCTTAATATGAGGTCAACTTTGAGAGCCCAACAATTTCTAGTAAATAAACATGCTTATGCCAATGCAAATGAACCAGACCAATATCCAGCGGTCCATGCTGAGTTCTCAAGCAATTTTCAGCTTATGCAACAAAACTTAATGAAAAGTTTGTTAATGGACATGCACAATAATTTCAGAACTTTTTGCCCAATAAATTCAAGTATTACAATCACAATAAATTTCCACAAAAACAATTTCATTTATTTCAAGGGGAATTTAATGCAAGTGATTTAATTGATTTTGATCAAACCAAGTTCAAGCCGGATTGTCTCAAACTGTTCCCAACTAAGTGCCTTAGTGAAGATATCCACTATTTGATCTTCGGTTTTGCAAAATTTCATGGAAATTAATCCTTTTTCAACATAGTCTCTTAAGAAATGATGCCTAATGTCAATGTGTTTAGTCCTCTTTTGTTGACATGAATTTTTAGCAATATTAATGGCACTAGGGTTGTCACATAAGATAGAAAGGCAATCAATCACAACACCAAAATCATTCAATTGTTGCTTAATCCATAAGAGTTGAGCACAACAAGATGCATCAGACATATACTCGGCCTCGGCCGTTGACAAGGCAATAGAGTTTTGTTTCTTTGAACCCCATGAAATCAAACATGAACCAAGAAAGTAAGTCATGCTGGAAGTGCTTTTTCTATCAACTAGATAGCCGGCATAATCAGCATCGGCATAGCCAATGAGATCAAAAGAAGTACCCTTAGGATACCAAAGGCCTAAGTTATCACAACCATGCAAGTACCTCAATATTCTCTTAACGACGATAAGGTGAGACTCTTTAGGACATGCTTGGAATCTAGCATATAAGCCTACACTAAACACAATATCGGGTCTACTTGCGGTTAAGTAAAGAAGAGAGCTGATCATACCTCGGTAGATTTTCTCGTCTACCTTCTTTCCATTCTCGTCTAAGTCAAGCTTAGTGGCCTTGTGCATTAATGTGTGCATGGACTTGCCATTGTCCATTCCATACTTCTTCACAAGCTCCTTAAGGTAGTTTTGTTGGTGAATCATGATCCCTTCCTTGGATTGCTTGATTTGCAAACCCAAGAAGAAGTTGAGTTCATCACCCATCATGCTCATCTCAAATTCGCTTGTCATGAGATCCGAAAACTCTTTACACAAACACTCATTAGTAGCACCAAATATAATGTCCTCAACATAAATTTGCACAATCAACAAGTCTTTGTCTTTCACTTTATGAAACAATGTATTGTCTATTTTACCTCTTTAAAAGCCATTTTCCATTAAAAACTTGGACAATCATTCATACCAAGCTCGGGGAGCTTGTTTCAAACCAAATAGTGCCTTATCCAATTTAAAAACATGATTTTCAAAATCTTGGCTTTCAAAACCGGGAGGTTGTTCAACAAACACTTTCTCTTTCAAATAACCGTTCAATAAGACACTCTTGACGTCCATTTGATAGAGGGTTATCGCCATGAATGCAGCAAAAAGCAATAAGAATGCGAATTGCCTCTAGCCTAGCTACTGGTGCAAAGGTTTTATCGTAGTCAATACCTTCCTCTTGATTGTATCCCTTGCTCATCAAGCTTGCTTCGAAACACCCACTTTGTTCCGATGATCATACGATCTGAGGGACGAGGCACTAGGTGCCTAACCTTGCTTCTTTCGAACCGGTGTAGTTCATCTTGCATAGCAGTGACGCAGTTTGGATCGAGCAAGGTTTCTTGATAGTTCCTCGGTTCAATGGTTGACAGAAATGCGAAGTATGCACAAAAGTTCTGAACCGAGGACCTAGTCTTGTAGACACCGAATTTTGACTTGTATTTCTTTTAAATAAATATTACAGTTAATGCTTAAATATTACAGTTAATATTAGCATTAACTGTAATTACCCTAATTAAATAAGTCATTTGGGCTAAAAGGACATTTAGGGTCCATGAGTTGACCCAACCTATTAGCAAAGCAAAGCCCAAAGCCCAAAGCCCAAAGCCCAAAAGGGAAAATAAATCAAAAATCCAAAAAAGGCATAAAAGAGAAAATGCAAAAATAAATAAGGATTGGAATTATGATGTCATGGATGACATCATTTCATGACATCACAATATTCTCATGTTCCCATCCAATAGCTAATAGCAAGAATAGCAATGATCCCATTTGGGATCATAGGAGGAGAGAGAGTGTTATGAACCCAAAAAAAGGGGTTATCAATGATCCCAAATGGGATCATAGGGAAAAAAAGAGGAGAGAGAAAACGATCCTAGCTCGTTTTGGAGGTCCAAAACGATCTGGGATCATCCGTGGTCCCGGCCTATGCAGCTGGCGCGTGGCCTCGTGGCCTGCGCGCTCTTAATTTTTTTTTTGCCTCAAAATAGCCAAAATGACATTTTTTGGCTTTGATGCAGCGAAAAGAAAAAAATAAACTAGCTGTTGACACGCGCGCGTCAGCTCAGCAAATGCTGGCCCGCCACGTGTCAGCCATCTAATGGTTGGGAAAAAAACAAGTTTTATGCAAACTTCAAACGTCTATGATTAAATAAAAAAAATCAGAAAAATATAAAAAAAATACCAATGGCAATATTTTTTTCACCCTCTATAAAATGAGACCACATTTGATAGGTTTTTGCACAATTTTTAATTTACCATATTTATTAGTCTTATATTATCTCATATATATTAATTTTACATTTCAACAATATAAATAAAAGAATAATAAATTGAAGGAGGGAGAATATGTGGTGGGGTATAGTAAAAGAGGAGAGAGAGTGTGATGAGCCAAAAATATGGGTTCATGAATAAAAAGGGAGTTTTGGTTGAGTTCATGAGATGAGATCATGGTGAGGTGGAGTAGAGAGAAAGGAGGAGAGAGAGTAATGAACCCAAATACTTGGGTTCATTGCTATTCATGCTCTAAAGACAAAAGGGAATAATGGTATCAAGTAGAAATACCAAGGGTGTGTTTTCTTGCACAAAACAATTTCTGTTTTCATTTCCTAATTTATTCAAAGAAATTGGATTCTAAGAAAACATTTTCTTAGGGTTAGAAAGGTAGTGAAAACGTGTTCAATTCTCTCTCACCACTTTGGCACTTTTCTCTCTCCTACCACCCCACACCCCACTGCAAAATGCCTCACCCAGTCATCCCCAGCCAAAATTAGTATTTATCCAGCACAAAAGTAGTCGTCCCTCAAGCAGAACAACTTCTCACCAGGTCATAAGGGTGGTCGGAGTTGCCGTGACTCTCCCGTCATCGAAGAGAAATCTATTGGACCAAAGCTGTTGGTGCTAATTAAGACTACCGTCACTGATCTACTAGCTCCGGCCAATAAACTACTAAAATTGCCGGCCAATTTTGTCTACCGTGGTGCCGTCGCCGGTCCCCCAACTTTTGTGGTGGTTGTCCGACAGCAGCAACAAAGATACGAACAGGGATGAAGTGATTTGGGTTGGGGTGGTAGGAAACAGTTTGGAAAACATCAAAATGATGTTTTCTGATTTTTCCAAAATCCTTTGTAAATGTGGAAAATGAGAAAACACGGGATTCTAAGAAAAGAGTTGAACAATTGTGACATTTGAACACGTTTTCTTCCTCACCTTGTTTTCTTTGGAAAATTTTCTAGAAAACAAGCTAAGTAAACACAACCCTAAATACCCTTCCCTTTTCCATGAATTAACCCCCCACCCAAAAAATTAAATAAAAAAAAAAAAATTTCCCCCCCACAACTGAAAAAAAGAGAAGAAAAAGAAAAAAGAATTTTTTTTATCCCCCCCACGTTATTTATTTATTTATTTATTATTTTTTATTTTGTTTTTCCCTTTTCTATTTTCTCTCCCACCTTATCTCATCTTCTCTCTTTTCTACTCACTTCCACCTCACAAGATTCTCCCATCTTCTTTCCATCACCAAAAATGTGACATTTGTCACTCTCCCATCCACATTCTCTCACCCCCCCATCTCACCATCCATCTCCCACCAAATCCCACCCTCCATTTCTTAACCCTAATTCACCCATCATCTTCCCCCCCCCCTATAAATACCCCTCAAAATCTAACCTAAAGGCTCTTTGCCTCTTTCCCATCTCTACTTCTTAAAATCTCTACTTTTCTCTCTAGTTTTCCTATCATCTTTTCAACTTACTTCAACTTTTGAAATTTTTTCTAAAAACTTCTTCTATTTGTAAAACTTTTTTTTTTTTTTTTTTATCTAGTTAGTGCAAACTAAAGGGCGTTTGTACTAACTAACTTAATTTTGAAGATTGAGATTTCTAGATCTACGCAAGGGTAATCTTTTATCTCTCTCCTTCAATTATTTTTTTTCTAAGTGTTTTTTTACTAACCATTTTATTTTGTATATAAATTGCTAATAAACACTATTATTCCCCCTTAATAATCCCATTTTCACCGGTTGGACTCTTTATAGGTGTAGGCATGAACCACCCTGTTTTTTGAGCGGCCAAAAATTCCTAGGTAAGGGTTCAAGTGCCCACGCGAACCCGTCTCCATGGGGGACTTAGATCCAGCTTGTAGAGAGTTATTTTTTGCGGTGAGGAAGAGAGTTGCTTGTGCCAAATTTGTGTGATCAATGAATGTTTCTCTCTTCCTCATCACCATTTTCATTATTTTATACTTGAAATTGAATAAAAAAAGGTCATTTTGCATATAGAGGCCTCGGAATTATTATTTGTACAAAGTTGTAATAATTCGGATAGTTGACAGTTTTTAGAGTAGAATTAATTTATAGAGCTAGGAAGATCCAACGGTTGGAATTTGATAAAATAAGTTTCATAGCAAACTTTGTCCAGAGGAATTTCTAACGAGATGAAAATCATCTAGATCAACGGGTAAATCGTCCACAATTGAATTTTGAAGTTACTGTGTCTAAAAATGACTAACGCCCATAGATCTGTAAATAACTAACAAAAGGTTAGGTTTTGAGCTTGGTCTATTTCTACGTAAATTGAAGAAGATTTTCCTAGATTTTTACAGCCACACATTTAGTCCATTTTGAATAACAAAGGAATTTTAAATGAATTTTGAAAAGACGAAGTAGTGCTATCAATTTGAAGATTTTCTCAGATTTCGACCTTGTAAATAAATGGCTCACTTTAACCACTTAGGATAGTTTGTTTTCTTTGGTAATTTTTTTAGGAAGTCCCTAGTGTGTCTACTTCAATTTGTAAAGAATATTTCAAGTTTAACGAAGTATATTTAATTCTAAAATTAACCAACCGAGTATATATCCAGAAATGACAATGTTCACTTAACTGAAAAGTCTGTGGTGTTTAGCACCTTTTTAATGAAAGATGAACTTTGATTTGGATAATAGACTCCTTAATAACCAATATAGACTTTGGAATCACTCCATTTGGAGGTGTTTTCGATTTTTAATGAATTAATAAAACCGAGTTCGGTTCTGTCAAAATGAAAGACAATTGGTTAACTTAAAACATTAGGGCTTTTTGTGTAGTTCTTTTGTTTATTTTCGTTAAATGACTTAGACTAGTCTAAAATTCATGACACTTCGTGCACATGACCACCTTCAAGTCTCGTATAAGTCCTGTAAATATTAGATCGAGATCACTTGTAAATAATTCCCAATAAATCAAAACCCAATGGTCTGTCCAAAGGCTTCCAGAAGCTCGTAAATCGTAAATAGCTCACTTATCATAAATTTTATTGACTTGGAGATTTTTACAGTGGAAACATGAAGTAAAATAAACCAAGTTAGACTTTTGAAGCACTCGATTAGGTTGAGTTATGACCGAGATATGTATTTTAGAAGTTCTGTCCATATTATTGTAAAAACGGTTTTGTTCGGTTTTATAAATGATTTTCGTTTAATTATAAAACAAACCAAACAACCAATTCTTTTGTAAATAAATCAATTCTTTTGTAAATGAACCAATCCTTTGTGAATAAGTCCAACTTTTGAAGACGAAGATGAAGATCAAGCCCCGCAGGCGCCATGTACATGAAGATCAAGTCTTTTTCTCCTTTTTTAGAATTTTTAGACATATTTTGTATTTTATAATGTAAATACTTGATTTGTAATTTGTTTATTCCGAGGCCTCTCTAATTACATTTTGTACATTTGCATTCATATGCTTCCACCTAATAATACAACTCGGAAAATAAAATAAAAAGAACTTCTCTCACTTGTGTGATGCATATTATGTTCAAAAAAACGTTTTCTAAAACCATTGTATTCGTTTATGTACACACCCCGGCCCGGAGCCAAATTCGAGGTTAGAATCAGAAATTTGCTTATACGCGATCATGGGTGTTCCACCTACCATTCCATCAAACCCTCTTCATACAAAATCACATTCCCCAGTGGAATCCATATTTCCCCAGTTACAACCAATTTCCCGAGTGGAATACCTATGATCGAATAGAAGCTAATTATTGATCGTCCCCTCTTATTTGGCTTCGGGCCACCCCGGGGGATCCTATCAGAAAGACTCTTTTAAGCCATTACCCACCAATACATACCCACAATCTACACAAATCATCCATTTATCCATCCCCAATGAATGTTATTCCCCAGTGAAGAACGAATATTTTGAGAAGTCTAATCTTTATACTCAAAGCTAAGAATTGGGTTGATCCCCGTATATTACCAAATATTGTTGGGTTGAAAGCCTCAAAGGAGTGGGCTAATCATCCCATTTGAACTTTTCTCTACTTCTTCGAGGAGAGTAGGGGGTTCCTCAGATCAATTCGACTCTAAGTTGCGAGTCACCCTATAAGTTTCTCAATTATATCCCTCTTTACGGGAAAGAACATCCATACCCGCCTTAGTGACACCCAAGGAGTCTTACTGACCGGATCCCCCGGTCAGAACTACGTAAGGGTTTTGATCCAGGAGTAGATTCAAGACCTACGATGAATGGTACGTAGTGCAGTATTTTGCAATATCCAAACCCGCCGTACGTAGACGAATACACCGGTTCAAAACCGACTTTTCTGTGTGCTAAGTGACAATGTGTACATATATGTGCTTTTCTTTTATAATTCAAGGCATTACATAATTCAATTCAAAGCTTTCATATAGGGATACAACGTATTAGTAACGGGCCCTTACTCAGTACGGAGGAGGAGACGGGTCCGAGGATGTCCGCACCTTCTAACCTAAACCCCGAACCAAGATCTCTGATTCGCAGACCAGTCAAAGAATTTTCGTGCCTTATCGCGATGGAGTCAACTTTTGGGTTTTTTAAATGGTTTTCATTAAAATCGTTTATAAAACCTTTCTTTTGTAAAAACCCTTCCTTGTTTGGGTCATGACAAGGTGGCGACTCTTCTTTTGTAAAAACCCGTCCTTGTTCGGGCCATAACAAGGTGGCGACTTCGAACCTCTGGCACGTAGCGCGGCGGTTTCCGCGTCCTAATCCAGGAAAAACCCGAGAATCTGGCCCCCCAGACTGGCGACTTCACTGGGGAAGTGATTTTTATAAGAGGTCTAAATCCGAAAGTATGTTGTATCCCTTTGAAAGCAAATTGAATGATGTTATGAAATGCCTTTTGTTTATATCTTGTATATATCTTGTGTATATCATGTACATATGTGAAAATTACGTGTGTTTGGAATGCTTGTTTGAAAAAATGGTCCCCACACACACACGCGATCTCAATTTACTGCTTTTGTAGGCTGGTCGCCCGTTCATGGAGTGAGCGCCAGATTAGCAAACCAATAAGACATTAAGGAAGCTACCACACATATTGGTGTTCATGGAGTGCCTTTCCCTGTGTGTGTACTCCAAAAACTAAGTGAAATGAAGCACCTGAAAATATCGTCTATAGATCAGCTTTAGGAGCACTTGGGACCGATGCATGCTTAAATCGGTTACTTGTATTTATTTATTGAGTCAGTCCGGCACTATGCATCCATTTGCATTCATGCATCTCATGCATATCATCATAAAAAAAAAAAAAAAAAAAGCGTTTTCAAACGAAATAAATCTCCCTTTCGTGAGAAAATTCATTTCAAAGGACTTTCCCGAAAAGCCTCTATTTTCCAAAAAAAAAAAAACGAAAAAAGGGTTCTTCCAAAAAAATGTACATACTCATTTCAAAAAATGTGTTTTCAAAAAAAAAAATGTTTATCCTCCTAGTCAATACAGTGTTCTTTTCATGAACCATTCTAACCTTGCATTTTCATGGCAGGTCTACCAGTTGGGTCCGTCCCTCCACCAGACTCATTCGGACTTCTCCGATACCCAGCTCATCTTCATTGTCAAGTGCCACTACATCAACCACTTAATACACCCTCTTCCGCAAGATTTTCTCATCGCAATCAAGCATGGCAGATATACCTGATCAGAATCCTCCACCTCCTCCAACAGATGCTCTTACTGAAATAAGGGAAATGATGCAGTTACTACTGTCTCGTCGGGACATGATGGAAC
The DNA here is from genome assembly GCA_038025085.1 of Tetragonia tetragonoides. Taxonomy (NCBI): domain Eukaryota; kingdom Viridiplantae; phylum Streptophyta; class Magnoliopsida; order Caryophyllales; family Aizoaceae; genus Tetragonia; species Tetragonia tetragonoides. The sequence continues at coordinate 34,509,063 of CM076151.1, read as the reverse complement.
AAACTCTTACTCATTTGAATAGAGAACCTGACCAGGGCACACCTGCTGGTGGTGCCCCATTTAACCTTGAAACCGGTTCTGTAGCCGGAGATGATAAACTGAGTGAGGATGTTAGGAAGTTGAAAGAAGTTTTGAAGGGAATGACAATTGCCGAGCCATGGCTCGATATTCATGGACTAGCTCTATTCCCAACAGCCCGTCTTCCTAATGGTTTTAAGATGCCCAATATATCGAAATTTAATGGCACAGGAAGTCCCACGACTTTCCTTAAAATGTATGTAGGGGCAATGAGTCCATGGGGTGTATCAGAAGAATTTATTGCTCAGCTCTTTCAACAATATCTAGATGGGGCAGCAGCCCAATGGTTCTTTCAGCTTGAGAATTCAAAGAAAGCTACTTGGTCCAATATCGTCCGGAAATTCATACAACAATACAAATACAATGAAGAGGTTGATGTGACCAAGAGGGATCTTGAAACAACTTACCAATACCCTAATGGAACATTCTCTACCTTCATTAGTAGATGGAGAGCAAAGGCTAGCCAAATGATTAATCGGCCAACGGAAGAGGAACAAATCCAGATAATAGTTCGAAATCTCATTCCAAACATTAAAGAGAAGATGATGTATCAATATTTTCCCTCTTTCAAGGCCTTAATCTCTACAGGGTGGATAATTGAAGATGTCCTCAAGAATGTAGCGAAGAAAGAGGAAGAAGGATTGAGCTCTCGTTTGAAGAGGAAATCAGGGCAAGTCTAGGGTGCAGAGATCACAAATATCACATCGAAACCCATTCGACTTAATTATAGGAGGAAGTTTTCCCCCATAGGCATGAGTTACGCACAAGCCCTTCAAAGACATACCAGCAAAGGATTATTGCAGTTACCACCACCGAGGCAACCTCCGCCTACTCTCAGGCCCAGTCAAGATCCCAATGCTCTATGTGAATACCACCAGTTTGCTGGCCATAGCACATAAGATTGCATTCCTCTCAAACATAAAATCCAAGATCTAATAGACTCCGGAAAGTTCATTGTGGATACAACTCGAGTCGATTCCAACCAGTCGAGCATCTTTGCCCTATCCAATGATACTTTTGATAGTGATCCTACTGATTTAATCACCAATATCTAGACTCATGTTGATACATTTTCTTCAAGAGATCACAATGAGATCATGATGGATATGTCACATGATGATATTATGATTGGTACCATGTCTATCGAAGATGGGGATAAACATACTCAATGGGTCGGGTCTAAGGTCCTACGTCTGAAGATGAACGAGAGATAGAACATGAAGAGTATGATCCTTCCACTCCTAAAATAGGCCATGTAATAAAGGGGCCCTCCGGCTTTGAAAGTAGCATACAACCAGCCGACTGGAATATCGACCGCGTATCTGGAGTTAAATTTGAGATAGAAGAGATGCTACATTTTCCAAGATTCCGCCTTCCCCGTGGTTCAAGCATTCCTAGATTTAGGTTGTTCAGTGGAAAAAGAGACTCAATGATTCATCTTCGAGAGTATGTTCAAATGCTCTATATATCGTCACTTAATGAAGAATCGCATGCACCCCCCTGTTCAACCTCAGCTTAGAAGGTGATGCTCTTGAGTGGTATTATGGTTTGAGTAGAAAACAAAGGGGCAATTGGTGTATACTATGCAATAAATTTTTGAGTTGGGCGCGCGCATACAACGATAATGACATTGAAGCAGTAAAACTCGAAAAGGTAGAGCAATTTCCTGGTGAAACCTTCACCAGATACTGGTCAAGATGGAGTGCCCAATATGATAAAGTTAGAAAAAAACTTTCAGAAAAAGAAGTTGTGCTCAAGGTGACTCAAGGGCTGTAAGAAAAATATTTTCACAAAATGCCTCAAGAAGCCTATCTGAATGTTGATGAAGCACATGGGTATCAATTGGACATTGAACTTATGGGGAAAACACTAGAGCCAATCATGTCTGCCAAATTTAGTGACCAATAATCCCAGTGTCTACCGCAAGAACTCGCTGCCTTAAAGGGAACACAGAACCCTATCCCCTCGAACTCGGAATCTGAAAAGCGTTCTCATAATCAAACAATATCGGTGACTAAATCTCAGAAGAGAGAGTTCACTCCTTTAGGCATATCATTGTTGGAAGCCTTTAAGAGATTAACAAATGCAAATATCATTCAACCTATGGCACCAAGGCCACCACCTCCACTAAAACCCAGTCATGACCAAAATAAATATTGCCAATTTCACCAGTATAACGGGCATTCAATTGGATCATGCCTAGCTTTTAGACACAGAATTCAAGACTTGATTGATGCGGGAAAACTTGTTGTAAACACTGAGAAAGCCATTCCAAACCTCCAAAACAATCCATTCCCCAATCACCAGATTGACCAAAGCTCTGCTCTGTCCTTATCCACTCTGACACAACTCATCATGAAACTTTGACATCACCTCATGTGTTCTGAGCGCGCAGCGGAAAATCCCCAACTCTTCTAAAACTTTCAATAAATGGTGAATCATAGTAAGTAAGGAGAACTACGTAGCGGTCTGATCCCCATGGGGTTTAAGAGTGCACTTTTGACACTTCAGAATAGATACACATGTATTCACATGCACTTGGGGTACGTAGGCGGCTCATTTGAGTTCGACCAATTAGGGAGTAAATCTTTTCGTCACCCATCTAGGAAGTAAACCTTTTTTTAAGCACTTGTAACAGAACTACGTAACAGCCTGATCCCCCGTAGGAATTAATCATCGCTTTTGACTAGACACACATGTATGCACATGCACGGGGTACGTAGGCGCTCTTATCGAGCTCGGCCGAAATAAACAAAAAAAAAAAAAGAGAAATCTCTCAGTCAATAGGAAGAACTACGCGAACCTGATTCTCCAATTCACCTTTTCAAAATACCCCATATTTTCGAAAACGATGTTTGCACACATTGGAGATACGTAGGCAGCCTTCGGGTGCGGTCCAACCAATTTATCAAAAAAAAAAAGTGAGAAAAAGCAAAAAAAAAAAAAAAAAAAGTGAAAAAAGGAAAAAAAAGAGAAAAAAGAAAAAAAAAAAAAAAAAAAAAAAAAGAGTGGAAAGCCTTTGAGAATGTCGAGAATTGGTTATTTATTTATCTCTGTTTGACTTGGAGGAAAAATACAAAAAAAAAAAAAAAAAAAAAAGATTTTATTTTCAAATAAATCAAGGATTTTTCGGGAAAGTCCAATTTTTTCAAAATAAAAAAAAATCAAAAAATAAATAAATGAAAACTCATGGACCATTCTTGCCGCTCGGGGAAGTCTTGCATTCTGCATTCAATCTCCCAAAAAATTGTCGTCGTCTTCGACCATCTTAGGTCGATCTCCATAGCCTACATCGACTAAAGTTGGACGTCATTTTGTCGATGAGCACCAACTTGCCAGGGGCAAGAATAATGTTGAAAGGATTCAACCTTGGGAAGGAAGGCGGCGAGATTTGAGAAGTAGATGCTTTGGTTGACCTCTTTTGGGAAATCGTACGATTTTAAGAGGGGCAATCAATTTTCCTTGGTGGCGCGTGTTGTTTTCTGAATCGCTTTTGAGTGTAATAGACCCCAATGCCAAGGGGCATTCTCTTTTTTTCATCACCCATATTCACATTTTCCATTATATGTCTAAGGGTTAAAGTTAAGGCATGTTCCTAGCTAATCTCGAACGTGGCCGACAATCTTGTAGTATTTTCAATCCACGAACATGAACTCAACAAGGGCTCCTTGAATCCTCAAGGGGCAATATCTGCAAGGCAAATCGTCAAAGTAGTGGACGGGATGAATCAAGGACCAGGGGCAATAATGTGCCACGAAGACCGATAATGGTCATTTCGGCAAAACTCATTCGATGACAGCCGTGGAAGAAGGGCACATTTCATTAGAAAGCTTTGTTGCCAATTTCAAGTCTTCACAGGCAAAACTCATTCGATGACAGCCGTGGAAGAAGGGCACATTTCATTAGAAAGCTCTGTTGCCAATTTCAAGTCTTCACAACAAAGACACGAACTACGTCTGATCTGATTCTCCATCGGAGATACGTAGGCAATCCTCACGGATTCGGTCTAAGTAATGCTCAATTAAACCTAGGGGCATTCATAAAAAAAAAAAGTTTTAATCAAAAAGAATAGAAGTGTATACAAAAAGTCTTAAGTGCCTAGCCAACTCACATTGGTTAGTCCCCTTGATATAATATGGTTGAAGCGCATCTAATTCAAGATTAGGATCAGACTCGAAGGACTAACCCTCTTTGTTCATGAACTAGTTTTAAGTGATCTAGTATGTTTGACTTCATTTGACTATATGATGTGAAATACCAAGGAAGGACTTTTATGCATTAATCCACCTAACTAGTACCCAACTTCTATGGTAACTCTAATGGTCTCTAAATTCATTTCTGTATAAATAAAATAAGTGTGGAAATCTGTTCCAATGCTCTTGGAGGAAGCCCCTGTGAAACCCAAGGGGGGCAGCCATAGTTATCACGAGATGATTGCGACCAAGAGTATGAGCATGCATGCGAAGCATATCCGAGATGTGATATAGTGAGTAACCAGGGGTTCGCGCCTCATGAAGCGGGAACATTCTCGTAAAAAGGTATGTCACATCCTGATAAAGCAACCACAAAAAAAAAGGAGATATAAAATAATTATAAATTGTTTAGACCAATAATAAAGGGGGACGAACCATGCACTATTGCACAAAAGTGCCGGATGTTGTGGGAATCAACTTAAACAATAACTCAGATCAACCGAAGTATCTCATATTTTGATATCAATAAAGTCAAGCACCTAAGTTGCTCATAAACGTGATCACGCAAATCGAGGTCTGAATTCCTTTGAATTTGTGCCTAATTAAAATTGCAAGATGCGCTGTTGACCGTGTCATGTCGACAGATTAATCGATTGTGAATCTACTATGCACAAAAGATTTCGAGTATACACTTCTAATTTTAATAAAATCCTTGGGGTTTTAATGAGTTTGTGGTGAAGACATGAGGTTTGGTTTGCGGAACTTTTCAAATGTGGATGCAAGGCGGTAAAGCACAGAGGTTCAATCGTCAAAATCTAGAGAGAGACCGTTAGGAGCAACTGCTTTACTCGAAACTGATTCACTTTGTGAATGTGGCGGCTCCTCATTCCTCAGGCATCAAAAGTTGAACAGGGTTTCTCTTTCATAACCCATTTTATCTAAGGCGCATATAAATTTAGTTGGGACCAGTAGCCCGAACTACGCAAGCCCTGATTCTCTAAACGAGATACGTAGGCAATCCGCAAGGATCCGGTCAAAATAAAGCCTACTTTTTTAGGGGCATGTGAGAAATTTAAAAAAAATAGCAAATGGAAAAAAAAAGCCAATAAAGAGGAGGCAAATGGTCCATGATAATTAATTTCAAATTTTGTTAATAATGTGAGCTAATTGGTGGCTTAATCCAATACAGTGTGGGTAAGACATTGATTTTTACATACGCTCATTATAAAAAAAAAAAAGAAATTTTGAATTTGCAAAAAGAAAAAGGATTTTTATTTATAAAAACAAAAGAGGACATTTGTTTGTTAAACACAAAAAAAATTGCATATACATGCATTGCATTCATCTAGTGAAACAAAAAGTAGGAGCATAATTTATTCATCCATGTGTATAAAATATAAAAACATTAACAATGCATTCATATGCATCTTTAAAAAGAAAAGAAGAGAACCAAAAGAAAAATATATTGCATTTTATTGCATTCAAAATCATCTTGCATTCATACGCATACTTCCAAAAAAGATTCATAAAAATACATACCATTGCATTCATAATTGCATTCCTATGCATTTGCAAAGATTATCATATTTATTCCAATTAATTGCATTCATATGCATTGTTACCAAATCATTATTCATTAAAAATGAATAGTAAAAATAAAACTTGTAGTCGTATGCATTCGGTAAAAAAGAAAAACCCAATCAAATCATTAGTTAAAAGAAGTATTAATTAAAGATAAAAAAAAAAAAATCAATCTGATGTATTCACTCCAAGAGAGTCTAACTCCCAGAGAGTCTAATACCAAGAGAATCTAAATGCAAGAAAAACCAAATCATTATTCACTAAAAATGAGAAGTAAAAAAAAAAACTAATCTTGCATTCATATGCATTCATAATAATAATAAAAACAAAAAACAAATCAATCAAATCATCTGCCAAAAGAAATATCAATTGAAAATCAAAAATCCAATCTAATGCATTTACTCCAAGAGAGTCTAACTCCTTGAGAGCATCTGCTTCTTGAAAGTATCATCCCCTTGAGAGTATTCGCTTCTTGAAAGTATCATCCCCTTGAGAGTATCCACTTCTTGAAAGTACCAGCTCCTTGAGAGTATCCGCTTCTTGAAAGTATCATCTCCTTGAGAGTATCCGCTTCTCGAAAGTATCAGCTTCTGGAAAGTATAAACTCCTTCAGAGTACCCACTTCTCGAAAATACGAACTCTTTAAGAGTATGTTTTTCGCAAAGAGTTGCATGTAAAATTTATTCAGTTGAAACTTTGAAGTCAAGAAGTATCCAGAACATCCAGATTATCCAAAATATCCAGAAAATCCAGAACATCTAATCCAGAACATCCAGAAGAACCAGAAAATCCAGAATATCCAGAACATCCAGAATATCCAGAAGAAAAACGGTTAAACTTCGAGATCAAAGAAGTTATGCCCAGAGGTGCACGGAAGAATGTGGTTAGTGGCTAGGCCACTACCATTTAAACGATAATTATTATCGTTGTTATAATTAATATTTTCGCAAGTCAAAATTAGGTGTCTTTTGTGTCGTTGACCTTCGTTTCTTTGGAACCTAATCAATTCCTCGGAAACTCGGCCAACGAGGGGCATCTGTGGAAGCCGAATTTTGACTTGTATTTCTTTTAAATAAATATTACAGTTAATATTAGCATTAACTGTAATTACCCTAATTAAATAAGTTATTTGGGCTAAAAGGGTATTTAGGGTCCATAAGTTGACCCAACCCATTAGCAAATCAAAGCCCAAAGCCCAAAAGGGAAAATAAATAAAAAATCCAAAAAAAGCATAAAAGAGAAAATGCAAAAATAAATAAGAATTGGAATTATGATGTCATGGATGACATCATTTCATGACATCATCCTATGATGTCATGCATCACATCACAATATTCCCATATTATCATCCAATAGCTAAAGACAAAAGGGAATAATGGTATCAAGTAGAAATACCAAAACACCCTTCCCTTTTCCATGAATTAACCCCCACCCAAAAAATTAAATAAAAATCAAAAAAAAAATTCCCCCCTCAAAACCGAAAAAAAGAGAAGAAAAAGGAAAAAAGATTTTTTTTTATTCCCCCCCCCCACGTTTTTTTATTTATTTTTTTTATTTTGTTTTTGTTTTTCCCTTTTCTATTTTCTCTCCCACCTTATCTCATCTTCTCTCTTTCCTACTCACTTCCACATCACAAGATTCTCCCATCTTCTTTCCATCACCAAAAATGTGACATTTGTCACTCTCCCACTCACATTCTCTCACCCCCCATGTCACCATCCACCTCCCACCAAACCCCACCCTCCATTTCCTAACCCTAATTCACCCATCATCTTTCCCTCCCTTATAAATACCCCCTCAAAATCTAACCTAAAGACCCTTTGCCTCTTTCCCATCTCTACTTCTTAAAATCTCTACTTCTCTCTCTAGTTTTCCTATCACCTTTTCAACTTACTTCAACTTTTGAAGTTTTTTCTAAAAACTTCTTCGATTTCTAAAACTTCCTTTTTTTTTTTATCTAGATAGTGCAAACTAAAGGGCGTTTGTACTAACTAACTTAATTTTGAAGATTGAGATTTCTAGATCTACGCAAGGGTAATCTTTTATCTCTCTCCTTCAATTATTTTTTTTTCTAAGTGTTTTTTTACTATCCATTTCATTTTGTATATATATTGCTAATAAACACTATTATTCCCCCTTAATAATTCCATTTTCACTGGATGAACAATTTATAGGTGTGGGCATGAACCACCCTATTTTTTGAGCGGCCAAAAATTCCTAGGTAAGGGTTCAAGTGCCCACGCGAACCCGTCTCCATGGGGGACTTAAATCCAGCTTGTAGAGAGTGATTTTTTGCGGTAAGGAAGAGAGTTGCTTGTGCCAAATTTGTGTGATCAATGAATGTTTCTCTCTTCCTCATCATCATTTTCATTTTTTTATACTTGAAATTGAATAAAAAAGGTCATTTTGCATATAGGGGCCTCGGAATTAATTTTTATACAAAGTTGTAATAATTCGGATAGTTGACAGTTTTTAGAGCAGAATTCATTTGTAGATCTAGGAAGATCCAACTGTTGGAATTTGATGAAATTAGTGTCGTAGGAAACCTTGTCAGGAGGTATTTCTAACGAGATGAAAATCATTTAGATCCAACGGTTAAATCGTCCACAATTGAATTTTGAAGTTTCTTTGTCTAAACATGACTAACATCCATAGATCTGTAAATAACTAACAAAAGGTTAGGTTTTGAGCTTGGTCTATTTCTGCGTAAATTGAAGAAGATTTTTCTAGCTTTCTACAGCTACCCATTTCGTCCATTTTGGATAACAAATGAATTTTAAATGAAGTTTGAAAAGACGAAGTAGTGCTGTCCCTTTGAAGATTTTCTCAGATTTCGACCTTGTAAATAAATGGCTCACTTTAACCACTTAGGATAGTGTGTTTTCTTTGATAATTTTTGTAGGAAGTCCTTAGTGTGTCTACTTCAATTTTTAAAGAATAATTCAAGTTTAACGAAGTATATTTAATTCTAAAATTAACCAACCGAGTATATGTCCAGAAATGACAATGTTCACTTAACTGAAAAGTCTGCGGTATTTAATTCTAAAATTAACCAACCGAGTATATCTCTTTAATGAAAGATGAATTTTGATTTGGATATTAGACTCCTTAAGAACCAATCTAGGCTTTGGAATCACACTATTCGGAGGTGTTTTCGATTTTTAATGAATTAATCAAACCGAGCTCGGTTATGTCAAAATGAAAGACAATTGGTTAACTTAAAACATTAGGGCTTTTTGTATAGTTCTTTTGTTTATTTTCGTTAAATCACTTAGACTAGTCTAAAATTAATGAAACTTTGTGTACATGCCCATATTCAAGTCTAGTATAATTCCTGTAAATATTAGATCTAGATCACTTGTAAATAATTTCCAATAAATCAAAAACCAATAGTCTATCCAAAGGCTTCCAGAAGCTCGTAAATCGTAAATACCTCACTGATCATCAACTGTATTGACTTGAGATTTTTAAAGTAGAAATATGAAGTAAAATGAACCAAGTTAGACTTTTAAAGCACTCGATTTGGTTGAGTAATGACCGAGATATGAATTTTAGAAGTTCTGTCCATATTATTGTAAAAACGGTTTTGTTCAGTTTTATGAACGATTTTCGTTTAATTATTAAACAAACCAACAAAAATACTAAATTCTCCAGTTTATTCCTTTAGTGTGTCCCACTAATTATAAAAATAAATTTGGTGTCAAGAAGTCGCATTTGGATCAATCCCTTGTCGGTTCTTTCAAACCGCTCATGTAAATAACCAATTCTTTTGTAAATAAATCAATTCTTTTGTAAATGAACCAATCCTTTGTGAATAAGTCCAACTTTTGAAGACGAAGATGAAGATCAAGCCTCGGAGGCGCCATGTACATGAAGATCAAGTCTTTTTCTCCTTTTTAGGATTTTTAGACATATTTTGTATTTTGTATTGTAAATACTTGATTTGTAATTTGTTTATTCCGAGGCCTCTTTGATTACATTTTGTACATTTGCATTCATATGCTTCCACCTAATAATACAACTCGGAAAATAAAATAAAAAGAACTTCTCTCACTTGTGTGATGCATATTATGTTCAAAAAACGTTTTCTAAAACCAATGTATTCGTTTATGTACACACCTCGGCCTGGGGCCCAATTCGAGGTTAGAATCAGAAATTTGCTTATACGCGATCATGGGTGTTCTACCTACCATTCCATCAAACCCTCTTCATACAAAATCACATTCCCCAGTGGAATCCATATTTCCCCAGTTACAACCACTTTCCCCAGTGGAATACCTATGATCGAATAGAAGCTAATTATTGACTGTCCCCTCTTATTTGGCTTCGGGCCACCCCAGGTGATCCTATCGGAAAGACTCTTTTAAGCCATTACCCACCAATACATACCCACAATCTACACAAATCATCCATTTATTCATCCCCAATGAATGTTATTGCCCAGTGAAGAACGAATATTTTGAGAAGTCTAATCTTTATACTCAAAGCTAAGAATTGGGTTGATCCCGGTATATTACCAAATATTTTTGGGTTGAACGCCTCAAAGGAGCGGGCTAATCATCCCATTTGAACTTTTCTCTACTTCTTCGAGGAGAGTAGGGGGTTCCTCGGATCAATTCGACTCGAAGTTGCGAGTCATCCTATAAGTTTCTCAATTATATACCTCTTTACGGGAAAGAACATCCATACCCGCCTTAGTGGCACCTAAGGAGTCTTACTGACCGGATCCCCCGGTCAGAACTACGTAAGGGTTTTGATCCAGGAGTAGATTCAAGACCTACGATGAATGGTACGTAGTGCTGTATTTTGCAATATCCAAACCCCCCGTACGTAAACGAATACACCGGTTCAAAACCGACTTTTCTGTGTGCTAAGTGACAATGTGTACATATATGTGCTTTTCTTTTATCATTTAAGGCATTACATAATTCAATTCAAAGCTTTCATATGGGATACAACGTATTAGTAACGAGCCCGTACTCAGTACGGAGGAGGAGACGGGTCCGAGGATGTCCGCACCTTCTAACCTAGACCCCGAACCAAGATCTCTGATTCGCAGACCAGTCAAAGAATTTTCGTGCCTTATCGCGATGGAGTCAACTTTTGGGTTTCTTAAATGGTTTTCATTAAAATCGTTTATAAAACCCTTTATTTTGTAAAAATCATTCCTTGTTTGGGTCATAACAAGGTGGCGACTCTTCTTTTGTAAAAACCCGTCCTTGTTCAGGCGATAACAAGGTGGCGACTTCGAACCTTAAGATGATTCCTTGACAATTGGCCTCTTCAATCGGCCGATTTTCGTGGGACGTGCCCCTGGCACGTAGCGCGACGGTTCCCGGGTCCTAATCCAAGAAAAACCCGAGAATCTGGCCCCACAGTCTGTGTTCCTTTGTTGATGTCACCAATGATCAGATCTGAGGGGTGTGATCCATTGTACTTCCAAGGTCTTATACTCAGTGGGTGAGTAGAGCCTTCATTTTGGTTGGATAAACTTGAGGTCTATCTAGAAGGAACAGACTAGGGACCTGAGTCATCAGAAGCTGTTCCCCCTATCGGTGGCGTCCCATCTTTAGGAGGATCGTGATGCTTGTTTTCATCATGAGGTTATTTTGCTGTTCCTGCCAGGTTAGGAGTATCGAGATGGCTTCTTGCAAGTCCAATCTCAAAATCATCATCCAATAAATCGCTTTCAACCAAAACGTTAGTCTCATCAAAGATTACATGAACACTTTCCTCAACAAGCATGGTTCTTTTGTTGTAAACTTTATAAGCTTTACCACGTGAGGAATAACCAAGAAAAACAGCTTCATCACTTCGTGCATCAAATTTGCCAAGTTGATCTTTCCATTATTATGCACAAAACATCTACAACCAAATGTACGAAGATGCAAAATGGAAGGTTTCCCACCTTTGAAGAGTTCATAGGGAGTCTTTTTAAGCAATGGCCTAATCATGCAACGATTAATGATGTACCAAGCCGTGTTTAAGACTTCGGCCCAAAAGTACTTAGGAGGACCACTAGCAAGTAACATGGTGCGTGAAATATCTTCTAGGGTCCTATTTTTCCTTTCTACTACACCATTTTGTTGAGGTGTCCTAGGGGCCGAGAAGTTGTGGTCAATACCATTAGTGTCACAAAACTCAAAGAACGAAGTATTATCAAATTCGGTTCCATTGTCGGATCTCATGCTAACAAGTTCATTTCCGGTTGCCTTTTGAGTTCTTCTAATGAATGCATCTAACACATCAAATGTCTCATATTTTGAGGTAAGAAACAAGGTACAAGTAAAGCGAGAATAATCATCAACAATCACAAGCGCATATCTCTTTCCCGCTCTACTAACTACTCTCATAGGTCCACACAAATCCATATGAATGAGTTCAAGTGGTCTAGAAGTACTAACCAAGTTCTTGATTTAAAAGATGATTTGACTTGTTTTCCTCTAGCACATGCATCACAAACTTTATCATTCTTGAACTTAATTGAAGGAAGACCAACAACTAGGTTTTGAGACAATAATTTTTGTAACAAGGAAAGACTAGCATGACCTAATCTTTTATGCAAAAGAAATGCATCATCATCAAGGACACTTAAACATGACATTTCAACATGGGGAAGGATGACAGATTTGCCTTATAAACATTTTTGTCTCGCTTCCCTTTCAAGACAATTTTCCCATTTTTGGTACTAACTATCATGCAACTATTGGATGCAAATTTTACTTTGTTCCCATGTTCACATAGTTGCGAAATGCTCAAAAGATTATGCTTTAAACGTCTTACCAAAAACACATTATCGATGGAGTGAGATGGTGATGAACGTATTCGTCCAACTCCAATGATCTTTCCTGTTTTGCCATCACCAAAAGACACACTTCCACCGTTGAAGGCTGTTAGTGAGAGAAAATTTGATTCATCTCCCGTCATGTACCGTGGGCAACCACTATTTAAGTACCAAGATTGGTTGCTCTCTCCCACCCACGCCTACAATCACATTCAGAAGTTAGACTTAGGAACCCAAACAGATTTGGGTTCCTTCTTAAGGTAAGTAGTGTTCAAGATTGATTTGACTTTTCTTGACCCACTTGACCTTAGCATTCTTTTTCATAGCATTTTCTTTCACAAAACAATTCATGCTCAAATGATCGATTTCACCACAAAACGTACACAATTGATTGCAGGGCAAATCAGTGTACTTGGATCTAGGGTTCCAAGATGGTTTTAAGTTGGACGGAAATTCGGGGTGTTACAAGTTGGTATCAGAGCTCAAGTTAGAAGCCTTTGTTAGGAGTTTTTGCCCTAAGAGTATGAATGACTTATTGGGAAAAGTATATCATTATGGTGTGCTCATAGTCAAAAATTTAAATAGACTTAAGTTATGTGAATAAAAGCTTTCTAAAGCCGAAATGAGTTGATTGGTTGTTTTTACTTGTTTTGTTATTATATGAAGTACTCGAGTGAAGTACTAACGAGTTGTTTTCCGTTTGCAGATGAGTCGTTCGCCCAGGGATCCGCGTACTCTGCAATGGAAGGGGGACAAGAGTCTGCACGACTTCGAGTCCGAGGCGCGTGCGACCTTCAAGGAATATAACGACTACCATGGGGATAAGTCTAACTTGAAGTCACAATGCATGAAGGCGTATGTTATGTACAAGGCTTTTGGACATAACCAGATTTGGGAGGCTTTCAGAGACAAGATCCATGACGAGTGGGAGCAATCCTACGACGGGGGAAAACCGTTTAAGGAGAGCTTCGACTCTATCTTTAGTCGCGCTATGCTTTGGCCGAAGAACTATTTCGCAAAGTACCCTGGCATCATTGACAAGATTGACGAGCTAGATGAAGGAGCTCGCGTTGGTCAAGCTCCAGCGTAAGTTCAAATTTCCACCAAGTCCTGCGAAGGAGGACAAGGAGGAAGTGGTCGATAAGGTGAAGGAGCTCGAGAAGGATTTGTTCAACGAGATGGACCAGAGTCTCGATGAAATCTATCAAGAGGCGCTCCAAAAGAAAGGCACAAAGAAACGCAAGATCGCGAAGAAAGCATAGTTCTTAGTTTTCATCTAGTTTTGATGAAATAAACTACATGAGACTTTATTTGGGCCTGTGAGCCAACTGCTTTGACATTATTTTAGAATGTTATTGTTTTTACCTTATTCATGCTATGGAGGCTTGGTGTGACAAGTCCTCATTTTTGAGAACAAATACTATGATTATTTGATTATGAGATTGACTTTTTGCAAGAAATGTGTGATTTACTTGCTATTTGGAGCATTAGTATGGTGAAAGCGCCTATGAAAAGGCATGGATGTTTCGTTTGATTGTTATTTGTTTATTATGAGAAAGAACAAAGTCAATTGAAACTTGAACTTGCTAGTACGCAAGAGTGTGATAAGGCCATGCTTGAACGCAATAAGAGCCTAGAGCCCTAGTTGGCTAGTGAACATATATATGAGTCAAGTGTATATATTAGTTGTGATTATCGCACCTGAGTGTGATATGGGTATCTAATATCCTTTTCTTTGATTTTTGTTGATCATTTAGGTCGCTAGATGCCACCTAGACGAAACAGACAGAGAATCGAAGGTTCAAACAGTTCAATGGGGGATAATAATAATGACGAAAAAGGAGGTGTCGGGAATGGGGAACAAATGGCGTAAGCCTTACTGGCGCAACTTGCTCAATCGCAACAAGCTCTGGCGCAGTCCAATGCATTCATCGCGCAGATGGATGCAAAGAGAGGACACAAGGGTTACTGGGGGTGACGACTTCGCCGCCGTATCCAAGAAGATCAAAGGGCATAACCCGCCTATCTTTGAGGGGCACGAGGACCCTGTATTACTTGATGACTGGACGCGAGACCTCGAGAAGATCTTCGCGATTACGGGATGCCCAGAGGAACTCAAGGTGGATAGTGCTATCTATCTGTTCCGAAAGAAGGCCGATCGATGGTGGACAACCAACGGTACCGCAATTAGAGCTCTACCAGGCTTTAATTGGGAGATGCTCAAAACGGGTCTTCGAGAGGAATTCTACCCAGAATATCTCCAAGACCAGAAGTATAACGAGTTCTTAAACCTTATCCAGGGAAGGATGACCGTTCAAGAATATATGGTAAAGTTCGACGACCTTGCTCGTTTTGCTGCAGAGTTAGTCTCCACAGAAGAGCAATGGGCCCGTAGATTCCAGAATGGGTTGTACTGGACCATTCGTGAATCTTTTGGAGGTTTTAAGTGTCGAACTGTGCAAGAGGCTTACAATCGGGCTGCGAATCAAGCTGCGATTTATAAGCAACGAGAGGAGGTGACTGGGAAGAAGAGAAAGTTTGAGGACCCGCCGGTTAGTGGTGGTGAGAAGAAAGAAAAGTTCCGGGGAGGGAACAACCAGAACAACAATAACAACAACAACAACAACAACAACAACAACAACAACAACAACAACAACAACAACAACAACAACAACAACAACAACAACAACAACAACAACAACAACAACAACAACAACAACAACAAGGGGAATAACCACAATGAGTGTGGGAATTCCAAGAGAAGATGAAGACTGCACAAGATAGACAGAAAGCCTATGCAGATCAACATCGACGAATGGAGGAATTCCAAGTTGGTGAGAAGGTACTTCTCAAAGTATCGCCGACTCGTGGAGTTATGAGATTTGGGCGTAAAGGGAAGCTTAGCCCAAAGTACATTGGACCTTACGAAATTCTTGAAAGAGTTGGAGAGGTCGCTTATAGGCTTGCTATGCCTATGGATTTGGAGCAAGTGCACGATGTATTCCACGTGTCACAACTCAAGAGATATCACCATGATCCGAGTCATGTGCTGAACCCAGAAAACGTAGTGTTAGATGACACACTTACCTATGAAGAGCAACCAGTTCGAGTCCTTGAGGAGCGAACTAAACCTGTAAGGATCCTAGACGAGAAAACGAAGAAAACTCGTGCGTCTATGATCAATCTTGTGAAAGTGTTGTGGGCTAACCACAAAGTCGAAGAGGCGACTTGGAAAACTGAGGCTGACATGCGCAAGCGTTATCCTCAATTGTTCGAACAAGGTACTTAACCTTGGTTTCGAGGTCGAAACCTTTTTAAGGGGGGAAGGGTGTAACAATCCACAAAAAGAAAAGAAGAAAGACTGGAAAACTCAATGCATTGCATTGCATCATGCTCATTTTGTTATTTGGAAAAGTTGTGTGAAACTTTTAAACTTTCGAGTTACATGTTGTGTATTGAACTTTGAAAGTTTGATGGAAAAACTTCGCCTTATGGAACTAGCTTCACTTTGGTGGTGATCCTAAGTTTCGAGGACGAAATTTCTTTTAAGGGGGTAAGGATGTAATACCCCGTAATTTTTATTCATTTTAGAATAATAATTACTTAAAAAGAAAATGCAATTTCGTATTTAAAATATTTAATTGGGTTCATAAATGTTTAGAGTGCTTAATTAATATTGGGTTGAGTTTTGGACCTAATTAAATTAATTGGGCCAAAATAAAAAGGAAGAAATTGGGCTTAATTACTCGGATTGGCCGAAAATAATTAAGACCCAAATTGGGCCATTATTTTCGGTCAAGAGCCGAAAATATGGGGGAATAAATCAATTTTTATTTTTCAAAATTTGGTTTCCTAAATTTTTGGTAAGTGGAGGGAAGTTAGGAGAGTTTTTAGGAAAGAAGAAGTTTAGTAAAGAAGGAGTAGATTTGGGGGTTCCTAAATATACTCAACTTCCTCACATAACTGATTCTTTACCAAACAAAAAAAAAAGAACTCACGTTCTCTCTCTCTTCACCTCACGGCCGAAATTCCTAGAGCAAAGGAAGGAGAAGTTCATCACTTTTCACAATCCATCTTGCTCAATTTTAATCCCTTGAATTTTCAAGTAAGTATTCTAAATTGATTTCCTTTGATTATTAAAAGCTTTTTGATTCAATTCAAGTATGTTTTCATGAACCCTAGTTTTGTATGATAAACCCTAATTTAGTTTTATTGAGGGTTTGTTAGATTCTATTTAATTTTGCATGATAGAATCATGATTAGGGTTTGAATTGTGGTTTTTATTGAACTGAATCAAGTTTGAATGAAAAAGGTTAGATCTTTGTAATTTAATTAAATCTGAAAATTTATTTATTTGAGATTTAATTAGATTAGGGTTTGTTAGATTTGTTAACAAAAAAAAAAAAAAAAAAAAAAGGTTTCGGGTGGTGCAAACACGGCAGGGCCGTGTACTGCACACGGCAGCCCTTGCCGTGCTGCACCGACAGCGCCGAGCTGCTGGCCGTGCGGCCAGCAGCGGCTGTCCGACGCCACCACCCACCGTTGGCGGTGGTCAGCGGTGGTGCGGTGGTGGTTGATGGTGATGTGGTTTTGGTGTTGACTTGCTTTGACTAGTTGACTTGTTCAGGGTTTTGGAAAGTTTCCTATTTTGTTTATACAAATTCGTTTTTGGAAACTTTGAGCATGCATGAGTAACTGAAATTTCCAGCAACTTAATTAATTAAATTAAGGGTACTAAATCATCTTTAAAGTTTAATAAAGTGGTTTAGAAGTCAAGGTATTGACTATTGTTACATTGTGGATTTGTTAGGACCCGTTGACCGCGCTTAAACGTAAGGAGCTTACGTTTATTGATTGTGTGATTGCCTATTGCTAAAGGTAATTCATGTCTCTACTTGTGTTTGTTGTCCATTTCTCTTCAATGGTGGACCTATGATGAACCTATATGGAATTTGTCTATATGGGAGAGTAGATTTATAGGATTATAGCTCCAGGAGTAGAGCTATAGAGGAGGCGTATCAAGAAAATAGAATATCTTCTACAAACATTTACTTATGGTTTAATTTGGAACATTGTTATTATTGAGATTTTTATATTATTGTAATGAGATTAATTCTCCTGCATGGAAATTAATAAGTTTAATACTTTTAGTTCATTTGGATTATCTGTTTTAAGTTAGTTGAAAGATAGTTAATAATTAATTATCTAGTATGTTGGATTGAGGTTTCTAGCACCTGTTTTTCTTTCTAGCGTTGTATTTGATTTGAACATTAAATACGGCGGTAACGCTTCGGATTTCCAGAGTTTTTCCGCTGCAACTCGTGATTTTAAATGGTTTTAAATTGGACAGAAATTCGGGGTGTTACAATTGCAGATTCGAAAGAATGCTTTGGTTGCTGATCTTCGTAGTGTGAAAGACGATTATAATTCTCACGCTGCTGAAGTGCGAGCTTTAGCTAATGATCTGAGAGAGCGGGATTCTAAGAAAAAAGAAAATTATTGAGGCCCGGAATGACTTCACAGTCCCTATAAATTACCTTTTTAATGCATTTTCGTCATCTCTGTAAACCTATTCTATGCTTTTTAACTGGGTTCCGTTGTTGTGGGCATCTCTTGTTATATCCGTTTTTAATTTTAGTTTTTGGATGTCTTATAGTTCACATTCACATTGACTTAGCTATCTTGAAAGCCAAAATCAAGTCAAAGGTTCCATGTGTAGGCAAAAGTTAATGAAATAGTTCCTCCCGAGAATCACATGCTGTTAGCTGATTACATTAACACCTTTAGGTACTACTAGATGACAAAGAACACTTTAAACTAATCAGATTACCCAAATAATATCCATTACGACCAATTTTATCTTTAGAAGCCACAGACAATTACTTTTACCATGTTATTGATAGAGTTTTGAGTAAATATTGTGTTAGAGAGTTAGGCTCCGTTTGATTCAACTGAATTTAACGTAACTGAACTGAAGTTAATGACACTGAACCGAACTTAACTGAATTGAACTTAATTGCCCGACCTGAACTGAGTTATTATAATTATTATAATCATTATAATAACATTATTATAATTATGAAAATTATTATTATAATAATAATTTGTACTGAACACAACTTAACTTAACTTAGTGGCGCTGAAGTGGACTGAAATGAACTGAACTGTGAAATTAAGTTGAATCAAAGAGAGTCTTAGTTACACTTACACCACATTCGTGACTCGTGAAGACTTCGAAATAAGGAGGCCTGCTTTTAGGCATGACTTTTTTTGGTGCGAATTTTAGGCATGACTTTGGCTTTGAAGGGCGAAAGGCATCTCTAGGCATTACTAGATGACAGAGAACTTCAAATAAATTCACAAAAATTCCGCTGTGATCAAACTTACCTTTGGGAACCACTTAATGTACCTGTTTAAAGAAATCAGTAAATGTCTTAGGAGGAGGACAAGCACCTAGGCCCTCTTCGAAGAAGGAGGAAATATATTTGGACTTGAAACTATTTTTGAAGAGAATTGCATACATACATAATACTTACTTAGGGCCCGTTTGGTTCACGAAATTTTGAGTTCAGTAACGGAATCAAGTAACCCAATCCGTTTGGGCCTGTTTGGTTGGCAAATAGTGGTAACCCATTCCATTATTTAAGGTTAATCAATCCCCTGTTTTGAAACCCTACCCACCCCCAAGGTAACAGTTTCCATTACTTTGCTGTATCAAAAATATCACGCTCTAGTCTCTTTGATGGCAGTTGGCACGATCTACAGAGCTTTGTTTCTCTCTCCTCTTCTACCCTCTCTCCTCTCTCTCTCTCCTATTTCTCTCTCCTCTCTCTCTCTCTCTCCTATTTCTCTCTCCTCTCTCTCTCTCCTATTTCTCTCTCCTCTCTCTCTCTCTCTCTCTTCTTCTATTCAATCTCTCTCTACAGGCTCTCTTCTCTCCCCTTCAACCTCTCTACAAGCTGCTCTAATGGAGATAGTGATCGCTGATCTACTGAAAAAATCTCAACCATCGAAACTTCTTTTTTTTCTTGATTAATTTGGTATTTTTATAATCTCCCAATACTGATGATGTGAAAATTCGTCAAAAAGTCACCAATTATTTGATCGATTTTCGGCCTCTTCATGATTTGAAATCAATTCTGTAATTTTTTTTTTTTTGGTTCTTAGATCTGCTTTGTATGATCTGTAATTTTAATTTGTTTTATTTTTTTTTGAGGGGAACTGTAATTTGTTTGTACGGAATATTTGATTTTCTTGGAGCATTTTTACATTATTTTTTGTTGCTATATATATTTATTTTAATTCTGAAGTGTTTCTATATTTTAGGTTGGTAAATTTACATGTTATTATATTTTTATTTAAATTGTCATAATTTGCAAAGAGTTTATATAATTTTGATAATCTGTTTGTGAAGTTTCTTGTTTCAGAAATTTATTGCCTTTATCAAAAAAAAAAAAATTATTGCCATTTTAGAGCAATTTACAATGTTCTATAAAATTAATTTGTAAAAATAGAATTCAAATTTTGTGGAAAGAATTGCAATGAAAAGTAATTTGAACTAAACAGCAAGAAAAGGAATGAAATACACATGATTCTATTCCATAACCAAACCAAACAACTTGTTAAAGTAATGATTACTATTACCATTTCCACCCCTTATTCGATTCTATTCCATTTCCTTTCTAAAACTTGAACCAAACGGGCCCTTAATAGGTTGATGCTCTTTTCACCTTTATGAAGTCATTCAGTTGTTGTTATATACGTATGCCGTTGACGAATTGTCGTGGATTTTTATCCTAATTAAGTACTTTTCCTACTTTGTTAGAAATGCCAAAAATGATTGTTTTTAATATTTTTATTTGTTTCGAAAATCATCTTTAGACGTTACTACATGACAATCTCCGGAAAGCGATTTCAAGAACAATTATTTTTATAAGTCAAATTTATTTTTGAAAGGTTATTTATTTTATCATGAAATTTTCATTTGGTATTTTGTTTTTACCAGAATTTATTTGTAAGTCAATTCAGTACATATCGGTCATTTTCCTACTTGTTTAGAAAGACAAAAAAATCGTTTTTAATATTTCTTAGGTGCTTCTAATATCATATTCAGCCATAACTAGATGACAGAGAAATTCATTATTGATTTGTTCATTAAAATAAATTTTACTATTGTTTGCTGCTTCTAATAGTATCTTTAGGCATTACTATATGCACCATCTTCACATAATATCCGCTGCAACTAAACATACTTTTGGGAACCACTTAAATAAATGTATGTGTTGGAAGGAATCTGTAAATAACTGACAAGGAAGACAAGCACCTGAGGAATATTATTAGTTGCTTCCTAACAGCACCTTTAAGCATAACTAGATGACAGAAAACTAGGATACCCTCTTCGAGAAGCATTAGGAATTAGTAGATCATAACCATCATTTATGAAGGAGGACAAGCACCTATATATCCCCTCTTTGAAGAGCATTTATCCCTCTTCGAAGAAAGAGGGCATATATTTTGGCTTGAAACTAGCTAATATCAGGCGTTATTTTTAGGCCTTATTTTTAATACTGTTAATTGTTTCTAGTAACACCTTAAGCATTACTGCTAGATGAGTAGATGACAAAGGATTTCAAATTTACTCACATAATATCCACTGCGACCCAACTTTACTTTGGGAACCACTTATCCCATGTTCGAAATAGCTAACATTTACCAAGTATGGAGAACATGCCCCTAGTCCCTCTTCAAAGAATCGGGGACTAACTTTAGGGTTGAAACATTCGTCAATTAGCAAGTTTGATGGCTTTCATTGTGTCTCATACCTCCTACGCCAACACCACCAAATAAATACATAAATAAACAACACCAAGGAAAGAAGAGGGGATTCTTTCTTTTGTGCAATAAGTTGCCTAGTAATGAAATTTTTTGTTGTTCAAAAAAAAAATGATCTCGGACATTACTATCAACCGAGAATAAGTAAGTGATGTCTAAAATTTCTAAAAAATAGTGACCCCTATATTATTATTATTATTATTATTATTATTATTATTATTATTATTATTATTATTATTATTATTATTATTATTATTATTATTATTATTATTATTATTATTATTATTATTATTATTTGTTTAGATTTTTGTAGGGATTACATTTTTTTGGTTTAAATGGACTTTATATGCTACTTTAGTAGGTTCCTTCTCTTTGTCACCCTTATTTAGGCTCTGTTTGATTCAACTTAATTTCACTTAAAATTAAGTTCACTTCAGTTCAGTTCAGTGCACTTCAGTTCGGTTCAGATTATTATTATAATAATAATTACAATAATTATAATAAATAATTATAATGATTTACATAATTAGGAAAATTTGATGCCAACAATCTCAAGTTTCATCGGTCCTACGAAAATAATCCCAAGTTGCAAGTTACACAAAAATAATACGAAGTTGAAACTTTTGTCACCGTGTTAGTCCCGCTACTAACACCGTCCAACTTCGTTAGATTTAGTTTATTAATGACATGGTTAGATTTATTTTAGTTTTCACACTAGCTAACTAGGTATCACCATTCACCATCGTTCACAGCCTATTCATTCATCAAATATGATATCTATTAGTAGTAATTTTACAGCATTTTCACAAATTAGCCTTCAAATTTAATTTGCTCCATTTCTTGGGATTATTTTCATTGGACCGATGAAACTTGAAATTATTGACATCAAATTTTGCTAATAATTATAATAATTCAGTTCAATTTAGTTAAGTTATGTTCAGTTTAGTTCAGTCCAATTCAGTTATGTTAAGTTACGTAAAATTCAGTTAAATCAAATGGACTACGCTCCATTTGATTCACTTGGATAAAACTAATTTGAATTGAATCACTTTTTTTTTACTTGATCGTTAACCATTTAAAAATCGTTCAAACATAATCAATATTGGACTCATTTGAAAGTATGCTTTGAAATCTTTCTAATGACATAGTAATCATCATGAACTTATTTCGGAGTAAAAAGTTATATGAGTGATAAAGTTACACATGAACTGAACAGGACTGAACTAGATTGAACTAAACTGAATTTAAATGAAATTAAAAGTTGAATCAAACAAGCAAGCCTTAGTGTAACCGTGTCAAGCTTAGCAAGGGGCTTCTAAGATTCAGTTCTCATTGAGTTTGTAAGAAGATTATTTACATTTATTTGGTTTAATTGGACTTTATATATGAGGTTCCTTCTCTTTACCTTCCTTATTAAGTGTAACCGTTTATAGAAAAGCCGGATTGTTTATAAGGGGCTTCTAAGATTCAGTTTACTTATTGGTTAGTAGGAAGATTAGCTTCATTTTTTATGCGAAAAAGTGGTAAACCGTTTATTTTACAGAGAGACCCTAAAGCATATTTGAAGCGCGCAACTATATATCGATATATATATTCCCTCCATTTTCCTTTTTCATTAGTAAAAATGGAGGGAAACTTAGCCTATATAATGAGACCTTACGTCTACGTGCTTTTAACCTAGCCAACTGTGATATTAGTCATTTTCAATCATCTTCGAATGTAAACTAATACTAACTATTATACTCTATTTTAGTCATGACTCATATGAATCGCAAAAGAGTTATGCCTCCTAGGTCATCTATATCCAAGCAAAAATCAAAAGAGTTAGATCATATTAGAGACAAGCTTGAAATGTGATTTTTTATACGTACACTAATGGATACGATTGGAGTCGTCGATGTCCGTAAATACTTTCAAAAAACAGGTAAATATCTAGTTACACTTGAAAAAATATTCGAGGAAGAGTACAACCATCATATGCTAGAGAAGGACAAAGATGGAACTTTCCGAGCTAGCACACAAGGGATGAAACTCGCATTGTCAATCGTAGATATCTCAATTGTGAGGGTAGAACCTGATTCCGATGGCGATGAAAATTGAGTATTTAGTGGTACTTGTGTTTATCTAAATTTTATGTTATCTAATAATATTTCTTTGCGTAGATTTTTTTTTTTGGATTTGGATTACCTAGAAAGTGTTATTTATTTATTAATCTTTAAATAGAAGGTGTTACGTGTTAGGAGGTGGAATTCTATTTTTCTTTTTGAGTGAGTTAGCAGGTGGAATTCTTAGATATATATAATTTGGAATGATATTTAATAAAATAATATCATTCATTTTTCCTATCTCTATTTATTTTATCTCCATTGAATACTACTATAAAGTTTTGATCTCATCAATTATTATGATTAATTCGATTGAACCAATCATATTTTTTTTTGGATGGCCAAAAGATGCTATTAGTAGGCAACTGACAATATACAATAAAAAGTATGTATGCGATTTTCTTCAAAGCCAAAATATATTTGCTCGTTCTTCGAAGAGGGCGAGGTGCTTGTCCTACTCCTTAGTCATTTACTGATTTCGTTAAACACGTACATTAAATGATTTCTTTAAACACATTCAAAGAAAAGTTTGGTCACAGCGGATATTATGTGAGTAAAGTGGTTAATTTGAAGTTCTGTGTCATCTAGTAATGCCTAAAGATGTTCTTAGAAGCAACTAACAAGTTTAAGTCAATGTCCTTTTTGCATTTCTTAGGGGGGCAAGATATTCCTTCTTTCTTTGAATAAGGGATGTATGTCCTTCCCCTTGGTAAATGTTGGTTATGATCGATATGTATTGAACTAACTTAATTTGGATGAAAAACTACGCCAACGGAGTAAATAAGAGCAACTGAATTGACTTCATAATAATTAAAAAAATGTCTAAAGAACATACTAGAAGCAACTAAAAATACTTAAAACAATGCCTAAACATCATATTAGAAGCAACTATCAATTTTCAAATTAATTGCAATGAACATTCAATTATGTTTTTGGATGGCCTAAAGATGATACTAGTAGGCAACTGATGATATACAATAAAAAGTATGTACGCGATTCTCTTCAAGTTAGTTTCAAGCCAAAATATATTTCCTCGTTCTTCGAAGAGATCTTGTGTCTTGTTCTCCTCCTAAGTCATTTACTGATTTCTTTAATCACGTACATTAAGTGGGTCCCAAATATATGTTTGATCACAGCGGATATGATGTGAGTTAAGTGGTTATTTGAAGTTCTGTGTCATCTAGTAATTCCTAAAGATGCTATTAGAAGCAACTAACAAGTTTAAATCAATGTCCTTTTTGCATTTATTAGGGAAGAGGCTATATATATGCCATATTGAATTTTAACCAACATATTCCTTCTTTCTTCGAAAAGGAGACAGGTGTCCTTCTCCTTGGTAAATGTTAGGTTATGATCGATGTGTATTGAAGTGACTTAATTAATTTGGATGTAAAGCCACGCCAATGGAACATATAGGAACAACTGAATATTTAAAACAATGCTTGCCTTAATAAGGATGAAATGCCACCGAAATGACATATATAATGACACCTGAGTTGACTAAGCGAAGATGTATAAGGGATGTATCATACCAAGTAAGAAATTTACACTGACCTAAGTATGACATCCTCTTCGAAGATTCTTTATTTGCCAAAAGATATGTTTATTCGAAGAGATATATGTAGGTTCAGAACTTCGAAGAGGGACAATGACCGATTCCTTTTTAAAGGTAGTTTTATTTAAGTGTTTCCCAAACAAATCTTGGTCTCAGCGGATGTTATTTGAGTGTGGTGGTTAATTTTCCGACTTGGTTGGAAGTTCTTTGTCATGTAATAATGCCTAAATATCAAATTAGAAGCAACTAACAATTTTGAAATATATTTGAATGAACAAATCAATAAATCATTTTTCCTTTTGTTTGAAAGGCCTAAATATGCTATTAGTAGCAACTAACAATATTAAAAAAAAAAAAAAAAAAGAACAAATTTACTAACATAATTAGGCAGACTAAAGGTAATATTTAGAAGCAACTAATAATGTTTTCCAAGGTACTTGTCTTCCTTGTCAGATATTTACAGATTCCGTTAACACGTACTTTTATTTAACTTAAACTTTTAAAAACTATCCTTTTTTTGCATTTCTAAAAACGTAGGAAAATGACTTAATTAGGCTGAAAATTCATGACAATTCGCCAATGGCATATATAATAACCATTGAATGACTTCAGAAAGATGAAAAGACCATCAACGTAGTAAGTTAGCATTATGTTATGTGTATGCAATTCGCTTCAAAGTTAGTTTCTAGCCAAAATATATTCCCTCGTTCTTCATTCGAAGAGGGCCTAGGTGCTTGTCATCCTCTTGGCATTTACGGATTTCTTTAAACACGTATATTAAGTGATTTCTTTACAGTACGTGGTATGATGGAATGATGTCCATGCACTTTGTAATGTGTTTGATCTGTATTTCGTTCTCCTACGTGCCTTACCTTTAGTAGTCAGTTTCATGCTTAAAGCTAGGCCCTCTTTTTTCGAAGAGAGGCTATGTGCTTGCGTATCGTTATATGGTACAACTAGCAAACACAAACACTTGGCAAACATGTGCTATTTACTCATTCCCTTAAAAAGTACTTGTCACTAAGTGGATCCTAAAAATGAATATGGTTGTGCCAAAAAATAATGTACTTGTCAGGTGTTTACCTATTCTTTTTAACACATACTTTTACTTAGTAGTCCCCAAAATTTGTTTGGTATCAACGGATATTATGTGAGTAAATTGGTTAATTTGAAGTTCTCTATCATCTAGTAATGCCTAAAGCGTTTATTAGAAGCAACTAAGAAGCTTAAAGCAATGCCATTTTTTGTTTTTGAAAGGCCTTATAGCGTCCTTCTCCTCGAAGTCAAGGATTTTTCGAAGTCAGGGATTAGTAATTAGGATGGAAGGCCGCGGAAATGACATATATAATAACACATGAATTTGACTAAGAAACGATGATAAGGGATGCAAGATACCAAGTAAGGATAGAACATTGATGTATGTATGCCATTATCTTCTCTTCAAAGAGGGGATAAGTTGGAAAGGGTAAGTTTGGTCCCACCGGATATTATGTGAGTTTGGTGGTTAATTTTCCTACTTGGTTAGAAGTTGTTTTTCAACTAATAATGCCTCAAGATTATATTCGAAGCATAACAATATTTAAAAAAAGACAAAATAAAAATAATGAACAAACCAATAATTGTTGAATTGTCAGGTATTAGTTATTTGTCATCTAGTATATCTAAAGGTGATATTAGAAGCAACTAATAATATATAAAATAATGCCTAAAGGTCATATCTAAAGCAACTAATAATATTATATTTAAAACAACGCGATTTTAATTTTTTTTGAAAGGCCTAATAGTGTCCTTCTCTTCGAAGTCAAGGATTTTTCGAAGTCATGGATTAATGATTATTTTAAAGAATTACCTTAATGAGGATGGAAGTCCACGGTAACGACATATATAATAATACCTGAAATTGACTAAGCAACGATAATAAGGGGATGCAAGATATCAAGTAAGGATATAACACTGATGTATGTATGCCATTATCTTCGAATATAGTTTTGAGCCAAGAGATAGGGTCTCTTCGAAGTAGGATATGTAGCCTCTCTTCTTCGAAGAGGGGATAAGTAGGAAGAGGTAAGTTTGGATGGCCTAAAGATGCTATTTGTTGGCAACTAACAATATATAATTAAAAGTATTTCGATAAAAAAAAGTTATGTAATCTTCACCAAGTACAGAAGTAATTCCTAGATAAATTTTGAATTGCCTTAATAAGGATGAAATGCCACCAAAACGACATATATAATGACACCTGAGTTGACTAAGCAAAGATGTATAACCGATGCATCATACCAAGTAAGGAATTGACACTGACGTATGTATCCCTCTTCGAAGAAAGAGGGGATATATGTTGGCTTGAAACTAATATCAGGCGTTATTTTTAATACCTGTTAGTTGCTTCTAGTAACACCTTAGGCATTACTAGATGACAAAGAACTTCAAATTTACTCAAATAATATGCACTGCGACCCAACTTTAATTTGGGAACCACTTATTCCATCTTCAAAATAGATAACATTTACCAAAGGTGGAGAACATGCACCTAGTCCCTCTTCGAAGAATCGGGGACTAACTTTAGGGTTGAAACAGTCGTCAATTAGCAAGTGTGATGGATTTCATTGTGTCTAATAACTTCTACCCCAACGCCACCATATAAATACATAAATAAACAACACCAAGAAAAGAAGAGGCCTATTTCGTATTTCCAAGACTAAGAAAACAAAGTTCCTTGCCCAATTCTTTCCTAAAACAACTAAACTTATAGTATTTTTTTTGTGAGTGCAAAGATAAGATGATAATTTTTATAAGCCATAAACATGACACGAGCCAAAAAATTGTCTTCATATTTTTCACTCCTATCCGTGATTAAACGTAGAACCATCAAATCACTAAGTCAATAAAATGATACGGGCTCGAATTTGAGCCATCAAATAACTAAGCTAACAAAAGTACACGAATTAATAGTGTCTTTAAAACCCCCAAAAGAATGATGACGTATAGTCTTGGAAATGAATTAGGCTAAGAAGGGACCGCACCAACAAACTCTTCTGCGTCAACCCTGTGCGTCAACTCTCCACTTTTCTGCTACATTATATTTGCTTCTCACGAGCCGCGCCAGATACTTAAGCCTTTCCAGTCCTATCCTTGCGGTCTACCCATCAAAGAATAAATGGAGAATAAGTAAACACGTAAATGAAAATAATGGTAATTTAAACAAAAACACATGTTTACATGATCAATTTCTTACCGTGTAAGACATTTTTACCCACTGAGTCTTAGTTGCTTCACAATATTTAAGAACATACATTCCACAGTCATCCCTGAAACATAACGATTTAGTACGGTTATCAAACTGCACTTTTAATTAGTTACATCACCGGCCAAAAACAACGTACTTTACCTGTTCTCTTGCTTCTTTGTGTTAACAACTTTGAGAGGGAATGTAGAACAATGACTAAAGGCCTTTAGAACTGAATGATCTTAATAGCTCTTACATGCAAGAGATAGCTGATCATGGCAATTACTTGGTAGTGTTAGTTGCAAGTGGTTGAATGTTAACTCGTATATCCTTTTCATTTCAATGTCGTCATTTTGAAAAATTTAATCAACTTACCACTTCCTTTACTGTGTCAAGTTGTTCATCCTCTACTATCATTGAGTCCAGCAAATATATGATTTTATCCCCTATATCAATCACAATCACGAACCAGTGACCTTCATACCCATAATGAATGGGGATATAGACCTACAAATATCAATTAATAATAATACATTAGTAATCAAGTTGTTCTTAGTAAGTTTTTCATAATATGACCTTTTTTTACCAACAAAAAAAATAGGGAACAAACCTGGTCAGCTTTGCCACAATCAGGATATAAAAACTCTTGCACAACCTTAAAAGAGAATCCGGGAATTCCCCTTTTATGATTTGGGCTACCAGTTGCAGGACATAATTTTGTGACATACCGCTGAATGTAACACATATATTATGACAAATAATTAACAAATACAAGCGTGTGATGTACAAAACTAAAACACAGTTCATCATTAGTTTCAACAAATACTTGAAACTGTGCGGGCAAGTACAATATGTTGCATTGTTGCTCTAGTGCTCTCAGTCGCAAGTCATACAATGCCAAGTCTAAACACTAAATTAAAGCATAAACTTGTTACTTATATGGACCCGAAAAGCTTGGAAAATATAATGGATGTGAATCAAACGGTCATACCCAGTCACATAACCATATGTCTGGAAAGAAGCGCAAAGCAACTCCCAACTCCAGACCCTCTCCATATCCGGCAGGTTTGTACACATAAGCCGTAGTACTCTTCGATCGGAAGATACTTTAGATTATCTGTGCTTCGTCTCTAGTCAAAGAGGGCAGGTATTGTTTAAATAAATCAGTTAAGCTTTCAGGTTTATCACTCAATTGCCACACCTAACAAAAACAATATCGAATCAGTCAATAAATTCTAACTTTTAATGTGAAAACGCTAGCTAACAAAAGGTAACGGTTAAGAAGTTTGTCAAGTCTAAATTTTCTACCCTCTAAATTTTTCAATGGGTGGTGCATCACCATCAGCATCAACCTCCATATGTATTATAAGGAACTTCAGTAATTTCAAATTTTAGAACAAAAATAAAAAGTAATGTAGAAAAGTTAATACTAACCACTTTTTCTGCCTTTGCTTGATCATTTTTCTCCGTTATTGAAGTATAGTTTACATTTGCTTGTTTATTTGAACTGTACACTTCAATACTTCAAACATGGGGGCGTTGAATAGCCATGCGATGGTGTTCCCCTACGACCTTCTAGTAGGTCAGTTACTTTCGCGAGATTTTCGATTATACATTTGAATTCACCATGCAACTTGTTTGCAATGATATCAAATTCTATATCCACATATTGTGAAACATCATCCACCTGCAAAATCAAATTAAGTAAAGAATGAATTAAATTTAGTAAAGTTAATAACCCATACAACTTTAAACAAGAAATCCATCCTTTTATTTTTAAAGGTATTAATGACTACTTACCTTGTCTTTGCCTTTTCCCTTGACGTTATTGTTTTTGTTACCCATAACGACACACAGCACAATCTCAAAAACTTTGCACCTCTGTTCTTCAACGTGGGATTTGGGTTTTCCTGGAGAACGAGGGAAGCAATAGTGCCGTGAAAGAAGAAAATATATCAATTCAATTTAACTCCTCCTTATATATACTGGTGTTGGGTTTCACATGAAAACTTAGCTTGCACGCATATGTTACGGATACCACTTCTAAGGAAATTAAATCAAGTTATTTAAAGTGCTTATCATTTAGTAATGCCCTAAACTAATTTTGGTATCAAATATCCCTTACATTTAATTGTTTCCATTTTATGCGATACGATGTCTTTTAGTTTTAACTGAATGAGATACTTCAGCATCTTAAAATTTTTAACATCATTTTTTGCGATACGTAATATATTTTAAGCTAGAACCGACTCGCATATTTCAGTCTCCTGATATTTTTAATTTCTTTTTTCCTTCCACTTCAAAAAGCTTAACAAAAACCCTAGGTTTCTAGTTATCACGTGATTCACGTCTGTCTTTTTCAATCCGCATTACGCAAGCCATATACTATCCTACTTGAAGTCGAAAGCCAACCCTAATTTGTAGCGACTGCATTCCCGATATTTTCCTTCTATATATGTGGAAATGGAAGGAAACCTTTATTTTATTTTATTTTTTGGACGAAAATGGAAGAAAACTTAGACTAGAAATGCAAAAAGGCGTTTTCTAAAATAGTTTTAGTTGGTTCTAATATCACCATATAATCACCTTTACGCATAACATGATGACAAAGAACTTCAAATTAACCATCAAATGGAGGCAATATTGAAAATTATTAGTTGCTTTTAATGTAATTTTTAGGCATCATTAGATGACAACGAACTTCTACCTAGGAAAAATATTCACCGCACTCACATAATATGTGGTGGGACCAAACTTACGTTTTGGAACCACTTAACTAATGAAACTAAGTTAAAAAAGGAATCGGTCGTTTTCCTACTTATCCCCTTTACGAAGAAGAGAACCTACATATTGCTCTTCGAAAAGAACCTATCTTTTGGCAAATAAAACAATTTTCGAATAGACTGGCATACATACATGAGTGTCAATTCCTTACTTGTTATTAGGCATTTCAAAAACAACAAATGGCGTTGCCTTAAATATGTTTAGCTGCTCCTAATATTTCCTTTCCATTGAGATTTTCCAAGTTTTCACATTATCAACGTTGAGATTTTCCGTTTGCAAAATATTGCTTTACAAAAGAGGAAATGCAAAAATGGAATTATATTCCCTTGGACCAAACATACATTTACCTACTTATCCCCTCTTCGAAGAAGAGATCCTACATATCCTCCTTCGAAGAGACACTATCTCTTGCCTTGAAATTATCTTTGAAGAGATTGGCATACATACATCAATGTTATATCCTTACATGGTGACAAGTACTTTTTAACGGAATGAGTAAATAGCACATGTTTGTCAAGTGTTTGTGTTTGAGAGTTGCACCATACTCTTCGAAAAGAGGGCCTAACTTTAAGCATGAAACTGACTACGAAAGGTAAGGCACGTAGGAGAACGAAATACAGGTCAAACACATTATAATGTGCATGGACATCAATCCATCATACCACGTACTGTGACCTTTAAGCATTGTTTTAAACATTGTGAAATCAATTCAGTTGCTCATATTTACTCCGTTGGAGTAGTTTTTAGTCCAAATTAAGTCAGTTCAACACATATCGATAATAACCAACATTTACCAAGTGGAAGGGCACCTATCCCCTCTTCGAAGAAAGAAGGAATAATATGTTGGTCCCCCAAGAAATGCAAAAATGACATTGCTTTAAACATGTAAGTTGCTTCTAATAAGATGTATATGCATTACTAGACAGAGAGCTTCAAATTAACCACTTTACTCACATAATATCCGTGGTGACCAAACTTATCCTTGGAACCACTTAATGTACGTGTTTAAAGAAATCAGTAATGCTTTAATTTGGGAGGATAACAAGCACCTAGGCCCTCTTCGAAAAATGAGGAAATATATTTTGGTAAAAGTACATGAAATTTTTGAATGCCTCTTCGAAGTTGTGAACCTACATATCCCTCTTCGAAAAGAACATATGTTTTGCAAATAAATAATCCCCGAAGAGAATGGCATACATACGTTAGTGTAAATTCCTTACTTGGTATGATGCATCCCTTATACATCTTTGCTTAGTCAACTCAGGTGTCATTATATATGTCGTTTCGGTGGGTGGCATTTCATCCTTATTAAGGCAGTTCAAAATATTACCTTTAGGCATTGTTTTAAATATTCAGTCGCTCTTATATGCTCCGTTGGCGTGGCTTTTCATCCAAATTAGGTTCAGTTCAGAAAAATTTTGTTCAGTTCAGAAAATTTCAATTCAGTTCAGTATTGGTATGTTGCATTATCCCTTATACATTGTTGTTTAGGCAAGTCATGTGCCATTATTATATATGTCGAATCCGTGGCATTTTATCCTTATTAAGGCAATTCGATATTTATCCGTTACTTCCTTACTTTATAGGCATTATTAGATATCCTTAGTTGGTATCTTGCATCCCTTATTATCGTTTAAATATTGTGAAGTCAATTCAATTGCTCTTATATGCTCCGTTCGCGTTGCTTTTCATCCAAATTAAGTCACTTGAATACAAATCAATCATAACTAACATTTACCAAGGAAAAGGGCACCTATCTCCTCTTCGATGAAAGAAGGAAAAATGGAGTATATAGTAGCCTATTCACTAAGAAATGCAAAAACGACATTGTTTTAAGTTTGTTAGTTACCTCTAATAACATATTTAGGCATTACTAACTGACAAAGAACTTCACTTTACTGACATAATATTCGCGGTCACCAAACTTATCATTGGGAACCATTAAGTGTACGTGTTGAAAGAAATCAGTAAATGCCTTGGGTGGATGACAAGCACATAGGCCTTCTACGAAGAACGACAAAATGTATTTTGGGAAATGCTAAAAACGATAGTTTTTATTAAATCACCCTGGGGTAACATTGTTACTTGCTTCTAATATCACCTGTAGTCTTCCAACCTAATTAAGGCAATTCTTTGATTATTAATCCGTAAGAGCCATGGATTTTTTATTATTACCATCCTTGTAAATACATATATCAATGTTAGTTGCTTCTAATAGCAAGTTTAGACATTACTAGATGACAGAGAACATCAAATCAACCACGTTACTGACACAATGTCCGCGGTGACCAAATTCTTATCATTGAGAACCACTAAGTGTACGTGTTAAATGAAATCAGTAAATGCCTAAGGTGGATGACAAGCAGATAGGCCCTCTTCGAAGAATGAGAATATGTATTTCAGGAAATGCTAAAAAGAATAGTTTTTTTTTTTAAATCACTTTGGGGTAACATTGTTAGTTGCTTCTAATATCACCTCTATCATCTTCCAAATACAAATTTTTACTCTTCCATAAAACCTTCCTTCTTGGCTTTGAATGCTCTGTTTGATTCTAATAGCCATGGATTTTTCATTGACCTTGTTTAACAATGCCTCTAATGGCATATCTCAAAGTGACTTTCTTTTAACTAAAGTAACAGTTAACCCATTTGGTAAAAGTACCTGAAATTTGTAAACTTTCTCACTAGAATCACCATTACTACATACATCAATGCTAGTTGATTCTAATAAACATTTTAGGCATTACTAAATGACACTAAACATCAAATCAACCACGTTACTGACACAATATCCGCGGTGACCAAACTTATCCTTGGAAACCACTAAGTGTACGTGTTAAATGAAATCAATATATGCCTTAGGTGGATGACAAGCACATACGCCCTCTTCGAAGAAGGAGAAGATTTATTTTAGGAATATCCGCAGTGACCAAACTTATCATTAGGAACCACTTAGTATACGTGTTTAAGGAAATCAGTTAATGCCTTAGAAGGATGACAAGCCCATAGGCCTTCTTCGAAGAAAGAAAAAATATAGTTTTGGGAAATGCTGAAAAGTATACTTTAAAATAAATCAACTTGGGTAACACTGTTAGTTGCTTTTAATATCACTTTGTAGCATTTTCATTGACCTTGTTTAAAAATGCCCCTAATGGCATATCTCCAAGTGAGTTTCTTTTAACTAATGTAAACTTTCTCACCAGAATCACCATTACCCTCCTTGTAAATACATACATCAATGTTAGTTGCTACTAATAGCCCTTTTCGGCCTTACTAGATGATAGAGAACTTCAAATTTTAACCACTTTCATTGACCTTGTGTAAAAATGCCCCAGATGGCATATCTTCAAATTTAACCACTTTTTACCAACATAATATTCGCGGAGACCAAACTTATCATTGGGAACCACTAAGTGTATGTGTTTAATGAAATCAGTAAATGCCTTGGGTGGATGACAAGCCCATAGGCCCTCTTCGAAGAACAAGGAAATGTATTTCAACCCCTCTCTCTCTTTGTCTCTAGCTGCTCTCTCAATTTTCTGGCATGTTAGGGTTTGGTGATTTTAGCGTGAACGCTCTGCCAATTGGGGAAAACTTTAATGGTAGGGTTTGGTGATTTCTCATTGAAGATTTGCTAAATTTGGAGTGCGATTCATCCATTTAATTGGAGTGCGATTTAATTAAGGTATCTCTCACTGAATATTTGCTAAAACTTTACTTAATTTTGTTAGGGTTTGGTGATATGACTTAATCGTATTTTTATCAAATCGATTTGCTAATTTTCTGACATTAATACAAATAATTCTGACATTAATCTTAATTTGTCAACAATGGATATCACATAAGTGTTATAATTCTATGTTTCTGTGAATGATTGCATTCTAACTGTAATCGTAAGCTCCTTTTGAATAGTGGATATCACATAATTTGCATTCTGATAATTGTTTGGTTGGGTTACTAACAGTTCCAGACAGTGTATTAGTTTACCTAATCGTATCCTGCATCTGCTAAGCGTTTGTATTCTGCTTGTTCTCAATCACTGGTTTGATTGCTATATTGTTGTCACTATACCTGTTAGTACTCTTTTGGTTGAATGGTTGAAAGAGGAACTTTTGGTTGAATTGCTGTTACTGGCTAAAATTTTGAATTACGTTTGATTGCTAAATTGAAATTGGTGATGATAAGCTGAAAAAATGGTTGTTGTTTTGTACTTGATCGCATACTTGGTTAATGAAGTATATTCTGTGCTTTATAAATTTAGATTTACCACCAGTTCTTGTCTGTGTCTTATACGATGCTGATGATATTTCTTATAATTGTGGATATCACATAAGGAAGTGTTTCTGTGAATGATTAGAGAAGCAGGGCACATTGAAATGCAGTCAGACAAAAAGGATGCAATGTTTATTGGATATCAAAACCTAATTTAAGAAAAAGTTGATTGCTTATATTGATTGATTTGTGACTGAAGATCTGTGGAAAGGAAAAGAAAAGATAAGAATATTTAAAAGAATTCCTTGGAATCTATACAGATTGAGATTCACATGTTGTTGCAAGTCTCTCTTGATTGGAATCACAACAATGAGTCTGTAAATCAAGCTCTCATATTGAATTACCATATTATTGTCCTGGTCAATTTCTGACATTTCTTATTGTTCATCCTTATCTAATTAGCTAGATAGCTATATATTGCCTTGTGCTTTTTGGATGATTCCATTGGAAAACTGTTGTTAGACTCAGTGATGCCTGAATTTGCTCTGAATTTAGGCCTTGCTGTTATGACTGCTACTTTTTGATGTCTGCAAGTTCTTATCAGTTTTTGTGCAGGGTCTGAAAAAAATTCAGAATAGGCTTTGCTTACATAATTTGATTGTAGAATTTGATTGATTTCTCCAAATAAAGGTCTAATATTTACTTGAACCTTTGATCATTGTTCTTTACTGTGTGTATATACTTTAATCATGAACTCATATCTCAATGTATAATACAGTTGTTCAATTCAAATTCTTGCAAGTTTGATGTTCTTATGCATTTATGTAACTGTTTTGATTCTACCCTTTTTGTGTTCATGTCTGGAAATGCAATTAGGTGCATGTTGGTTTGTGTTAGTTGAATCTGACATTGAGATAGGAGTATTATATTATTATATTGTGATAAACAGAGATTATAATTCCATGTTCACTAAAAATTTGTTTGTGATAAACTGTTTATAATATTGTGATCTGCTATTTCCAGACTTGATGACCTGGTAATCATTTTCCTAATCTTTAACTTGGCATGCTGTCACTTGTTCAAATCAAAATATGGCTTAAAAATAAAATGTATACTTTTATCATCTAAGATCTGAAAATTGGAACCACAAAGCTCAAAGCCTAAAATCATTTAACAAGGCACAATAGCAGACAGATATCAAGTAAGTCATTAACACTTACTACCCTTCAATATCACAATCACTATGCTTGGCTTATGATATTTGCGTTTTCTTTTTCTTTTTCCTTTTTTGTAATGCCTTAGTGGCTAAGAATCTTTGAGTGTTTCCAAAGGGTTGATATTGTTGATGTTTCTGATTTTGTTGTAGGCAAAGTATGAGTTCGTTCCTCCTGGAGAGTGCTGAAAATGCTATGCATTGGCAGTGTGCCAGCCATTACAGACGACGGAAAGAAAGGCTGAAAAGGCATCACTACACTTACAAAATAAACCTTAGAGAAGCGTAGCGTGCTTGTCCATCTGGAGTTGACATTAAGCAATGGAGGTGGCTGGTGTACTGTTATTGGTCTAAACTAGAAGAACAGGCATGTACTTTATTAGGTTTTATTTTTGTTTCTATTTTTGTTTCTATGGCTAAACATAAGAGAATGTTTTATCTTGTTCACTATAGCAAAGGAGTGAAAAAAATCATACAATTGCTCTTTCAAAGAAGAAAATATTTTCAACTTGTGGAGCCAAATCCACCACCCGGATCATACATGAGATGGTTAGTTTTGTGCTCTTAGTTATTCTGCTTTCCTTTCTGGTGTACTGTTATTGGTCTAAACTAGAAGAGCAGGCATGTACTTTATTAGGTTTTATTTTTGTTTCTATTTTTGTTTCTATGGCTAAACATAAGAGAATGTTTTATCTTGTTCACTATAGCAAAGGAGTGAAAAAAATCATACAATTGCTCTTCCAAAGAAGAAAATATTTTCAACTTGTGGAGCCAAATCCACCACCCAGATCATACATGAGATGGTTAGTTTTGTGCTCTTAGTTATTCTGCTTTCCTTTCTGGTTTTAAGTAGGTTCGTTACAACATAGTGAATTACTTTCATTGAGTTTAGCATATATATGTGCAGGGTGTTAGTGAGTGTGTTTTCCATTGATTGTTGTCAAGTGTCAACTGTCAACTCTTATTTGCAAATGTGGGGTTGTTGCTGCATATTTAGTTCTTGGAATCTCAAAATTCTGAATGCTACATATCCTTTCCATATACTCCTATCCTCTAATGGAGTTGAAGCACTGACTATATATGCTTTTTGAAGGAGCTTGCTGATAAGGTTGAGAGTGATGAGGCTGTTGAGAGAGTTGAGACAGAATGTGAAACAACGGAGCCACAAGACAAAGACCCGATGTATATCCGAGTGTGGGAAAGAGCAAAGAGGTAATTTTAATTTGCTTAAAAATGGTTGGTCAAGTGGAGCATATTTTTACAGTGTCTAAGTTTTTCATGTTTGATTAAAAAGAGTTAACCAAGATATATAATGTTATTGAAATAGAGGAATATTACCCAACTTGTCAAGCAACATTTCCAAGGGAGCTAACTGTACAGATTTGTTAAAACAGAAAAATTTGGCATTTTTTCTTTTCTCTTTTTCTGGAGTAGGTTATTCATATTGGTCTGTCTGATTTAGTTGAATGGTGTCTTCTGTCTATCTCTTTTCTTTTTTTTTTTCTTTTTTTTTCTGCAGGGGAGGCAAGGCAATGCGAAGCAAGAACAACTGTACAACAATTTTACAAGGAGACTGAGAGAGCAAATTACAGTACAGCAAGGAGCTTAGTTTATTATAGAGTACAACAGCAAGAACAACAGATTCTTTTACAAAGTACAGTAAAAAATAAGAGTTTAGTTACACAGTAGATAGCCACAGTACAGCTTAGTAGATTGTTTTTGTTTGGTTATACAGTAGATAGCCAAATCAGCTCAATAAGGTCATTGTCTTGAAAATAGTGGTGGTAGAAATTTGGAAAATATGAACATGTTTGTGAATATTGTTGAGCATGTGTAAACATCATTGGGTTTGTTACTAATGGATTTTATACATTTGGTATATAAAACATATTTGAAATACTTTTATAGATTTTAGTATATAAATATATTTGAATGAGGTACTATTTTAAATTTTATTTTCATTAATAAAAAACACCAAAGAAGGCGACAACTGTTGGATTGCCTTATTTGGTTAGAGCAATATGGGTGAGTGTATATGCCTCATTTGGTTTGTGCTCGCCTTGTTTGATTTGAAACAAAGAAGGCGACCGTGCTCGCCCCGTTTAATTTGAAACAAAGAAGCTGACTCTACTTGCCTCGTCTGATTTTTATCAAAGAGGGGACTTGGCTCGCCTCTTTTGAGTTCAAACCAGCAGGGCAGCCCTCAAAGGAGCGCCCTGACCTAGCAACGCGGTTGGGAAGGCGACAAAAGGTTTGACAAGTTGACTAAAATACCCGAGAGCAACTCCCAACATGCATAATAACCATGTGCTTCCTTTGATGCTTCATCTTTAACGGGAGTGGAGATCTTCACTGCAAGTACCGTGATTGTTTGCTCACAAAACGTTGTATTATACCATCGATCTTGTGCATATCCGGTCCTGAATTCATATTAATTGCTACTAAATCGCACAATAGGCAAAGAGTGGATCCTATATAAAGGAAAAATCTGAAAATCCCTAATAACTCCATAAAAGGGAGAGAAAATTTGTTCCACTTAGTTCGCAAAAACTAGAAATCAACAGCAGAAGGAGGTGGAAAACATGAATCGCAGGCCGGGAATGGCCTAAATCGGCCCTCCCGGACTGAAAATTTGTCATAGTAAGTGTTAGGGTTGAGAGCGGAAGAGGAGAGAGAACATACATAACCCGATCCTACTTCGGAGAATCTATCCCCTCTTAGAAGGAAGAGGGAATATATTTTGGCTTGAAACTATCTTCGAAGAGTATGGCATACATACATCAGTTTCATTTCCTCACACGTGTGATTAAATATGTCATTTCCTTGGCTTTTCATCCTAATTAAGGCTATTCAAATTGTTTTAAATGTTACTTCCTTACTTGGTGAAGGTTATAGACTTTTGTTTATTAGAATACTTACTTTTAAATATTGTTAGTTGCTTCTAATATCATTTTTACGCCTTCCAAAAATAGAAAAAAGAGTTATTGGTTTGTCTTGTTTCCCCGTTGGATATCCGCCTCATACCCGCTTAAAAATAAAAAAAAAGTGTAAAATTTCTAAATATAAAATGTATTGACACAATTTGTTCAAATGTATCTTAGTTTTGATGTTTGTAATAGTGACACCATTTGTTGTTTGCATGTTTATTTGGGTTTGTTAGTTAAATATACTGTAATTGCTTTTTGCGGGTATCATGTAGATTTAATGTGGGTACGAGGTGGGTTTGGGGCAGGTATTAGGTGCGTATGGATGCCCGCTGGGTGATTGGGGCAGGTATTAGGTGCGTACGGATGCCCGCTGGGTGATTGGGGCGAGTGTGACGTGGTTCCCATCTCATACCCACTGAGGTGGGGATGGTTTTGGAATGGGTATGGATATACCTATATCCAAACACCCCTTACCCCCCCCGCCCCATTGCCATCCTTAACTCACGGGAGCTGATTTTGCCAAGGCAAATATCAATGTTTGACTAAATTGCCCATCATTCATTCAAGGCTGCCGATAATATCAAGTGAAATCCAATTGCCTTATCTTCAAATTACTTTGACTTTTCGTGTTCTTTTTCTCCCTAATCCTAATTTTCTCCACTACTATTTAATTGATGTATCTACTGCATTACATTGCATCAAATCATCCATTCATATACTTTGTTTCTGGAACAAAATAGTCATCAACTCAGCAATGGTAGATAAACTATCTAAAGGGAAATAGAACATCAATCATAATACTTTTGCTACTTATTTGTTTCAAAAAATTTATGATGGAATTCGTTAACAATGGTATCTTTGTTATTCAATCAAAAAAAATTTAATTGAGGCGGGTTGGATAATAAAAATACATAATTCGAAACTATATAAAGATGTAAGTAGGGGTGAGCACAATTGAAGAATTGTGCTTGAAACATTCGATAAAGTTCATAAACTATGCAAGTACCTCTTATACGAAAAGACCGATCCAAACATTTTGCCTATAAATAGGACCAATTAAAAAATAAAAAAAAAAAACACGCTAATATTAGTCAAGTTTCCCCAAATTCTTACCTTTTTCCTAAAACTCTAGTCTCATTTTGAAATTCAAATGAATTAGAGTTACAAGGGGTTTTGCTTTTATTTTCATTGCATTACTTTATAACCAATGCGAGGCAACCACGTTAGTGAAATAAATGTAGGACAACCACTTCCTCGAAGTTCACGAATCACATTAAGCGGTCAGGAGACCAAGAGTCCAACCCTCCATTTCCATTTCCATTTCCATTCCCATTTCCATTTCCTCTCCATTCATCTTCTTCACTACCAAACAAAGCGGGAAGTTCTCCATTTTCTTCAACAAAAACCATGGCAGGTCAGTTGATTCCTATCAAGGATGTTCAAGCGGCTGATGATTCCACCTTCACTGATCCGACTGATATATCTTTGGCAGGTCAGTTGATTTGAAATGTCTAAGAAGTAATTTAGTTCCAAATCATTAGATATCTTGGTTAATTAGAAGATTCATATTTGTTACTTGTACTTGGTCTTCCTTTTCAGTGAATTTTTTTATTTTTTTATCATGTCAACAGTCGATGACTCAATTCTTGAAACGATTGACTTTGTACTCGCTCCTCCTCGTCCTCGGTCTCAATCAAAGAGAGAGATAGGCTTATCACTTGTTCGAAGCCTCCGAGAAGATCCTACCAACTATGAAGCAGCAGATAAGCTTGAAGCATTTGTTGAACAAATAAAAGAGGACTTTCCTCAGGATTTGTCATCCACATCCCTGAAACATGCATCGTGCATCATGGTGACAGTTGGAGATTTCAGGCGTTTGAATGCTCAAGGTGTTAATTTGTCAGACGTGGAGTCTTGGGCTCGTCCTGAGAATATTACATCACAACTTGCACAAATCAGGGAGAACATAGTCAAAGAAAATAGCTCTATAGAGTCCATCAAGGGAAAAATCAATGATATTGACAATCAAATTGCTGAATTGAACATTCGAAAGGGTGATTTAGTTACCAATCTTAAGAAAGTGAATGAAGAGTATAAATCTCACACTGCTGAAGCTGAACCTTTAATCGTTGACCTGAAAGAGCGTTAGTATAAGGTAGAAGATATTTATAAAGCCCGTAATGCCTTCCAAGAGTCTTTAGATTACCTATTTTATGCATTTTCTACATCTCTGTAAGCGTTGTGGGTTTTCACCCTTGTGAGTGATTTATAGCTATTGGACAGAAAACTCTTTTGAATGAGTGATTTGTACTTCAAATGTACTCAATGTTGATTGCTGAATAATGTTGCATAAGTTCCAATATTTATCATCAGTGGTACCACAAATCCACAACCACCTGTAGCTATAGGAATTTCACCTTTTGTTCACCATCCCTAGCTCTCTTGGAAGTCAAAATTGACTCGAAGGCTCCATAAGTACATTATTAGGCCTTTCAAAAAACAAAAATGACATTGTTCTAAATAATTTTATGAGGGTTT
This sequence comes from Tetragonia tetragonoides, assembly GCA_038025085.1. Lineage (NCBI taxonomy): Eukaryota > Viridiplantae > Streptophyta > Magnoliopsida > Caryophyllales > Aizoaceae > Tetragonia > Tetragonia tetragonoides. Next base: position 34,467,036 of record CM076151.1, on the reverse strand, counting down.
TTTTCAAACAAAATACTCACATAGATCTCAGGGAGGCAATTTGTGTGGAATTGGGCATGGAAGAAACTAATGATTTGGGAAAATACTTAGGAGTTCCCACATTGAGTGGACGCATAACAAAGGATACCTATCAGTATATTTTAGAGAAAATGAACTCCAAACTTGCTGGTTGGAAGATGTATTGCCTCTCTCTCGTAGGGCGTGCTACTTTGGTGCAATCCTCTTTGAGTTCTATCTCTTTTTATACAATGCAAACTGGATGAATTCCTCGCTCTATCTGTGATGATGTGGATAGAAAATCTCGTAGATTTCTTGGGGGAGGAACGAATGAGGCGAAAAAAATTCACCTTGTCTCATGGCCCCAAATCACACAAGAAAAGGAGGCAGGAGGACTTGGCTTGCGCTCTATGCGGCAATCAAATGCTGCTTTCTTGACAAAATTGGGATGGAGGGTTTTATCTGAACCTAATGCATTATGGTCTAGAGTTTTGAGGAGTAAATACTGCAATAACAGATGTGATATCGATATGTTTGAAGCAAAAAGAGACTTTGAAGCGAGGAGTCTGTTCTGCAGTTGGAAATGGTTGAAAAACTCTTTTTTGGCATCATAATTGGGTTTTTGATCATGTCCTTTCAGTGGGCTTCCATTTTAATTAAGTCAATTCTTTACGACAATTATTAATCCGTGACTTTGAAAACCCTTGACTTCGAACAGAAGGACAGTATTAGGCCTTTTACAAAAAAATAAAAAAAAAAAAAAAAAAGATATGCAAAAATAACATTGTTTTAGACATTTTAGTTGCTTCTAATATGTACTTTAGCAGGCATTGTTTTAAATATTGTGAAGTCAATTCAGTTGTTTCTATTTACTCCGTTGGTGTAGTTTTCATCCAAGTTAAGTCAGTTCAATACATATCGATCATTACCTACATTTACCAAGGGGAAGGGCACCTATCCTTTATTCGAAGAAAGAAGGAATATCTTTAAAACAATTATTTATCTATATATCCCCTATTTGAAGAGCATTTATCCCTCTTCGAAGAAGAGGGGATATATTTTGGCTTGAAACTAATAACATACATTATTTTTAATATTGTTACTTGCTTCTAGAAACACCTTAGGTATTACTAGATGACAAAGAACTTCAAATTTACTCACATAATATCCAGTGCGACCCAACTTTACTTTGGGAACCACTTATCCCATCTTCGAAATAGCTAAAATTTACCAAGGACGGAGAACATGCACCTAGTCCCTCTTCGAAGAATCAGGGATTAACTTTAGGGTTGAAACAGTCGTCAATTACCAAGTGTAATGGCTTTCATTGTGTCTCATAACTCCTACCACAACGCCACAAAATAAATAAATAAACAACACCAAGAAAAGAAGAGGCCTATTTTGTATTTCAAAGACTAAAAAAATAAAGTTCGTAACCCAATTCTTTCCTAAAACGCCTAAACTGATAGTATGATAATTTTTATAAGTCATAAACATGACACGAGCCAAAAAATTGTCTTCATATTTTTCAGTCCTATCCGTGATTAAACGTAGAACCATCAAATCACTAAGCCAATAAAATGATACGGGCCCGAATTTGAGCCATGAAATAACTAAGCTAACAAAAGTACACGACTTAATAGAATGATGACTTAGTCTTGGAAATGAATTAGGCTAAGAAGGGACTGCGCCAACAAACTCTTCTGTGTCAACCCTGTGCGTCAACTCTCCACTTTTCTGCCACATTGTATTTGCTTCTCAGGAGCCGCGCCAGATACTCAAGCCTTTCCACTCGTATCCTCGCAGTCTACCCATCAAAAAATAAATGGAGAATAAGTAAACATGTAAATGGAAATAATGGTAATTTTAAAAAATAAAAAAATAAATAAATTAAACAAAAACACATGTTAACATGATCAAGTTCTTACCGTGTAAGACATTGTTACCCACTGAGTTTTAGTTGCTTCACAATACTTCAGAACATACATTCCACAATCATCCATGAAACATAACGATTTAGTACGGTTATCAAATTGCATTTTTAATTAGTTAGATCACCGGCCAAAAACAACGTACTTTACCTGTTCTCTTGCTTCTTTGTGTTAACAACTTTGAGAGGGAATGTAGACCAATGACTAAAGGCACTTAGAACTGGATGATCTTCATAGCTCTTACATGCTAGAGATAGCTAATCATGGAAATTACTTGGTCGTGTTAGTTGTCAAGTGGGTGAATGTTAACTCGTATATCCTTTTCATTTCAATGTCGTCATTCTGAAAAATTTAATCAACTTACCACTTCCTTTACTGTGTCAAGTTGTTCATCCTCTACCATCATTGAGTCCAACAAATATATGATTTAATTTTATCCCCTATATCAATCACAATCACGAACCAGTGACCTTCATACCCATTATGTATGGGGATATAGACCTACAAATATCAATTAATAATAATACATTAGTAATCAAGTTGTTCTTAGTAAGTTTTTCATAATATGACATTTGTTTACCAACAATAAAAATAGGGAACAAACCTGGTCAGCTTTGCCACAATCAGGGTATAAAAACTCTTGCACAACCTCATAAGACAATCCGGGAATTCCTCTTTTATGATTTGGGCTACCAGTAGTAGGACATATTTTTGTGACATACCGCTGAATGTAACACATATATTATGACAAATAATTAACAAATACAAGCGTGTGACGTACAAAACCAAAACAGAGTTCATCATTAGTTTTAACAAATACTGAAACTATGCGGACAAGTACAATATGTTGCATTGTTGCTCTAGTGCTCTCAGTCGCAAGTCATACAATGCCAAGTCTAAACACTAAATTAAAGCATAAACTTGTTACTTATTGGACCCGAAAAGTTTGGAAAATATAATGGATGTGAATCAAACGGTCATACCCAGTCACATAACCATATGTGTGGAAAGAAGCGCAAAGCAACTTTCAACTCCAAACCCTCTCGATATCCGGCAGGTTTGTACACATAAGCCGTAGTACTCTTCAACCGGAAGATACTTGAGATTATCTGTGCTTCGTCTCTAGTCAAAGAGGGAAGGTATTGTTTAAATAAAAGTTAAGCCTTCAGGTTTATAACTCAATTGCCACACCTAACAAAAACAATATCGAATCAATAAAAATTAAGTCAATAAATTCTAACTTTTAATGCGAAAACGCTATGTAACAAAAGGTAACGGTTAAAAAGTTTGTCAAGTCTAAATTTTCTACCCTCTAAATTTTTCAATGGGTGGTGCATCACCACCATCATCAACCTCCATATGTATTATAAGGAACTTCAGTAATTTCAAATTTTAGAACAAAAGTAAAAAGTAATGTACAAAAGTTTATAGTAACCACTTTTTCTGCCTTTGCTTGATCATTTTTCTCCTTATTATTGAAGTCTAGTTTACGTTTGCTTGTTTCTTTGAACTGTACACTTCCATACTTCAAACATGGGGGCGTTGAATAGCTATGCGATGGTGTTCCCCTACGGCCTTCTAGTAGGTCAGTTACTTTCGCGAGATTTTCGATTATACATTCGAATTCACCATGCAACTTGTTTGCAATGATATCAAATTCTGTATCCATATCTTGTGAAACATCATGCACCTGCAAAATCATATTAACTAAAGAATGAATTAAATTTAGTAAAGTTAATAACCCATACAACTTTAAACAAGAAATCCGTCCTTTTTTTTTTTAAAGGTATTAGTGACTACTTACCTTGGCTTTGCCTTTTCCCTTGACGTTATTATTTTTGTTACCCATAACGACACACAGTACAACTCAAAAACTTTGCACCTCTGTTCTTCAATGTGGGATTTGGGTTTTCTTGGATAACGAGGGAAGCAGTAGTGTCGTAAAAGAAGAAAATATATCAATTCAATTTAACTCCTCCTTATTTATTCTGGTGTTGGGTTTCACATGGAAACCTAGCTTGCACGCATACATTACAGATACCACTTCTAAGGAAATTAAATCAAATTATTTAAAGTGCTTATCATTTAGTAATGCCCTAAAATGATTTTGGTATCAAATATCCCTTACATTTAATTGTTTCCATTTTATGCGGTACGATATCTTTTAGTTGGAACTGAATGAGATACTTCAGCATCTTAAAACTTTTAACATCATTTTTTGCGTATGATATATATATATATATATATATATATGTGTGTGTGTGTGTGTGTGTGTGTGTGTGTGTGTGTGTGTGTGTGTGTGTGTGTGTGTGTGTGTGTGTGTGTGTGTGTGTGTGTGTGTGTGTGTGTGTGTGTGTGTGTGTGTGTGTGTGTGTGTGTGTGTGTGTGTGTGTGTGTGTGTGTGTGTGTGTGTGTGTGTGTGTGTGTGTGTGTGTGTGTGTGTGTGTGTGTGTGTGTGTGTGTGTGTGTGTGTGTGTGTGTGTGTGTGTGTGTGTGTGTGTGTGTGTGTGTGTGTGTGTGTGTGTGTGTGTGTGTGTGTGTGTGTGTGTGTGTGTGTGTGTGTGTGTGTGTGTGTGTGTGTGTGTGTGTGTGTGTGTGTGTGTGTGTGTGTGTGTGTGTGTGTGTGTGTGTGTGTGTGTGTGTGTGTGTGTGTGTGTGTGTGTGTGTGTGTGTGTGTTTTATAATACGTAATATATTTTTTAGCTAGAACCGACTCGCATATTTCAGTCTCCTAATATTTTTAATTTCTTGTTTCCTTCCACTTCAAAAAGCTTAACAAAAACCCTAGGTTTCTAGTTATCACGTGACTCACGTCTGTCTTTTTCAATCCGCATTGCGCAAGCCATATACTATCCTACTTGAAGTCAAAAGCCAACCCTAATTTGTAGCAACTGCATTTCCGCAATTTTCCTTCTATATATGTGGAAATGGAGGGAAATATTTTTTTATTTTATTTTATTTATTTATTTTTTGGACGAAAATGGAAGGAAACTTAGACTAGAAATGCAAAACGGTTTTTTTAAAATAGTTTTAGTTTCTTCTTATATCACCGTATAATTACCTTTACGCATAACATGATGACAAAGAACTTCAAATTAACCACCAAATGGAGGCAATATTGAAAATTATTAGTTGCAAAGGGCAGAACAAGGACCAATTCCTGACGGCTTGACTCGTTTTTCTCTCAAGGCGCATGTTAGCTTCCCTTGCTAATGTGCACCGCTAACAATGGCGAGAAAAACCAGAGCCACCGTTAGGGCGGAGATGGAGAAAGCTTTACACGAAGCTAAGGAAGCATTTGATAAATCCCTGCAATCAGTTGACAGAAACCAAAGAGAGAGAGTGGTTCGTAACCTAAATACTGAACTGGAGGCAACAACGAATGAAACCCCCAAGCGGATTGAACCAAATTCACGTCAGCAACTTGATGACTGGTTGCATCTGATTCACTCAGAGGCACAAGGAGGCTCAATTTCGTGGGCTAAGGAAGTAGAAGAAGAGGAACATCAACAGTTAGGTACAAAATCAATTTGGGATGATTTTTATACTAGCAAACTTAGCAATGCTAGGTTTCGATTAGACTATGTCAAACCTGATGAAATTGAGGGGGAAATTGTGGGGAATATAGAATTGGATGATATTACTACGGAAATCGATTATTGGAATAATGTTGTTGTCTGTTACATCTTGGGTGCTAGTCCTCCATATACAATTGTAAGAGGGTTCATAAGTAGAATCTGGGGTGCACATGGTATTTCTAAAATTGTGATGTTGAAAAATGGTATCATTTTAGTTCGATTTGATACTGTTGTGGGCAGAGACAATGCAATGCAGGGGGGTATCTACCACTTTGATAGTAAGCCTTTAGTGGTGAGACCATGGGATAAGGATTTAGAGCTTTCTAAGTCTGCTATGTCCTCAGTTCCAGTGTGGGTTAAATTGCATGGGCTGGATGTGAAGTATTGGAGTGTCCAGGGATTGAGCAAAATAGGCAGTCTGATAGGCAGGCCAATAATGGTAGACAAAAACGCTCAAATGAAGAATGGGGTTAATTATGCTAGAATGCTTGTTGAGGTAGAGATGGGTAAAATGGAGGAAAAGGTCTACTTCAAAAATGAAAATGGCATCGTTATTCAGCAAGAGGTTGAGTTTGAGTGGAAGCCAGTACAATGTGATATTTGCAAGAAATATGGACATAAAACAATATTATGCAGGAAAAATAAAAAAGAAGCAAGTACAGCACATTTTCCTGAATGGAGAGAAAAGGAGCCAGTTAGAGAGGAGGTGCAACCAGTGGTTAATAGAGAGGCTTCCTCACAACCACAGGAGGTGCTGCAGCTTGAATGGCGACAAGTGGGGAGAGCTAAAGCCATTGCAGGTCAGGGTGAGAAGGGTACAAGTCCAGGTGAGAAGGGTGCATCACAGTTACAGACTGCTAACTCCTTTGATATCTTGCAACGTGATGATGAGTTACAAAATGAGAATTTGCCGCCAAGTGATGAGCTGGGGCATGAGGACACTATCATGACAAGTGGTCATGGATAGCATCTTAGCTTGGAATATGAGGGGCTTAAATGGCCCTAATAAGCAAAGAGATGTTAGCCTCTTTTGCAGGAACAATAAAGTAGGGTTGATAGGTCTTGTAGAGACTAAAATAAAGAAGCAAAGCTTGGATAACAAACAGAACAATATGTTCCCTGGATGGAAATCTTTTATGAATCATGGAGACCATCCAAATGGCAGGGTTTGGGTGATTTGGAGAGGTGACCTGTTCCAGGTGAGTATTGTTTGTACCATGGCATAAGCTGTCCATTGTCATGTTAAGCATTTAGACAGTAAATTGGAGTTTGAAGCCACTTTTGTCTATGCTTTTAACACAAAAGAACAGAGAAGACCATTATGGGAATTCATAGCACGTATACATCAGAATATGAATTACCCTTGGATATTGTTAGGAGATTTTAATAATGTTTTAACACAAAATGATAGAATTGGTGGAAATGATGTGCATATGCATGAGATAAATGAGTTTAAAACTTGCATTGAAGATTGTGAGTTACAAGAACTTGCATGGTCTGGTTTTTCCTACACTTGGAGCAATAGACATGAAAATGGGAGTAGGGTCTTTTCTAAAATTGATAGAGTGCTCTCAAATGAAAGCTGGCTGGATAGTTTCCCAGGTGGCCACCTGCATTTCTTTCCTGAAGGCATAACTGATCACACTCCAATGGTGATAAGTTTTAGCAATTATAAATCTGTGGGAAATAAAGCTTTCAGATTCTACAACATGTGGATTAAAAGCTCAATGTATCTGGAAACAGCCAGAGATAATTGGAAGGGTAAGAATGGGTACTGCAAGATGTTTGAGGTGGTAAATAAACTGAAGAATCTCAAACATCACCTCAGGAAGCTAAACAAGGAGAGATTTGAGTCTATTGATCAGAAGATGCAGATTGCTAGGCAGGACATGCTTAGAGCACAAGAGCAGTTACATCTGAACCCTCTTAATGCTGATTTACAAGCTGAAGAAAGAAGGAAAACAAGAGCTTTCATTGAGCAGAGTGGTATAGCTGAAAGTTTCTTCAAGCAAAAAAGCAAGGTTGACTGGATTAAGCTCGGAGACCAGAATACAAATTATTTTCATTATGTGCTCAGAACAAGAAGGCATTACAATAGAGTGCATGAACTTACTGATGCACATGGTACAATTCTCACAGACCAACAACAAATTGCAGAAGAGATGGTAGAGTTCTACCAAGAAATGCTAGGCACATGTACCTCTCGAAGAAAGAAGGCAAGTGGGAAATTTTTTGATATGGGTCATAAACTGAGCACTGAAGCTCAACTCAACCTGATCAGACCATTCAGTGAGCAAGATGTGGAAAAAGCTCTTTTTGAAATTGATGAGAACAAAAGCCCAGGTCCGGATGGGTATGGTAGTGGTTTCTACAAATCAGCTTGGGGAATAGTCTCTGGAGATATTTGTGAGGCTGTGCTGGAATTCTTTAGATCAGGAAAGCTTCTCAAACAGGTAAACTCCACTGTTCTCACTTTAATTCCCAAAATTGACAAACCCTTAAAAGCAAGTGATTTTAGACCAATAGTGTGCTGTAATGTGTTGTATAAGTGTATTTCAAAGTTGATTTGTACAAGAATGAGTGAGGTGCTACCTAGCTTGGTAGATCAAACACAAAATGCTTTTATTAAAGATAGGTCTATCATAGATAATATTCTGGTGTGTCAAGATCTTATAAGACACTATAATAGACAAAATGCCTCTGCTCGATGCTTAATGAAAATAGACTTACGCAAGGCTTATGACATGGTGAGATGGGAATTTGTTGAAGAAGTGTTGGAGGGTTTTTGTTTCCCTGAAGTATTCAAAGAATGGGTGATGACCTGTGTAACATCTACCACTTACACCATCAGCTTTAATGGTGGTTTGCATAGGTTTTTTAAGGGTGGTAGAAAGGTTTGAGACAGGGTGACCCAGTGTCCCCTCTGCTCTTTGTTCTAGTGATGGAATATTTCTCTAGAATCATGAAAATGATAGGGAAGCTGGATGATTTTAAATTCCACCCCATGTGCAAAAATCTTAAATTGAACCACTTTATCTTTGCTGACGACCCGATGCTATTTTGTAAAGAAAAAGTGTCTTCTGTTTAGAGAATTAAAGAAGCTCTGCAGTACATTGAAGAAGTTTCAGGTCTGGGGGTAAATGAAAATAAGTCCCAGATTTATATTTGTGGTGCCAAGGAGGAAACCAAGAGAAGGATCATTGAGCTAACTGGTTTTGAGATTGGCAGATTTCCTATGAAATACTTGAGAATGCCACTGACTCCAGTAAAATGGAAAGAGATTGAATGTGAAGTGCTCTGTGACAAAATAACCTGCAAAATCAAGAGCCGGTCAGCAAGACATCTTTCATATGCAGGGAGGCTTCAGCTGGTTAATTCTGTATTGCTTTCCATGCAAGTGTACTGGGCAGGTATTTTCATCCTTCCTAGCAGCATCATAAAAAAAGTTCAACAAATATGTAGATCATACTTATGGGGAGGAAATGAACAAAGCAAGAAAGTGGCATTGGTGGCATGGGAAGAGGTTTGTGTGCCAAAAAGAAATGGAGGACTGCATATACAAAACAGTGGGGAGTGGAATAAAGTTGCTGTGGGGAAGCACATTTGGAATCTAGCATCAAAGAAAGACACCCTTTGGGTAAAATGGGTGAATGAAATCTACATGAGAGGGCAATCTGTGTGGGAGTATAAACCAGGTCAGGATACTAGTTGGTACTGGCGCAAGCTGCATAAGCTGAAAAATGATTTACAGCAATGGTTTGACAGCAATAACAGGTGGAAGTAGGGGTGTAACTGAGTTGAGCCAACTCGGTGAGCCCTCGGGCTCGGCTAGGTCAAAGCTCGGCTCGAGCTCGGGTCAAACCGAGCTCGAGCCGAGCCCGAGCCTACTATGGCTCGGCTCGGTTGGCTCGATTTTAGTTGATTTTCCTCTCTAATTTAGATATTTCTTATTTCTTTAAGGTTTTTTTTTCATATGAGAACGTATGCAAGGGATCACTTATACTCAAATTCAATTGCAATTATTTTAAATTAAAATTTTCTAACGTTTGTAATGATGAGTTTGAATTTGAGCCGAGCCAAACCGAGTCGAGCCGAGCCGCGAGCCTAAATCGAGCCTAGCCCGAGCTTTGATTTTTCCGGCTCGGCGAGCTTCGAGCCGAGCCAAAACAAACCGAGCCGAGCCCTGGCTCGGGCTCGACTCGGCTCGTTTACACCCCTAGGTGGAAGCTGTCTAAAACTGGAGTTTACAGCATCAGTAGCTGCTATACAGCACTGTTGGGGGACCTTGAGAAATGGAAAGATGCAGACATCATTTGGGGGCCTTTACATGTACCAAAACATAGTTTTATACTTTGGTTAGCTGTGAGAGGAAGACTCTTGACAAAAGACAGGTTGCAGAGGTGGAACATACAGACAATTAGCCAAGATTGTATCCTCTGTGACACAGATGCAAATGAAACTCATGGTCATCTGTTCTTTGAGTGTGCCTGGACTAGGAAAGTTTGACAAGAAGGAAGTCATTGGCTGCAACAACAGTTGGTGACACATGATCTTCATCAGCTAGTGAAAAGAACCAAGAGGCAGAAGGGGAAAGACAGAAGAGATATCATAGCTGCAATTATAGCAGCCACAGTCTATCATTGCTGGATTGCCAGGAACAACAAAATCTTCAGAGGGGAGACTCCTGATCATCAACAGATTGTCTCAAGAATCAAAACAGAAATGAAGGGTAGAATAGATTTGATTTTGTTGCGTAGAAGTAAGAGTAAGAAACCTAGTATTTTCTTGTATTACTTGCAAGCAAGAGCATGAAGTATGTAGTAGTGTTTGAGGGATAGAAAGCACGGGGAACCCTTCCTAGAAGGTGGCTCCATGCCTCTATTGCCTAGTAGTTTGTATGTGTTGGACTTTTGGTATTAATATAATTTACCTTATACAAAAAAAAAAAAAAAAAATTATTAGTTGCTTTTAATATAATTTTTAGGTATCATTAGATGACAACAAACTTCTAACCTAGGAAAATTATCCACCACACTCACATAATATGCGGTGGGACCAAACTTACGTTTAGGAACCACTCAAATAATGAAATTAAGTTAAAAAGGAAATCGGTCGTTTTCCTACTTATCCCCTTTACAAAGAAGAGAACCTACATATTCCTCTTCGAAAAGAACTTATCTTTTGGCAAATAAAACAATTTTCGAAGAGACTAGCATACATACATGAGTGTCAATTCCTTACTTGGTATGTTGCATCCCTTATACATCGTTGTTTAGGCAAGTCGTGTGCCATTATTATATAAGTCGATTCCGTGGCATTTTATCCTTATTAAGGCAATTCGATATTTATCCATTACTTCCTTACTTTTTAGGCATTATTAGATATCCTTAGTTGGTATCTTGCATCCCTTATTATCGTTTAAATATTGTGAAGTCAATTCTATTGCTCTTATATGCTCCGTTCGCGTTGCTTTTCATCCAAATTAAGTCACTTGAATATACATCGATCATAACCAACATTTACGAAGGAGAAGGGCACCTATCCCCTCTTCGATGAAAGAAGGAAAAATGGCTTATATAGTAGCCTATTCACTAAAACGTAGAACCATCAAATCACTAAGCCAATAAAATGATACGGGCCCGAATTTGAGCCATGAAATAACTAAGCTAACAAAAGTACACCACTTGATAGTGTCTTTAAAACCCCCAAAAGAATGATGACTTATAGTCTTGGAAATGAATTAGGCTAAGAAGGGACTGCGCCAACAAACTCTTCTGCGTCAACCCTGTGCGTCAACTCTCCACTTTTCTACCACATTGTATTTGCTTCTCACGAGCCGCGCCAGATACTTAAGCCTTTCCACTCGTATCCTCGCGGTCTACCCATCAAAAAATAAATGGAGAATAAGTAAACACGTAAATGGAAATAATGGTAATTTTAAAAAATAAATAAATTAATTAATTAAACAAAAACACATATGATCAAGTTCTTATCGTGTAAGACATTGTTACCCACTGAGTCTTAGTTGGTTCACAATACTTCAGAACATACATTCCATAGTCATCCCTGAAACATAACGATTTAGTACGGTTATCAAACTGCACTTTTAGTTAGTTAAATCATTGGCCAAAAACAACGTACTTTACCTGTTCTCTTGCTTCTTTGTGTTAACAACTTTGAGAGGGAATATAGACTAATGACTAAAGGCACTTAGAACTGGATGATCTTTATTGCTCTTACATGCTAGAGATAGCTAATCATGGAAATTACTTGGTAGTGTTAGTTGCAAGTGGGTGAATGTTAACTCGTATATCCTTTTCATTTCAATGTCGTCATTCTGAAAAATTTAATCAACTTACCACTTCCTTTACTGTGTCAAGTTGTTCATCCTCTACTATCATTGAGTCTAGCAAATATATGATTTTATCCCCTATATCAATCATAATCACGAACCAGTGACCTTCATACCCATTATAAATGGGGATATAGACCTACAAATATCAATTAATAATAATACATTAGTAATAAAGTTGTTCTTAGTAAGTTTTTCATAATATGACATTTGTTTACCAACAATAAAAATAGGGAACAAACCTGGTCAGCTTTGCCACAATCAGGATATAAAAACTCTTGCACAACCTCATAAGAGAATCGGGGAATTCCTCTTTTATGATTTGGGCTACCAGTTGTAGGACATATTTTTGTGACATACCGCTGAATGTAACACATATATTATGACAAATAATTAACAAATACAAGCGTGTGACGTACAAAACTAAAACACAGTTCATCATTAGTTTCAACAAATACCTGAAACTGTGCGGCCAAGTACAATATGTTGCATTGTTGCTCTAGTGCTATCAGTCGCAAGTCATACAATGCCAAGTCTAAACACTAAATTAAAGCATAAACTTGTTACTTATATGGACCCGAAAAGCTTGGAAAATATAATGGATGTGAATCAAACGGTCATATCCAGTCACATAACCATATGTGCGGAAAGAAGCGCAAAGCAACTTTCAACTCCAGACCCTCTCGATATCCGGCAGGTTTGTACACATAAGCCGTAGTACTCTTCGATCGGAAGATACTTGAGATTATCTGTGCTTCGTCTCTACTCAAAGAGGGCAGGTATTGTTTAAATAAATCAGTTAAGCCTTCAGGTTTATCACTCAATTGCCACACCTAACAAAAACAATATCGAATCAGTAAAAATTAAGTCAATATTAGATATCCTTAGTTGGTATCTTGCATCCCTTATTATCGTTTAAATATTGTGAAGTCAATTCTGTTGCTCTTATATGCTCCGTTCGCGTTGCTTTTCATCCAAATTAAGTCACTTGAATACACATCGATCATGACCAACATTTACCAAGGTGAAGGGCACTTATCCCCTCTTCTATGAAAGAAGGAAAAATGGCGTATATAGTAGCCTATTCACTAAGAAATGCAAAAACGACATTGTTTTAAGTTTGTTAGTTGCCTCTAATAACATATTTAGGCATTACTAACTGACAAAGAACTTCATTTTACTGACATAATATTCGCGGTCACCAAACTTATCATTGGGAACCACTAAGTATACGTGTTGAAAGAAATCAGTAAATGCCTTTGGTGGATGACAAACACATAGGCCCTCTACGAAGAACGACAAAATGTATTTCGGAAAATGCTAAAGACGATAGTTTTTATTAAATCACCTTGAGTAACATTGTTACTTGCTTCTAATATTACCTGTAGCCTTCCAACCTAATTAAGGCAATTTTTTGATTAATAATCCGTAAGAGCCATGAATTTTTCACCATTTAAATATACCAATCTGGTCAATTAAACCCCTCGGCCGGTGGCCCCTCACCTCAATTGGATTTCTCCAGTGCAGCTGCAAAAAGCCACAAATCGTCCCCGAGCAAGAAATCATCACTCCAATGGCGCCAAACCCTAATTCCTAATCTCTCTCTCTCCCAGGCAAACGTCCCTGTATCCATTAAACTTTAATCCGATCAGTATTATGTACTAATGCAATAGTCTTGCTGAGTTTTCGTCTACATCAATTTTCAGAGGATTTTGCTTGATTGATTATCTGAGTCCACTCGTTTCTGTTCGACCGTGTTCTGAGCTTCTTCAACAATTTTAGGTATCTCGCTCTTTCCACTCTTTGTAAATGCTAGAAAATTTTGACCCATTTCCTTCATTTTTGGTGTTAATTTGTTTTATATGTGGATATTAATATCATCTAGTTCTTAAAACAGTTTATCAGCTTCTTATTAAGTGAGAGAGTCCCTTTAGTAGAAACTTTTCTATGTGGTCTTGACATGCTTGACACCTTTGAGCATGTTTTTGTGGTGTTTTGGCCTTTTGGGGAGTTGCCATTATCATATATATATGGGACAGGTCAATTTTGAATGTATTTTGGCCATTGTCATAATACCATTGAGCAAATTTGATTATCACATCACATTGATAATTGATTTATTCCAGGAAATTATACATAGGGGATAGAAAGACATTTCTAGCTTATTGCTTAGTGCTTTCTGCTTGTGATTGTGAACAACTACAGATAGTTTCTTTCTCAGACAAATGAATACGAAAAGTCCGAAATAGAGAAAGGTAATCAAACTGAGAACTGATTATTATTTTTGGGTAATTAACAAATTTATTAATACCAAAGAGATTACACATGGTTTAGGCAACTGGTATGGCATTCAGTCTCTAGGATTGCAACTCAGTGCAAAAATAAAACTAGCACTTTTACAAAAGCATCAAAACAATCCTTAGGGGTATCTTCTAGGAAGGGCTCCTCAAAGACACACCACTATCATATGCTAAGTGCTAGGTCGACACAAACAAACATAGGCTACATTGGATAAAAGTTGCTCTTTAATTATAGAGCCTCAAGCCTGGGGAAGTTCAGTAGTCTACATACAAGTTGCTGTATAACTTGCCTGCAAAACAGCTTCAGGTCTTCTCTCTTGTTTTCAGAAGATCCTGGCATTCCTTTCCCTCCATAGAACATACAGTGCAGCAGCGAGAGAGGCTTTGAACACCTCAGTAGCAGGGCCCTAATTTTGGATCTCATAGAAGCCCTTTTAAGCTCATCTTGCCAAATGGAGGGAGGCCAACAAATCCCTTGCCATGTTAACAATTTACTCCAAACCTGTGCTGCATAGAACACTTAAACAAAAAGATGTGAAATGCTTTCAGGCTCCATTTTACAGAGGAAGTGTGTTAAGTTACAATTCACTCCCCAATTAGTCAATATATCGGTGGTGAGTAGTCTTTGGTGAGAGGCTAACCACAGAATAAAATTCCATCTGGGAGCAGCAGGGTTGCTGCAAACAACATTTTTCCAGTCAACCTTGTCAAAAACACCCCGCATCTTGTACTACATAGCTTCGATTACATAAGAACCCTGTATATTCAGCGCATTTACGGGGATTTGGGCTTGCTCTAAGTATTTCCTTGCACCAATAATCTTCTGAACCACCCGTGAAGCTTGTTTGGGACTTTGGAGGTGGTGAACTCAGAATATCCCTGCCTTTACCATAGTGTAGTACACATGAATCCATTTCACCCAATGTTTGTCTTTCTTCTTACAGAGTGCCCAAGAAGCTTTTACTATTGCAGTTTTGTTCCAGATTTCAGTGTTTGGCAAATTGAGACCCTAGCTGTTTTCAGCAAGGTAGCACGAGTACAGGTACGCTGACATGAGACACGTGGACATGGGACACGACAATTCTCAAAACCCCGGATACGCGGACACGTCAAAGAAAACACTAAATAAAAAATTTATTAAAGAAAACAGAAAATGATATTCCCATATGTAGTAATTGTGCCTTGAAAAAGAGTGAACAGTGAAGATAGAGAGAGAGAACTAGAAGAAGTGTTGGAAGAATGAAGGAATTTTAGGGTTTAGAAAAATTTTTAGAGAGAGAGAACCAGACGAAGTGTCCCAAGTGTCCAATACGTTTGGACACGGGACACGGCATCCATATGGAGTGTTCGTGCTTCCTTGGTTTTCAGTTTACACACTTTCTCGGTTTCTCCCAAGCAATGAGAGCCTTTTTTGATGTAGAGGCATCACCAGACCAAAGGAATTTCCTGCAAGCGGCTTCAACCAAAGAGATGATCTTTTTGGGAAGAAGAAAAATTTGCGACCAATATGTTTGAAGGCTAAAAAGGATGGACTTAACCAACTGTAGCCTTCCAGCATAGGACAAAAATCTTTTAGTCCAAGGTTTTGCTCTCTCCAGATTTTATTAAGTAATGGTTGGCATTGAAGGATGGAGAGTTTTTTTAGTAGAGAGAGGCACACCAAGATGTTTGACCGGGAGCAGGTTCGAATCCCCTTAGGGCCACTGGAGGTTTTACCGGATATTAACTTCAGGGCCCATGGAAATAGTCAAGCAAAGCTTGGATATCCATGTTACCTAAAATAAAAAAAAAAAAAGATATTTGACAGGGAGCTTACCACATGAAAATTCAAGAAATCCATAATCTAACTTCGAGTATCCCCATCAACACCCCCCATAAAGACAGAGCTTTTGCTGACATTAATCTGGAGGCCTGAGACAGAAGAAAAGTGATGAAAACAGGAGTAGAGCAATTGAACCGACACAAGGACAAGGTCTCCTCTGCAAAATAGCAGCAAATCATCTTCAAAACCCAAGTGTGTACTAGTTAGTCTGCCACATTTCGGATGAAAATTAGAATCTGGTTCTAGCTCAAGCTGCTTCAACTGTCTACTAAGGTAATCCATGGCCAAGACAAAGACAAAGGGGGATAGGGGTCCCCCTGCCTCAAACCTTTCCTAGCAGGAAAA
The DNA here is from genome assembly GCA_038025085.1 of Tetragonia tetragonoides. Classification (NCBI taxonomy): domain Eukaryota; kingdom Viridiplantae; phylum Streptophyta; class Magnoliopsida; order Caryophyllales; family Aizoaceae; genus Tetragonia; species Tetragonia tetragonoides. The sequence continues at coordinate 34,450,711 of CM076151.1, read as the reverse complement.
GGTTTAGTAGGCATATTATTAATAAGGATGAAATAGGAAACAGACTGAATACAATTCATCAACCAGCCCACAAACTTCATAGGAAACCCCAATTGTACCAGCAACTGGTGTATAAAGGGCCACTCAACAGAATCTTAGGCCTTTTGGGGGTCAATTTTCAGCATGCACCTAGGGGAGATGTGCTTCCTTCCGTAGCCCTTCACAAGGTCGTGACCCAACAGAATGTTATCAAAAATGATCCTACCAGGAATAAAAGCAGATTGGCTGACATCAGCCTAGAAATCCATCACATCCTGCAATCTGTCAGTCAAAATCTTGGAAACGATTTTATAAACTGTGGTGCAGCAGGAAATGGGTTGAAACTCTCGGACAGTAGAGAGATTGGGAGTCTTAAGCACCAAAGTAATTGAGGTACAGTTAACAGGCAAGAACATTTTTCTAGTTGCAAAAAATTGCAAAATTGCATCAAAAACTTATTGTTTAATGACAGGCAATGCTCTCTTAAAATAGAGAATTTTATCCATCATACGCGGGGCCTTCAAATCATCAATAGATTGCAAGGCACAAATTATCTCCTTCTCAGTAATAGGCTCAATAAGCTTTAATTGTTGGTCCCTTCTCAACAGCTTACCTCTTTTAATTGTAGCATAATCCAACATGGGCAAAGATACAGTAGAGGAGCCCAAAAGGGATTTGAAAAACCCCAGGATTTCCTGCGTGATAGCCTCGTCACCAGAGACGCTGGCTCCACATTCATTTAGAAGTTGGAAGTTTTATTTGAGTGTTGTCTTTGTTTGAGGCTAGCAAAAAAGACAGATGTATTTGAATCCCCCAATTTTAGCCAGTTATTTCTCGCCTTCTGTCTTAGTATTTTTTCCTCAACGTTGTTCCACTTTTCCAAATCATGCAACAGTACCCGCTCTCGAACAAACAGATTTTCATCGATACGAGAGTTGTTAAGTTGTTGTTGAACCTCATTCAACTCGTCATATTAAAACAAGCCTCTTATCAAGTTTAAATAACAAATGTGTATATAGATCAAGTTTGCAATGCTAAGCTGCCAATGTCATTTAGTATAGAAATTATCAGGGAGGCCACTGTCAGAGAACCTCAACCTAGTATCATCACAGTATCTGTGTTGGTAGAGAAGATAACTCATCTCAGACCCAATTATCAATACCATCAAGCATGTCACATGCACCATAATCTCTGGCTGATCTGTGTTTTGTGGGCGAATATGGTTGAGCATTATGTGCACTCTGATCATATGAATGGCTGATATGCTAATGAGTTGTAGGATTGTCTATGTCAATCTTCCCTGAAGCTAAGCACTGTTATAGCTGTCCCCCTTAAGAGTTAATGACTCATCTGCATTAACACATAATGTTTAGCCATCTGATTATTGAAAACTGAACAGGTGTTATAAAAAGTTAATTAATGTACCACCATGTAGAATTTAGTCCTGTCTAATGTTTATAGACGTTAATACACTATAAAATAATGTACATCTGTTATTTTGGTGAATTACTTTCCTTTAGTTTTTATATATTTATTTATATTTTTTATAGATAGATTTTTTGCTTGTCACTTTCCTTTAGTTAATTTATGTTGAAATGGATTACATTGGCTTGTATGTTCTCTTTTTTTTTTTTTCCCTTCCTGTTTACATGAAAATGTGTATGGAGTGTACGGTTCAAAAACAAGCTAGATTGAATCATAATATGCCGGATTTATTTCAGGTTGTTTACTTACTGTTTTGATAGCTGTTGGTTTCTGACAATTTATCTGCATTTTCAGCAGGACTATTTCTGCGAAGGATTTCTTTGAGTGTGAAGCCTTAACACCACTATCAAATTTATTTATTTTTTTCATTAGAAGGGAGCAGTTTCTTCACTCGTCGTTTGTTCTTTCTCCAAGCACCACTGCACCAGGTACACATCTCTCTTTCTCTCTCCTCTTCTTGCTATCGGCTTTCTGATTGTCACTTCTTGCATCCCTTTACCTTCAATTCATGTTTCTCTCTTTGGATCTGCATAACATAAACCACCATCAGAGATTCAAGAAACATCTCATACTCAATCTCAGAGCGTCTATACGTATTGTTTGCAGCACCCACTTTGGACATCATCTAACTTGTTCTTTGCGTTTAGGGTTTGTCGAAAGGAACCCTAATTGGCCAGCCCCAACTTATTTCAAGCAATTGGGTATCTTAAAAGTGGGTGTCAGCTTTTAGTTGGAAATTGAATGACTTTTGTGGAGGATCTTCGATTTGTTCATATAGTTTTTACCCTTCAATGATTTTTGTGGATTTCACCAAAGAGAATTTGTATTAGGTTTTGAGTTTTGAAGTCTGGTAGGACTTAGGAGCGTAAATATGAAGAAAAGGTAGAATAACAAGAAATGATAAAAATAGTAAAGCAATTTATTGGCATAGCAATTAGGAGTGAACTATAGTAACAACTTTTTTTTGATGCGCCAAACTATTGCAACAAGTGATGTGTGTGAATCTGATCTTTCTGTATTCTGTTTTTGTTGTGCTTGCTGCTGTATGTGTTCTGTGTTGTTCTAGGTAGAGGCATAGAGCGAAGAAACAGCAAGACATAGAAACTACTGGAAATTTGGTTTCATCTGAACAAGTTTTCCACTTCTCTAAAAATGAAGCAGTGAGAAGCTTTGAGCATATTTTTTCAAATTTACGTTCTGTTTTATGCAAATTTTGGAGAATACTAGTTAAAATTAGAGGTGGAAACTCAAAAGCATTTTCCACTGCTAATAGCAGCCTTTTCTCTGTTTCCCTGCACCTTCTTTTTCCTTTCCTACCTTTCAATGTGATATTTGTTGTGAACTGATGGGAGCATGTACTTTACTATGATGGGGCTTAATGATAAATTTTCTTTTACCTGATGACATTAATAAGGTTTTAACATCTTCCCCCTCCCTAAAAAAATTTGTGCCCTCAAAGGTCAAATCTTTTTTCTGGTCTTGTGTGATCCAGTTGGACTGATAAAAACTGAATACCCCCTCCCCTGTCTAGTAGTGTAGATTGTAGAGCCTTGATCTGGTTGGACTGGTGATTGGTGAATACCCCCTTGTCCAAAAGTGTAAGAGCCTAATTAAAGGTCAGTGGTAATAACCTCAGCTTAAACTGAGGTCAAGTATATCTTGTCTCAAAGATTTTTCACAGTATTATGCTGATAGACGATTAATACCCTTAACTTAGAGCCTTAAATATTGTTACCATTGCAGTATTGCAGTGTGATTCTCTTGTTTTATTTTAACATTTAGGCAATGTTTCTCCGACACGCCTGTTTGGTGCCGTGTCGCGTGTCGACACGATACGACACGCGACCCGACACGGCCTACGCGGCGACACGGGATGGCCGGATACGACCTCCAGACACGGCCTTCTTCCTTGAACAAGATCGATTTTTGGAATCGAAAAACCCTAGATCTAGAAATTGAAGAATCAAATGAAGAAGAAGAAAGGTGAAACCATGGGGCTTTTGCTCGACTGTGAAAACCGAATGGGAAGGTGCTTTCACCGGCTCTGGTTAGGCCATCTCCGGTAGTCGACGGTTGCCGGAGAAGCTGAGAGAGAGAAAGCGTGAAGACGTGTGGGCATGGTAGAAAAGGGAACTGATGTGAACAACGCGATAATAAAGTCTCGAAATTCCTAAACTCTCCCAAAAAATAATATAAAAATATTTTTCAATTAGAGAAAGTAATCTCTCCCCAGAATTCACGTTGATTTCTTTCTAAATTTGTTACCTGTATTGTAGCAGTAACTTCTCTTTCTAACTTTTTCACCTTTTTTTTAGTTTTAACTTTTTCGTCTTTATCTGTTCCTTACTTTTTACCCGTTTTAGTTTTATTCTCTTTCCTTTTCTGCTCCATCATTTCATATAAACCATCCTTCTTTAGGCCAAAACAAATTTGTTGGCCTTTATTTTGAAATTATCTAATATTTTTCCGTATCCCCGTATCTCTAACGCCGTATCTGCGTATCTTGAAATTTTGCAATTAACGAATCCGACACTCCGATCCGCGTCGTGTCAGATCCGCGTCGGAGAGTCTGAGAAACATTGCATTTAGGCAAATGTTGTTTAACCTAATCTCGTGTCCAGAATTTAGCTTAAAGTAAGGTTCTAGTATTTTGAGGAATTCATACAATATTATGTTTTTGAACGACGGGCTAGTAGTACTAGGACCCTCAACTTTGAGCCTGAGCCCTGAGGTATTATCACCATTGCACTGTGATTAATTCTCTTGCCTTCTTTTTAAGATAAGAAAAGTAAACGTACTAATCAAGACAAGCAAAACAGGATTGTGAGGACAAGTCCTTCCGCGCAAAAAGGACAAAATATTAAAGCTGTCAAAACCCTCCAAGAATACGTTCATGTTCATCTCCCCATTCTTAAAGCAGATGTCCCCAAAATCCGATAAAAACCTTCAGCTCTACCCAACCTACCTTCTGCACCCTCATGGTTGATAGAAGAAGCTAATAAAAGTACCCTTTCCACCCTTTTTCTTCCTCTCATATATCAAGTTAGATGAAACTATTAAACTCACAGATGTGCCAGTGAAGTGGGGCTGGCAAACTACAAACCGAGATCCTTGAACGACGACTGAGAAAATCGGGTTCTAGGAGGAGGGCATTCTCTTTAGCACAAGTCTCATGCTGACACAAGTTTATGTCAGTCAGTGTCATCCACATCAACAGTTCTTGGGTCAATTTTGGTGTGGCTCTCATAGACTCATACCCATTGATAGGCCCTGCAGCAATTTTTAAAGGGTTGACGACATTAACATCCTTTACAGCAAGATTAGAGGGAGAAGAACTGATGCCCGCATAATCATGCCATCCGTTATATTTCTCAATTATTGTAATTACCTCCCCTTCAGGCCGGTCCGTCAAACAATCCTCCTAGGCAGGAATGTCCTTGCAATTTTCTATTGTTTTGTTAGAGATGCGAAGGTTGGAGAATACTAGAAAAATGATGGAAAACATACTCCATGACTAACACAGCCTTAGTTTCTCTTTTCCGGACCAACTTTTTCCTTCCTCCTTTCAATTTCATATTTGTTGTGAATTGATTCTTGATAGGAGTGTGTTCTTTACTTTGATGGGGCTTAATGATCACTTTTTTCTTTTATGTGATGAAATTACCGAGCTTTTACCCCCCTCCCCAGAAAGAGATGTTCTCAAAAATTCACTTTCCATCTGGTGAGGTTTGGATATATTTCAGTCCAATCTTTGGTCTGGTCCAGTGTGGTCTGGTCTGATCTGGTTGGACCGAGAAGACCCCCTCCCCTTCTGGAAGTGTAAGAGCCTTATGCTGATGTAAAAGGCAGTGTACGGCCTGAATGCAACTCGTGTCCATAACTTCAGCTTAAGTTGAGGTCAAGGTAATCTTATCCAAGAAATTTGTACAATATTCTGTTGGATGAGGATGGGTTTATACCCTTAAGCAAGGAAGCACGAACACGCCTGTAGGGTGCCGTGTCCCGTGTCCAATATGTACTGGACACTGACACGGACACGCGTCGGACACGTACTCAGGCGTATCCAAAAAAGTAGGACACATCAATGAGGGTCAGACACGGCAATGGACACGGTCAAGCACTTGGACACGTTAAGAGACACGGAACTTAAGTTTTTTTACCCGGGGAAAAAAAAATCTGGTTTTACGCTTTTTAAGACCTAAACTGCTTTCTCTCATTATCTCTGCCCCCTCTCTCTCTCCATCTTCAAGACTTCAAGGCACAATCTACATTGTTTGCTGATTCGATTTCTACAACAGTTCAACTCTTCATTCTTTCATCTCCAGGTTATCTTTTGATTCCCTCTCTTCCTTCTTCTCCTCTCTATTTTTCGTGTTAATTTTCTGATTATTTTACTGATTTATATCGTTTTGTATGTTATTTCTTTCTTCTTTGTTAATTAGAGTGCTGTACTATTTTTGTTGTGCAATTTGGTGCGTTTCTTGGAAAATTCGTAGTAGTAGTAGTACTGACCAAATGAACCTGACAGTTCATTCCTTTATTTGTTTTCAACAGCTTTATAGATTCAAATGATCCCGACACTAGTAGTTGTTCTCATTTCAGTGAAAGAACCCTTGTGAGTTGTTTTCGGCTATTTTGGTTTGTTATGTTAATTAAACTATGGGGTTAATTTTTCTTTTTTTTTAATCTATTTATTAATTTTTTTTTCTTTGACGTGTCCGCGTATCCGGATTTTGAGAATTGCCGTTTCCCTTGTCCCGTGTCTGCGTGTCCTGTGTCTGCGTGTCCCGTGTCCGTGTCCGCGTACCCCGTACTCGTGCTACCTTGCCCTTAAGTTATAGCCTTCGGTATTAATACTATCGCAGTGTGCAATCATAATTTTATTAAACTCGGGTCCATCAGCTTAAAGTTGAGGTTCAAGTGATGTTTTTGAGGATTTCCTGCAACATTCTGCTGGCTGGGGGTGGCTAATACCCTTAACTGGGAGCCTTTGATCACCATTGCAGTGTGGTTAGTTCTGTTACTTTACCCGGTAACTACTACTCTAAGTAAATTCTACTGCACAGACAGGGTTTCTGTACTCTAAATTTTGCTGTTGTCTGTTCTCCTTGTGGGAATTGATCCTTTCTTTCTTTTTCTTATTTTACTAGTTAAAAGTTTAAGTTGTTTATGAGACAGTTAGTTTGACTGAGAGCCACACTATTTGATTTCCCAGGTTTGTCGTTGATTTGCTGCCAAGGCTAGTGCTTTGAAACAAAGGGAAAAAATCAATAGTCAGTACCTAATTAGTTCACTAGGACAGGTGAGACATGGTACTTTTGAAGAGGTATGTTCTGAAGTTGTTTATGTCCCTGAAGTATGTTACAGCAAATGTAATAGATAGGAACAATGGCACAATTGTTGCCACGGCTTCTACAGTTGAGCATGCTCTCAAAAACACACTCGAGTGTGGTAGGTCTTGTAATGCCAAGGCCGCAGCAGTTGTTGGGGAAATTTTGGCAAGGCGGTTGAAGGTTGAGGGCCTTGAAGATGGACAAGGACGAGGGATTCATGTTAATGTGAATAAGGAAGTGGAAAAGAAAGGATTCAAAAATCGTACCAAGGTCTGGGCTGTTGTGAATGCACTGAAGGACAATGGTATTACGCTCATACTCGAAGACATTGATGATGATAACTCTCCTTAGGCACCTGGTAAGCTGCTCCTTCCTACTCCCTGTTTCCTTGTGTCTGTTTCTTTTCTTTTGTTTTTTCCTCCACCACATGGTATTTTTTTGATAGCATGTAAAGAAAACAGATGATATAGACAACAGATGATATATAAATGCAGCTGTTCAAAAAGAATTTGCCTCAGTGTAGCTGATCCTTGGAATCCCTACAGTGTCTTGACGATAGTTCGAAACTAAATAACAGAAGGAAAATGACTTTAATTGTTCTAATAACACCTCAACAAGAATTCTACTGTTAGCAAATGATAATTTGTATATGCAAAGACATACTGTATGTGATTTCCCTGGTGCCATATGCGCTGTGAATTTCCATATGGTCTGCTAGTTGTGTACCTGTTGACTCTTGTTTGTATTTTGAAGCTAGCTTAGAGATTTCTTTCTAGGAGGATAGTTTGTACTATTGGTATAATTACATTTAACAGGGAGATTGCTTGCGTTGTGTGTGGCAGTGGAGATGAGAGACCTCTTATAATATAGTGATCTGCAAGTTGTTCTCCTTCCGTCTAATAGAGTCTACGTCTGCTGGGACTGCTGTATATGGACGGCTGTATATGGATGACCGACTGAACTGTTCTGCAATAAGATTGGATCATCTGGTGAGCAAATGGAAAGGTTGTGATCACAGTCTGTGCTGCCCTTAATTATGACGGTAAATGCCTATTATTTGTCATATTGCTATTAATTTTTCCATCTGATATCTGTTTTATTGTATGTGCAGAGACACAAGTTACTTTCTGTTTGTGGCTTTAATATTGTGAATGAAGAGAAGCAACATTTTGTGACACTTCTTAATTGTCGTCAATGAAATCAGACAGCTTTGCTCATGGTATTGCATTCTATGATTCTATCATCTCAAGTTGCTAGAGAAGGTCACTTGTTTGGTTGATAACTAGGACTTCTGCAGGTGATATTTCTCTCACATTGTGAGTATCATGACATTACACTGATGTAAATTAGAAACTGTGGTTAGCATCAGAAACTGTATTTTTAAACATGGCTGAATAGGACTAATTATTTCCTTTAATATCTTTCTGAGATGGCATATATAGTTAGTAATGTGTTCACATGCCAAATTGCCAGTGGGCTGTACTTTGTTGCCAACAGTACTGGAGATGACAGAGGAGTAACACATTTTCATTTCTCTTGTCAATTAGTATCCCTGGTAAATTACAGTGTGTTTTGCCATGGCCATCAGCCATGAAATTCAAATCCTTATGCTTTTGCACTTCTCCGCGGGAGCGCCATTGCTCAAGTCATCATTCAAACTCTTGTTCATTGAAATCATGTTTAGAAGGATGTCTATTGGGAATCAAGTCGTGCGAAAATAGGAGTGTCGAGTGCCAATATGAATATTGGTGTCAGTGAGTAGATAGAGATGTGCATTAGTACAATTTTTCATGTTTGAGAACTTTAATTTTCCACCTTCATGTTTTCCTCGTATATACACACATCAATGGCAATTTGGCAAAGGGACAATATGGAAGCAGAGCAGAGCAAAGGACTGATAGTGGGTGACTGTTTTCACCTGCACCTTTGTTCCTGAGAGAGTTGAAGGACGAAGGCTATTAATTGCCCAAATTTTTTTAAAAAAATTAATTTTTTTTTTATAGTTTTTTTAAAAAGGACTGAAAACTATAGAAGGCAAACCGTTTTAAGGTGATCCGTTCTCTCCTCTGTGTGTGTGTGTTGGCTGCTCTGTGCTCTGCCCCCACTAATTAGCCGCCTGCTTTTGCTATGTGTGTTTTGTGGTACACTGAGACTGTCTCAGATGATTTTGTTGTTTTTCGCTTTTTCTGACTTCTGAAATCTGCCGTGCTGCTAAACGCTCTTTTGGGGAATTCTCTTCTCCTTTCATTTCCTGAATTACTATCCATGTGGATGTGGTCTTGCCAATAAGAAAAAGTGAAAAAGAAAAAAACACAAAAAATTTGTTTAAAATAGTCTTACCGTAATTTTTGGTAAAATGATGATTACTTTTTAGTGGAACAACGATCACGACTCATAATAAGTGTCTGAATAGTGACCTGTTTTTCCATGATTTGTCTCACACAAAACTTGCCCAAAAAAAAAAGAAAAATTATTCGTTGTTCACACATTTTCCTTGCTACTGTTTTCTCCCTTTTGTTTATTGATTATTATCTCCTTTATTGAGTTTAAATTTAAGCATGTTTTTAGAGAAAACGATGAAACAATTAAACGACCAAAGCTGAAACACAAAGAAATTGATGGTGGTGGCGTTATTAGTGTCTTATGGTGAATTGGTGATGGTTTTTGTGAAGATTTTTTGGTTGACATGATTTTGTGATATACTCCAAAAGAATGGAAAACAAGCCGTATTTAAGCAGAGTACCAAAAAATATAACTATCACTAATTAAATGATTACTACTAATTGATAAATTAGCAACTATGAAGGCAAAAAGAAGAAAAATATTCATATCCTGATACTTGAAATCAAATGTGGAAAACGTAATCACACTACATAATCAGAATGTAAACATGCATCAATTACTTCATAAAATCATAATAAGTGTACTAATTTTGTACTCAGAAATCCATCATCAAAATCCATGATCATAAAAGTTAAGTCTCCTGATCTCAGGCTCTCAACTAAGCCTATATATCAAAACAAGTGTACTACTCATAGTTAATACTACTCAAAATCCATCATCAAAAGCCATGACAACAAAAAGTTACTCTCCTTCATGATCTCAGCTAAACCTCAACTTCTCCAATTTTGCACCAATAAGTCTTTCACCCGTTTCTAATTTTCTATTTCCCCATTGTTGTTATTTACAAATCAATATTCACTGTACCCCCATTCTCAATTCTCTATCAAAAAACATGTCTATTTGCAACCAAGAAAACCGCATCACATAATGGAGCATCCATTTGGATTCTCATCACTGAAGAACTGTGGAGCATGGAAACGAAGAGGATCCACCACTTGACCCGGATACCAGTCACTGTATCCATAACCCGACCCCGCCACGAATGGGTGGATCCGACAAGTGCAACCGCCTTTTCCGCCATCGTCCGCCTTGTGTCCACCACCACCACCACCAGCATTGCCACCACCAGCATTGCCACCACCATTGTTATCACCACCACCATTTTTGTCTTTCTTGTCCTTCTTTTCAGGAACAATCTCCACTGGCTTTTTCAGTTTCTCTTTTAGCTCCTCAACCAGTTTTTTGCTGTCTATTTTTCCTTTCACTGTCACCAAGTCTTTGTCTTTATTAATATCCACTTCATACACACCTATAACCCACATGAAAAATCCAAATTTAGTACTCATTTAACCAATTAAAAGGATTTGAATGAGTTTTTCAGCTCAAAATGAATGAAGTTAATGTGTATTGAGTAGTTAATTACTTCTAATCCAATAAACACAAAAGGACCCAATCATTATCAAAATCAATAGAAGATATACAAATCAAACCTGACAAACATCCCACTTTGCAACAAAATAAAAGTACCCACAAAATAGAATAAAATTAAGAGGTCACGTGCTGATGGGATGAGTTTTACAGGAGTTTTTTCAGCACCAAATGAATGAAGTCATTGCCATTGGTGGTGATTAGTACTGATTAATTACTTTCATTGCAGGGTCAATTAAAACTCAAAATGACTGTACTTTATCATGATCTAAATTGAAGATGACCAAACATTCAAACAAGACAAACATCTCAAATTATAACAATTACCCATTACTGAGAAAAATAAAATAAAAATACCCAACAAATAATAACAAATTAGTCATCCATTAATGATGAGTTGTAACTTTTAACACGATTTTCAATTTTTCAGCTCTAAATAAATTCATTAGTAATGATAAATACTGATGATTAGTTACCAATTAATGTCATAATAATTCCAAAAACAACTAAAAAATTCTCTAACACAACATCACTTCATTGAAGACCATCAATTCAGCAAAATCTGACAAAAATCCCAATTTAACGAACAAAATTACCCAAATAAAAAAAAAAAAGAAAAACCAAAAATCCCATTATCACCTGATGTTAAGATGAACAAAACCCACTCAAAGAAAAAGAAAAAAAATGAACAAAACAGAGCTAGGTTAGAGAAATAATAATCTTACCCTGAAACGACGTAACAGCTTTGCGTATCTTCTCTCCGCATCCATTACAATGCCATGGCACCTTCAACACAACAGTAGTCACCTGCAGCTGTTTTTTTTCCCACATTCCATCATCGGGAAAAAAAAGAAAAAGAAAATACCCACCCAATTAAAAACTGAATATTAAAATAAAATCATCACAGAAATTAATTTCAATCACCCAAATATTCAAATAGAATTATCAGAAAAAATTACTATTTCAATTATTATTTCATTAAAATAATTTCAAGTACCATCAAAATAAAAGAAAATCCAAAAAACAGAGAGGATAGTTAAAACAGAGCAAGTGAACTTAACAATGGCAATAATAATCATAATAAATTTTATTTACCTCTTTCTCCTTTGGTTTGTTGTCATCCTTTTTCTTGTCTTTATCACTCTCTTTTTTTGGTTGTGGGGAAATTTGCTCAACCTTTTTTCCAGACTTTTTCTCAATTTTTTGCTTCAGCTTTTCAGCATCAACAAAAATACCCACGTGTGCAAATATCTTCAGCTTTTCGCCTCCTTCAAAATCGAACTTACGGACACCTTTTATTACGTAAAACGAAACACGCCGTTAAATTATAATCTCCATTTTCATGGTTATCAAACGAAAATCGAAATAAGGAGAAAAAAATAAAGGGAATGGGATATTATTGAAGGGTGTTATTAGGATTATTATTATTTTTAAGGGTTTAATAATTACCAGGAAATTTGAGAATGCACTTGCTGATTTTGTCTCTACAGCCTTGACAATGGAGATTAAGCTTGAAGACGATATTAGCCTGGTTATTGCCATTGTTGTTGTTGTTGTTGTTGTTGCTGCTGCTGCTGCTGTTGTTGTTGTTGTTGTTGCTGCTGCTGCTGTTGCTGTTGTTGTAGTCGTTGTTGTTGTTGTTGTAGTAGTCGTTGTTGTGGTTGTGGTTGTTTTCCTTGTTCTTGTTTCCTTCTTCTGAACCACCGCCGCCATTATTGTTGTTGGCATTGTTGTTGTTGTTGCTCTTCTTCTGTAAAATTAACAAAGCAACAAATAAATGAGAATCAAAATTCTGATTGTGGGTATAATCAAAGTAATACTAATAACAGAGAGAGAGAGAAAAAGACCTTGCCCATTGTTGATGATGAAGATGAAGGGGAAAAAACAAAGTGCTTAGCAGTGAAGTAAAAATGGAGAGAGAGAGAGAGGAGAGAGAGAAAAAGGGGGGCGGGTGAGGGTGTATTTATAATAAGGGCAGAGGATTTTCGAAAGTGGGGTTCAATCAATTTATTGAAGGTGTTGATTTTAGGAAAATATGGAAAGTACTATAATTTTACAATAAGATATCGAGATTAATTAATATTTTCTGATTATGTTAATTAGTTGATGATCAATGGCAAAAGATGGGGAAGAAATTGAAGTGATTTTGAAGGGTTTTGGGTTTAGTGGATGAAGACTGAAGACTGGAGAGAGAGAGAGAGAGAGAGTGGTAGTGGTGGTGGTGTTGTGTTAATGGTATTGGTGGGTGTGAGGAAAGAGAAAGAGGCAGAAAAATAGCAGCTGTGTGCAGGTGGTTGTGGTGGTGCCAAATGCCAATATAGTACGGTAATTTTGGACCCCCAAGCAAGTACCTGAATATTTATTGCTACTCACGAATTTGTGTTCGTTTTCTATCTTTAGGACAAGGAGTATTCATTTCATGTAATCTCATCTCATTTTTGCTTAATTGGTTCTCCTTTCATTCATTTATCATCTCTAATTTAATAATCAGACAAATTTACCCATAAAGGGCGTTTTGAAATTTGGATGTATTTTCGAATAGGTTTGGCCGATTTCTAGATTTTACTAATTATGGGTTCGTTCCAAACCATAACGTATGATGTAAGAGATAAATTTATAGATGATCCTTATCAAGAGTTTGGCTTCAATTATTCAGCATTTTGCACAATTTGTTAAGCTCTAAATGAACGAACCCATTGGTGATTATACCAATGACCATTAAACCTAAGCAAATTCTCCTAAAAAAAAAAAGAAAATTGAGCAAGATGAGCTTGCCATTATCCAATTATTACAACTAGGTGTATATGAAATGCTTTTGTCAAGAACAAGTTAAGAACTTGGGTCTAATTTTTTGTTCATATACGTGAACTCGGACATTATCTACTACTAGCTCTTATACTTACCTCTGAGATAGCACTCGGGTTTTACTCTAGTAGTAATGATTGAAATTACGAGCATATTAGCATTATATTACATTGATCCCTAAGTGTATGAAATAATTGCATATTTGTATACGTATTGCATTAATATTTATATCTCTTATAAACTGTAATGGATATTATGAGCCTATGCCAAAGTAGTTAAGAAGACAATTAGATGCCCAAAACTAACAAAACTACTACTCAACATACTAACAATGGGTCTAATGGCAAAGTCCATACAAGTAGGTAAGCGATTCAAATATATTTTTCTTGGCCATCATATCATATTAATTACCATGAATGTAACAATTCGAGTTGCCGAGTGAGAATAGTTTTGCAATAAATACATGAATGTAAGATGTTGGCTTCAACAGAAAAATTAAAGTTCAATTTTGCATTTAATCTGTTTGTCCACTACGCAGATCTCTTCTTTTGGCAAATGAGCTTATCGCTAGGGTCACCATCACTTCCATTTTGGTGTATAACCTTGTCCCATTTGCTTAATCTTGTAGACCAAAACGATTTGACCATCAATATTAACAAGTGACTTGAATTATATAATAATCAACCAAAATGAGATTCCGGGTTATCTTCTAACCAACTAACATACAAAATGGAACCTTTATCGGGATGAAATAGAAGCGAAAGTGTTAAGTGTCTTACTTTCGTAAATCATTGGATTGGGGTTCGAATTCTCACCTTGTAAGAAGATTAAAACCCCATCTATCTTTTTTTATAAGGAGAGTCTCCTCGTTTACTTAGCCAGTCACCCCATTTAAGATGAGTTGACTTATCATGCGCATATAATTTGCGGGCTATTACATGCGTGAGGGATGTTATGTGCAACCCCAACCTGAGGCTGCAATTCCCCAACCAACCAATTCAAAATTAGACACATAAGTACTTTCAATCTGAAATAGTTTTCTTTTTCAAATTTTTTCTTTTGCAAGGGCTTATGTGTCCAGTTTTGATTTGAGGATGCAAATTATAACCTCAAAATAAGACTGCACATAATACCGCATATAATACCTCTCTACACATGTCCTTATAGTAGAGTAAAATAAAATAGAGGGAATATTCATTGAAGAGAACTTACACTAGAAGGGCATCCCAAACCAAAAGGGAACATATACTTCTCCAACCAATTAGACATGACATTCAATTAAATGATCGTGTGATTTCTTGTCTACAAATGAGGGCGAAAAATAGTTACTGTAATCTACAATGGATATCTTGGTGTGAAAAAAAAAAATAAATTGATCATGTGATTTTTTTTCCTATTTTTAATTCATCCTCGTATGCATTAATATTGTGAAAGTAATAGTACTATAATATAATGCTCACTATTAGGGGTGTAAACGAGCCGAGCCGAGTCGAGTCCTGGCTCTGGCTCGGGCTCGGCTCGATTTAGGCTCGCGGCTCGGCTCGACTCGATTTGGCTCGGCTCAAATTCAAACTCATCATTACAAACGTTAGAAAATTTTAATTTAAAATAATTGCAATTGAATTTGAGTATAAGTGATCCCTTGCATACGTTCTCATATGGAAAAAAAAAAAACCTTAAAGAAATAAGAAATATCTAAATTAGAGAGGAAAATCAACTAAATCGAGCCAACCGAGTCGAGCCATAGTAGGCTCGGGCTCGGCTCGAAAAGCATTCGAGCAGGCTCGGACTCGGCTCGAGCTCGGTTTGACCCGAGCTCGAGCCGAGCTTTGACCGAGCCGAGCCCGAGGGCTCACCGAATCGGCTCAACTCAGTTACACCCCTACTCAGTATTAAGGAGATACTTAGTGAAAAGTGAAAACACTTTATATTCTTACTTTTAGAAAGATATCAGAATATGACTACTAACTCCAAACAAAAGATTTTGGATGTGATATTTTTCGAGTAAGAAAACAAATCAAAAGATCACTAGAAAAAAAAAAGAGATTTCCTATAACTTATGATGAAGCAGTTTAAAATTTTTTGGCCAGATGTCCTATCTTTTAAGGTGCCTACAAGTGAGCGCGGAAAAAATAGTATCAACGGTGGATACCATTGATTGTGAACAAAATAAAAAAGGAACTGTAATTTTAATGGAAAACCTTTGTGAAAAATGTGGTGTGCCCTTGGTCCACTCAAGACAACGATCACTTGTTGAGGTCCTTTCAAGTTTGATGGACCACCTTCACGGAATGTCATTGTCTTAGTGAAAATTTTTGAATTTATCGAAGCAGCAACGAAGAGTAGCAAATACTAGCAATCTTGCCAAGTCAAGTAAGACAATAGATTATGAATTAATTAAGGGTCTATTCACATAACTTTTTTAGATTGTGAAACATAATTAGGGCAAATTCTATGATATGGGCACTATAAAATGCATAACTAAAAATGGGTATTCATATAACATGAGTAGTTTATTACCAATTAAAAGTTACTGCACTTCTTTTTTTTTTTTTTGGTAACAAAAGTTACTGCACTTTAATCATGGTATAATGCTTAAGAACCTTACCCAATGTACTTAGTAATCTTCTATGCTATTCAATGTGTAATTGTTTAGCTTTTTTCTTTTCCTTTTTTTTTTTTTTTTTGAAAAGACAAGAAATCCAGGAAAAACCTAAAATGGGTTATTCTAGAGAGTCCCTTATCAATGATTTGGTAAGGGTAGATTCAAAGGTCGAAGACCAACAAACAAGCCGAGGATGATTATATAATTTAATTTTGTTAGCTAAAGAAGTATACATATGAACTAACCAGAATTGTTGCCCCTCAAAAAAAAACAAGAAGAATTATTGCCTGTCAATTAGAGGCAGCTGCTGGAGGAAGAGACTGAGAAGGCTGAAATGGTTTTAGCCAAGATTGGAGTGGGGATTAGAAGAGACAATCAATCTTCATATATGTTTCAGGTTTAAATTCTGTGCCTGAACATAACAATACGCAAAAACAACTCCCATTTGGCCTAATTGAATGACTCGAAATATCAAGATAAAGAGTTGTCTGTATTTTTTTCTTCATGTACATGCCTAATGCAACAGAATCTCATATTGTTTGTACATATACGTATAGAGTTGACATATGTTCTCCAGGGAAACAGGAATGAAAATTTTCGTGGTGTCCCAAGTTGCTCAGAGCAGTTTCAATTGTTAACAATTAATTTCACAGCTCGAGAGACCAGACCAGCAACTCAAAAGCTGCAGTAGCTGAATGCCGGAGTTTTATTGTATTCACGTCTTGAAAACCCCTGCGATACAAGTTTTAATCTCTCATCCAATTTGAACATGGAGCAGCTAAAGCGAGCTTGAAGATTGTGAATACCTTATAACTTGGACCGGGATTGCTCAATGAGCACTCGTCTGAGAAGCTTTCCTGCAGGTGACTTTGGGACACTGCTTACACATGTCACCTTCCTTAACCTCTTGTAAGGTGCAACCTGCAACATTTTCAGAACATATCAGTATCCAAGTAATTGGAAACATATCCATTTGTTAGTAATAGCATTCAATTTGACCATATACTTTGGATGGGATTATGTCTCAATGAAAAAAGAAGTTTATTGCCCAGGAATTTCTGAACATCACGTGATCTACCTGATCTGCGACAAACTTCATGACATCCTCTTCCTTCAGGGAGCTTTTAGGTGAGCGAACGACATAAGCAATAGGAACTTCACCTGCTTCAGCATCAGGAAACCTTCACAGGAGAAAAGAATGAACTATTGAAAGTTAAAAAAAGGCCGCGCATACCTAAGCTAGAACAGTAGGCAAAAAAGTGTTTGGTTACAGACTTATGGGATTACAGCTGCATCTAATATATCAGGATGCGAAATAAGAATGTCTTCATGTTCTGCTGGTGCAATCTACGAAAATCAACAGAGTAAACACGAATTTAATCCTTGCTCATAGAAACAGCATAAACTGTCTGATACATCAAAGGATACGTCAGGTTGAAGCCTTTTTCCGGCCAAAGATCAGTTGTAATAACATTTCAAAACAATTTAGTATTAGATGGAGGCTTCATTTTTATATTTAATGACTTGGGTTCTCCAAGATACATCATTTTCGGCATAACCACAATAAACTAGTGGATGTTTGTCATGTGTTTGAGAAAATTGTGCAATTTAATTACTAAACTTATCACGTGGCAAACATCAACATGTATATCGCATAAATGAGAGACAGGTATATTGGAGATATCCCTTATGTTGGCCAACTATGAGCTATTACATCCTCTACTCTTCTGCTTTCGTAATTTTTGGCCTTGTTGAAGTTAGCCGTGCTCTAAGCCTTTGCAGATGCTAGGCATTTGTTTTCGTCTGCTGACTGCTTCATGAATCATTAGCAGATCTCACTATGGTGCTAAGGGGCAAGCAGTGCCCAAGACAAGGGCCTAACAGGAGTACACTGGCTAAATATGAGCTATGCCATCCTCTGCTCTTCTGCGTTCTTAATTTTTGGCCATGTTAAAGTTTGCAGCCGCTCTAAGCCCTTGCAGATGATGAGCATTTGTATTCACCTGCTGACTGCTGCAAGAACCAACAGTATATCTCACTACGGTGCTAAGGGGCAATCACTTGCCCAAGACAAAGCTCTAACAGGAGTACACCGTTTTGGAAGATAACTTTTTCATATAAAGAGAATGGTTATGATTTCACAACTCACAAAGCCTGTAATGGAAAAATGCTATCTACCCTCACAGGTAATCAATGTCGAGTAGTTATAAAAGCCCCTGAGTTAGAAGGACAATCTGACGGACCAGAAAGGATAACTTACAGCAACACCACTCTGAGTGGATTCCATTATTGGCGGGTTTGTGGATGTCAAAATCTATCAAGTTCCAAAAACGGGTTTAAGCTTAAAACATAAGCCACAAGCATCAGGAAACAAAGCGTCAACTTCCTCGGAGTGTTTGCACAAAGTCCATGAAAGATACGCGATAAGCAGTCTATATACAGAAGGTAAAAGGCTCTAGATCATATATCTGTGGTACTGTGCCATATAATACGGTGCATGCACAGTGATATCTTTCACTGATGTGATGTGATATGATTAAATCCCCATGTTTATTGAAGGTTAGGAGCACTAGTGTAAGAAAGAGGGGAAGAAGAGGCTAAAGGCTATCACATCTTGACTTAGTTTGACACATAATCTTAACGATGTGCCTTTGTAGTATTACTTACAAGTACAAATTACAAGGGAACTAGGGACCTGAAGTAAGCCACACCCTTCCTCAGGTCCAAAACCTTGAACCAATTTGGAAATATATCAATATTTTCCCCAGCCAATGACTAAGAATATCCTAGTTTCTACAACCAGAAGGCCAGAACACATAAGAACAGGTATGCAATAAAGATCAGCATTTATACTTATGGAGTTATGGTGCACGTAAAGAAACATACATTCTCTTCTCCACTACACTTCCACATTTGGAACACAGAAGACAGGAGGATAAACGGAGAGATGAATTTTTCTTCTTTTCTTTTTTGTATTCCATCTATAGCAAATTTAAAGCATCAAGCATAATATTGCATGCAAGAATACAGGTTACACTGCATTTGGAATACCTGATAACCCTTGTACTTGATGAGTTCTTTCAGTCTGTCAACCACATATAACTAACCACATATAACTGCCCTTCCGCATCAAAGTACCCAAGATCTCCTGTATGCACCCACCCTTGATTATCAATAGTCAGCTTGGTGGCTTCTGGATTATTGAAATAACCTGCATGTGAATACAAAATAAGAGCATCAGAAGGGATTTCCTAGGAAACACATGCAGTCGACTGTACAAAGTAGACATTAATTCCTCACTAATAATTTTATAAATTAATGCTTTTCTATTTCAAAAAGAAATAAATTAATGCTTTCACTAACCACCGAAAGAAGCATACAATCTTAACTAGAACAACCACAGCTCTGGTTTCTTTTTTTTAGATAAGAAATTTTTTTATTAATCAAATAGTGAAAGAATACAAAATGGAGGATAAGGTATCCTCAAAGCACAAGGATAGGAATAAAGTATCTACAAATCACGCCAATGACGTTGAATGACCGTCAGTGGCACCCCCTTGAAGGCACCAGCCGCCTTCGCCCACAGGGATGCCAAATAAACTATATGTTCCCAAACTACATCGCTACTCTTTCCCTTGTCAGAGAAAATCCTCGAGTTCCTCTCTAGCCAAGTGCACCAAAGAATAGCTAGACAGGCACACCGCCACAACATCCTACCCTCCTTCCCCCTCCGCATAGCAGAAAAACGCATCTGTAGGAATTGCCCCACAGTAGCAGGGCACACAAAAGGCTCCCCACACAACAGCCGATCCCACAACGCCCTCGCAAAGTTACACATTACAAACAAGTGCAGACAACTCTCTCCGTCCTACCGACACATCACACACATGCTGGGAAGGAGACACATATGTGGCCTCCGCCGTTGCACCATATCACAAGTATTCACCTTACCTAGCACCAAAGTCCACACAAAAGCACGAACCTTCAGAGGAACCTTTGACTTCCAAATATAAGAGGAAAGGGGAAAATGTGGAAATTGTGACGGAAGGCTAAGATGATGAAGGAAGGACTTGGAAGAAAAAACCCCAGAGGAGTCCCCCATCCAAGTCCGAGAATCGTCCCTAGGGACGAGAAGCCTAGTGTGGAGGACACCCAGGAGGGAAACGAGTTCCTCCATTTCTATATCCCTGGGTGGTCGCCGAAAGTGTAGGTTCCAGGAACCACCAACTTTTGAGTAAAAATCAGCCACAGGCGCCCCGTGAAGAGAGGACAAACGATAAACCCGCGGATATGTAGAAGAGAAAGTAGTTTCCCCATTCCACACATCTTCCCAGAACTGAACCCGTTGACCATTACCCACGTTATACCTGACCAGGGGAAAGAATAAGGACGATACCTGGGAAACGAACTTCCAAGGGCAAGCATGGGAGATAGTGGAGCTGGCTCGGATGTCCCACCCATTATGCTGAAGGCCGTACTTGCTTCTGATAACTCGGTGCCATAGGGAGTCAGATTCTAGGGGAAAACGCCATAACCACTTACCCAATAGCGAAATGTTCTTGGACACCAACCTACCAAAACCCAAGCCCCCTTCAATTTTCGGCCGGCAAACATGGTCCCAACTAACCAGGTGATCCCTCTTACCCTCTCCAACCCCCGACCAAAGAAAGTCCCTCATCATCCTCTCAATCCTATTAGCTAACCCAACAGGACTTTTAAAAAGGGAAAGGTAGTAAAGAGGGATGCTAGCTAGGCAGGAATGTAGAATAGTGATCCTCCCCCCCAACGAGAAATATACCCCTTTCCAACCATCTAGACGCTTAGCCACTCTAGACACCACCGGTTCCCAAAAGGAAGCCGATCTGGGATTACCTCCGAGGGGCACCCCCAAATAAGTAAGCGGCCACTGCTGAACCTGACAACCCACTAGACCAGCCAGGGAAGTCAGAACATCTTCCCCCACGTTGACCCCCGTCAAACTACACTTAGACAAATTAATTCGCATCCCCGACACAACCTCAAAAACTTGTAAGAGCGTGAGTACCCTCTTAAAACCTTCGGCTTCAGCCGACAGGAAGAGGATCGTATCATCGGCAAACTGCAGGTGGGAAACACAAACCCTTTCCCGACCCACCCGGAAACCTTCAACAAGCCCCCGCTCCACTCCCCTATCCAACATTCGGCCAAGAACATCAACGACTAGGGTGAATAGAAAAGGGGACAGGGGATCCCCCTGGCGCAAACCACGTGACGAAGTGAACCAGTCACGAGCCGCCCCATTAACAAGGACAGAAAAACTAGCGTTGGACAAACAACCCCTTATCCAGGAGCGCCAACGCCCCCCAAAGCCCTTCCTATCTAGGACGCGATCCAAAAAACCCCAACTAACCCGATCATAAGCTTTCTCAAAGTCCACCTTAAAAACAATCCCAGAGTGGTTATTCCGGCGAGCACCATCAACCACCTCATTAGCAACCAAAGCTGCATCAATGATCTGGCGACCCTCCACAAAAGCGCTCTAGGCAACCGAGATAGTCCCAGTCAAAACCGCCCCAAGTCTAATAGACAGGACCTTCGTCAAAATCTTATAGACGCTGGTGACTAAACTAATAGGCCTAAAATCCCTCACCTTAATCGACCGATCCTTCTTAGGGACGAGGGTGATAAAATTAGAGTTCATACTCTTCCCGACCACCCCTGTGTCATGAAACTCAGTAAAAACCCCCAGCAGATCCTCCTTGATGACCTCCCAGTAATCCTGGTAATAGGCCATAGTGAATCCATCCGGCCCCGGGGACTTCTCTCGATCCATCCCAAACACCGCAGCCCGTATCTCCTCTAACTCAAAAGGGCGCTCAAGCCAATCCCGAAGCAATGGCGTAATAGGTGACCACTCAACTCCCTCCAACATCGGTCTATCAATCACTTCTTCCTCAAAAAGACCCTTGTAAAAAGCTGTAATCTCATCACTAATCCTATTCACATCAGTCACACGCTCACCAACATCAGTCTCCAACTCCCGCACAAAACTCCTCCTCCGCTTCCCATTAACCACTTTAAAGAACAACCTAGAACTCACATCCCCCTCCTTCGCCCATCTCCCCTTCATCTTCTGACGCTGACTCTGCCTCTCCTTAAGCAAAACCTCCTCTAGACTATTCTTCAAATCAACACTCTTCCTCAGCAACCCCTCAACATGGCCCTCCTCGCTCAAGGCCCGATCCGTCACCAAAATCTCCTTAAGAATTTCTCCCTTTCGCACCCGCACGTCTCCAAACGTCTCCTTATTCCAAACTTTCAAACGTTCCTTAACAAACCTCAACCTCCTCATGAAACAGTACCCCCTCCATCCCTCAACCTCACACTCCGCCCACCAATCCCGAATCTTAGCCCCAAACTCCGCGTGGGAGCACCACATATTCTCAAAGCGGAAAGGGGTCGGGCCCCACTGGATGGGGGCAGAATGTAAGACAAGGGGAAAATGATCAGAACACGAACGGGGCAGGATCTCCTGTACCAAAGATGGAAACTCATCCTCAAACTCATTCGTAACAAGGAACCTATCGATCCGAGAGGCTACATCCCGCCTCCCGCTCACACCCCAAGTAAACTGAGCATTACCGAGAGGCAAATCGCGGAGGGCAGTCTCCCTGATAAAGGAGTCAAACTCAATCATACCCCCGGTCAACCCCCTACCACGCCGTTCCCCCGCGTGACGAATCACATTAAAGTCACCCCCAATAACCCATCTAGGGGAACATAGACCAGCAAGAGCCGCCAACTCCTCCCAAAACGACTCCCGGTCAGCAACCCCACACGGGCCATAAACAGAAGACACCCACCAATCACCCCTCCCCCGAACACTCAACAGAACCGACACAGTAAAATGCCCAAAATGAGACTCGACTCGAGTCGCAAAACGGGTATCCCAAGCAATAAGAATACCCCCCGACGCTCCTACAGAAGGCAACCAAACCCAATCCTTAGACCCTGCCTCCCATAGGCTTCGAACAAAAAAAGAATCCACTCCCTCAACCTTTGTCTCCTGAAACATTACCACATCCGGAGACGCCCGACGGACAACTTCCTGCACTAGACTACGCTTCCCTACCATCCCCAGACCATTGACATTCCAACTCAAAATCTTCATCTAAAACCACCAATACCCCTAGACCTACGACTCCCCCCTTCCCCATAATTAAGGGTCGTCTCAAGACCCCGAAGCTCCCTAATACCAACCCTGTTTCTCCGAGAAGGAGGTCCCCTCGGAGACACCTGAACATTAGCTACCTGACCTGACTTACCAACAACCCGAAAATCAAGATCACGAAGAAGAGCCTGAGGGTTCCGGTCGTCCCTCCCACCCGCCAATGGTGGGATGGTCACAACCGTCCCCCCGGACTCTGACTCCCCATGGCACAACGGAGCAACAGAACCTTCCGGCGCTATCGACAGAACTGGCGTTACGCCTCGCCGAACATCTCCATCTCCCCCACTTGCACCTGAAAAAACGTTAGCAGATAACATCTGGTCAGCAATAGAACAAGCAGGAGCTTTTTGGGGAGTAGCAACAAAAAGAGAATAAAAGGGTAAAGGGGAAAAGGAAGTAGAAAGGTCCTCCTGGGCACGCGCCCTGGTATCCTCGGCACAAGACAAAGGAACACTGTAAATGGGCTCCGAACTCTGTTGCGTCGTCACATCCCGACCCCTCTCAGCATAAAACAAATTCACCTCCTCAATCTCCTCCACCTCCTTATCCTCAAACTCCCTTTACCTACTCAAAAGTAAATCCTCGTCACCATCCATCGACCCAAGAAGATCATCCTCATCATCATCATCCAAAATTGATTCCCAGTAGGAGGATCCCCCCTGGGTCCTGTTAAAATCGAAAACAGGTTCCCCACAAAAGTCCCTTTGTAACCTCGCCTGAGACTCAGCTACAGGACCTTCACCTTTACCCGCTTGCTGAACTCGTGCCCCAACCTCCGCAAGCCAGGTACCAACCTGACACAGTTCTCTGAGAAAACCCCCTCTCCAAAGCGGAGAAGAGGCTACATCAGCCCGTGTCAACTGCCCACGATCCACCAAGCCACTGTTCTGCTTCACCCCCTCTGACCCCCTAATGGCAGCCACACCCCCGCCACCAGGAGACGACCCAGTAGTACCCTCCCCGCAGACGGGCCCAGAAGCCACCACTGGCTCGCCGGCATTAGAAGTAATTGACGGTCCAGCACCCTCCTCGATCACCGGCAACTCAGCCATCGGACCCACCGCAACAGCACCCTCCTCCACCGACCCAACCTCGACAACCGGCAGCTCAGCCGGCGAAACCACCGCAACAGCTCCCACCCCCGAGCTCGCTACGCCACTATTCCGATCTCGCCGAACCCAGGTAGGCCCACTACGGGCTTCGCCGGTCTTTTCCGCCATCGTAGCCACCTGCCGTGACACTGAACTCACCGGTCGTGGTGGCCGGCGACCACCGGCGCTCTGTCCGGCAGAGCCAACCGCGGTCGAACCTTCGCGAATAATCCCCAAGCTTCTTCGTCCACCTTTCGAATTGGGCCCCCCTCCTAACCAATGGAACACTGACCCAACACCCCTTTCTAATCGTTGGGTGGGCTGAACATAATTAGTTCCAAATGGCCCAGCACCTTTTGCATGTGGGACGGGCTGTAAGAAGGTATTATAATTATTTCGAGATAAATGATTCTTATACTTATTTCGAGATCCACTAGTGCCTGGCCCAAGTCTATTAAAAACAGGCCTAGAGCTGTTAGTATAAACTCTAGTATCCTGGGCCTGATTTCCTGGCCCAAGTCTATTAAAAACAGACCTGCCTCCAACATAAGAAAACCCACGTGACTGTAAATTGTCCCTATTAACTCGGTCAACTCCCACATAACTCTGGCGAGAATCACGCACAAAATCCTCTCGCCTGCCAAAATTATCGCGACCGTTACCAAGGTTCAAGCGCTGCACCTGCTGGCTCTCCCACCTCCGATCAGAAACATGCGCCTGACCACCATTAACAGGCCTCCTCTCCGGTGGCCCTACCCGCCCAGAAACACCCTCTCCTCTGGTCACCCCAGCGTACTCGCCCTCCCTGCCATTCCAATTAATTTCTGTAGACCCGCACTTCAGACAGCAGGGAACACGAGGAGGGACACAGGGTAGGTGGCCTGGGTGGCGTACCTGTGCTCGGATCTCCTGAACTCTCCGGATTGCATCCATCATAGCCGACCATCCCTTACTCTGTTTGTCCTCTGGAACTCTAATTGACACTGGTCGATCATCATAAGGTATCCTTTCAAACAAGAAGAAACGACCTCCATTGTTCTCCGCAATTCGAAGAACCAAGATATACCCCTGACCCACAAACTTCCGTAGCCACAGATCAGGAGCCTCACCCTTCCACAAAGATAGTGCTGACTTCGCCCACCATTGAAACTCATCCTTCTTCATCCTGATTTCAAACCTCTTCGTCCTTGCCATCTCTGTGAAACGAAAATAATAACCATCAAACTGTAGAGAGAATGATTTCCTCTCTGCTACAAAACGAGTAGCCATAATTGAGTAACAACACCAAAAAGATAAAGATTTGAAATTTAAAACTAAAATTAAGATGTTTAGAAGGCTCCCAGAGCCCCCCCACCACCGGTGGGAAGGTGGTTCCCCGGTGGCCTACTAAACACCGAACTCTCTCTCTCTCTCATTCTCTCTCTAAAATTTCTTAACTCCCGCTAAAGTCTTAGCTAGTTGGTAACGAAAATCTTCACCCATAGTCCACATGATATGTTTTGTTCTGGTTACATTAGCCTGTACGACTAATTAAACATCAGAGTACAGCTCTGGTTTCTTAACCATCCCAACAACCAAAACCACACTTCACCAAGCATTAGGGAAATCTAAGCTTACCCTCTTAGGTATCATCAGATACTATGAGTGACACTGAACTATCCTCCAGCTGAGCCAGATTTCTACATAGGACCTTTATGGGTTAAATTACAAAAGAAGTCAGCCATCTGCAAATTAGTTTCAGCTCTAGCACAAACATGTGCAGCTATCTTCCTAACCGAGGAATAGTTTGCTTTTTCTTCTGAAATGTTCTCTGATTCCCTTCCAAGTTTCCATCCATATAGAATATACAGCTTAAGCATCTATAGCTTTAAGGGCCTATGCCTTCTTGCTCATGCCATTCACCTGTTTTGAGAGCCATTCTGTCTCCCTTGGTCCATAGACTACCTCTGAAAGCCTATCCAACACAATATCCTCATCCAAATTTGGCAAGGAAAACCAAAAGAAAACAGCAAGGAGAGATGGATTCATTCATCTGTTTATAGAGAATACAAATAGGATCGCATTGAACACCCCGGCTTAGAAGTCTTCCATTGTATTCAGCCTCTGATGTAATGCTACTCAGCGTATAAATACAGATTTTGGGGTTGCCATCTTAGCACATTCAATAAACTTCCAGGGGACATACATCTCGACCTCTGAGCTTTTTTCATATCTGCTGAATAGATGTTGCAGCAACACCTGTTACAAAGTGCCATAAATCAAACCGAGAGACACCCTCTATAGCCTAAAGACCTCCCTTACCATTCAAGATGCGACACCTGTGCAGAGAGGAGAGGGTGACCTATTAAATGAAAGGCATGAATCCATGTAACCCACAACCTATCCACTCCCTTGTTTCATAATTAAATAACTAAATAACAAGGGATTGGTGTATTGCATATATGCAGTCACTTTTGGTAGTGGATATCCAGAAATTCCGATATGCTTTTGCCTATTTCCCCTCCTTAACATCCACAAAACCATGCTAAAAGTATCAAATAACCCCGTTTGGAGGACAAGTTGCACCGACTTAATCTATAAAATTCACAGGCCGAAGAAGAGCAAGAGCAAGATCTTCTTCCTTCTTTCCATTTATCCAAGTATAGCTTCATGAGACTTCCGAGAAGCTCGAGATCACAGCTTGTATGCCATCTGACATGATAACCAACTCTAGAGTCTCTTTGATACCCTTCTTTAAGTTCGGTCACCACTTCCAAATGGTCACATTCACAATAATTTTCAGAAACCCAATGAACAAGATGAGATAGCAGCAACATAATATCAAATTAGCCTATGCTGACACCTGTACATCTTTAAATGCTTAACTGCTGCAAACACCACTTTGCATTCCTCTTCTCTCCCAGCAACACCAAACCTGACTCTCACATCACAGAAAGTTGATGCAACTGCCCCTTCTTCATTGTGTGCCCAGAACTCCTCAGTATAGGGAGAAAGCTCAATGAATTCAGTATGCATATTTCTAGGCATTTCCATAATATTTTTCTTTGACATGGCAAGAGATTCAGCAAATAATTCGTCCTTATATTTGTGCTAAACAAAATCAATCAGTTGATGCAAGTTACTTCTCCCTAAAGCCAAAAGCCAAAACAGCACCTAAAAACATTTTCTGTCTGTCTATCAACATAGTTGCAGTTAAATTATCAAAAAAAGAAAACATAGTTGCAGTTGAATATCTAATAATTGACTAGTTAAGCATAACCCTTTAAGAAGCAACAACTGAAAATTTAGCTAACCAAGAACATGAATTGAAACGAGTTGTTCTTGTGCCTAATGAAACATGCAAAAAGGGAGCTGAAACATGAAATAAGGGGAGGAAAGGTAGGAGGTAAAAAGACTCGGTCATGAGAAATGACTGAATAACTGATTCTTCATATATGTGCATGCACAACAGGAATGCAATGAAGAAGTATCCTAGGAGATCACAACAAACATATAACCTAGATGATCAAAGATCCACACGGTAACAGCTGCTTACTTGATTCTGGACAATATTATTTGTGCATATTACGGGTGTAGCAAAGAGGAAAACCCTAGTGTAGACCCATCTACGATCTACTTAAACATAATGAGGATTGAAGCAATGGAGCTGTACTATGGTACACAGTAAATGTCCAAGCATGCCATTTTAAAATGTCATACTGTCACAACCTAGTAACCTTCATGTGTTTGTTTAAAAGTTACTACCACTTTGGGCATCTTAAGCACCTGTGATCTCATACATGCTATGTTGTGCCACAAATTATTAGATGCATGTACAACTCTTTTCTGAAGCAGAAAAACAAGACTGCAAATATTTTATACTTTCTGCATGGAAAGCTGTTTTTGCTGGAGATGATGCTTTTTTTATTTTTTTTTTGGGGGGGGGGGGGGGTGGGGGGTTATTTAAGGACCTAACTTTGATGACGCATGAGTCACCAATTTCCGGCCATAGTCATAGATTATGATGCTTTTGGATCAATCTAAAATGTTGAAGAATGAGAAAGGCT
This sequence comes from Tetragonia tetragonoides, assembly GCA_038025085.1. Classification (NCBI taxonomy): domain Eukaryota; kingdom Viridiplantae; phylum Streptophyta; class Magnoliopsida; order Caryophyllales; family Aizoaceae; genus Tetragonia; species Tetragonia tetragonoides. The sequence goes on along the minus strand of CM076151.1, from coordinate 34,422,347 downwards.
GCTTGCTGGTTTGAAGTAAGACACTATTTAAATTTATGCCAAAGAATACAATGACGTGCAGAAGAGTTTGCGTGAATTCAAACAAATGCATTACCTCTCATCATAATTGGGCCCCGAAGCCAAATTTCACCCTGTTGCTTAGGAGGAAGAGGCTTCAAAGTATCTACTTTAACTATCTGAGCCTCAACACCTGAAACCAACATTCCAGTTGAGCCAGAATGTCGACTACCAAGTCTTGGGTGCTCTAGAGAGACGACACCACAAGTTTCTGTCATTCCATATCCTTGAAATCACAATTAGCATCGGAATCAGGAAAGAGTTACCCTGTTTTCAGTAGGAACCAGTAATTTACCAGACATTAGGCCAGGGAAGACATAAAACGTATAAGAGAATGATTACTGTCAAACTCAAAGTAACAAGTTGAGATTCTATACTCCAGCTCCATTAAATATTCTCTCGAGTACTATCATGGATTTGAGGGAGTTCTATAACTTATTAAAATAACTTGATATAACACAGAGCTAATTAGGTACTGCAACAGATAAAAGACACTGCAAATTGAAGTAAACAGGAATACAGGAATATTAACAGTGGTTTCGCAGAATGTTTAGATCGAGAAACTGCAAATGGATCTTTATCAACAGACTTTTTACTCTACCATTGGGAAGATAATGATCCCAGTGAAATCAAAGGATATCATGGACAGCGAAGAAAACAAAATTGTATTATTCTAATTTCTATAGGAAAGTTTCACATGGATAAGTCACTTGCATCTTTCCTCAGAGCACTAAACAATGTATATGAAGCTACTTAACAATGCTGAAAAACACATCATATTCATTTGGGTAGCATGTAACAATAAGCAGCACTAAAGTTCATAAAGATGTAATCTAAGGAACTTAGCTTATAAATACTTACCTGCATAATTAGAGCGTGAGGCAAGTTTTGGCACACTCTACCATCAACTCCTTCCCTAGAGGCGCAGCCCCAGAACCAATTTGCTTCAAAGATGAAAGGTCATACTTCTTTACAAGACTGTGCTTAGCTAATGCCAGGACAATCGGTGGCGCTATCCACAAGTAGGTAACTCTATGCTTCTGTATAGCCTTCAACATCAATTCAAAATCAAACTTGCCAGTTGCCACAACCGCATTACCATATTGCAGCTGACCATACAAGATCACAGCCAGACCAAACACATGAAACATAGGAAGCACACAGATAAACACATTGTGCTTCTCGCCCTCGGATGTTTGATCACCTGTTGCTGCAAATGAGGAAGCAATGAAATTTCCATGACTTAGCACCACACCCTTACTTAGACCTGTTGTGCCAGACGAATACAATAGGGCAGCAGTGTCAGTTTGCTTGATTGAAACCAATGGCGAATCTGTTGCTGACCCATTAACCAAATCAGGGAAATAAACAACTTTTGAATCAGACACAATGTTCTTGTTGACTTTAGATCCCAAAATTACAACAGGCAAATTAAAACCCTTCACTTTGTCCCACAATTCTGGGACAGTGACAATCCACTTGGGTTTGCAATCAACCACTTGTTTAGTTATCTCAGAGACTGTATAGAGAGGATTAACAGTGCTTGCAATAGCACCAGTGGCAACAATACCCAGAAATGTAATAGGGTATTGGATTGAATTAGGGGCCAAAATAAGAACAACATCCCCTTTTTCAATACCCAGATGGGTAAAACTATGGGAGAGGTTAGCAACCATGGATTTTAACTGAACAAAATTCAGGGTTTCCCCAGATTCAGAATCAATCAGAGCAGGTTTATCAGGGTAAGAAGAGATGTTTCTGAAGAGAAATGTGACCATGGAGAGATTGGGGTTTGTGGGTATGACTTGAAATGGCCTAAGTGACCTGTAAATGCCATCAGGGCCATACCCAGAACTCTCCATGGATGAAAAAGAAAGAATTTGGAGAGAGAATTTCTGGACTGTGGAATACCTTCAAGTTCTGGCAAGGTTCCAACAGTTTAGATAGAGTGAAATCAGGATAAAGGAGCAAATGGGGTTATGATTGTGAAAGCAAATTATTAGTTGGTTCTTTAAATTGCTCTTGATGATGCACATGAATTTAGTTGTACCATTACTATATTAGATAGCTATTTTCATGAATGGTCCAATCATATCATATCTATATATTATGCATACAATTTCCTTTTGAAGTTAGCAAATGGGGTTATTATGATTGTGAAAGCAAACTAAAAAAAAGTTGGTATTTCCTTAAATTGTTCTTGATGAGGCACATGATTTTAGTTTTATGATTACTATATTATGCATACATGACACCGAATTTTCAACAATTTAACTTCAGTGGTAGAGTTTTTTTTAAATGTACTATTGCCGTCCATGTGCCAAATTGCCAAAGATTTTTTGGTATAATATATGAGCGGCAAATGCAAATTTAAACACAAAAATTGTATAATCAATGACAAACTCAATTGGATTTCAACAAGGCAATTCAATAGAACAAAAACTAGATGAGAGCAATTTAGAAATAGAAAGTTACCTGATCGAGCTCTGAAGCCGTTGGTCCACTGTGGACACAGGAGCTAGGTGAGAGAATGGTGCGCAGAATTCTACAACATGGTGAGGAATTGAGGATCTGAAAGTGATGACGACACCTGATTTTTTTTATGCTTTTCTTTTTTAATTGGACCTTGTTAAGTGTTAACTAATGACCCTGGACCTGGTCGCTCAAAAAAAAAAAAAATGACCTTGAACCTGGAGTTGGTGGTGGATCTAAAAAACAAATAATATGGGTGCCAAAACTGAATTATTGAATAATATGAATACCAAAACTAAATTGTTAGGGATTTTAGCAATAATTTCAAAAACAATTCCAAAAATTAGTGTATCTTAGAAAAATTTTCCAAAAAAAACTAGTTGCCCCGGACCCCATACTGGATCCGCCCCTGCTTGGAGTCTTGGACCCTAGTGATATAAGCCTATAATTCTAGTCACGTGCCTAGCTTGTGCATAGTTAAATAACAGAATAGCTAGGTTGTTATAATCTGACGTGGCCTAGGTTGTTAGAGCTGTCAGAGAATTAGTTAGCACAGTGGCTATAAATAGCTTAGATATCTGATGTAATAAATATCCAATCATAAATCAAATACACTTCTCTCTTTCTCTCTCTACTCTCTCTATATTTCAGCCATTGCTGAGTTCTTGGTAGTTCATTCATTCGATCATCTTCTCTGTCATGTTGATCTTATAGAACTACTGCTATTCTTCGGATTCTTGTTAATTCCTAGAATAGGTGTTAACATTTTGGTATCAGATCAATTTCTGGGCCAAATTCGTGGTTGATTCTCAAAACCCAGAAAAAGGGTTCATCAATTTCTTGAAATTCAATTACTGGTTTCGCCAGTGATTAAGCTCAAACAAATTCCAATTTATGGAATTATAAACACAAATTTTCACTTCTTTTTCGACTGAATTGGATTGTTTGCCTTCAATCAGTCTAGCTCCCTCGAGAATCAACCATTTCCAATCTCTATGGGTGTATCTGAGAACACTCGAGCATCTGGAAAAAAAAAATGGAAGAATTTATGAAAGGAATACAGAGTTCTTGGTCTGAATTTTAGACTGCTCAGCAAAAGGGGAATGAGGAATTGTTGCAGAAAATTAGTGAGCAACAAGGTATTCTCAAGAATGATACAATGAAGGCTTGTTCTGATCTTGAGCAGCTGGTAACTGGGTTAAGTGCTCAAGTATTGCAATTGGCTTCTGTGCAAGGAAATGTTGGCTCTCAATCAGGTACTTCTCATAATCAAACCTTTTCTAGAGTTGGTAGGGTTGATTTTCCAAAATTCAGTGGTGAGGATGTTCAAGGTTGGATTTATAGGTGTGAGCAATTTTTTGATGTGGATAGTACTAATAAATTGATTAAAATTAAGTTGGCTTCAATTCATTTGGAGGGTAAAGCTCTCTTATGGCATCAATCACAGGTTAAGACTAAACCAGTAGGTATGGTTTAATTGGGAGGCTTATAAAACTGCAATTGTAGCTAGGTTCAGTGCACAGCCTTATGATGATCCTATGTCAGAATTAATGCAGCTTAAACATACTAATTCAGTTGAGCAATACCAAGATAAATTTGATGGAATCTTGACAAGATTGGATTTATCTACTGCCCATGCTATTAGTTGTTTTGTAAGTGGTCTTCAAACTGATATTCAGAACACTGTGAGAATGTTTAAGCCCCAAACCTTACATGATGCTTATTGTCTTGCAAAATTACAAGAAGCTACCTTAGCTTCTCTGAACAAGAAAAATAAACCCATTTTTGACAAACCCCCAACCAGTTACAACTCTAAACCACCACAAACAGCCAACTACAGCCAAAGAGCCACCTATACACCATCAAACAGAACCTATCCTAACCATTATTCCAATTCTCACAGAAATAATAGACCTAGGAAATACTTGAGTCTTCAGGAAATGGAGGAAAAAAGAGCCAAAAATCTATGTTTCTTCTGTGATGAGAAGTACACAGTAGGACACAAGTGCACAAGACAGGTTTATAGGTTGGAAATTATTGATGATGAAGAAGATATAGGGGACAATCCTAGGGATTGTGAAGAGGAAACAGAGGAGGGTATTGTGGAAAAAAATACAGATGTAATGGGAGTTCCTCAAATTTTCCTAAATGCCTTAACTGGTATTACTTCCTATCAGACTATGAGAATGACTGGGAGGTGCAAAAGGGTTGCATTACACATTTCGATAGATTCAGGAAGCACTCATAACTTTCTGGACCTCACAACAGCTAAGCAATTAGGGTGTCCAGTTCAACCTAGTTATCCTTTGCAAGTGGCTGTAGCAAATGGGAAGAGTTTGACCTGTAAATCTGTGTATAAAGGGTTCACTTGGCAGCTGCAAGGTCAGAGTTTCACTGCAGATGTAATGTTGTTGCCACTACAGACTTGTGAAATGATCTTGGGTATCCAATGGCTGGCTACTTTGGGTCCTGTTCTATGGGATTTTCAGCAACTCAAGATGGAGTTTAGCACCCATGGGAAGAAACATGTCCTTAGGGGATCTGCTTCAGGGGAAGTACAGTGGTTAGAAGGGAAAAAAATGGAGAAGTTGAGGAATGGAGGGGCTGAATTGTTTGCTATACAGCTCTCAAATGACAATAACCAAATACAAATAACCACCATCCTGACCTAACCTCTCCACTGCAGGAATATTCTGATATTTTTGCAGAACCTAAATTATTACCCCCTTATAGAACCCATGATCATCAAATTATCCTCAAAGAGGGTACCTCTCCAATAAATGTAAGACCCTATAGATACCCTGCCCTTCAAAAAGATGCAATTGAGAAAATTACCAAGGAAATGCTTGACAGTGGAGTGATAAGGGATAGTCAAAGTCCTTACTCTTCACCTATTGTTCTTGTGAAGAAGAAAGATGGAACATGGAGGTTGTGTGTTGACTATAGAGAGCTCAACAAATATACTATCAAGGACAAATTTCCTATTCCAGTTATAGAGGAACTTTTAGATGAGTTGCATGGTGCTACAATTTTTTCAAAAATTGATTTGAGGTCTGATTATTGGCAGATAAGGATGAAACCAGATGATGTAGCCAAGACTGCATTCATAACTCATGAAGGCCATTATGAGTTTCTAGTGATGCCTTTTGGCCTCACTAATGCCCCCTCAACCTTCGAGAGTTTGATGAACCATATTTTTAAACCATATTTGAGGAATTTCATCTTGGTTTTCTTTGATGACATTCTCATGTATAGTCAAAATCTCAGCCAACACCTCAAGCACCTACAATTAACCCTAGACATTTTGAGAGCAAATACTCTTTTTGCTAAAATGAGTAAATGTAGCTTTGGGGTACCTGAAGTAGATTACTTGGGCCATATTATCTCTGCTGCAGGGGTAGCAACAAACCCCCAGAAGATTCAGGCCATGAGCAACTAGCCTGTGCCAAGATCTGTTAAGGAACTGAGAGGGTTCCTAGGTCTTTGTGGTTATTACAGAAAATTTATAAGGTACTATAGAGTGATAAGCAAACCCTTGACAAATCTTTTGAAAAAAGATTCCTTTCAATGGGGACAAGAATCTCAGACAGCCTTTGAAGAACTGAAGAAGGCAATGAGCATAGCACCCGTATTGACAATGCCAGATTTTACAAAAGAATTTGTTGTGGAGACTGATGCTTCTGGGTCAGGCATTGGGGCTGTTTTGATGCAAGAAGGACATCCTATTTGTTATATCAGCAGGGCCCTGGCTCCCAAGCATCTCAGCTTGTCTGCCTATGAAAAGGAATTAATGGCAGTAGTATTGGCTGTGGAAAAATGAAAGCCCTACTTAACTGGCAGGCATTTCACTATTAGGACTGACCATTTCAGTCTCAAGTATATCCTTGAACAAAAGATTTCTACTGCTTTTCAAAGCAAATGGCTACCTAAGCTCATTGGCTTAGACTATGATATTTTGTATAGAAAAGGCAAGGAGAACCTGGCAGCAGATGCACTATCCAGGGTCAATCATGCTACAATTCTGAGCATGGTACTTACTCAAATTAATACTGATTTGTTAGAAAAGATTAAAGCCAGCTGGGTTTCTGATGCAAAAATTAAGGAGCTGATTGTGCAGATACAACAGGATCCTAGTTCTACACCCAAGTTTACATATGATCAGTCCTTTTGAAGAGGAATGGGAAGTTAGTGATTGGTGATGATAACTTTCTGAGACAACATATACTAGGTCTCTTGCATAGTTCACCATTAGGTGGTCATTCTGGAGTGGATGCAACCATGAAAAGAATTACACAGCTGTTTTATTGGAAGGGACTTAAAGGAAATGTCAGGCAGTTTGTGAGGGAATGTGGAGTTTGCCAGCAGTTTAAACCAATATTACAGTCTCCAGATGGACTTTTGCAACCTTTGCCACTACCTGGAGCTGTATGGGAGATATTTCTATGGATTTCATAGAGGGCCTTCCTGTATCACAAGGCAAAAATGTGCTACTAGTGGTAGTAGACAGATTGAGCAAGTATGCTCACTTCCTGACATTATCTCATCCTTACACTGCTGCATCAGTAGCTCAGGCATTCTTTGAGAATGTATTCAAGCTACATGGTCTCCCAAGAAGCATAGTGACTGACAGAGACAGAGTATTTCTCAGTTTATTTTGGCAGGAGCTATTCAGGCTCATGAAGGTAGAGCTACACATGTCTACAGCTTACCACCCACAGACAGATGGGCAAACTGAAGTGGTAAACAGGTGCCTAGAAACCTATTTGAGGTGTATGACAGGAGAAAAGCCTAAGGAATGGAGTTCTTGGGTTCCCCTTGCTGAATGGTGGTATAATACCACCTTTCACACATCTATTGGTACAACTCCCTTTGAAGTAGTATATGGTCAGCCACCTACATTACACATACCCTATGTAATTGGTGATAGTAATGTTGAGGCTATTGACAGAAGTCTTGCAGCAAGGGAGGAATGTATTGCAATGCTGAAGTTCCATCTCACTAGAGCTCAACAAAGAATGAAAGCTCAAGCAGATAAACACAGGACTGACAAGGAATTTGCTGTAGGAGACTTGACCTATGTAAAGCTGCAACCATACAGGCAAATCTCAGTGGCTTACAGATCTTGCAATAAACTGGCTCCAAGGTACTTTGGGCCATTTCCTATACTGGCTAGGGTGGGTAAGGTGGCCTACAGATTGGCACTACCCTCTGGGTCCAAAATCCATCCTGTTTTCCACATTTCTCAGCTGAAGTTACATGTGGGAAAAAGTCCTGTTACTAATACCTTACCTGATCTCAATGATCTTGGGCAATTGAATGCTGAACCTGTTGCAATCTTGGCTAGGAAATTGATTAAAAAGGGAAATAGGGCTGTGGTTTATATTTTGATCCAATGGTCCAATGCGCTGCTACAGATGCTACCTGGGAGTCCTATGAAGACATTGAAAGGAGGTTTCCAGATTTTAAACTAGATGCTTGAGGACAAGCTTTTTGTAAGAGGGGTGGATTGATATAAGCCTATAATTCTAGTCACGTGCATAGCTTGTGCATAGTTAAATAACAGAATAGCTAGGTTGTTATAATCTGACGTGGCCTAGGTTGTTAGAGTTGTCAGAGAGTTAGTTAGCACAGTGGCTATAAATAGCTTAGATATCTGATGTAATAAATATCCAATCATAAATCAAATACACTTCTCTCTTTCTCTCTCTACTCTCTCTATATTTCAGCCATTGCTGAGTTCTTGGTAGTTCATTCATTCGATCATCTTCTCTGTCATGTTGATCCTATAGAACTACTGCTATTCTTCGGATTCTTGTTAATTCCTAGAATAGGTGTTAACACCTGGTCGATTAATGGAGTAACATCTTTGCTAAACGCCACAAAAAAAAAAAATGCTAAACTCCATCATTAATAATCCTATAATATTTTTAACTGTTGTTGTGAAAGTCTTACAAGTTTTATTTTCCTTTCTCTGTGACGTAGCAAAATGGGCAATAAACAAACGAAAATAGTGTTATGTGTACTCAGTCTCATCTCACCAATAGGGTGCAAACTGCACCTACCAATTAGAACAAACTAACAAACACTATACATTTGTAAAAGAAATAAAGAAAATCATTTAAAGAAATTAAATTTTCTTTAAAAGTGCATGTGTAGTTGTTCAAGGTGAGGTTGCATGTAGCACTCCTCAAAGACTCGAAATGATAGGGTACTAATATCACATTCTGAGCGGCCTATGTTTGATAACAGATGCTAGGGTAATACTTGGTGTAGTTGCTTGTAGAAATTTACGTTTGCACCGATGAAAATGAAACACTTTCGAACACAACCCAAATGCCAGCCCAGAGATCAGTATTCACATAATACACCATCTGTAGCTTACCATTCAAGCATTCAGTAGATCGAGAATCGATAGACTTTAGAAGTCGCATGTTGGAGCCTGTATACTGGAGCTCAAGTGTCCGGGAATTAATAATGTGTTAAGGCAATCAACGAAAAGTTGTAGGCTAACCCATATTGGGGACGTGTTTTAGCAGTGTACTCGTACGTACTCCAAAAAGACTCTTGCTTGAAGGCAACCAGTCTCTTCTACAATCAAAATGGCGCCATGTTCTGATAGTTTCACCAACGCCTTGATGGAGTCTACATTCAGCAAACGGAGCTGAGGGCATCGACCAATCGAACATGCCTTGAACGTTGTTGAGCTGACACACAAAATCAGCATTGCATCTATTGATGCAGAACTCATTTGTACTTGGATATCAGATCCTTATATTTACATGGATGAATGGGTTCTTTTGGCTCCTCTTGACAGGTGAAGACTGAAGGTCCGGAGCAGAAATCTCTTTTCTGGTTTTCCATTTTCATTTATATTTCAAATTTCTAGTTTTGTCCTGTGTCTGAACATAACAATACACAAAAAAACTCCAATATGATCAAATTTATAGACTTGAAATATCATTTGTAAGGAGATAAATGCTGTCTATAGATTCTCATAAAGACGGTCTTCATGTACTGGTTCACAACATGCCAAATACAGCAAACTGATTATACATATCCATATACATGCCAAATATAAATGTGTGTGTGTTTACTTGCAAAACAGGAATGAAATTTAACAATTAAAAACACAGCTCAAGAGAAGCAACTCAAGAGCTGCAGTAGCTCATTGTCAGTGTTTTACTAAAAAGTCCTCTAAAGCTTTCAAATAAGAAACCATAGCTGCAGTTGACCGTGCCTGAAGATCGTAAACACCTTATAACTTAGATCGTGATAACTCAATGAGCACACGTCTGAGGACCTTTCCTGCAGGTGACTTTGGGATACTGCTTATAAACGTCACCTTCCTCAACCTCTTGTAAGGTGCAACCTGCAACAGTGTTGAGCAAATCATTATGATTTCACAGTGATTGGAAACCATTTTCATTTTGATCATATTTTTTGAATGTGATTATGTCCAAACAAAGGAAAATTAAATTATAATTTGTTGCCTGAATTTTTTCTTTTAACATTTACCTGATCTGCGACAAACTTTATGATATCCTCTTCCTTCAGCGAACTTTTAGGTGATCGAACCACATAAGCAATTGGAACTTCACCTGCTTCAGCATCAGGAAAACTGCACAGGAGAAAAGAATGAAACTGTCAATAAAGTTAAAACAGGTTGGGCGTACCTAAGCTATAAGCCTATAAAAATAGGTGACAAAGTGTTTAGTTGCAGACTTACGGGATTACAGCTGCATCTAATATTTGAGGATGCGCAATAAGAATGGCTTCAAGTTCTGCTGGTGCAATCTATGAAAATATACACGGTAAACATAAAGTCGGTAATCCTTGAATATGTTAAGGATTGGCAACATAACTACAATACACTAGGGGATCTTAGCCAAGTTTTTCGTACAAATTACGTAATATTGTTATTTAATCAACTTAACAAGTGGTAAAAAATCAACAAGTTAATCATGAGACAGGTTTGAGCAAAACATTTTAGGCAAAAGCATCAGGAAACAAACATCAAGTTCTCTGGTGTTTTTTCCCAAGAAAGATACATGATTAGCAGCCTAAATAAAAGAAGGTAAGAGTCAGAGCATCTAAATCATACATCTGGGCCATAAAATAGTGTGGTAACCTGCACCTCTTCTCAGGTTCAAAACCTTGAAACAATTTTGATATAGATCAATACTTTCAACACACAATGATTTAGAATGTCCTAGTTTCCATACTTTTCTAATGCAATTTCATGCAAAACGGAATACAAGTTACTCCGGATGTGGAATACCTGAAAACCCTTGTACTTGATGAGTTCTTTAAGTCTGTCAACCACATACAACTTCCCTTCCTCATCAAAGCGGCCAAGATCTCCTGTATGCACCCACCCTTGATTATCAATAGTCAGCTCGGTGACTTCTGGATTATTGAAATAACCTGTACGTGAATATAAAGTAAGAACATCAGAAGGGACTTCCTCAGAAAATCATGCAATCGACGGTAGAAAATACACTCTGATTCCTCACTAATCATTTCAGTAATAAAAACTTAAGTAACCACTAAAACAAGCGTTCCAATCCTAACCACAGAACAGCCACAGCTCTGGTTTCTTAGTAACAAGCCCAACAACCAAAACCATTCTTCACCAAGCACCCGGGAATAGAGAGCTTACTCTCTTAGGTATCCATCATATCATGCTAAGAGGTGCATTAACTATCCCCTTGCTAATCCAGAATTATACATAGGACCACTATAGGTCAAATTACCAAAGAAGACTACCATCAGCAAATCAGTTTGAGCTCTAACACAAATATGTGCATCCAACTTCTTAACCAACAGAGCAATGATTTGCGCTTCTGAAATGTTCTGTGAATCCTTTACAGAGAAGCCTTTCCAGAGTATTCAGCCTCTGATGTAATGCTAACCAGCAATAAACACAGCATTTGGGGTAGCGGGCAGCCATGTTAGCACATACCTTAAATTTCCAGCTGACTTTCACGGATTTACCCCTGAGCTTCTTATAAATCAGCTGAATAGAGGCTGCAGCAACACCACATGTCGAGTGCCATAGATCAAACCGAGAGACATACCCTATGGCCCGAAAGATTTTCCTTTCCATCAAGGGAGCCCGTTGAGGCACATGTGCAGAAAGGAGGGGATCGGAGCACTTTCAAAAAATAGCCATGGATCCACCTAACCCGTTACTTATCTATGGCCCAGATTCATCACTAATAATTAGAAAAGCAAGTTATTGGCTTATCGCATGTTTGCTGTTCATTTTGTGTATTGGATATCAAGAGATTTTGATATTCTTTTCCCCTCCTTACCATCCACATTCCCCAAAACCATGTTTATTTATTTATTTATTATTATTCTTTTCGATAAGGCAAGAAGCCGAGGCTCAGGGAAGGGGAAAGACCCATAGACCCACAACACAACTACCACCCACAATATTAAATTGAGGGCATTGAACCCCCAACCTTGAAGTTGGAGCTGTGGCCTGTGGGTGCTCTACCACTTATGCTCTCCACAAAACCATGCTAAAACTATCAAAGTATCAAATAACCCCATTAGGAGAAAAAACACTATACCAAACATAATAAAATTCACAAGCCGAAGCAACAATAGGATCTTCTTTGTTACCATCTATCAAACCATGGCTTTATGCGACTTCCTAGAAGCTTGAGATCATAGCTCGGATATCGTGTATTACGTAACCAACTCTAAAGTCTCCTTACCCTTCTTTACTCTTAAGTTTGGCCACCACTTGCAAATTGTCACATTCCACATTCAATTCCAGGAACCCCAGTGAACAAGACGAGATAGCCCATTATACTATCGATACTAACACCGGGTTCCAATATCTTTGAAGTTGCCTAACTGCAGCAAATACCACTTAGCTTCCTCTTCTCTCCCAGAAACACGAAGGCTGACTCCCGTAAAGAAAGCCGCAACTATGTTGAGCTTTATAATACCCCTTAACTTAGGTACTCAATGCACCTGGTATAGAATGTTGGACCTCCCTACCATTTTCATTGCATGCACAGAACTCCTCAACATAGGAGAAAGCTTTTTGAATTTCAGTATGCATAATTCTATGCTTTTCCACAAAATATACTTTGACTTGGCAAAGACTGCAAGAAATTCAGTAGATTCCTTTATATTTGTGCCAAACACAATCAACCCAGTTAGTGACCAATGCAAATTTCATGCAGGTTCACTGTGGTGGGTCTGGGAGGGGTAAGGAACATAATTTGTGGCGCTGCACTTTTCTTGCGATCTATGGGTTCCTATTTTTTGGTTAAAGCACAATATTAGGATTTTCACGGGGGTGGTAGGTTACATGAGCATGTTTGGGAGTGTGTGGTGTATTTGGCATTATTTTGGGCAAAAGCGGCTGGAGCTTTCAAAGGGATTGCCCCTCACGTATGTTCTATGGCACTAGGCAGATTTGTAATAAACTTTCTCTAAATAAAAAACGGAGAAATGCAAATATCATCTCCCTAAGACCAAAAACCAAAAACAGCATCTAAATAAATCTTCAGTGTCATTCATTCAATTCAGCTGAATGTCTAGTTAATTCAACTGCAACTGAAGCATTAACTAGAGCATAATCCTAGACAATAGAGAAGCATGAGCTGAAAATTCAGCTATCCAAGAACATGAACCGAAAAGGATAGTGTGCTTTTGTTAAATGAACCATTCGAAAAGGGAGCTGAAAGATGAAAGAAGGGGAGGAAACACAAATGGTAAAAACTAAAAAGATTGGGACAAGAGAAATGACTAAGTAGTTCATCCTTGAAAATTAGTGCATGCAAATCAGAAATGCAGTGAAGAAGTATGCAAGGAGATCAAAACAAATATATAATCTAGACGAGGCCACTCAATAAATATCTGCTTACTTGGTATTGGACAATAATATCTGTGGACATTAACAGGTTTAGCAAAAGGGAAATCCTAGTACAAGTTAGAAAGGACTGAAGCTATGGAGCTGTAGTATGGCATCACACACAATGTCCATGCTTGTCATTTACAAACGTCACCCTATCTTTACAACCAAGCAACTTTTATGTGTTTTAGTGTAAAAGTTACTAAGACATTTGGGCGTGTTATGCATCAGTTCATATGATCTCTCACATGCCGTGTTATTCTATAAATATTAGAGGCATTTACAACTAAAACGGCATATAGTTTTTTATGACTGCAGTGTCATCAGAAAGCTACTGTTTGCTGGAAATGATTTTGTTGGGGCACAAAAGGACATAATTTTAAAGACCTTACAGTCAGTGTTTTCAGTTCATAGATCTGAGGCTTTCGGATCAGTTTAAAATGTTGAATAACAAGAAATGTTGCCTGCTGCTCTAAAATAAGAACACCATTATTCATATGCCAAGGAATACAATGACGTGCATAAAAGTTTGTTTCTATATAAGTGCAGTGAAGATTGCACAATGAAGCAAAGACCCTACCTCTCATCATTATTGGGCCGCGGACCCAAATTTCACCCACTTGCTTAGGAGGAAGAGGCTTCAATGTATCTACTTCTACTATCTGAGCTTCCACATTTGAGACCAACATTCCAGTAGAGCCAGAAAGTCGACCACCAAGTCTTGGGTGTTCTAGACAGGCGAGACCACAAGTTTCTGTCATCCCATACCCCTGATATCATAAAAAGCATTCGAATCAGAAAAGATGTAGCCTGTTATTCGAAGGTACATCACCGTTCTCTCCAAGTAATTCACCAGACTTTAGAGAAGTGATAATATGCATCAGAAAAGGACTACTACCAAACCCAAAGTAACAAGTATTAACATGGAGACAGTTATTTAATTTGATATTACACGGCATCAGATGGGTACTGCAACAGATAATGGACACTATTAATAATAGATTCCCAAAAAATTTAGATAGAAGACACTTTAAATCACTCTTTATTAAAAAATCTTTTGCTCTGCCATGGAGAAGATAGTGATCCTAGTGCCATCAAAGGATGTTATAAAAGGATAGCTAAGAAAACAAAAATGTGATTCTTATTTTTAGGATAGTTTCACATGAAGGACCCACTTGCATCATTCTTCAGGGTACTAAACAATGTCTACAAAGCTGCTTAAAAATGTTGCTTAAAGTAAAACACATCACACTCACTTAGCATGTGACAATAAACATCACAAAAGTTTGTAAATATGATCAACAAAAAGACAATGCTTTAGAAACACATACTTGCATAACCATAGCCTTAGGCACATTTTTGGCACACTCTACCATCAACTCCTTCCCTAGAGGCGCAGCCCCCGAACCAATTTGCTTCAGAGATGAAAGGTCATACTTCTTTACAGCACTGTGCTTAGCTAATGCAAGGATGACCGGGGGAGCAACCCACAAGTGGGTAACTCTATACTTTTCTATTGCCTTCAACATTAGTTTGAAATCGAATTTGACCATTGTCACCACTGCATTACCCCATTGCAGCTGAGAATACAAGATCACAGCCAGACCAATCACGTGAAACATAGGAAGCACACAGATAAACACATTGTGCTTCTCGCCTTCAGATTCTTGATCGCCTGTCGCTGCAAATGAGGAAGCAATAAAATTTCCATGAGTTAGCACCACTCCCTTACTGAGACCTGTTGTGCCAGATGAATACATCAGGGCAGCAGTGTCAGTCTGCTTGATTGGAACCATTGGCAAATCTGTTGCAGACCCATTAACCAAATCATGAAAATAAACAACTTTTGACTCAGACACGATGTTGCTGTTAACGTTAGATCCTAATATCAGAACAGGCAACTTAAAACCCTTCACTTTGTCCCACAGTTCTGGGACAGTGACAATCCATTTGGGCTTGCAATCAACCACTTGTTTACTAATCTCAGAGACTGTATAGAGAGGATTAACAGTGCTTGCAATTGCACCAGTGGCAACAATACCCAGAAATGTTATAGGGTATTGGATTGAATTGGAGGCCAACATAAGAACAACATCCCCTTTCTGAATACCCATATGAATAAGGCCATGGCAGAGATTAGCAACCATGGATTTTAACTTAGAGAAATTCAGGGTTTCCCCAGAATCAGAATCAATAAGAGCAGGTTGTTCAGGGTATGAAGAGATGTCTCTGAAAAGAAAAGAGACCATTGAAAGGTTGAGGTTTGTGGGTAGGGGTTTAAATGGCCTAAGTGACCTGTAAATGCCTTCAGGGCCATATCCAGAACGCTCCATGAAGGGAAGAGAGAGAATTTACGGTGTCTAGACTGGAATGTTTTCAAGTTCTGCCAAGCTTCCAACAGTATATAGGACCAAATTGGTTATGAGATTGAATGTTCTAAGAGAAAAAATCTTAGTTGGTTCTCTTCAAATTTCTCTTGTTGAGGCACTGATTTAGTCATAGCCTTATGAAGTACTCTATTATATATGCATTAACTAATTTATATTCACATAATATAACCAAGTTGAGAATGGTGCTTTTGACTTTTTTCCATTGAAGTTCAGTGATTGACATATGCTTGGCGCGAGATTTTAATACATTGAAGTCAATGTCAATGGTGTAGTATTTCTAAAATGCACCATCCATGTGCTTTGCCAAAGCTGTTTCCGTATAATAACTGAACGGCAAGTGCTAGTTGACATTTGATAATTATTGGTGTAGTATATTACTCCCTTGTTTTAAATTCAAGGTACATTGACTACTCTTTTCCCTGCCAATATAACAGTCTCATTAACCCTATAATAATTTCTAAGTTCTAACCTTAAGGGGTAGCTCAGTTGGTAAAATCTCTAAGATTTATTCCAAAGGTTCAAGGTCCGAGTTCCCCTAGGATCACGGGAGTTTTTCCAAATTGTTAACTTCCTGACTCATGCAATTAGCCGAGCAAAGTATGAATACCCATGCTATGGAAAGAAAAAACAAAAACCATACAATAATCTACCTTCCCATATAATTTGCTGAACTTTCTAGTTTTGACTATCTCAATACATTGCACATATCACATTGCACACACACATTGCACACACACATTGCACACATTGCACACAACATTAGCTTAGAAACTCAATAATTTTACCTTGTAGCTTCAAGTATGCCTAATCAATGTATTATGTATGTGACTTACTTACATAAAAGCAAAACAGGGTCTCAGCAGACTTGACATTTACTGGCTTGGTTGTAATTATTGGAGTAATGTCTAATTTGAAACTAGTTCATATACCTATACGTAATACCCAAACAGGCATAAGCTTTAGCTTACATTTTTTTCTTAGAGGCAATTATTCAAACAGGTGGCGTGCAAGACTCTAAGAACATAAAGGTCTTCTTTATTGGCATCTTAAGAGATACTCCTAGAAAGAACAAAATTTTAGCAAAAAAGAAGTAATCACATCATCAGCTAGGATAAGCTTCAACGTTCGTACCCTCTCAGTAATGTCATTTGGTGTGAAAGGGTCTTGATTTTGTCTGCTTGCTGGTTCCACATTAGCATTATTGGTGGATGATCATGAATGATGCTCCTTTGATTCTTGTGAAAATGTGGCACTTGCTTCTGGTTAGAGTGTTGACTGCTTTGTTGCATTTTCTTGATTTTGGCTTCTTGGTGATCACATGGCAGATGTTATATTCAGGCAGGAGCCTTTTTTTTTGGACCTCTGATGCTATCTAGTACTAGTATCTACTACTCTCCAGTTTTAAATTGGTCTTTTGGTAAAAGGGTCTAAGTTTGAGTTTCCATAAATAAATATATAAATAATTGACTTTTTTTTTCAATATGTCTCTTATGAGGTCGTCTCAACATTAGAACACCTCTATAGCCAAACATGATGTCATGTTTGTTGGAGGCGCCTCACATTGAGGCCGTCTCATGGATTTTTGTGCTTTCTATGCATAATCGCGTCCCAATAAAATTCTCTCTGAGCATTTTTTTTTTTTTTTTTTAGAGGAAAGTGAGCAATTCATTCATCAATCAGCAAAAGCTGTCCATGAGTACAAAGGAGAAAATAGCCTCCGGACACATATCAAGCCAACAGTGCTCACTTCCTATAGTACAAACTCTCGCGAGGTGATGAGCAACTAGGTTCCCATCTGATGAGTTGGTGGTGCTATCTATCCTCCCTCTTCTTATTTTCATTCTATTTACTTTGTTTTCAATCTTTATAATCACAAAACAAACAAAATATTATCAAAACACCCATTGTTCGAAAACGAGCTAAAACCTTTCAGTTTTGCTGACGCATCAGTTGGTATCAGAGCTTTGGTTTTCTTAGCTCGTTAATTCAGAGGTTTTTCTTCATTAAAGAGTCCTCTTTCACCTGGTTTTGATTTCAAAGAAAAAGGTTGAGATTTGGGTACTCAAATAAGCATTTTGCCTTGGTGATTCCTGCTGAACGTGCGATTGGACCAAGCTGAGGATCTTGGTTTTTGGAGGCGCTTCAAAAGGTAAAGGTGTCAACTTTGATACTTTTCTGAGTTCCTTAGATATTTATAGAGGTTACAAATGTGCCATAATGACCTAGGAATACTCTAGAATGGGTGAGCTGTCCAAGAGTAGTGCCCAAACAACTTGAAACTTCAGTATTCTGCCCAAAAACGAGCCAAATACATGTAGTACAACTGGGAGCTGATTTCCTTCCGATTTGGACCACTTGACAGCTGTTATTTGTCCTTGCACAAGGACAAACGTGGGTGAGCTGTAAGAGGAGCCTCATGCTTCATCCTTATCCATCCCATGTGCTTTTAGACTCTCCTCATTCAGCAACTACTTAGGGAATTCA
This sequence comes from Tetragonia tetragonoides, assembly GCA_038025085.1. Classification (NCBI taxonomy): domain Eukaryota; kingdom Viridiplantae; phylum Streptophyta; class Magnoliopsida; order Caryophyllales; family Aizoaceae; genus Tetragonia; species Tetragonia tetragonoides. The sequence continues at coordinate 34,404,068 of CM076151.1, read as the reverse complement.
AAATGCAATTAAAACTTCCTAATTAACTAATTACATGCAACATAATTAAGCTAATTAAATACAAACATGTGTACGAACATTTGTACGGACAAAAACCATGTTAATCAGCTAATCATGATAATTAAGCTAATTGCAAGGTTATTTGTGTACGACATGTGCACGTCATGTTGTACGGACTAACAATGTACGGACTAATCAGGTTAATGCCATTGAAAGGACATTAAGGCCCCTAGGACCATTAATGAAGCCACCATGTACTAAAAGAGTGCCATAGAACATGATAATATCATTGATGAACCAAGAACAGATTGTATGACACTTAACTGAAGAGAGGAGCTTGATGCCAACGCATCACCATCCCTAGGCACATGACACCACTGCAGCGAAGAAAAAGACTTAATAATCAGAGTATTATCATCTAACAAACGCCTACCTCACACGGGAGAAAAACCAATTTGGAAGAAGAAATTTAAAGACAAGCAATCTGAGTCCAGGGTAACTTTACTGAACCCGAGACACCAAGCTGTTTGCAAGCCAAGAAGCGCTGCTCCACACTCCGCCACAAGAGGGCTTCACCTAACCTGAAACCGCCATACCGCAGCAAAACGCACAGCACCCTTCGCATCTCTTCCAATCGCACCCATGCCCACCCAACCATCCTCTGAGACTGTCGGGTCTACGTTAATTTTCAGCTCATCAGGGCCTGCTGGTCACCCAGTCACACCACCAAACTTGTTTTGCACAGGTCCTGAGACACGTCTCCAAAGATAAAATCGACCATGCTCCATTACCCATCGTTCAGCCCTTTCCACGATAATGCAACCCGGAGTTGCTCTCTTACTAGAAAATCCATTCATTGCGAGCAAACCAAATACTCCTAAGTAAACGTCCCAGCTCGGGAGCTTTTATCCATCTTATAACACCACAGATGTACAAGCTCTTTTGGATCATGAGGGGATTCAAATTGCAACACCTCAGCCCACTCACTCATCTCCCAGATAGGCTTGACCTTTTCACATGAAAGGAGGGTCAGAGAGGAGCTTCGCTTTAAACAATTCACATCTAACATATATCATTTTCAACAATATGATGGAAGTGGAGCAGGGAACGAGTAGGAAGTGTACCTGAGCATAATTTCCAAAGAAAATGGTGAACTTTTGGTGGGACATCCACATCATCCCAAAGTTCTGGCCAGCACGGAGCAAAGTTATCAAGATCAAGGCCCTTAGCCAGCAAATACCCCGTCTTAACTGTGTATTCCCCCGTTTTAGAGAATGCTCAAGTGAACACCGTCTCGTGGGAGCCTAGCACTCAAAAGAATGGTTAACACAGCTTGAATATCATCTGGAAGTAAAACCCGCTTCATCTCATCCAAGTCCCATTGGCAGTTCACCATGTCAATAAAGCTTGATACTAGACTATTTTATACTCCATTTAACCTCTAAATATATTCTAATAGGAATCATATACCACTAACTTCAGAAAAAATAAACCTATAAAAGAAGTCTTCTATCACCAAACTGATTTTCAGTGTTACAACTTACAACCTAGGTAACTGAAAACAAGTAAGAATAAGCTTGATGTCTGCCAAGATAGCTGCAGATCAGATCCTGTCCCCTAGAAATTTTTTGCCTTCCTAGCACCAAAAACAGAACACAAAGTTGCTGCCACCCCTGCTGCAAGAACGTCCTTTTTTTATTTCTGTGTTTTATCCATCTGACAAGTCCCTTAAGTTTCGTAGGGCTGCTTCTGTATCCAAAGTTCCAAACCATTGTATCACCTCATGTAGCAGCTTCAAGACCAACTAATCTCAAAAACAAGTGTGCACCAGCTTCCTGATTACAGTGAACGCAGAGAGCACAATGCTGATCAGAGACATGTATCCCATCTTTTGTAATCCCTCATTTGCGACTTGTGAGTAGCCTATTTAGTATAGTTAGCCACATTACAAAGCTGTGCTTTGGCATGTGAGCTTTGCCCCAAATCACAGAAGCAGCATCAAGAGTTGGAAACTTGGAATCTCACCTGACAATCCAAGGTAGTTATTTTGTAGTGTGGCCAGAAGGATCACGAGTCCGTGATCGCGTGGATACAACCCTGCACTGAAGTTTCCTTTGATTTTAGTCGGTTTTACCCAGTACAAGCTTGAATCTGTTTTGGGTACATGGCTCCAATAATCCTCACCTTTGAGATAAATATGATTCACGCAACGGAACCATAAAAGATCCATTTTCATATCATTACTAGTCCGCAAGTGCTTTCTATTAACAACTCAGATCCATAATGCACAGTTCTTGCCATGTACCCACCAAATTTCTTTGGTCTACAAACAAAATCTCAGGAAACCAAAGAGACATTACTTTAGCAGAAGACCGCCAAAGGAACTTACGACATACTTAACATCATGAATAACACACTGAGGGAGCTAGAAGATATTAGACCATTATGTATAAAGTGAAAACAAAACTGAGTTCACAAGCTGTACCTTTCTGGTGTAGGATAGATGTTTTGTTGCCCAAGTCTTCACTCCAGCTGCAAATTTATCAACGAGCCGCTGACAATCTGTTCTTCTCCATCTCGTAGGGACAAGTGAGATGCCTAGGTACTCCATAGGGAAAGCACCTTCAGAAAAGCCAATAGTCTGCTGCTTCAACTCACCAGAAACACCACTAACATACAGCTGCTAATTTGTGGCAGTTACATCAGAGAAGTATGACCTTCAGTAAACTAGTCGTAGATGGAAAATGACTTATACAGAAAAGCATAGAGTCATCTGCAAAGCAAAGATGGGTGAGCTTCAAGGTTTTACGCATAGGGATGCATCTGAATCCAGAGTTCTTGCTATCAAGAAGAAATATCTGAGAGAGGAATCCCATGACAGAGACAATGGGTCCCCTTTTCCAAGACCTCGGCCATCAGCAAAGTATCCAAACATACCTCCATATTCCATTACTTGATCGACTTAACGCAAACTTTAATCCACTTACAAAGCTTAGGAAGGAAGCAAAATCCTTTAAGCATCTCATCAAGAAATTTCCACCTTACACTATCAGAAGCCTTTCAGAGATCAATTATCATAAGACCCTTAAGAAATGCAAAGTTTCCTATTATAATGTCTCATAAGATCCTGCACAGCATTATGTTATGAGCAATTTGTCTATTAGCTACAAAGGCACTTGGATTCACAGCACTAAGAGAAGGCAACACTTTGAGTCTCTCATACAGCATTTTGGAGATACACTCCAAAAAAAGATCAAGAAGCTATAGGTCTAAAAAAAATTTAGATAGGAAAAAGAATTTTAATTAAGGAAAATGGAATACAAGAATAACGCCATCCGAAAAGGACCCAAACCAAACCCATCCAAACCACTTCCAGGATTGTGAAATTCAGTAACACTTCCAGGATTGTCAAAGGGACAAGTGTGAGTCAGGTAGCATTCTATATTTAAATACCATGACTATATTCCCGTAAATTAAATGCCCCCTCAATATTTTTATTGTATATACAAATATAACCTAAAAACTCCAACCAACAATGAGTATAAACTTATTGAACAAGGAAACAGAGCAGCAGGAACTTGAGCCTAATGACTGCGAAGATCTTATAACTTGGATCGAGATTTGTCAATGAGCTCTCGTCTGAGTAGCTTTCCTGAAGCTGACTTTGGGATACTGCTTAAAAATGTTACCTTCCTTAACCTCTTGTAAGGTGCAACCTGCAAGAGTTAGAGCAAATTGTCATGATTTCTGACGGATTTAATCCATTTTCGTTCGTTTATGATAGTTTAATAAGTTGGCCATGCTTCCGAATAGAATACGTGGGAAACAAAAAGGTGATAGGCAAAATTTTGAGAACATCTTACCTGATCTGCAACAAACTTCAGGACATCCTCTTCTTTTAAGGAACTTTTAGGTGATCGAACCACATAAGCAATCGGCACTTCACCTGCTTCAGCATCAGGAAAACTGCACAGGAGAAAGGAATGAATTGTCAATAAACATAAAACAGGTGGCCCATGCTTGAGCTGCAATACGAGAAAAACTGTCTGCTAACTGACTTACGGGATCACAGCTGCTTCTAATATTTCAGGATGCGAAATAAGAACAGCTTCAAGTTCTGCTGGTGCAACCTATGAAAAATTGGAAATCAACAGGGTGAACCTAATTGTTTGTATTCCTTGTTCATAGCATTGGCATAAAATGTCATATATATAGAATCAGGACTGAAACCTTCGTCGAGCAAGGATAAGTCACAATGAATGTCCAAGCACCTTAATATTCAATAGATGCTTCATCATATATATATTGAATTATATTCAGGATTCGGATTTCGAGATCCTTTCCAAATTCCAATACATCAGTCCCCAAATTTTTGCAACACACTGTGTGGAGGTTTTCCATCTGTTGAAGCATTTATGTAACTTTTATTATTACATTCAACTTGACACGTGGCAACTCCGATACTGGCAATGTATGAGGTAGGACATCTTCTGCTTTCTATATTGTGGGTCTTCTTATAAAGTTGGCTACGCTTCTAAGCCCTTACGGATGTTGGGTGTTAGTTTTCAACTATGCTTCACGAGCTAACAGAAGACCAGACGATAGTGCTAAGAAGCAAACAGTCTCCAAAACAGAAATCTCACCAATATTACAACCATGCCTCCCACATGGTTTCGGTGAAAAGGACAACTTATGATTTACAGCCAAGTCACAAGCCTGTAACTGGAGAAGGATGATCCTCTCTGATTCAGTACTTAACGTGGGTAGATATGAAAGCTCTAGGTTAACATGACCATTTTACGGACCAAAAATAATTAACCTACAATACCACAAGGTGGTTTCCAACGTTGACAGGGAAGGTCAAGCTGTATAAAGTTCCAAGGATGGGTTAAGCTAAAAACATAAACCCTGGAGCATCGGGATAGGAGACATACAGACTAGAGTCAAGATCCTTGATGCTTTTGCATAGAAGGCGACAAAAGATATGATAAACAACCTAAGTACAGGAGGTTATTAGAAGCTTTAGATCATATCTTTGTGACATAAAATATGATGCAAGCCAATGATAGCTTCACCAGGGTGGTGTCATTTGATTGGATTCCTTTGTTCATAATGATTAGGAACAATATCATGTGGCTTAGTCACTCTATTTGAAAGGGAGTCAGGACTCAGGAACCTGCAGTAAGCTTCACCCTTGTGTAAGGTTGAAAATGTTGAAACAATTTTAAAACATTACATCACTTCCACTAAACAATGACTTTGAATTTCCAAGTCTCTATACCAAGAAGACCACAAAAAGAAGGTATTGAAAAAGATCAGCATCTGAATCATTGGTGCACTTCAAGAAACTCTCTCTCCATTTCAATTTCAGCTTTCAAATACAGGACAAAAAATAAACTAAAGAGGATCTTGCTCCTGTTTCTGTCCTTTTCGTTTAAAGCAAATTAGATATTGTATGTAAGAATTCAGGTTAGTTCGCATGTGGAATACCTGAAAACCCTTGTACTTGATGAGTTCTTTTAGTCTGTCAACAACATACAACTGCCCATCTTCATCAAAGTACCCAAGATCTCCTGTATGCACCCACCCTTGATTATCAATAGTCAGCTTGGTGGCTTGTGGATTATTGAAATAACCTGTACATGGATATAAAATAAGAAGATTAGAAGCCACATCCTCAGAAACTCATGCAGCTGACAGTACATTGAATCTTAACTACTTAATTACAAAATGTCTAGAAAATTTACACATTGCTTATGTTTATAATTGATTGACACTGTATTGCAGGTGCAGAATTCATTTTGAGTATTGGATTTCCAGAGACTTTTATATGCTCTTCCTCTCATTTCCATCCACAAAACCAGGCTAAAAGTATCAAACGACCCCCATTAGGAGGGAAAACATCACTTCAAACTTAAAATTCACAGGTCTAACATGATAAAGGGTATTATCTGCCTTGTTTCCATATATCAGTATGGTTCATGAGAGTTCCTAGAAGCTTGACAGAATAGCTTGAATGCTACCTAGCAAGAGAAACAACACCAGATCCCCTTGTTCCTTTCTTAAGTTTGGCCACCAAATCCAAACTGTGACATTCCACAATCAAATTTAGGAACCCCAACAAATAAGCATATGAGATGACTAGCCCAAGTACTATCACACTAGCGTCTGCTAACACCGGCTCCCGAAATATCTGAAGCCACCTAACTGCTGCAAAGACCACTTTCCTTCATCATCGCTCCGAGCAACAATACTGACTCCCACATCACAGAAAATTGCTGGAATTCCTTTGCACTTGATGACCTCCCTAGGTTGAGGTACTTGATGCACCATGCCAAGAATTTGACCTCTTTACCTTCTTCAATGTATGCCCAAATGTTCTCAATAGGAGAAAGCGCTCTGAAATCAATATGCCATTTTCTCGACTTTTCACAACATGAATATTTGACATGGAAAATATTAGTCCTGGATTATGGCTGGAGTATATGTTGGTGTTGTTTGGGAGTTTTGGGTCTGCTCGTCTACCGTAATAGAGCTTTTGCATACGTCTTGTGAGTTTTGGGTGGAGAAACGAGAAGGAGAAAAAACTGCTTTGGAGTAATGAGAAAGGAATGCATTGGGTTTCTTCTAGGACTTCCTTGCCTAGGGACATTTTGTTAGCCTAGGTAATTATATACCTAGTTAGCCAATGCACCGAAAAAAAAAAAACAAAAAAACCTAGTTAGTCTCTTTGTGGGATAGGCAGCAGGAGCCTTTAGGAGCTATTCTACATCTCAGATTCCGTGGCATCATTTGCGGATCCAGAAATGTTTTAAAGGGGGTGCACTTTCTTTTGGGGAAGGGGCCACCTTTAAAGTGAACGTTTCTATAACGAAGGTTCTGTTCCCCCTCAAGTGGTTGCACTTACAACCATTTTGTTAAACTTGCATCCGCCACTGAGCAACATTTGGCTGATTTGTAACCCTTCCTTTGTGGAGGAGTCCTTGTATTCTTAGGTTGTACATTTATGAGTTTCTCGTCTAAATGCTTTCTTTTTGTATGTATAGAATCACTAAATAGATCTTGTACTGGAGAGACACATTTTGTCTCCCAAAAGCCAGAACCCGGATGGAACCTAAATATAATATTCTGTCTGTGTCTCACCCAAAATAAATCAGCTGAATTTCTAGATAATTCAACTATTTCAACTGCAACTGAAACATTAACTTGAACATAATCTTAGATAATTAAGATCCAACAGTGAAAACTCAGATAGCCAAGAGCATGCACGGAAGAACGGTGCGCGAAATTAGGGGCATAAAGGAAGCCAAAACAAAAATGGACAAAAGACAGGACTCGAGAGACAAACGCAAGACAAATGAAAGATTAGTTGACTCCTGAAAACAAAAATAATGCGCATGCACATGCACATCAGCAAGGCAGTGGATGAGTAACCAAGGAGATCACAGCAAATATACCCAGAAGATCCTACACAAACACAAGGAACCCAACAGCCAACAGAATGAAAGAGCTGCGTACTTGATATTGGACAATAATGTGTTTGCACATTAGGGAAAGGGGATATCCAAGTATAATAACCTATTTACCTAGAGGATAAGTAGTGAGGATACATTGGTGGCATCAAACCCAATCTAATGCATGCCATTCAAAACTGTCACATTGTCTCCAATCATCTTTGACCTGTTCTTTATGTCTAAAGTTTCTGTTTGTTGCTGTTCTTTGGGGTATACAAAGACATAAATTTGCAGACATGACCAGTCAGGGGCAAGCCATAGATCATGATACTTTTCGATCAGTATAAAACGTCGAACAATGAGAAATGCTTAATGCTTAATGCTTAATGCTGCTTCGAGAAAATAACACCGGCTAGTCATATTCTCATATGCTAAGGATACAACGAGGCAACATGGATAAAGTTTGCTTGTATTTGTATAAATAAAAGCGAAATAATATAGCATAAAACTAGTACATTACCTCTCATCATATTGGGCCCGCGGACCCATATTTCGCCGAGTTCCTTAGGAGGAAGAGGCTTCAATGTATCTACTTTAACTATCTTAGCTTCAACACCTGAAACCAACATTCCAGTTGCGCCTGAATGTCGGCCACCTAGTCTTGAGTGTTCTACAGAGATGATTCCACAAGTCTCTGTCATACCATACCCCTGAAATCATAATTAGCATCTGAATCAGGAACTACCTAATTTAGTACCAGATGCACTTCTTTTAAGTAAAATTATTGATCACATACCATCTGTATCAAAAATATACTACGTGAAACGTCTAATAGAAATGAAAGTGTTTTTCTTTGTGAAATGAACTTCAAATAAAGCATGTACTGTGAAGAATATACAGGCGAATAAATATATACAGGGTACAGTCTAAGGAGAGTGTTGTGCTGCTTGCATTCATATCCGGGAGTTTGATGATAATAATAATAAAAAAAGCCTCGCGTACATCAGTTGCATGTTGACTTAATGTGTAATGGGATATAACTGACAGCGAGAAGTTAATAATTTATATCTAGACAAAAGCATTGTAACTGATAGGCTTTTGATTCTTCTATTCTGGAAGTGAAATATTTGAAATACTCTGGAAGCCTAGATTGCTGAGACATGGGGAATTTTAAGAAATAGGGGCTGAACAAAGGTGTTGATCTTGACCAAGTTTAAAAGGATCATCAGAATGTTATACCTGAAGTTGGGGGCAGGTTTGGAGAAGGGGGAAGGACAGGTGCCATGATAGAAGTGAGGTGATCACAGAAACTTTGTCTTTATAAATTCACATTATACATGGCTAATGGGGACATATCATGGGCTGCAGATGATAAAGCATAAAACATGGTGGATACACATGAAGGTGCAATATGAATGTGTATGTGACTCACTGAATGTAGTTAGATGGATCCAGAATAAAGATAGAAAATTCTAGATTTGTTGGAAGGAGTTTGTTGGCATTGATAATGTTGTGAACAACTTAAAGACTTTAGCATTAATCACGTTGTTTATGAACAGAAGCAAGAGGCATATGCAAAGGGGTTGGCAGGGATAATGATCTTATCACTTGGTTCTGATAACATCTTGTTACTCTTGTTGTAGGAGTAGCTGTTATTCTTTTACATAGCAGGCTGCTTCATGCACCTCAGGAGGTTTAGGGCTCTAAGGGCCTTGGACACCTCTATGTTGATTGAATTTCGCAATTAGTTGCCTATTCAATAAATTTCGTTTCTACTATTCAACAGCAAATAAAAAGAGCTCTGTACCTGACATCAAATACAGTTGTTCAATCAGTATATTTGATATCCTTCAAAAGAAATACAGATTTTTGACATTACTAATTGAACAACTATATTTGATGCCACAACGCTTTTAATATCAGTTTGTAACACAATTTGACGGTAGGTTGATCCTTGACATGAAAACTCCTAGCCTACCAGGAAAAAATATAATGAACCTAATGGGGTCAAACTTCAAAGGATAACGACAACAACTGAAGAAACAATGTACTTCTGTAACAGGACAGTTACTGACACCTAAATTAAGTTGTGCAGGCGAAGAACTTCGAACCGTGCAATTTAGTAAATTTACCAAGCAATGAGTTGTGGCTGACAATATTTGCTATGACCCTTTAGTTGTTATGATAATGAAGGAATAATAGAGTGTTTGAGAGCAATATTCCCTAAGTCAGGTGAAGTTCATACATAATCAGGTGTTTGAAGTTAAGAAGGCCATGGGCCTTGATGAGAAACTACTGTTTGCACAAAAGAATACAACAAGGGATGCCTTGGTTTGCTGGGTTGTTTCAAGAGAGGGCTGGGTCTGGGAGCATGAAAGGGCAACCCTGTTAGTCAGAGGAGGAGGAATTGTACGCCATGAATAGGGGTCTTTATAAGAGGTTTCTCAGCTAATTTTGGAGTTGTTGGAGCATGGAGTCTTTAGGGGTCTCACGATGCATCAATGCAGGATACAGAAACATAGAGCTGGATGTCGACTCAGAGGCCCCTTCCGCGGAATTCTTGGTTTCCACTATATCAATAATGCAAGATGTTAGTTAATAAAGAATGCTGGATTGTTAGAGTTTTTTTTTTCGATCTCCGGACTGTTAGAGTTAAACATTGCTATTGGGAAGAAAACAAGCCTGCAGATTAGATCGCCAACTTGGGAGGTCCGCAACATGAGTGACGATAGAGCATTAGAGATCGATTCTCACCCAGGGGATATGCAGAAGATTCTGGTAGAATATGCTATGAGAATTGTTTGGCCAAGAATGATACCAGTGCAAGTACTTTAGATGTTTGTTAGTTTAGTTTGGAATAATCCCTAGTTTGTACACCCAACCCTAACCCCACCCTCCTTCACTTTATTTTTTTAATTGGATTCAGATGACTGGTTTTATATAAACAATAAGGACAAGGATTGGTTTCTAAACTCCACATAGAAATTTGGGAGCTTCGGTGTCACAGGAGCAAACTAATTTATTTGAAAAGGCTGCCACAATTCCTAGAGTTATTTTACATAGACTACATTATGCCTTATCTACCTCCAGTACAGGGCACCTACAACCAAGGGATTATTTCAAGCTTAATTCTGACTCTATTTTCAAAGGAATGGACAGTGAAACAGGTACTGCAGGGGTAATGAGAGATAGTGCTGGACCGCTGGTAAGTAATTTGTTGGAGTTGCAAAAAAGACAAGAATCCATTCAAGATTCAACTGTGGCTGCTGAACTTGTTGCACTCAAAGAAGGATTGACACTGGCATGGAACTTTGATGTCCACTACTTAAAGGTCGAAGAGGATGCCTGCTATAATATAATCAAGCTGCTTGACAAATCGGAAGTTTGTAACCATGATCAGGGAACAGTCAATGCTAGAGCTACTCAATTGGAACTGGGAGATCAAATATAAACATGTACTCATGGAGCAACACAGTGGCTCATCCCATGGCAAAAGAGGCGCTAAAATAAGTGGAAGCAAAGGTTCTCCATGTCTCAATCATCCCTCTGTGGAGCTTGCAATTGATGCCGATATAAACACTATGGATGTAAATATTTCAAATGGCCTTCTTGCTTCTGTAATCTGTATTGGCCTTACTGTTAGTTTTGTTTCTTGTTTTTTTCTTTTGCACAATCAATTTTGTTTCTGTTTAGTTTACTTGAATTTGTGTGATCTGTGTCCTCTATTTTCCAAAAAAACACTACTTTTTAGGCCAAAAACACCCAAAATTTTCAAAGAATGGCCGAGTCTGACACTTGAACACATACCGCTATGGGACAACTTGCAACCTAATCCGAGTAACATATAGCCCAGGCACTACAGAATTTATGCATATATGGAACTTTAAAGCACATATTTATTTAGCATCTCCCATTAAACATCATATATTCCTTCAAAGAAAGGAAACTGAATAATTTAGCTCCAGGAAAACATAGTACCTGCTGAATCATACACTGAGGCACAATTTTGGCACACTCGACCATCATCTCCTTTCCTAGAGGTGCAGCCCCCGAACCAATTTGCTTCAAAGATGAAAGGTCATACTTCTTGACAACACTTTGCTTAGCCAATGCAAGCACTATTGGAGGAACAACCCACAAGTTAGTAACCTTATACTTCTCTATTGCTTTCAACATCATCACAAAATCGAACTTCGCCATTGTCACTACTGCATTACCCCACTGCAGCTGAGAATACAAGACTATAGCCAAACCAAACACATGAAACATAGGTAGCACACATAGAAACACATTGTGCTTCTCGCCATCGGCTTCTTGATCACCTGTGGCCATGAGTGCAGTAGCAATGAAATTCCTATGAGTTAGCACAACACCCTTACTAACACCTGTTGTACCAGATGAATACAACAGGGCAGCAGTGTCAGTTTGCTTGATAGAAACAATTGGCAAATCCATTGCAGACCCATTAACCAAATCATGAAAGTAAACAACTTTTGAATCAGACAATATTTTCCCATTGCCCTTAGACCCTAAAAACAAAGCAGGCAAATTCAAATCTTTAACTTTGTCCCACAATTCTGGGACAGTAACAATCAATTTGGGTTTACAATCAGCAACTTGTTTCTTAATCTCAGAAACAGTATAAATAGGATTCACAGTAGTTGCAATAGCACCAGTAGCAATAACACCCAGAAAAGTTATAGGGTACTGAATTGAATTAGGGGCAAAAATAAGAACAACGTCCCCTTTTTGAATACCCAGATGGGTAAGACCATGAGAGAGCTTAGCAACAATGGATTTTAACTGAACAAAATTCAGGGTTTCACCAGAATCAGAATCAATTAGAGCAGGTTTTTCAGGGTAAGATGAGATATCCTTGAAAAGAAAAGAGACCATTGAAAGATTGGGATTTGTGGGTAGAATTAGAGTTGGCCTAAGTGACCTGTAAATTCCATCACGGCCATACCCAGAACGCTCCATGGATGATGAAAGGATTGAGGAGAGAGAAATTTTGGGTGTCTGGATTGCCGACTGTTTTGTAGTTGTCAGGATTTATTACCATATGGAGTACTTTATATGGGTTATGATTATGATGCATGCAACTGATACAAGAAGAAAAGTCTAGTATTGTTAATGAGATAATGAAACTCCACGTAATCCTGAGATTCGTGATTGTGGCACAATTTTCTACTACGTGCTATAGTAGGAGTTTTACTATTAGATACTCGTACGTGTTATGTCACTTGTGTCAATTGTGTGGAACTGTACTTTGGGTTTTTTTTTTTTTTTTTTTTTTGGCAATAGGAAAAACCGTTATATTTATACAATATGCATATCCTTAAAAGCCTCTTGGGCTAGTGAGTGTACTACCTGATACAAAGCACTAGGAGCTAAACGGAAACTACAACATATAACAGTTTTAGCTAAATTCTTATTTTGATACATGCTAGAAACGGACTTGTGCTTGAACTGCAAATGATACCTGCAAAACCAGTTATTGTTAAGTGAACAAGTTTGACAGCCTTTTCTCCAAAGAAGTTTGGAAGACAAGGATTTCTTGGGCTGAGATAGCAAGCCGAGCCTGAGCGAGAAGAGAAAGTAATCCTACGCTGAAGCTTGGTCATATATCTTGAAAATCGAGTTCTGATTCTAGAAGTGAGAATGATTGAGTCGAGCGGATTCATAAAGCAAGGATTTGTAGTATCCATTTTAGAAGAAAAAGAAGCCATAGTCTTATCATCCATCACAACCTTTTCACTGGTGACCTCAAACTTCTCCACAGAGGTGAATTCCTCGTGGGTGACAAATTTATCATCCACCACAACATTCACACAGGTGGAAATAGACTCCTTCATCATGTTTGTAACTCTTGAGTCAGTTGAATTTTCAGAAGATGTAGTGCCCTGATCATGGGCAAAATCCATAGATGTCCTATGGACACAAATAGTCATCAGTGACATAGAAGTGGGTTGATAAAAACTGACTTTCTTCCCTTCTGTAATCGCCTTATACACGGATGGAGGAATTTGAAGAGAGTAATTTCATTTCTTACAAGTAAACTTGGACAAGGGCTCCTCACAACCCAAGTCAGCATTGGTAGAAGCAACCTTATCAAGATAGGTAGTGAACACCTCGGAACTAGCATCCTGAGGAACTTCATCAACCTTCTCAGGGGAGCTAGTTAACACAACCTGAATACTATCGTCCTGGTAACCATCTTTACTTAGCTTACTACTCTGAAACTTGCCACTGTAACCTTCAATACCATCTGTTGCAAAACCCGAAACTGGAGTGGAGGATTTCATTCTCAAAGAAGAATTTTCTCCTAAAAGACTTTTAGAGAAAACTCTTTTCCCTTTCTTGGACTCAACTAATTCAAAAGATGTGTCTAAAGTCTTTTTTCCATTTGAATTCATCTTCAACAAATTCTCAACTTTTTCTAACTCTCTCACCAGTTCACTATTTAGAGGGTCAATATCAACAGCACGACTAAGGTCACAATGGGCATTATTAAGCTCATGTAGCTTCACAGAGGCTAAAGCTCTTCCATACCATGCTTTAACATTATTCGGTTCAAATTCAATCACAAAGGAACATAAAAATTTAACTCTTTCAAGATCACCAAGTTTCAAACAACAAGCAGCAAGATTTAGATTCAGAGTTAAAGCAAATTCCTTGAACAAATCTTCATCATTCCCATAAAGAGGCATACAAAAGCATAAAAACTTAAGTGCCTTATCATATTTCATGAATGCATGATTAAAACTCCCTTCTTTGAACTTAACATTTCCTTCATCCTTCAAATTTTTTGCAATAGGTAAAATATGCTCTGACCCTTCCAAATTTGAAATAAGACTGATCATATCCTCATCATAATTATCTTTCAAATATACAAACATAAGGGCTGAACGAAGAGAATCATTCCCCATATTGAACATGCAAATCACTTCTAAAACACAAAGCCCCAATCAAACTAAATCCACTAAATTATTCAATACAGCTACACACAAAACACACAATAACAAGGAAACAGAGACCCAAAACAAGATAATAGGCTTTGAAAATTAAGAAAAAGAGGAGAAAAGAGAGCACCGTGCTCTGAATCCAACCAAGCAGATGAAGCTTTCCAAATACGCAACACACTACAAGACTTGAAAGCCCACAATCCCAACAATTCAAAAATTCAATTGAAGATCACCCCACACTTGAAGATGGAAGCTAATCCCAAATTGCATGTGTGGAAAATTCGCAGAACAAGATGATCGGAGAGTGGACTGGAGTAATTGGGGCTCGCCGGCAACCGGTTGTGGGTTCAGATCATAATTCGGTTGTCGGCGAGCAGCGATTTGGGGGTTCTGTAGCTTTTGGGGGTTTTTGGGTTAGAGAGAGAAAGTCTCTCTGCGTTTTTGACCAAAAAACCGGAACTGTACTTTGGTTATGACAACGATGTTCCGGCATATGAAAGCATGAAAAAATGTACAGTGAATCCCGACTATTTGCGCACACCAGAGCCGTTTGGGATTGATCACAACAAGCAATATCAGCCGTACAGTTTTAGTTGTGATAGATCTCCACCGTAGATTTCATTGAATTACGTTTTTTTTTCTTACAAAATTTTCGAATGTGGGTCAGCATGACCATCACCCCTGCTTATCCCATCACCATACCCCCTTCATACCCCATCATACCCCATCATACATCGACATTCCCATACATTACAAGATTTGTTTCCAAAAGAAAAGTGGCAGAATAAATCAAAAATCAATATTTCTTTCCAAGACAGATTTACACATTATCTCGCTTTTTCCTTCTCCACCATATCTCCGTATCTCCAATTTCTTTGTCCATGGCCGTTCAAGGTAGTTTCGTTTTCCATTCAAATTCACTTATTTTCATTTTTTTTTTAAAAAAGATAAGTTTTGGGGGGCAAATTCGATTATTTTGAAAGTTGTTGTTTTTCGATACTGTTTTGTTTTGTTTTCAAATCGGATTCCATGGAGGATGTTTTCTTCGTCCATGGCCAAATTGACATGCCCGTTTCAAATTGACAATGTTGTTCTTCGATACTGTCCTGTGTTGTTTTCAAATCGGAATCCATGGAAGGGCTTCAAGGATGTTTTCTTCGTCCATGGCCGAATTGACATGCCGGTTTCTAATTCACTTATTTTATTTAAAAAGAACAATCATTTTCACCTTTAGCCATAACTCTTCGAAGACAGTGAATTTCCTCATTCTTTATTTTTTGAGTGAGAGAGTTTTATTATTGATTTGTTCATTAAAATAGTTTTTGTGGTTGTTACTCGCTTACAAAACTATCTTTAGGCTTTACTATATGACAAAACATTTCTAACCAAGACAGAAAATTAACCACCATACTCACTTAATATTCGTATCGACCAAAGTAACCTTTAGCAACCACTTAAAAAAAAGTATGCGTTGGAAGGAATCTGTAATTACCTGACAAAGAAAGACAAGCCCCTACGGAAATATTGTCTGTTGCTTCTAATATTACTTTAGACATAACTAGAGGACCGAAAACTAGTATACCCTCTTCTAAGAGCATTAGTAATCAGTATATTATAACCATCATTTATCAAGGAGCACAAGGACCTATGTACCCCTTCTTTGAAGAGCATTTACCAATCTTCGAAAATAGAGGCGATATATTTTGGTTTGACTACATATTAGGCTTCTAGTAACACCTTAAGCATTACTAGATGAAAAAGAACTTCAAATTGACCACACTACTCAGATAATATCCATTGCGACCAAACTTTTCTTTTGTAGCCACTTAATTTTCCCTCTTCGAAGAGGACACTATTAGGCCTTTTAAAAACATAAGAAAAATAATTATTCATTTGCTCATTAAAATAATTTTAAAATTGTTTGATTTTCTATTTCATCGTTATGACATATATATGTAAATTCAGCATTTTTAAACAAGGTTAATGAAAAATCCATGGCTCTCACGAAGCAAACACAGCATTCAAAGCCAAGAAGGAAGATTTTATGGAAGAGTAAGCATTTGTATTTGGAAGATGCTACATTATGTAATATTAGAAGCAAATAACATTGTTACCCCAAGGTGATTTGATAAAAATTATCCCTGTTTAGCATTTCCCAAAATATATTTTCTCGTTCTTCGAAGAGGGCCTATGTACTTGCCATCCACCTAATGCATTTACTGATGTAAAGTGGTTCCCAATGATAAGTTTGGTATCCGCGAATATTATGTCATTAAAGTGGTTAAATTTGAAGTTCTCTATCATCTAGTAAGGCCTAAAACAGCTATTAGAAGCAATTAACATTGATGTATGTATTTACAAAGAGGGTAATGGTTATTTTGGTGAGAAAGATTGCAAATTTCAGGTACTTTTACCAAATGTGTTAACTGTTAAATTAGTTGAAAGAAACCCACTTGGAGATATAGGCTACTATATACGCCAATTTTCCTTCTTTCCTATAAGAGGGGATAGTTGCCCTTCTCCTTGGTAAATGTTGGTTATGATCGATGTGTATTCAAGTGACTTAATTTGGATGAAAAGCCACGCCAACGGAGCATATAAGAGCAACTGAATTTACTTCACAATATTTAAACGATAATAAGGGATGCAAGATACCAAGTAAGGATATCTAATTGTTAATATATGGCTCATATTCACCACTATTATTTATCTATTCCTCAAATAGAAAAGCAAAAGTTTGAAAGGGGATAATTGCTTCTTACAAAATAAACACACAGCTTATTGGTTAGAATAGATTTACTAAAATAAGTTTTGTACTTTGTTTAGCAAATGAAAACATTATATAAGTCACGATTTGTAGAGAGATAAAAAATCTATCATTTGTTAAAAGTGTTGTTTCATCTG
Source organism: Tetragonia tetragonoides (assembly GCA_038025085.1). Taxonomy (NCBI): domain Eukaryota; kingdom Viridiplantae; phylum Streptophyta; class Magnoliopsida; order Caryophyllales; family Aizoaceae; genus Tetragonia; species Tetragonia tetragonoides. The sequence goes on along the minus strand of CM076151.1, from coordinate 34,386,745 downwards.
AGTGGGTTTATAATTTTCTTTGAATTGTTGTCTTTAGAAAATCGTTTTTCGTAAGTGTCGTCAGTCAGGGAGTGAATTTCCTAACAAGTGGTATCAGAGCTCCAAGTGCAAGGGCATTATCAAGTTTCAATTTTTTTTTATGAAATTCCACAAGACAGAATGTCGACCAGCACGGCGAAATACGATGTTGAGCCATTTGATGGTAAATCCAATTTTAGCATTTGGCAAAGTACCGTGAAGGACATATTGATTCAGCAAGGACTTCTAAAGGCATTGAAAGGAAAAGAGAATAAACCAGACACTATGAAGGATGATGAATGGGAAGAGTTAGAGGCGAAGGCCGTGTCCTGTATCAGGTTAAGTTTGGCACCGCAAATCAAATATCAAGTTTTAACGGAAACGTTTGCCAAAGATTTGTGGGAGAAATTGGAAAATGTTTATATGTCCAAGTCTCTTTCAAACAGATTGTATTTGAAGAAGGATCTGTATCAGCTAAGAATGCGGGAAGGTTCAGATCTCAATGATCACATAAATGAGTTCTGTCGGTTGACTACTCAATTATTGAACATTGACGTCAAACTTGAAGAAGAAGACAAGGCCTTATTGTTACTCTCCTCTCTTCCAGAGTCATTCTCAACACTTCAAACGACTCTACTCGTTGGGAAGAGCACGTTATCAGTTGATGATGTAACGTCAGCGCTGTTGGACGCAGATAGATTCAGATGTACGAATTCCAACAGTCAAGGTGAAGGTTACATAGCCAGGTCAGCTGGACGTGGCAGGAGTCAATCTCGAGAAAAGAGTTCAAGACGAGGTAGAGCACGGTCAAAGTCTCACATTAGGAATCGAGACAAGTCACAGATTGAATGTTTCCGTTGTCATGAGAAGGGACATTACAAGAACCAATGTCCAAACTTCAGGAAAGACACGGGTGAAACAAGAAGTGACAGGAGACCAGAAAATTATGCTCATGTCGCACATGTCAGCGACAATAATGAAGCAGAATTATATGTTGCAGCTGCTAGAGAGGATTCAGGAAATTTACTTTCAGTTCGAGATGACACATCTCGGAGAGATTGGTTCATTGATTCCGGGTGCACGTTCCACATGTGCCCAAACAGGGATTGGTTCGAGACATTAACACCATGTAGTACTGGAACCGTGTTAATGGGCAATGATGCTGCTTGCAAGGTTGCAGGAGTCGGAACAATCAGAATTAAAATGTTTGATGGTATGGTGAGAACATTGGGGAATGTTAGGTATATTCCAGATCTAAGGAAAAACCTGATATCCATGGGTACGCTTGATTCATCAGGTTGTACAGCCTCGATCAGAGGTGGAATCATGAACATCTGCAAAGGCTCCATGATAATCATGAAGGGCCAGAAGATGGGTAACCTTTACAGGTTAATAGGGACTACAATTGAAGGTGGAGCAGCGGTCTCTACTTCAGAAGAAGCCAAGAATGATGACACAGACTTGTGGCATAAACGGCTAGGCCACCTTAGTGAAGCAGGCATGAGAGAACTGCACAAGAGGGGGTTGCTACAAGGTGTGAAAACATGTAAGTTAGAATTCTGCAAGTTTTGCTTGTATGGAAAGCAGAGGCGAGTTAGCTTCAAAGTAGGAGTTCATACAAGCAAAGGTGTCCTTGATTATGTTCATTCAGACGTGTGGGGTCCAATTACGGATGTGTCCATTGGAGGAGCGCAGTATTTTGTCAGTTTCATAGACGACTATTCCAGGAACGTATGGGTATATTTTATGAAACACAAGTCAGAGGTTTTCGATATTTTTAGGCAGTGGAAAGCCAGGGTTGAAAACCAGACGGGGAAGAAATTGAAATACTATAGGTTAGACAATGGAACGGAGTTCAAGAAAACTAGGTTCTTAGAGCTTTGTAAAGATGAGGGTATCATCAGACATTTCTCCGTTAAAAGAACTCCACAGCAAAACGGAGTAGCTGAAAGGATGAATAGGACATTGCTAGAGCGAGCCAGATGCATGAGATTAAATGCAGGCTTGCCAAAGAAGTTTTGGGCTGAAGCAGTTAACACAGCATGTTATCTAATCAACCGCTCACCATCAGCTGGGATAGATCACAAGATTCCAGAAGAAGTGTGGTCAGGGAAGCCAGTAGACTTTTCAGTTTTGAAAGTATTCGGTTGCCCAGCTTACGTTCATATACAAAGTCCAGAGAGATCCAAGCTTGATCCTAAGTCAAAGGAATGCATATTCCTTGGTTATGAAGACGGGGTTAAGGGTTATAGGTTATGGGATCCTGTGAGTAGGAAGAAAGTAGTGAGTAGAGATGTTGTATTCAACAAGAAACAAATGTTGAATAAACAGATAAACGAAGAAGAAATAGTTAGTGAAAAGGCAAAACTAACTATTGAGGTAGATAGCCGCAACTCTGAAGTTCAAGAGGAACTAGGAGCAGAGTCGCAGGAGAAGGAACTAGAGGATGAGCTAGTTTCAGATGAAGTTATAGAGGAACAACCCACAGTGCAACCAGGAGATACATACATGCTTGCAAGAGACAGAGTCAGACGCACCATCAAGCCAGTACAAAGGTTAGGCTTTGAAGATACGGTCGCTTTTGCGTTAATGACGGGCAATGGAGAACCAGACACTTACAGAGAAGCCATCAGTTCGGATGACAGTGGTAAGTGGGTGACTGCCATGACAGAGGAGATGGAATCTCTCCAGAAGAACCAGACTTGGGAATTAGTTAAACTTCCTAAGGGTTCTAAAGCAATAGGTTGCAAGTGGGTGTACAGGAAGAAGGAAGCGCTCTCGGAGACAGAGGGTGAGAAGTATAAGGCCCGGCTAGTGGCGAAAGGATTCTCTCAAAAGGATGGAATAGACTATAATGAAATTTTTTCCCCAGTAGTGAAACACACTTCTATTAGACTACTTCTATCTATTGTAGCATCACAGGATATGAAGTTGGAACAACTGGATGTGAAGACAGTCTTCCTCCATGGTGATTTAGAAGAAGTAATCTATATGCAACAACCAGAAGGCTTCAAGGAATCAGGAAAAGAAGACTTAGTATGCAGATTGCAAAAGTCTTTATATGGTTTGAAGCAATCACCTCGTCAGTGGTATAAGCGTTTCGATGTATTCATGACAACACACGGTTACTCCAAGTGTGAGTATGATCCTTGTGTTTACTTTCGAAAGCTTGAGGACGATTCTCTATTGTTGTTAACTCTCTATGTGGATGATGTTGATTGCCTCTAAGAATCTAGAGAGCATTATCCACTTGAAGACATTATTAAGCAGAGAGTTTGACATGAAAGATCTTGGAGCTGCCAAGAAGATCTTAGGTATGGAGATCCAGAGGGATCGAAGAATTGGAAAATTATGGTTGACACAGAGAGGATATGTTCAGAAAGTGCTGGAAAGGTTTAGTATGCAAAAAGCAAAACCTGTAAGTTCACCACTTGGTGCGCATTTTCAGTTATCTTCACAGTCTTGTCCGAGTACAGAGGATGAGGTGGAGTATATGTCTCGTGTCCCATATGCAAATGCTGTTGGTTGCCTCATGTATGCCATGATATGCACAAGACCAGATATCTCATATGCAGTCAGTGTGGTAAGCAGGTATATGGCGAATCCAGGAAAGGATTATTGGAATGCAGTTAAATGGATTTTTCGCTACCTAGCAGGTACCACAGATTACGGGATCATGTTTAATCGTAATGGAGCAAGAAGTGAGGTCATAGGATTTGTTGATTCAAATTATGCAGGAGACTTAGACTCCAGGAGATCCACGACAGGGTTCGTGTTTTGTTTTAATGGAGGACCCATTTGTTGGAGGTCAGTACTACAGTCTACTGCAGCGTTATCAACGACTGAGGCGGAATACATGGCGATAACAGAAGCATGTAAGGAGGCATTATGGTTAAAAGGTTTGGTTAAGGAACTTGGTTTCAAGCAGGATAGTGTTCAGATACAGTGTGATAGTCAAAGTGCTATGAATTTAGCAAAGAATCAAATATTACATGCCAGAACCAAACATATCGATGTTCGATATCACAGAATTTGAGAATGGGTAAGCTCGGGCGATATAAGCTTACAGAAGGTTCACACTAAGGATAATGCCGCGGATATGCTAACCAAGCTCGTACCAATAGAGAAGTTTAAACGTTGTTTGAACATGATACATTTTACCTCGTTATGATTTCAGGTGGAGTACCTTCGTCAAGGTTGATTATTAATAAAGTCACCGGTCAGATACAGAGGAAGAAATCATCGTAGAATATGAACCAAGGTGGAGATTGTTAATATATGGCTCATATTCACCACTATTATTTATCTATTCCTCAAATAGAAAAGCAAAAGTTTGAAAGGGGATAATTGCTTCTTACAAAATAAACACACAGCTTATTGGTTAGAATAGATTTACTAAAATAAGTTTTGTACTTTGTTTAGCAAATGAAAACATTATATAATTCACGATTTGTAGAGAGATAAAAAATCTATCATTTGTTAAAAGTGTTGTTTCATCTGAGTGGGTTTATAATTTTCTTTGAATTGTTGTCTTTAGAAAATCGTTTTTCGTAAGTGTCGTCAGTCAGGGAGTGAATTTCCTAACACTAATAATGCCTAAAAAGTAAGGATGTAATGGATAAATATCGAATTGCCTTAATAAGGATGAAATGCCACGGAATCGACATATTTTAGGCAACGATGTATAAGGGATGCAACATACCAAGTAAGGAATTGACACTCATGTATGTATGTCATTCTCTTAGAAAATTATTTATTCGCCAAAAGATAGGTTCTCTTCGAAGAGGGATATCGGATATTTAGGTTCTCTTCGAAGAGGGATATCGGATATTTAGGTTCTCTTTTTCGAACTAGGTTCTCTTCGAAGAGGGATATCGTATTTTTATTTAAGTGGATCCCAAACGTAAGTTTGGTCCAGCGGATATTATGTGAATGTGGTGGTGAATTTTCCTAGGTTAGAAGTTTGTTGTCATCTAATTATGCCTCAAGATTATATTAGAAGCAACTAACAATATTCAAATTTATTGTAAATGAACAAATCAATAAATCAACGAATTTGTCTTACAACATATTAAGTGAGCATTATGTTATGTATCTATGCAATTCTCTTTAAAGCTAGTTTCAAGCCAAAATATATCTGCTCGTTCTTCGAAGATTGTTGTGGGCCTAGTTGCTTGTCCTCCTCCTAGGTCATTTACTGATTTACTTAAGCACGGGCATTAAGTGGTCTCCAATGATAAGTTTGCCCGCTGCGGATATTATGTGAGTGAAGTGATTACTTTGAAATTCTCTGTAATCTAGTAATGCCTAAACATGCTATTAGAAGCAACTAACAAGTTTAAAACAATGTCTTGTTTGCATTTGTTAGGGAATAGGCTTTATACACGCTATATTGAATTTTGAGGAAGACAGTCCTTCTTTCATGGAAGAAGGGATATGTGCCCTTCTCCTTGGTAAATGTTGGTTATGATCGATGTGTATTAAATTGACTTAATTTGGATCAGTGTGTAACAGTTAACCCATTTGGTACTTTTACCAAATGGGTTAACTGTTACATTGGTTAAAAGAAACCCACTTGGAGATACGCCATTAGGGGCATTTTTTAACAAGGTAATGAAAAATGCATACCTCTCATGAAGCAAACAGAGCATTCAAAACCAAGAAGGGACGTTTTATGGATGAGTAAAGATTTGTATTTGGAAGAAGCTACAGGTGATATTAGAAGCAACTAACAATGTTACCCCAAAGTGATTTAATAAAAACTATCCTTTTTAGCATTTCCTGAAATACATTTTCTCGCTCTTCGAAGAGGGCCTATCTGCTTGTCATTCACCTAAGACATTTACGGATTTCATTTAACACGTACACTTAGTGGTTCCCAATGATATGTTTGGTCACCGCGGATGTTGTGTCAGTAAGTGGTAAATCTGAAGTTCTATGTGATTTAGTAATGCCTAAAATGCCTAGTAGAAGCAACTAACATTGATGTATGTATTTACAAGGAGACTAATGGTGATTCTAGTGAGAAATTTTACAAATTTCAGGTACTCTTACAAATTGGGGTAACTGTTACATTGGGTAAAAGAAACCCACTTGGAGATATGCCATTAGGGGCATTTTTTAACAAGGTCATGAAAAATGCATGCCTCTCATGATGCAAACAAAGCATTCAAAGCCAAGAAGGAAGGTTTTATGAAAGAGTAAAGATTTGTATTTGGAAGATGCTACAGGTCATATTAGAAGCAACAAACAATGTTACCCCAAAGTGATTTAATAAAAACTATCATTTTTAGCATTTCCTGAAGTACATTTTCTCACTCTTCGAAGAGGGCCTATATGTTTTTCATCCACCTAAGGCATTTACGGATTTCATTTAACACGTACACTTAGTGGTTCCAAATGATATGTTTGGTCACCGCGGATGTTGTGTCAGTAACGTGGTAAATTTGAAATTTTGTGTGATTTAGTAATGCATAAAATATCTATTAAAATCAACTAACATTGATGTATGCATTTACAAGGAGGCTAATGGTGATTCTAGTGAGAAATTTTACAAATTTCAGCTACTCTTACCAAATGGGGTAACTGTTATATTGCTTAAGAGAAACCCACTTGGAGATATGCCATTAGGGGCATTTTTTAACAAGGTCATGAAAAATGCATGCCTCTCATGAAGCAAACAGAGCATTCAAAGCCAAGAATGAAGGTTTTATGAAAGAGTAAAGATTTGTATTTGGGAGATGCTACAGGTGATATTAGAAATAACTAACAATGTTACCCCAAAGTGATTTAATAAAGACTATCCTTTTTATCATTTCCTGAAATACATTTTCTCGCTCTTCGAAGAGGGCCTATCTGCTTGTCATCCACCTAAGGCATTTACGGATTCTATTTAACACGTATACTTAGTGGTTCCCAATGATATGTTTGGTCACTGCGGATGTTGTGTCAGTAACGTGGTAAATTTGAAGTTCTGTGTGATTTAGTAATGCATAAAATATCTATTAGAAGCAACTAACATTGATGTATGTATTTACAAGGAGGCTAATGGTGATTCTAGTGAGAAATTTTACAAATTTCATGTACTCTTACCAAATAGGGTAACTGTTACATTGGTTAAAAGAAACCCACTTGGAGATATGCCAGTAGAGGCATTTTTTAACAAGGTCATGAAAAATGCATGCCTCTCATGAAGCAAACAGAGCATTCAAAGCCAAGAAGGAAGGTTCTATGGAATAGTACGTATTTGTATTTGGAAGATGCTACAGGTGATATTAGAAGCAACTAACAATGTTACCCCAAAATGATTTAATAAAAAATATCCTTTTTAGCAATTCATGAAATACATTTTCTCGCTTTTCGAACAGGTCCTATATGCTTGTCATCCACCTAAGGCATTTGCGGATTTCATTTAACACGTACAGTTAGTGGTTCCCAATGATATGTTTGGTCACCGCGGATGTTGTGTCAGTAACGTGGTAAATTTGAAGTTCTATGTGATTTAGTAATGCATTAAATATCTATTAGAAGCAACTAACATTGATGTATGTATTTACAAGGAGGCTAATGGTGATTCTAGTGAGAAATTTTACGAATTTCAGGTACTCTTACCAAATGGGGTAACTGTTACATTGGTTGAAAGAAACCCACTTGGAGATATGCCATTAGGGGCATTTTTTAACAAGGTCATGAAAAATGCATGCCTCTCATGAAGCAAACAGAGCATTCAAAGCCAAGAAGGAAGGTTTTATGGAAGAGTAAAGATTTGTATTTGGAAGATGCTACAGGTGATATTAGAAGCAACTAACAATGTTACCCCAATGTGATTTAATAAAAACTATCCTTTTTAGCATTTCCTGAAATACATTTTCTCACTCTTCGAAGAGGGCCTATATGCTTGTCATCCACCTAAGACATTTACTGATTTCATTTAACACTTACACTTAGTGGTTCCCAATGATAAGTTTGGTCAACGCGGATATTGTATCAGTAACGTGGTTGATTTGAAGTTCTGTGTGATTTAGTAATCCCTAAAATGTCTATTAGAAGCAACTAACATTGATAATTAAAGAATTTCCTTAATTAGGTTGGAAGGCTACAGCCTACAGGTGATATTAGAAGCAACGGCGAAAGTAGCATATGACCCCCAACACTTTGATTACTTGTGCAATTCACACCTTTAACTTTTGATTGTAGCAATATAGCCCTATTAGTCCTCTTCGGTAATCAAAATATGCACAATCCTCATTTCCTATGAAAATTTACGCCGGAAAAATGACATGGCTTTGATTTAAATAATAATAAATCATTTCGTATTATTTGTGTATATTTCATAAACAAAATTTTTCCTTAATCTGCCATCTCTGTCGTACCCCCTTATGATTGCATCGCCATTACAGTACTTCATTCAACCAAAGAACTTTACTTTCCCACTTACTATTTGCTACCCATTTTGAGTTGATATTGTAATCAGCGTCCATGTTTACTTTCAATTTTGGTACTGTTGCTTTAATAACAAATTGGTATGTGTTGATGCCGATTAAATACGATGACGGAAGAGTGAGAAACAAAAAAGGATAATTCAAAATTGATGGGGCTGCATCAAATTCTCAATTTAAGTTGTATCATGGGTACTATTGCTAAGATCAATGACCTTTTTTTTTTATGGGAAGGATCAAAGCTAGGAATAATAGATAATTAATCATTTTAAAAGGTATGTATTTTAAATATATAAATTGAAAATTTTTGATACTCGGTAATGTCTCATCATTCCGGCAAGGTTTTTGCCGGAAAATGATAGTACGGCTTAATTTGGTTATCGGAGATGACTTATAGGGGTGCACTGCTACAATGAAAAGTTATGGCTGTGAATTACACAAGTGATCTAAGTGTTGGGGGTCATTTGCTACTTCTTTTTTTTTTGGTGCAAAGGGTCATTTGCTACTTTGGCCTGGAAGCAACTAACAATGTTACCCCAAGATGATTTAATAAAAACTATCTTTTTTCGCATTTTCCAAACAATATTTTGTTGATGTATGTATATACAAGAAGGCTATGGTGATTCTAGTGATAAATTTTACAAATTTCGGGTACTCTTACCAAATGGTTTAACTGTTACATTAGTTAAAAGAAACCCACTTGGAGATATGCCATTAGAGGCATTTTTAAACAAGGTCAATGGAAAATCCATGCCTCTTACGAAGCAAACAGAGCACTCAAAGCCAAGAAGGAAGGTTTTATGGAAGAGTAAAGATTTGTATTTTGAAGATGCTAGAGGTGATATTAGAAGCAACTAACAATGTTACCCCAACGCGATTTAACAAAAACTATCCCTTTTAACATTTCCCAAAATTAAATTTTCTCGTTCTTCGAAGATGGCCAATGTGCTAGTCGTCCACCAAAGGCATTTACTGATTTCATTAAACGCAAAGCAGAGAATTCAAAGCCAAGAAGGAAGGTTTTATGAAAGAGTAAAGATTTGTATTTGGAAGATGCTACAAGTGATATTAGAAGCAACTAACAATGTTACCCCAAAGTGATTTAATAAAAACTATCCTTTTTAGCATTTCCAGAAATACATTTTCTCGCTTTTCGAAGAGGGCCTATCTACTTGTCATCCACCTGAGGCATTTACGGATTTTACTAAACACTTACACTAAGTGGTTCCCAATGATATGTTTGGTCACCCTGGATGTTGTGTCAGTAAGTGGTAAATCTGAAGTTCTGTGTGATTTAGTAATGCCTAAAATGTCTATTAGATGCAACTAACATTGATGTATGTATTTACAAGGAGGGTAATGGTGATTCTAGTGAGAAAGTTTACAAATTTCAGGTGCTCTTACCAAATGGATTAACTGTTACACTTGTTAAAAGAAACTCACATGAAGATATGCCATTAGGGGCATTTTTTAACAAGGTCATGAAAAATCCATGCCTCTCATGAAACAACAGAGGATTCAAAGCCAAGAAGGAAGGTTTTATGGAAGTGTAAAGATTTGTATTTGGAAGATGCTAGAGGTGATATTAGAAGCAACTAACAATGTTACCCCAAAGTGATTTAATAAAAACTATCTGTTTTAGCATTTCAAGGAAATACATTTTCTCGCTCTTCGAAGAGGGCCTATCTTCTTGTCATCCACCTAAGGCATTTACTGATTTCATTAAACACATACACTTAGTGGTTCCCAATGATTTGTTTGATCACCGCGGATGATGTGTTAGTAACGTGGTAAATTTGAAGTTTTGTGTGATTTAGTAATGCCTAAAATGCCTAGTAGAAGCAACTAACATTGATGTATGTATTCACAGGGAAGGCAATGGTGATTCTTGTGAGAAAGTTTACGAATTTCAGGTACTTTTACCAAATGGGTTAACTTGGTCAATTGAAAATCCATGGCTATTAGAATCAAACAGAGCACTCAAAGTCAAGAAGGAAGGTTTTATAAAAGAGTACAAATTTGTATTTGGAAGATGCTACAAGTGATATTAGAAGCAACTAACAAATATTACCCAAGGTGATTTAAGAAAAACTATCCTTTTTAGCATTTTCAGAAGTACATTTTCTCGCTTTTAGAAGAGGGCCTATCTGCTTGTCATCCACCTAATGCATTTACTGATTTCATTAAACACTTACACTTAGTGGTTCCGAATGATATGTTTGGTCACCCTGGATGTTGTGTCAGTAAGTGGTAAATCAGAAGTTCTGTATGATTTAGTAATGCCTAAAATGTCTATTAGAAGCAACTAACATTGATGTATGGTTTTACAAGGAGGGTAATGGTGATTCTAGTGAGACAGTTTACAAATTTCAGGTGCTCTTACCAAATGGGTTAACTGTTACATTAGGTAAAAGAAACCCACATGGAGATATTCCATTAGGGGCATTTTTTTACAAGGTCATGAAAAATTCATGCCTCTCATGAAGCAAACAGAGGATTCAAAGCCAAGAATGAAGGTTTTCTGGAAGAGTAAAGATTTGTATTTGGAAGATGCTATAGGTGATATTAGAAACAACTAACAATGTTACCCCAAAGTGATTTAATAAAACCTATCCTTTTTAGCATTTTCAGAAATACATTTTCTCGCTTTTCGAGAGGGCCTATTTGCTTGTCATCCACCTAAGGCATTTACTGATTTCATTAAACACATACACTTACTGGTTCCCAATGATTTGTTTGGTCACCGCGGATGACGTGTTAGTAACGTGGTAAATTTGAAGTTTTGTGTGATTTAGTGATGCCTAAAATGCCTAGTAGAAGCAACTAACATTGATGTATGTATTTACAAGGAGGATAATGGTGATTCTAGTGAGAAAGTTTACAAATTTCAGGTACTCTTACGAAATGGGTTAACTGTTACATTAGTTAAAAGAAACTCACTTGGAGATATGGCATTAGGGGCATTTTTAAACAAGGTCAATGAAAAGTTCATGGCTTTTACGAAGCAAACAGAGTATTCAAAGCCAAGAATGAAGGTTTTATAGAAGAGTAAAGATTTGTATTTGGGAGATGCTATAAGTGATATTAGAAGCAACTAATAATGTTACCCCAAAGTGATTTAATAAAAACAATCCTTTTTAGCATTTCATGAAATACATTTTCTCGCTCTTCGAAGAGGGCCGATCTGCTTGTCATTCACCTAAGGCATTTACTGATTTCAGTAAACACGTACACTTAGTGGTACCCAATGATATGTTTGGTCAGCGGATGCTGTGTCAGTAACGTGGTAAATTTGAAGTTCTGTGTGATTTATTAATGCCTAGAATATCTATTAGAAGCAACTAACATTGATGCATGTATTTACAAGGATTTACTGATTTCATTAAACACGTACACTTAGTGGTTCCCAATGATTTGTTTGGTCACCGCGGATGTTGTGTCAGTAACCTGGTAAATTTGAAGTTCTGTGTGATTTAGTAATGCCTAAAATGTCTATTTGAAGCCACTAACATTGATTTATGTATTACAAGGAGGCTAATGGTGATTCTAGTGAGAAATTTTACAAATTTCAGGTACTCTTACCAAACGGGTTAACTGTTACATTAGTTAAAAGAAACTCACTTGGACATATGCCATTAGGGGCATTTTAAACAAGGTCAATGAAAAATCCATGCCTCTTACGAAGCAAACAGAGCATACAAAGCCAAGAATGAAGGTTTTATAGAAGAGTAAAGATTTGTATTTGGAAGATCCTACAAGTGATATTAGAAGCAACTAACAATTTTACCCCAAAGTGATTTAATAAAAACTATCCTTTTTAGCATTTCATGAAATACATTTTCTCGCTATTCAAAGAGGGCCTATCTGCTTGTCATCCACCTAAGACATTTATTAATTTCATTAAACACGTACACTTAGTGGTTCCCAATGATATGTTTGGTCACGGCGGATGTTGTGTCAGTAACGTGGTAAATTTGAAGTTCTTGGGGATTTAGTAATGCCTAAAATATCTATTAGAAGCAACTAACATTGATATATGTATTTACAAGGATTTACTGATTTCATTAAACACGTACACTTAGTGGTTCCTAATGATATGTTTGGTCAGCGCCAATGTTGTATCAGTAACGTGGTAAATTTGAAGTTTTGTGTGATTTACTAATGCCTAAAATGTCTATTAGAAGCAACTAACAATGATTTATGTAGTACAAGGAGGCTAATGGTGATTCTAGTGAGAAATTTTACAAATTTCAGGTACTTTTACCAAATGGGTTAACTGTTACATTGGTCAAAAGAACCCCACTTGAAGATATGCCATTAGGGGTATTTTTAAACAAGGTCATGAAAATCCATGGCTTTCATGAATCAAACAGAGCATTCAAAACAAAGAATGAAGGTTTTATGGAAGAGTAAAGATTTGTATTGAGAAGATGCTAGAAAGGATATTAGAAGCAACTAATTATGTTACCCCAAAGTTATTTAATAAGAACTATCCTTTTTAGCATTTCATGAAATACATTTTCTCGTTTTTCGAAGAGGGCCTATCTGCTTGTCATCCCCTAAGATATTCACCGATTTCATTAAACACTTACACTTACAGGTTCCCAATGATATGTTTGGTCACCCTGGATTTTTAAACAAGGTCAATGAAAAATTCATGCCTCTTATGAAGCAAACAGAGTATTCAAAGCCAAGAATGAAGGTTTTATGAAAGAGTAAAGATTTGTATTTGGAAGATGCTACAAGTGATATTAGAAGCAACTAACAATGTTACCCCAAGGTGATTTAATAAAAACTATCCTTTTTAGCATTTCATGAAATACATTTTCTCGCTTTTCGAAGAAGGCCTATCTGTTTGTCATCCACCTAAGGCATTTACCGATTTCATGAAACACGTACACTTAGTGGATCCCAATGATATGTTTGGTCACCGCGGATGTTGTCTCAGTAACGTGGTAAATTTGAAGTTCTGTGTGATTTAGTAATGCCTAATATGTCTACTAGAAGCAACTAACTTTGACTTATTTATTTACAAGGAGGCTAATGGTGATTCTAGTGAGAAAGTTTACAACCTTTAGGTACTCTTACCAAATGGGTTAACTGTTACATTGGTTAACAGAAACCCACTTGGAGATATGCCATTAGGGGCATTTATAAACAAGGTCGCGAAAAATCCATGCCTCTCATTAAGCAAACAAAGCATTCAAAGCCAAGAAGGAATGAAGGTTTTATGGAAGAGTAAAGATTTGTATTTGGAAGATGCTACAAGTGATATTAGAAGCAACTAACAATGTTACCGAAAGTGATTTAATAAAAACTATCCTTCTTCGAAGAGGGCCTATGGGCTTCGCATCGTCCCCAGGCATTTACATATTTCCTTAACCATGTAAATTAAGTGGTTTCTAATGATAAGTTTGGTCGCTGCGGATATTGAACAACAACGTGGTTGATCTGATGTTCTTTGTCATCTAGTAATGTCTAAACTTGCTATTAGAAGCAACTAACATTGATGTATGTATTTACAAGGAGAGTAATGGTGAAAAATCCATAGCTCTTACGAATTAATATTTAAAGAATTGCCTTAATTAGGTTGGAAGATGTTACAGGTGATATTAGAAACAACTAACAATGTTACCCCAAGATCATTTAACAAAAACTATCCCTTTTAACATTTTACAAATTTCAGGTACTCTTACCAAATGGGTTAACCGTTACATTAGTTAAAAGAAACCTACTTGGAGATATGCCATTAGGGGCTTTTTTAAAATCCATGCGTCTTACGAAGCAAACAGAGCATTCAAAGCCAAGAATGAAAGTTTTATGAAAGAGTAAAGATTTATATTTGAAAGATGCTACAAGTGTTATTAGAAGCAACTAACAATGTTACCCCAAAGTGATTTTATAAAAACTATCCTTTTTAGCATTTCATAAGACGGTGTTCTGTGGGTTAGTGGCAGGTTGGTTCTTTGCACCAACAAGGCGTTCGGTTTGAGTGAAAGTCACATAAGATGGTGTCGTTCTGTTACCTTGGTCGTTGGTGATGATTTGAACACGACCTTGTCGTCAAACAGCTACGCAACAGTACGTCGTCCCGAGATCTATACCTGATTATTTTGATTATTATTTTGATTCCAGTAACACTAAACAAGAACCCCAAAGAACCCCAACACTAAGATTTGTATTTGGAAGATGCTACAAGGGATATTAGAAGCAACTAACAATGTTACCCCAAATTGATTTAATAAAAACTATCCTTTTTAGCATTTAATTAAATACATTTTCTCGCTCTTCGAAGAGGGCCTATATGCTTGTCATTCACATAAGGCATATACTGATTTCATTTAACATGTACACTTAGTGGTTCCCAATGATAAGTTTGGTCACGGCGGATATTGTGTCAATAACGTGGTTGATTTGATGTTCTCTGTCATCTACTAATGTCTAAACTTGATATTAGAAGCAAATAACATTGATGTATGTATTTACAAGGAGGGTAATGATGAAAAATACTGGGTTCTTACGAATTAATAATTAAAGAATTGCCTTAATTAGGTTGGAAGGCTACAAGTGATATTAGAAGCAACTAACAATGTTACCCCAAGGTGATATAGCAAAGACTATCCCTTTTAACATTACCCAAAATACATTTTCTCGTTATTCGAAGACGACCTATGTGCTTGTCGTCCACGTAAGGCATTTACTGATTTCATTAAAAGCCAAACAGAGGATTCAAAGCCAAGAAGGAATGTTTTATGGAAAAGTATAGATTTGTATATGGAAGATACTACAAGTGATATTAGAAGCAACTAACAATGTTACCCCAAAGTGATTTAATAAAAACTATCCTTTTTAGCATTTTCAGAAATACATTTTCTCGCTCTTCGAAGAGGGCCTATCTGCTTGTCATCCACCTAAGGCATTTACCGATTTCATTAAACACTTACACTTAGTGGATTCCAATGATATGTTTGGTCACCGCGGATGTTGTGTCAGTAAGTGGTAAATCTGAAGTTCTATGTGATTTAGTAATGCCTAAAATGCCTAGTAGAAGCAACTAACATTGATGTATGTATTTACAAGGAGGGTAATGGTGATTCTAGTGAGAAAGTTTACAAATTTCAGGTACTCTTACCAAACGGGTTAACAGTTACATTAGTTAAAAGAAACCCAGTTGGAGATATGCCATTCGGGGCATTTTTAAACAAGGTCAATGAAAAATCCATGGCTTTTACGAAGCAAACAGAGCATTCAAAGCCAAGAAGAAAGGTTTTATGAAAGAGTAAAGATTTGTATTTGGAAGATGCTACAAGGTATATTAGAAGCAACTAACAATGTTACCCCAAATTTATTTAATAAAAACTATCCTTTTTAGCATTTCATGAAATACATTTTCTCGCTCTTCGAAGAGGGTCTATCTGCTTGTCATTCACCTAAGGCATTTACTCATTTCATTAAACACGTACACTTAGTGGTTCCCAATGATAAGTTTGGTCACCGCGGATGTTGTGTCAGTAACGTGGTAAATTTGAAGTTCTGTGTGTTTTAGTAATGCCTAAAACATCTATTAGAAGCAACTAACTTTGATTTATGTATTTACAAGGAGGGTAATGGTTATTCTAGTGAGAAAATTTACAGATTTCAGGTACTTTTACCAAATGGGTTAACTGTTACAATGGTTAAAAGAAACCCACTTGGAGATATGTCATAAGGGGCATTTATAAACAAGGTCATGAAAAATCTATGGCTCTCATGAAGCAAATAGAGCATTCAAAGCCAAGAATGAAGGTTTTATGTTAGAGTAAAGATTTGTATTGGAAGATGCTACATGTGATATTAAAAGCAACTAACAATGTTACCCCAAAGTAATTTAATAAAAACTATCCTTCTTAGAAGAGGGCCAATGGGCTTGTCATCGTCCCCATGCATTTACATATTTCCTTAACCACGTAAGTTAAGGGGTTCCTAATGATAAATTTGGTCGCTGCGGATATTGAGTCAGTAACGTGGTTGATCTGTTGTTCTTTGTCATCTAGTAATGTCTAAACTTGCGATTAGAAGCAACTAACATTGATGTATGTATTTACAAGGAGGGTAATGGTGATTCTAGTGAGAAACTTTAAAATTTCAGGTACTCTTAGAAGCAAATAACAATTTTACCTGTTAAACACGTACACTTAGTGGTTCTCAATAATAAGTCACCACGGATGTTGTGTCAGTAACGTGGTAAATTTGAAGTTCTGTGTGATTTAGTAATGCCTAAACTAACATTGATGCATGTATTTACAAGGAGGGTAATGGTGATTCTAGTAAGAAATTTTACAAATTTTAAGTACTCTTACCAAGTGGATTAACTGATACATTATTTTAAAGAAACCCAACGACTTGGAGATATGCCATTAGGAGCATTTTGAAACAAGGTCAATGAAAAATCCATGGCTCTTACGAAGCAAGAGTTGGCTTACACTTAGTGGTTCCCATGATAGTTCCACTAAATTTCAGATACTCTTACTAAATGATAGTTTTTATTAAATAACTTTGGGGTAACATTGTTAGTTGCTTCTAATATCCCTTGTAGCATCTTCCAAATACAAATCTTTACTTTTGCATAAAACCTTCCTTATTGGCTTTGAATGCTCTCTTTGCTTCGTAAGAGTCATGTATTTTTCACTGGCCTTGTTTAAAAATGCCCCTAAGGCATTTACTGATTTCTTTAAACACTTACTTTTAGTGGTTCCCAATGATATGTTTGGTCACCGCGGATGTTGTGTCAGTAACCTGGTTAATTTGATGTTCTCTGTGATCTAGTAATGCCTAAATGGTTATTAGAAGGAACTAAAATTGATGTATGCATTTACAAAGAGGGTAATGGTGATTTTAGTGAGAAAGTTTACAAATTTCAGGTACTTTTACCGAATGGGTTAATTGATACATTATTTAAAAGAAACCCAACCACTTGGAGATATGCCCTTAGGGGCATTTTTAAACAAGGTCAATGAAAAATTCATGACTCTTACGAAGCAAAAAGAGCATTCAACGCCAAGAAGGAAGGTTTTATAGAAGAGTAAACATTTGTATTTGGAAGATGCTAGCAAGGATATTAGAAGCAACTAATTATGTTACCCCAAAGTTATTGAATAAAAACTATCCTTTTTAGCATTTCATGAAAAACATTTTCTCGCTCTTCGAAGAGGGTCTATCTGCTTGTCATCCAGTAAGGCATTCAACAATTTCATTAATCACTTACACTTAGTGGTTCCCAATGATATGTTTGCTCACCGCGGATGTTGTGTCAGTAACGTGGTAAATTTGAAGTTCTGTGTGATTTAGTAATGCCTTAAAGGTCCATTAGAAGCAACTAACTTTGATTTATGTATTTACAAGGAGGGTAATGGTGATTCTAGTGAGAAAGCAAGTTTACAGATTTCATGTACTTTTACCAAATGGGTTAACTGTTACATTGGTTAAGAGAAACCCACTTGGAGATATGCCATTAGGGGCATTTATAAACAAGGTCATGAAAAATCCATGGCTCTCATGAAGTAAATAGAGCATTCAAAGCCAAGGAAGGTTTTATGGAAGAGTAAAGATTTGTATTTCGAATATACTACATATGATATTAGAAGCAACTAGCAATGTTACAGCAAAGTGATTTAATAAAAACTATCCTTCTTCGAAGAGAGCCTATGGGCTTGTCATCGTCCTCAGACATTTACATATTTCCTTAACCACGTACATTAAGTGGTTCCTAATGATAAATTTGGTCGCTGCGGATATTGAGTCAATAACGTGGTTGATCTGATGTTCTTTGTCATCTAGTAATGTCTAAACTTGCTATTAGAAGCAACTAAAATTGATGTATGTATTTACAAGTAGGGTAATGGTGAAAAATCCATGGCTCTTACGGATTAATAATTAAAGAATTGACTTAATTAGGTTGGAAGGCTACTGGTGATATTAGAAGCAAGTAACAATGTTAGCCCAAGGTGATTTATTTTAAACTATACTTTTTAGCATTTCCAAAAATTTATCTTCTCGTTCTTCGAATAGGGCCTATGGGCTTGCCATCCACCCAAGGCATTTAGTGCTTTCATTAAACACGTACACTTAGTGGTTCCCAAGGATAAGTTTGGTCACCGCGGATGTTGTGTCAGTAACGTGGTTAATTTGATGTTTTCTATCAGCTAGTAATGGCTAAAATTGAATTAGAAACAACTAACTTTGATGTATGTATTTACAAAGAGGGTAATGGTGATTTTGGTGAAAGATTACAAATTTCACTTTTACCAAATGGGTTAACTGTTACTTTAGTTAAAAGAAAGCCACTTGGAGATATGCCATTAGAGGCTTTTTTAAACAAGGTTAATGAAAAATCCATGGCTATTAGAATCAAACAGAGCATTCAAAGACAAGAAGGAAGGTTTTATATAAGAGTAAAGATTTGTATTTGGAAGATGATAGAGGTGATATTAGAAGCAACTAACAATGTTACCCCAAAGTGATTTAAAAAAAATTATCATTTTTAGCATTTCGTGAAATACACTTTCTCGTTATTCGAAGAGGGTCTATCTGCTTGTCATCCACATTAGGCATTTACTGATTTCATTTAACACGTACACTTAGTGGTTCTCAATGATAAGTTTGGTCATCGCGGATATTGTATCAGTAACGTTGTTGATTTGATGTTCTCTGTCATCTAGTAATGTCTAAACTTGCTATTAGAAGCAACTAACATTGATGTGAGTATTTACAAGGTATATTTAAAATGAATTGTGTCACTAAGGTATAAAAAAATGACAAAGGTGCAGATTCACCTACAAAACCGGAATCAATAAGAATCTTGGTTGTATAACGGGTTTAGCCAATTTTAATTATTTTCACCATTTTTTTTTCTTTTTTTGGCTCATGTCCTTTATTTTTTATCTTTTTCCCCGTGTTTACTTGGTTTTCCCTTTATCCAGTTGTTAGATGATGATAAAGTTATGATGATAATAAATTGATAACAAACAGACTACTTCACATTTTGTCTAAGTATTAGGAAATCATTCAGTGTACAGATACTCTTCCAAGCAAGATACTGTTGTAGGTAAAAATCGCTTTGGTTGATTCAGGCACATAGATTGTCGCAGAAACCATCGATGGAAGGAGAAGGGTCAGTATAGGGACAGCTAAACAGGGAGGGGGAGGAGAGACACACAGAGAAAAATGATAGTCAACAGAGCCATCAAAGTCATGCCATCTCCCTTACAAACTCGAAAAAATAAGCTTTTTATTCAGATCTGGTGACCTGCCAAGCAAGTGCACCATTACAATTAACAGAGCCAAGCACAAATCCACCAAAATCTTCAAAACTCATTCGCTAGATCAAGACTTAAGGAATCCCAGATCCAAAGCATCAATATGTTACACGTACAAATTTCGAATGACCAAGCACTCGTTTGAGCGATTGAAGTAAACATGGGGAGAAAGAAAAAATAGAGGAAATGAGCCAAAAAAGAAAAAAGACGTGACCAAAATAATTAAAATTAGCTAAACCCGGTTTTACAAATAAGATTCTCATAGATTTCGGTTTTGTATGTGAATTTGCACTTTTGTTCTTATTTTTATACCTTAGTTACACATCTCATTTTAAATATACCTTATTGTCCACAGGGTGTCATTAAATATACCAATTTGGTCATTGGATTTTTTGTATTTGTTTTATTTTTTTTTATTTTTTTTTGATTTTTTATTTTTTAAACACTAGAAAGCCAGCTTCAAAGGAGATCGCCTCAAAAAATCAATTTTTTTTTTCATATGCACCTAAGTCCAGCGAACTTGGCTGGACTGCGGTGGCAATATTGTAATTTATCTCATAATCAGTGGCAATTCGCGTGTCATGTTGTTGTAAAGTGAAAAACAAAATTCCGCGTCCCTTTCGTCTCCCTATTTCTCTCACCTCACTCTCTCTCTTCTCCATGGCTCCACAACTTCCATTATCTCTCTTCCATTTCTACCGTCCCAGCCACCCAACCCATCTGCCCCCTTCGCCGACCACCCCCAGCCCAGCCTTTACATTCTTCTCTCTTTCTCTCTCCTCCCACCATTTTGCTAACACCCAGTTAACGGAAATCTTGATTTACTAATTTGGGAAGTGGAGTGGTGCCGTCAGCCGTGGTGTTCGTGATGTGAGATACAATCGCCGTGGTTAAAATTCGTGAGAAGTTTAGGGACGCTGATGAGCAATTGATGATGCTTTGATGATGATTTTCTTTTTTGTTTTATTTTGTGGCTAACTATTGGGTATAAATGTAACGTAATGTTCTTCTAAAAAATTGCTGTAATGTTCATCTAAGTAAGTTCATAAGCTATATCCCCTAAAAAAACATAGTTTAAGTACTAATTTAAGGTTATGGTCGCTAATAATTCATAGTATAAGTTTAATGTTCATTCGAAATAATCTAATATCATATCTTAAAAGTATAAGATTTATTAAAAATAGTCTAATAATTCATTTGAAATAATCTATGTTCATAAGGTTCAATTGTAGGGTTCATTTTTTTTCGGGAGGAAAAATGTAAGGTTCATTTAAAATAGTCGAATTGTTCATAACCTATAAACGTAATGTTCATGAAAAAATAAAGTGTAAGGTTCAATTTTTTTTTTTGGAGGAAAAAAACATAAGGTTCCTTTAAATGGTTCAATGAGTTATATATGTAATGTTTATTTAAAATAATCTAATAGTTCATATGTAATAAATATAATGTTCATTTAGAATAGTCAATATTTTCTTTAAAAAAAAGAGAACATTCTAATAATTTATAAGTTGTTAACGTAAAGTTCATTTCAAAAAGGTTAATAGTTCATAATCTTTATACGCAAGGTTCATTTAAAATAATCGTAAAGGTTCATTTATAATTGTCTAATAGTTTATTATAGTCTAATAGTTCATAATAAGTAGTCTAATACTTAAGATATTAATGTAATGTTCATTTAAAATAGTTTAATAGTTCATATTGTATAAATGTAGTGTTCATTTGAAATACTCTAATAGTTATAAGTTATAAGCATGGTGTTCATTTAGAATAGTCTAATTGTTCATAAGGTATAAACGTAGTGTTCATATAAAATAACTTAATAGTTCATAGTGTACGTACAAACGTAGTGTTCATTTAAAATAGTCTAATTGTTCATAATGTATAAACGTAGTGTTCATTTAAAATAACATCAAAACGTAATGTTCATTTAAATTAGCCTAATTGTTCATTTAAAATAGTCTAATTGTTCATAATGTATAAACGTAGTATTCAAAAAAGTTAAAAACGTAGTGTTCATTTAAAATAATCTAATTGTTCATAGTGTATAAACGTAGTGTTCATATATAAAATAGTCTAATAGTTCATAAGGTATAAACGTACTGTTCATTTAAAATAACATAATTGTTCATAGTGTATAAACGTAGTGTTCTTTTAAAATAGTTTAATTGTTTATAGTGTATATACGTAGTGTTCATTTAAAATAGCCTAATAATTCATAAAGTATAAATGTAGTGTTCATTTAAAATAGTCTAATTGTTCATAGTGTATAAACGTAATGTTCATTTAAAATAGTCTAGTTATTCATCTAAAATTAACCTCACGATTCATAAATAATAGATGTTAATTTCATGACAAATAAAACGATGTTTTACCAATACTAAAAGGTTCATTAGAAAAATACTTAAAAAAAGGAGTTTCATTAGAAAAAGAGAAGGAAAAAAAAAAAAGAAGAAAAGAAAACTAGTTAAAACCGGGCCCCATAACTTTTGTCAAGGAAAGGGAAAAACGGTCATAATTTTGAATGTCCAAAGAATTCCGCTTGGCGAATAAGAAGCGAAGAAACAAAAAACAATTAACGTGAGGTGGGACTGCTTACTTAAGGCGCGCGGACTGGGTCTAGTTCAGTCAATTTAGTTGGGCGCAGATCCAGTCAATAAGGATTGAAAAATCAATTTATCTATAATTAACATTTAACATATATTAAAACAACAACCGCTGATGTCATCATTGCTGATGTGTCGTGTTGTGGTTAAAAATTTTCCCGCCTAAATACTACCCTTCTTATTTCAGATGCACACGTTCACCCACCTGTCGTAATCAATCTAATGTTCCTGTCATCTTCTTAGCACGCCTTACCAAGCAAAGGCATAGGAAATTGAGTAGTTATTTAATAATTGAAACATAAAACCCAATTGAAATAATTACACTCCTTTCGTCATATTAACATGTACTATTTAAGAAAGCAGGAACTTGGAAAGTCAAAAAGAACATCCACTTAAAGGTTGAAAGCACTGGCCCTCTGATTCAATTTATTGATCTTCTCTTGAAACTTGAAATTCCTACTCATATAGAGAGCCTGCAACCAAAAGGCATTATCATCAGATCCTTTTTCTTAGATAACCTTTTCAATTCTAGGTATAACCAAAAGCTATACATAATTATAAATACTTTGTCAAAGTATCTCAACAGACTACTTATATTTTCCATGCAATGAAAATTAAAACCCCTCTATTAAAGTAATAAAGATTGGTTGAGCTTTGTAGTTTCCCTGTAGTTAGTATAAATATCCTACTCTTATAAGGTTGTAGTTTGCTCACATCAGTTTTATATGCTATGGTTAGTATAGGCCACTCTCTGGTTGTATTTCAATTATCTTCTCTAAAATGTTGGTATAAATATTTTGACTTTTATTTATCTTTGATTAGATAATATATTTGAAGGAAATGGCTTTAAAGTATAGTTTAATTGATGAAATCACTCCTCTCAAGGAAACTTGGAAGGTTAAAGTAAGGATTATTCGAGTGTGAAACGTCCCAAATAGTAACAAGCCTAATGAGGTTAAAAGTATCGAGATGGTATTGATGGATGAAAAGGTAATATACTATTCTATGCACGTGTATTACTTGATATACTTAGTTCGTGATCTCAAACCTTACATTATATGTAACTAATGTTGAATTTTATTACTTAGGGTAACAAAAACCCCGGTGTGGTGAAGACATCATTGATCAAAAAAAATTCCCCGTTGATCGTGGAAGGTGGATTATGCATTATCACCAATTTTGGTGTTGGCCAAAATAGTAGAGACTATAAGCCTGCGCAACACCAATTCAAGATCAATTTCTTTTCCACAACTTCAGTTAGAACTTGTGATGATCTGAGCATTCCAATACATGGATTCAATTTTGTATCGTTTGATGATATTTTATCAAATTGGATGGACGACAGCTACTTAATAGGTATATCTAAATAACATTAATAAGACCTTCTATACTCTATTTAGAGGTATCATGTATTTTGTTGTATATTGAAATGCAGATGTCATTGGAGAAATTGTTGCAACTGGTTCAATTGAAATTAGTGAAAAGAGTGGCAAACAATATAAAAGATTGACCATTGAAATGGAGAATTTAGAGTAAGTGTTACTCTTTTTTTGTTTTTGTCAGAAAGAAATACAGGTGCATAGGAAATAAAATAGAATAAAACTACTACGAAACTGTAAGAAAATAAAGCTAAAAATCCTCGTCAAAGCCTTGTGTTCTTGCCACACTTGCGAGATAAAGAGCATTCGTCACTGAGCTCCTTGGGACAAACCTAACAACGCAGAGATCAAAGGATTGTTTAATTGAAAGGATATTTAAAAGGATATTTCGTATCTCAACTGGCCCGCGATTTGGGTTCTTTAGCACCTGCACCGTAGTTTTGGAGTCCGTCTTCACTATTACATTTCGAATATTCTTTGACACACTCCACTTGAGGGCTTCTGCTATAGCCAAGGCCTCAGCTTGAACCACCGTTTCCGTGAGTCCAACTCTTATGCCTCCTCTTGCAGCCATTGGTGGGTTAAAGGTCGTCCATGCCATTCCAGCTCGTCTGTTGATCTTGGTCTGGGATCCATCCGTGAGGATAATACTTGGTTCACCCTTATGCACGTTATCATTCAAAATGTACTCGGTTTCTTGCATGATTCTCTGAGACTCCTGTTCTTCTTGTTGGTTGTGTGTCACAGTCTGCTCTCTGTTTTGAATTTCTTCGTCGTCTTTGAGTAGTCTGTTGATTATGTCGAAAATCTGTGATGGGTCAGGTTGAGCTCCTCTAAAGATGATTTCATTTTTGTACAACCAAATCCCCCTCATAACTGCCACAAAGTAAACCAACAGCGGCCTAGCTTCCTCCCCCTTCTTGGCCAAGTAACGCCATGTTTCATCCAGCCAAATATGAAAGGGAACACCAGCATTAGCCAGGTTTGCCATACTCTAGAGACCATCGAACAATCTCTGAACAGATGGGTTGTAGTTTCCTCCTGGGTATTGCATAGAACACAGGCTCCATAAGGGAGACACTTCCTTTTGACTAGATTGATGGTGGCCAAGGCATCCTGACCTACACGCCACATAAAGATCTTCCATACAGGCTGCATATCCAGGTTCCACAAAATTTTCCAGAACCGCATTCCCTGCATTATACTATGGAAATCCTCTTCATTCTTGCTTGAGACAAGCGCATAACCCTGTTTGACAATAAAGTGTCCATCTTGGGCGCACTTTCAGTACCAAGTATCCTCACGAGGAGTACTTGGGAGGTAAATAGATAGTATTTTGTTTGTTGTGTTACAAAATCAAAACACATACGAACTTTTTGGACATCCCATTTAAACAGCTGCTCCTCAAGTAAATCATTCACCAGGACCCGGAACCCGTTAGGAAACACCCTGTGAAGATCACTGTGTGGAGGGTTTCGTGTCTTGATTGGCTCTTCTAACCACGGGTCATCAAAGATTCTCGTGCTCTGCCCGTTTCCAATTCTTCTCGCTAACCCATCTTTAATAGCTCTTGCTCCCCTTATAATACCTCGCCAACCCCACGACCAAGATGGTTGTGATTGGTTGCTGCTAGCCTCATCTAAAGGCCCTTGCTTGTACTTCTCTTTTAAACACTTTGCCAATAGAAGGTCTTCGTTATTTTGGATTCAAAAAGCTTGTTTCACGAGAAGGGCCAAATTAAAATCGCCAAGTGATCTGATGCCCAGACCTCCCTTCCCTTTTGGATGAGCAGTCAGCCCTCTGTTTCTCCAGTGTATTGGTCGTTTGTCTCCGTTGGTAGCCCACCAAAAGTTGCTAATGACAGCGTCAATCTTTGAGCAAACTTTTTGCAGGATACTAAAAACTGAGAGTACGTTCATTGCCAGTGCCACAAAAATAGCATTAATAAGGACCAACTTCCCCACTTGCGTGAAAAAACGAGCTTGCCAGCACGCAAGTTTCTTCTGTATTTTGTCCACTAGAAACATGAAATCTTCGCTCTTCTTTTTGCCAAAGGATACGGGGGTCCCCAAGTAGTGCCCCAGGCTGTCCTGGTCTTCTACTCTGAGAGCTTCCTTCATTGAAATTCTAAGCTCATGAGGCACATTAGGACTGAATACTACAAAAGATTTTCCACAATTGATAACTTGGCCTGATGCTTCACAAAAAGTCGCAATAGCTTGTTTTAATATAGTGCAGGACGCTGGGGTTGCATGGATGAAGAAAAGAGCATCATCTGCGAAAAACAAGTGTGAGATTGACGGGGCCAACCGGGAGAGTTTCAATCCCTCTAGATTACCCCCAAGTGCTTTTTTTGAAAGAATCCTAGACAAAACGTCCATGATGAGGAGGAAAAGGTAAGGTGAGAGAGGGTCACCTTGTCTCAGGCCACAATTGGGCTTAATACCTGCAGAAGCTTCCCCATTAATGAGGATGGAATAATCCACCGTCATCACACATTCCATGATGAGTTGCACCCAAGATGCTGGGAAACCCAGTTTTAAGAGTAATTGATTAAGGAAACTCCAATTAACCCTATCATAGGCTTTGCTCATATCGATCTTCATGGCTGCCAAGTGGTCTTTACCCCTTGTTCTCTTCTTGATGTGGCCCATGAGTTCGTGAGCTAGCAGACAACTATCACTTAGTAAGCGACCAGGAACAAAAACATTTTGGGAAAAGTCAATTAGTTTTCTCATCAGGTTTTTCATTCTATTTGCAATACACTTCGATGTGCATTTGTAGACCACGTTGCAAAGACTGATTGGTCGAAAGTGACCAACTTCCTCCGGGTTGACCACCTTGGGAATGAGGGCGATGAAGGTGCGGTTCCATTCTCGAAGGATATGCCCATTGGACAGGAAAGACGAGACTGCTTCAGTGATATGATTACCAACTATTTCCCAGTTTTTTTGATAGAATTCCGCTGTGAAACCATCTGGTCCAGGTGATTTGTTGTTACCCAGCTCGAACATCGCTTTTTTGATCTCATTGGTTAGGAAGGGCCTTGAGATCCAGGTGATGTCCTCATGCGTCAGTCCCATTTGAACTGCCTCTAGGGCCCTAACGACTGCTTCCTGATTGGGGTGCCCAGTTGGGCAACCATTCTCCTGAAAGAGTTGCTTGTAATGGTCTGTAAGGACGGAGTGTATCCCTGCTTTGCTCGTGACCCAATCTCCTTCAAGATTACGAATTGAGAAGACTTCATTCCTTCTAACTCGGTCCCTTGCGTACCCAAAAAACAGTTTTGTGTGACAATCCGCCCCAGCCTTCCAGTTTATCCGAGCTCTGTGTCCAGAAAAGGTTTTGGTCTTTCACCAACGCTAAGATTTCCCCCCTCTTTAGAGAGGAAGCAGAAGAGCTAGGTTTTAACTCATCTCGAGTTTGGGCCTCCATGAGTTCCTCATTGAACTTGTCCCATTGGATCCCAAGTCTTCTCTTCCTTTCCATACACCACCTGAGGAGTTGGCCTCTAACTCTCTTCTGCTTGGCCACTATCTGGAACATAGGTGATCCATTTGTTGGAGCGGCCCATGCTGGTTGAATTAATTGTTTGACTTCCTCGTGGGCTAGACACCAGTTCTCGATCTTGTTAGGTCTTTTTTTCGTACAGTATTGGGCCTCGTATCCAGTAAGATAGGGTTGTGGTCTGAGATGAGTATGGAAAAGTTAATAACCAGTGTGTTGGGTCGTTCTTCCATCCAGGCCCACGAACTGTAGGCGCGGTCCAAACTTTCTTCGATCATGTTTGGGCTTTCCTTGTTATTGGTCCAAGTGAAGCGCGACCCAACAAAGGGGATATCGATCAAGCCTAAGCAAAATTTCCAAGCAATAAAATCAGTCCAGCCCCCTATATCATTGATCCACCTCTTTTATCTTCATTATACTCAATCTGATTGATATCCCCTATAATAAGAATATTATCAGAGGAATTTTAAATAGCTTGGCGGGACGCATTCCAAACATTCAGTCTATCAGCAAGAACCGGATCACCGTACAAGAAAAGAGCATTCCATGATTTCTTCACGTCATCCAGAACATTACAAAGAACAAAGTTACTACAGGACATTACAACATTCACACTAACGGGTAGTTTCCAAAACACAGCAAGACCACCACTTGTACCAACCGCATCTACTCCAACAAAATACACAAAATCAAGAGTCCTAACTAACGACTCAATGGAGGATGCAAGACATTTAGTTTCAGACAGAAATAAAATACAAGGATTAGTTTTGCAGACTATCCATTTGAGGAAGGGAACTGTAGGGGAGTCTGCATTATTAAGGCCCCTACAATTCCACGAGAGAATCTTCATATTTCCTTGGGTGGCTGTAAACGGCCAGCCACCAGCACCTCAGGAGAAGAAAAGGAAACATTCTTCAGCAGTTCTTCCAAAGAAGATGTATCCACAATACAACGCCTACGCTTGCTATCCCCAGGGGACTCTGCTCCTTCACTCTCTGACAAGTCCGAGACGATAGGGCTAGTCGACTTGGAGGTAAAATCCATATCTGAGCTAGAGTCAAGCATTGGTTTCTTTCTCTTTGGCAAAGCACGGAATTTTCCAGAAAACACAATCTTAAAACCTTCCTTTACAACCATGTTAAACAACTCCTTCCTCTTCCTCTTCCAACGATCACAAACTACAGGTTTCATTTTCAGCTCAAAGGCCCCTTCAGAGAGAGTATCCCCATACCCAGGAGATGAAACCACCAAGGCTAAGCCGGAAGGGGCCAAGTTAGGCAATGGTGAGTTAGGGGGGTCAGAGAGAGGTCAGGAGAGGTCCAGATATGGTGATAGAGGTATTTGTGGTGGAGGGCGGTGGAGAGTAGTGTTCAAAGTTGATATGGTAGGGGAAGTCATCGTCAGCCTGGGAGGGTAATGGGATAAAGTTCGGTGATGGTATGTGGACAATGGGAGGGAGTGTATCAGACTGGGGATTGAGGTCCATTGGGCTACCCCCATTAGAGGACATAGGCCCAGGTATGATGTTATTACCCGGGGCCCAAAGCGGGTTCATTCCTATATCATGCAAAGGCATGGGCTCAAAGGAGAAGGGTGGTTGGAACACGTCCTGAAGGGGATCAGAAGGGATTTGAAGCCTACCCGTGAATCTGTTGGTCCAAAAAAGGGGGTCGCGATAGAGAAAATCTTCAGGATTATTGGCCATATTTAGAAGTGGTGTTGGGGTCCAAGATGGA
Organism: Tetragonia tetragonoides; assembly: GCA_038025085.1. Lineage (NCBI taxonomy): Eukaryota > Viridiplantae > Streptophyta > Magnoliopsida > Caryophyllales > Aizoaceae > Tetragonia > Tetragonia tetragonoides. Next base: position 34,357,770 of record CM076151.1, on the reverse strand, counting down.
AGCTGATGGGGAGATGGTGGGAATAACAAGGGATTGGGCCAATTTAAAGAGTTATGAAAGTCCAATAAATTGAGGTGGTTGGGAGTGGTATCCTCAAAACCCGGACTTAACAAATGCAAACCAACTTGAAAGGGTAGCGGGTTAACAAATCCAAACCAACTTGAAAGGGTAAATTAGAGGGATAGGCATCATTACCTTGGCATCTTAGGCCTCGAAGACCTGACAAATCTGCCTCACTCTCATTAATCCTTCCTTCTTTTGGATTAAATGGACAAGACGTTTTGGGCTCTCCATTTACCTGCCTGACGTCACATACTGTCAAGAGAACGCTTCAAACTTATGCTTAAGAATTGCTGCAGCCTGCATAGGAGATAGATAACAATGATGCTCTGCATGCCCAATTTTTTCATACCTTTTGCAATATCTAAACACTCTTTCATATTTCAGACGAACCCAGGTAGTTCGCTATTCCATGTGTCCCAGGAAAAACCCCGGGATGAGAGGGTCACGTACGTCCATCTTGATACGAGCCCGGACATACTTTTTCTTAGGCACTAGATACTCAGGTTCTTCCACAAAGATGACCTCGCCCAGCTTGGTCAGTACTGGTTCCAGTAGTTCTCTCTTCATGAAGCGGATGTGTATTCCTTCTAATCTGACCTAGAGGATCATTTCACGTGCAATAACCTGATCAGGAATGTAGTTATAATGCCATTTTTGGAGACACAAAAGGGCACCATCAATTGTTACAGTACTTTCCCCCAAAAGGAAATCCCTATCATCACTGTTTCCACAAATAAGGAAAAAAAAGGTTTTTCATCTGTTTGACCTCAATAGGATCTCTAGAGTACCAAATGTCATCAATCAAGTTTTCGAACAATTTTTTGGAATCAACAAAGATCCCCACAACTGTCCTTTCCCACCAGTTGTCCAAGGGGGAGAGAGACAATGTTGGTGGGTGGACCACTGGTCCCCTTTGTCTGGGAAATCCGTCCGAGATAATATCCATGGGATAAAGGGAGGTACAAGGATGTTAGTGATGCAGAGGAAGTACAAGAGCAGAGAATAAAGCAGAGATGGAAGCAAGAAAAGAAGTGGGGAACTGGGTTGAGAAGTGGTGTTTCCAGGCCAGGGAATACACTTGGTGTTTTGGTGGTTGGGTTAAGTGGAAGGGTTATTAATGTTCTTTTACCCTCTCTCAGGAGAGGAAAACGCTCTCATTCTAGAGAGAGAAACTTTGCATTGTCGTGTTACTCTTTGTTATACCCAATATCAATACTGCTAACTAATGTTCTGATTGAGTAAGTGTTCCTCTTTTTAATATCAAATATTATACTATTAAAAAAATTGGAGTGTAGTGATCATGAGTACTATTATTACTTTTTGTGTATCTGTATAAAAAGGAAATTTAAGGTGCACTTTATGGGGAAAATTCTCTGAAGAAGTTCATAACTTTGTGGCGGAAGGTAGTGGTGTGCCCATTATTCTCATCATACAGCTGGCAAAGATTAGGCATTGGAAGGGCATATACATTAATGCTAGCAGATCCACATTTAATTTTTAAATGTTTTTCTACCATGTGGCATGTAATCATGATGATATCACCAACTCACTTTGATAAATCTTATTCTTAATAAATGAAACCTATTTGTCCAACTCCCTGTACTCCACACGACTGTTTTTAAATGTGGATATTGCTGAAGTGAGAGAGTTCAGAAACAAGTTACAATTTCTTCTTTCTATAATTATTCCAACAATAGTGTTTTGTCTTTTGATAAATACTCACTAATATACTAATATTCAAGGAGGATGATAAAAAAAGTCAAGAAGAATGGTGATGGTGAATTCTACTGTGCTAAATGTAAATCTTACGTCAAGTTCGTTGTACCAAGGTGACAAGTTTGTTCACATTTTACATAAAATTGAAACTATTTTTGTTATATGTTATAATTGATAAGCTAATTGTATATTTAATGCATAAAATTAGATATAAAGTCCAAGTTCGAGTAGTGGACAACACTGGAAGTGCATCGTTTATCATGTTTGATCAGGAAGTAATTCAAATGGTACACAAGTCTGCCTATGATTTAAGGGAATCATTGGAAAAGGTAAATCTTGCAAAAGTAATGAATATTTTTTTTTATTAATATCATGTATTGAAAATTAAGCACTATCAATATGTTCAAGGTTGGTGATACCGATTCGTTTCCTGAAGACCTTAATGTATTTGTGGACAACAAGTTTTTGTTTAAAATTGAGGTTTCAACATATAATCTCGAGAAAAACTGGCCAGTTTACACTGTTGCGAGGATGAGCAATGATGAAGAGCTAATAAAATCATTCTTAAGTACTACAGCTGCTCAGGTATTTTTTCACTTTTTGAAAAAAAATAAATAAATTATTTTCCTTATTCCTTTGTAGTATTATTGCAAGTTGATATTGATTTTACAATGTTAGTACAATAGGATGGGGAAGTTGATGGTGATTTTACAAATGATACTGAAACTGGATCAATCAATCCTTTGAATCCTACGGAGAAGGTTTGTCACACTTGGATACCAATCTTTTGAATTTATTTACTTTTTTTGAATATGCAAACAATATTGTAATTTTTCGATTCTCAGTATTGATTATTATTGTGTAGGATTCAATTTCATATACAGGCGATAACGATTATCAATCGGAGTTTTGCTTGAGTACATGCATCAGCCCCTCAACAAAACGATCATTTGAAACTATTGATAATGATGAGCATGGAACAGTTCAAATGTCAACTAACAAAAAAAGGATTGCAGTAAAGGTTGAAAAGGATGAGAAGTGATTCCATCTATCCCTACTGGCAACACAATTTTTGATGATTATGATTAGAATATTTCGGCATTTGATGTAATTTCTTCATTTTGTTTGGAAAGTATTCAACCAGTGTTAGACGTCATTTGATGGGATTTTCACAATGCAGAAACTAGCTTATATTTAATGATGATCGTATATTCAACCAATTTTCATTATCTATTAATGATAATGCATATATCTTATTGATCATGCTTGCACAATATCGAATGGTGCATATTTATTGTCCAAAACCTTCAACAAACATTTTCTCAAAAGTATAAGATGGAACTTATTTTTGGATTTGTGTTAGGTTGGAGTAGTCGTACAGATGCATTATAATTACTAAAAAGTATACCAATTTTTTCTGGACAAATAGGCATCCTATTTTACTAAAGAAGCTATCTGAAAAATATCCACTTTAGGAAAGGGTTGACACCACAATAAACCATGTGTGTTGAATTATCTAATGGCTTCAACCATAATATAATGGAGTATAGTAAAACGTACCACCATATAATAATAACAATAAAATATTGCTCTATAAGACTACAACTACCCAGTAACAAATAAAATTATTTAATCCTATTAATCCCACAATATCATAGTGACAATTAAAGGTGGCTTCGGGCCGGGTTAGCCCGAAGCACGACCCGGCCCGGCACGGACCCGAGGTGAGCCGGGTCCGAGCACGACTCAAGCGGGCTCGGTATCGGGCCGTGCTCGTGCCTGGGTTTTCATAAAATCCCGTGAGTTTAGCCGCCCGGCACGACGGCGGCACGACACGACACGGAGACTAGTTTCGTGCCAAGCCCGGCACGACCCGGCACGAATGCACTAAAAAAGAGCCACGTGTCAATCATTTAGAGGAGGAGTCAGAGTCACGCGTTCGTGTCAAGCCCGACCCGACCCGGTTCAATTAACTCTAGATCTTCTATAGTTCTTATAAAAAAAAAAACTAGATCTATATTTGAATTTGGTGAGTAGTGTAAGATTTTTTTTTTTTGGTGATGTGAGAATTTGGTGGTGGTGGATTCATGGAGAAGGAGTGTGAGATTTTGGTGTTGATGCCATGGAAAAAGACCTGTAGCAAACCGAGAAGAAGAAGGTGAACAGAAAGGAAAGAGAAAGTGAAGAAATTAAATAAAAAGTGAAAGTGAATAAATGAAAAGAAAAGACAATCAGACAAAAGAGTAAGACAATGGGTGAAGAATTGAAGATTGAAGAAATTAAATGGAAAGAGAAAGTCAATAAATGAAAAGAAAAGACAATCTGATAAAGTAGTAACTACAGGAGATGTAGAGGCTAGAGAAGTAGGGCCTAGGTATGTTCCCGTTTGATTCTTGCCGTTAGACACAATAATTTTATTTTTTTTTTTGCTTGCTTATCATCATTTAGACTCCTGTCAACCGTAAAAAGTAAATGCATGTTGTAAATTTGCTCGTTACACACAATAAAATGTTCCTTCACTTTGTTCTTCACTCCCCTTCTTCTTCATGAATTTTCTATAAATACCACAATTTTCCTTCAATATTTCCACACCAATTCTTCTCATCTATCTTTCATTTACTAGTTGTCTACTCTCATATTCTCAAGTTCTCATTACTTTTAAGTATATTTTTCAAGGTTTTATTACAAAGTCAAAAAATTTCTAAAAAACCCACAAAAAAAAAAAAAACACCAAGCACTTCATAATCATCATTTATCAACAAGCAACTTCTATTCATCCAATTTCAAGTTCAAGTTGACTACACCCAAGGCTTGTTTAAGCTGAATTGGGTTTTTGTAAGTTATATTGTTGCGATTTAGATTTTAATTTAGTTTAGATAATTAAAAATCAAATTAATAGTTCGATTAATTATTAACTAATTATAGTTATATTGCTTGTTATTTTGCACTCATTAAAGTAAAATATATATTAGTTAATTTGTAACTTGAAAAAAAAATAATAGTGACATGTTAATTAATCGTGATTAAAAATATCAAAAGTCTTGTTTAGAGTAGTTATTGATTAAGAGTTGCTAATTTTTTTTGTTAATTGATATTTTTTTAAAGTTGATAATTCGATATTAATAGTATTTGTGAAGTTCATCATTTAATATTAGATTTACTTGTTAATCGGTATATAGTCGATATTCAAGTGCTATAATTAGAAAAAATTGTTATTAGAATAATTATTGGTAAAAGAGTGGTTTGATTTCCTATTTATTTTTAATTATTATTAATATTGTTGTTAATTATATACTTCTTTAAAAATTAAAATGTCTAACTGAAATCCAAACACAAAAAGATCTCGTAACCCTCCTCTAAATCCAAATCAAGCTATGCCTAATCCCGTTAATCCACATTACCCACCACCACAACCCTCACCACATGATCAAATACCTACAACACATCACTCACATCTACCCCCCCGACCATATAACCAAATGTCATCTATGAATGCCGGTTTTTACCCTCCATATCAATATTCTCCTTATCAACAACAAGAGAAATCGACCCAATACACAAATGAAGACTCCACTAGTGGACATTACACCAAAGCTAGCGGTAGCACACAAAATGTTGACCCTACGCAAATGCATACAAGCACATTAGATGTTTGGATGACCCATAAAGAAATTACCTCAATGTTAGAAACGTCTAAAAGGAAAAGTCAAGTATGGAATCACTTCATATTGAATTCAAGTAAAACAAAAGCCAAATGCAAAACTTGTAAAATGATAATGTCGGCTGAAACAAAAAATGGGACAGGTCACCTCAAAAGACATTTAGATAAATGTGGAGGACCTGGAGCCGACCCGACCCAACCCAAAATATCTCTATTTCCAGATGGGAATGTAGGTAAATTTGTTTACAATTATGAAAGAGATAGGGATGAATTGTCAAAAATGATCATTCGAGCGGAGAAATCCTTCTTGTTTGCAGAAAGTGATTCGTTTAATCAATACATTAACTATGCTTTACAACCCCAACACAAACGTGTATCTAGAAAGACCGCAAAATCTTCTTCCATGAGACTCTTTAGAGCATGTCAACAAAAATTAATTAATGAATTATCTAATCTTGATTGTAGAGTTTCATTAACCGCAGATGTTTAGGATTACGGTACTGATTATCATTACTTATGTGTTACTTGTCATTGGATTGATGTCTCTAATGGTTGGACTCTTCAAAAACGTATTATTTCATTTACTTTGTTAGAATATCCTCATTCAACTATGAACATGGCTAATATTATTATAATGGCGGTTGAGTTTTATGGTATTAAGGATAAGATTATGACTGTCACGTTTGATAATGCAACTGCTATGACAACTACAGCTAATTTTTTGAGGAGCCAATTGCAAGATCTTATATTAAGGGGAGACACTCTTCATGTTAGATGTGCATGTCATATCTTAAATTTGTGTGTTAAAGATGGACAAAAAGCAATATCTCAGTATTATCACAAAATAAGAAATATAATTATGTATAAAAACACTTCGAAAGTTAGAGTGCATGAGTGGAAAACTCACTGCAAGCAATCAAATGTGAAACCGATTAAACTTCCACCAGATGTTTCAACTAGATGGAACTCAACTTATGACATGTTATCAGCTGCTATGGATTATAAAGCTCCCCTAACTACTTTTTGGAACTCTCGTTTCGGCGCAAATCCAGTTGTAGAGGATGATTGGTTTCAAACCCAACGGTATATGCATTTTCTAAATGTGTATTATACTTGCACACATTTATTCTCATCTGTTTATGTCCCAACCTCTAACAGTTTTCTCCAAAACATCGTGTGTATTGCTTTTCAATTTCATACTTATCGAAATCCGGATGAATATCTCTATGTTAACATGGATCTGTCCAATATTGATTTGAATTATGAAATGCCAGAAAACGATGTGAGCTTTCTTCCAAAAATGGAAGCAAAGTTTAAAAAATATTGGGAGTCTGTCCCGATTATTTACATATTTGCTAGCACGTTAGACCCGAGACAAAAATTTGATGGTACAATAAGTTTATTAGAAGCATTTTTTGACTATTTACTAATTGATGTGAACATGGATTCATATAAGGAGAGCATTAAAACCAGATTTTTTGAATTATTTAACGCTTATGAAAGTCGTTTCGGTAATGTTACTCAAAGTGCACCGATCAAAGTCGCCGATACAGGTAGTTCAAAGTTACAAAAGAGCTTATTTTCGATGTCATCTAATATGATGAGTAACCGAGGAAAGGGTAAGGAACCTCGCTCTCAATCTGATATGACTGAATTTCATATGTATCTTACTTATGAATTTTTTCGAGGTACAAACCCCGATGAGGTGGAATCCCTAGACATCTTGAGTTGGTGGAAATCGCAATCAAAGACATTTCCAGTGTTGGCGGCAATGGCACGTGACATATTAGCCATCCAAGTTTCATCCGTAGCGTCCGAACGTGCTTTTAGTGCATCCGGAAGAGTTTTAGATGACAAAAGAACGAGAATGAAAGCTTCAACACTTGAGATGTGCGTTTGCTATAAGGATTGGTTAGATGCGGAGAAAAGAACACAAGATATAATCATAAATGAAAATGATGATGATTCCGACACCCAAACAACGGCTACCACCCAATCTGCAGTTGAAGACCTTATTAATGAGCTTGAACCCGAGATTCATTAGAATAATTATTCTCTCAAATTGTAATTCTTTTTTTTTTTTTTTTTTTTGTAGAATTAGTTTAATGAAATGACCCAAATACACTATTAATTTTTTTTTGTAGGAGAATGAAGTAATAGTTAGCTTTTAACTATTTCCTAATTTAATAGTAGATTCTCATGTGTGCGACTTGTATCATTTTCATCCATACTTATTATCAATAAAATATCGAGGTATATCAGTAAATCTATTCTATTATTTAGACTATTTTTATTTAAAAATAATAATGACAATAAAAATAATAATAATAATAATTAGTTCAAAAACAAATAATAATAATAATAATAATAATAATAATAATAATAATAATAATAATAATAATAATAATAATAATAATAATAATAATAATAATAATAATAATAATAATAATAATAATAATAATAATAAAAGGATAAATCTGAATTTATTGACAAAGGAAAGAAACCATTTATTTTATGTCTATAGGAATAGGCATACTATTATAGTAGTAGTCATCTGAAAACATCGGGTAATTGATATTGTGCAGTAGAGGTAGAGCTCTAGTGGTCAAAGCAAGATAGACTACTCACTACTTCCTTTATGAGAAAGAGAGAGATGAATGATGATGATTGTCCTTTGTCTTATCTATCTTTGCTACAGGACACTCATTTCATTTTTTATATCTCCCATTTACTTTGTCTCTCTTCCTTCTACTACTGAATCGGTGATACTATCAATGAATGGCCTTCTTTCTCATAAAGGAAGTAGTGAGAAACCATTTATTAAATTCTCTTCAATCTCATTCCTCCATTAGCACCACCGTTCTATCACCCCCACCCAAGCACGCCACCAGCCCACCATGCCCACCACCAGCAATTCGCGTAACTCTCTAGATCTGTTTTTTTTTTTTTTTTTTCGTTAAACAGCCTGGCTCGCCGTGCCTAGCCCACCAGGTTGGCTCGCCGTGCCTCGTGTCGTGCTCGTGCCAGCTAGTCCGACAAGGTGAGCCCGACACGGCACGGCACGAGGCACGAAGATTCGTGCCTCGTGCCGTGCCTCCCAGCCACCACAGCCCGCTGGCACGGCCCGAGCCCGGCACGAAGCCACCTTTAGTGACAATTAACAACTATAAGTAAGAAGCCACCCCACTCAATCTGAAGACAAATAATCAAAGTGTTGCATACTTTAGTGAGTCATCTGTCACTATACTAAAGCCTTACCTCCAACCAAATTTCTCTTTAGTTTGGAATTCAGGTCACATGATAGTTTTAACCAAAAAATAATAATTAGTTGAGCTATCCGATTGGCATCAGCTGAACTAAACTAGAAAGCATGTTCTTTTATTTAGCCAAACTACTTACTATGTCAATTGATGGCATGTGCATTGGAAATCATGATTTTTATCTTTTGGTTGTTTGTTCAATGCACCTTTGAAAAAAAAAAGGGGCAACAATGCACATTCCAATGAATTCCGGCTACGTGACTTCGACTTCCAATTTAAATTATTGATATGGTTAACTCACATTAATGGTAGTTGTTTGATGTGTTTGATGTACCTAAATATAATTTAATAGTTTTTAATCAAATATCACAATTCCAAAGCAGTACACCATATCATAGCAATGCAATCATTAATGATTGAACTTACGAGTAGATTCATGGATGTTCTTTTAATTTTCATCACACACTCAGTTTATAATATGTTGAACCTCACCTAACAAAACACTCTATCATGCACAGGAAATTAAAACGATGGATCAGAATAGCCACAAACAAGCAAGATTGAGAAGGAAGTTCCTCATGACCAACAAGAGACAATAGACAACACCTTTGCTGCCTGGTAATGCTCCCGAGCTTCTCTTTATCTAATATAGTAATATTTGACCCCTTGAGTTGTATATCTTCTATGTATATATGCTATAGTATTTTACATTTTAACTATAAATTTCGATTTTATTTTTTTTTGACAATCAGCTATTTGAAGTAAATAAATAAATACTTCTTTTCATTGTTTGATTGAAATACAGATTAATCACCGAACTTACGTAACATACTCCAAATCACATGCTATAAAAACAATGCGATGGCTAGAGAAGAACTTTCTAGACATCAGTTATAAAAGAATGAAGAAAATATAGTATTAATTCAAAGGACACCTTACGTTGTATGAATATATGCACCTCAACAAATAATGAATTCTTTAGACTATAATTTTTATTAAGAGATATATTGTCAAACTTCCTTGAATAGATGGATAAATGGACCCTAAACCCAACTCACAATTTGGTTTATGAGGAATTATACTATTCCTTTTTTCTTAAAAAAGTTTAGCACATTGAGTCTTCATCCCTTTTTTTCAATATATATTGACATTTGTTTTATTTGAACTATAGAGAACACCCCTTTTCCAAGTCAGAGGTTGGACATTTCTTAGAAAGTGTTTACAAATAACAGTCAACCAAACAGACATATCAGAACAGCAATTTTGCGTGATGGATCAAATTGTAAGTTCAACTCCTTCTCAATTTGGAAAAATTACTTCATTTATAGAGGTATCAAATTTACGTGCTATATATTTGAAATTACTAATATAGTATATATTACTACTGATCTTCGCAATTTCAAATTGCAGTGTCTATGACAGCTTTTTCGAGATATTCAAATATATTGCATGGATGCCCTTTTTCAGTCACCGGGTCATTGACTAATCAAATTAGAACTTTAACGCCTGAAAATCATGTAATTCAAAGAGGTATTGTTGTTACATGTCAATGTAAACTCAATTATATATTGTATTTATTTTTCCCTATATGCACTTAGAAAACTAATACAACTATGTTTTAATTTTAAATGAGTGCTTCTGCAATGATTTTCATTTATCATTTGAAACAGAGAACACCCATTTTCAAAGTCAAACATTGGATATTTCTCAAGAAAATGATGAAAATATGACCCCTACCAGACATCTGAGCACTAAAAGAAGAACCTCTTTGCTGGACAATTCAAATTGTACGTAATTTCTTTACAATTTGTATAATTTAATGATAATTCATACAAGTATTGAATGTTTGTATTTATAAAAAGATATTTTGTAACTTACATGTGGCATTTCATAGTGTTTATGACACCTTTATCACGATACTCGAATCAGCCGCACCGAAGCCCTTCGACCAGTGAGCATTTGATCAACCATAGTGGCTCTTTGAGATCTGGAAAACATGTCATTCAAAGAAGGAGAATTATGAGACCTGCAACAAGTGTGACAAACTTAGGACATGACTTAGAAAACAATGTCCCTGTAACAGAGACTGGTAATTACTAACCTAATCATCATTAACCAACTTAGACCATATTTTCACCTTATTGGGTGTATGTTGATTGCAATATAATAAGTTTTTTTCCTGTGATGATTTTGGGTAATTTATGAGTACATCCTCTCTAATTACAGGTTTTACTTTCAGAACCTATGAATGCCGATGTTTTACTTTCAGAACCTATGAATGTCGATGAAGATCATTATCATGATAATGATGCAGATACAGAAGGTATGAGCGGTGAGCCTACATCTATATTACCATTCAAAACAAGTGTAGCTTATATGCTTTGATGCATGAAGCTATGAAGATATTTATTTCAATCTCATGTTTTAAAAGAATACTCATTATATGATTTCTAATCAAAAATCAACATGAACTATATCATGTAGGTTTTGTTTGTGAAGATGATATTACATCATTTGATTGTGAAGGTATGATAAAGAGTTTGGTAAATCATTTAAAATTCATGTTAATCATTTAAAATCATGAAACTGAAGTCATTTCTATGGCATAATCAGATTACTGGGACATTGGAGATCCAACTTGGACATGTGAGTTTTGTGGTGCAATGATGTGGTATGAGGAAAGAGTTAGAAAAGATAGAAGATCATCAAAATCCTAAATTTTCACTATGTTGGATGCATGGAAAAATACAGCTACCACAACTGAAAGATCCTCCCCAAATGCTTAGTCAACTTCTTCAAAACAGAGATGCTAAGAGTAAACACTTTTTTGCTTTCAGGCTTCAAGAGAGACTCAATGAAGCTGCAACACTTTTACTTTCAAGAAAATTGTTCCAACAGTTCTTGGTGGATGCATATACAATGATTGAATCAGAGAGGCTTTCATATGTTCAAAATAATCAACCAAATTTGAGATCAGCTACGTACAAAGATCTAACAGAAGCTACTAATAGAGGAAATACTGATCCTTCTTCGGTAGGAAAACGTATAATTTTACCTACTTCATTCACAAGTGGATATATGATCCAGAATTACCTTGATGCTATGGCTCTTTGTAAGTATTATGGATATCCTGATTTATTCATTACATTCACATGCAATCCTAAGTGGCCAGAACTAACCAGATTCCCTAAGCAAAGAGGTCTTAAACCAGAAGATAGGTCGGACATCGTATGTCGAGTTTTCAAAATTAAACTTGACCAGCTCATTAAAATTAAAATTTTTGGTCGTGTCCAAGCAGGTAAATCTATTCTATTGACTTCTTATACTACTTATCTCCATTTATTATTGTTTATTAACATGTTAGGTTGTTTTAAATATGATCCAGTATTACAAATGCAATTCTCTTTTACTATTATTATATAATCATTAATATAGCATTTATCTGATTTTTTTTTGGTTTAACAATATAAAAAACTTTAAAATTTTTACAGTGGTTTATACCGCAGAGTTCCAGAAACGTGGCTTACCTCATGCCCATATTTTACTGTTCATGCATCGTGATGACAAGTTTCCCAATGCGGAAGACATTGACAAAATTATATGTGCTGAGATCCCAAATAAAGAAAGTGATCCTAAATTGTATGAAGTTAAGGATTTCATGATCCATGGTCCTTGCGGTGTCTCAAATGTACATTCACCATGTATGAAGGACGGAAAATGTTCGAAACACCTTCCTAAGAAGTTCACAGAAACAACCAGTGTTGATGGAGATGGGTATCCCGTGTATAGAAGGCGGGACAATGGAATGACAGTGGAGAAGAACAAAGTTATTTTAGATAACAGATTTGTTGTCCCTTATAACCCAAAACTTCTCATGAAGTACCAAGCACACATCAATGTTGAATGGTGCAACCAAACCAGATCAATCAAATACTTATTCAAGTATATAAATAAGGGACATGACTGAGTTACCGTAGCCATTTCTCATGGTCGAAGGGATGAAGAAAATAGTGAAGATATTGATGAAATTAAGATGTATTATGATTGCAGGTACATTTCTCCATGTGAAGTGGTATGGAGAATTTTTGGTTTTGATATTCACTATAGGACTCCTGCAGTAGAAAGACTGAAATTTCATCTTCAAGGTGAGCAAACTGTCATTTTCGAGGATGATGATCCCATTGACACAGTTGCAAGTAGAAGTGACATCGAATGCTCGATGTTCTTAGCATGGATGGATTGTAATAAAAGGTATGAAGAAGCTAGACAACTAAGTTATGTTGAGTTCCCAACTAAGTTTGTGTGGAACCAACGGAAGAAGGAATGGACTCCTAGAAAGCGAGGTTTTTCCATGGGAAGACTTTTCCATGTTCCTCCTGGTTGTGGAGAGATGTATTACTTGAGGATTTTATTAAATAGAGTGAAAGGTCCCACATGTTACAAAGATATATGTACAGTAGATGGTGTAGAATACCCTTCTTTTAAAGAAGCTTGCTTTGCATTAGGATTGTTAGATGATGACAAAGAGTACGTTGAGTGCATCAAAGGAGCAAGCTTTTGGGGAATGACACATTATCTACGAGGTCTCTTTGCAATGCTTCTATTGTCGGGAAGCTTATCTAGGCCTGAATTTGTTTGGGACCAAACATGGCACCTCTTAGCTGAAGACATCCTTCGGAGGCAACGAAATATCCTTCAAATTGATGGTAGTAGATTATTTAATTTAATAATCAGAATCATTAAATTTCACAATACTCATGATACAATTTTTTTGGAACTATTATTTATTTATTTATTTAGTTTTGACCTACTGTTTATCTGTTATATACATATTTGCAGCTTAGTGACGAACAATTAAAAGTGTACACTTTGGCTGAGATCGAAAAAGTACTACGCAGTAGTGGTGGCAGCCTTAGAAGTTACTGTTGTATACAATATCCTGATGCTGCGATTATTTCAGAATGTTCTAACAAGCTGATTCAAGATGAGCTTCGTTACAACAAAGCTTCTTTACAATTGGAGCACGATTCACTGTTTTCCAGTTTAACCGATGAACAAAAAGGGGTGTATAGAGAGATCATGAGTGCAGTGTCAAGCAACAATAGAGGAGTTTTTTTTCATATAAGGGTATGGTGGGACTGGAAAAACCTATATTTGGAGAACTTTATCGGCTTCCCTACGTTCCAAAGGTGAGATTGTACTAACGGTTGATTCGAGTGGAATTGCATCTCTCCTACTTATCGGAGGAAGAACTGCACATTCAAGATTTTCAATTCCCTTTTGAATGAGGATTCCACTTGTACAATTGCACCTGATACAGATCTGGCTGGTTTATTAAATAAGGCAAAGCTCATTATTTGGGATGAAGCCCCCATGATTCACAAATTTTGCTTTGAAGCGTTGGATAGAAGTTTAAGGGATATCCTTCGGTCGTCTAATCCCAGAAGCTTGCATCAACCTTTTGGTGGAAAAGTCATTGTGTTTGGAGGTGACTTTCGACAGATTTTGCATGTCATTCCAAAAGGAAGCAGACAAGATATTGTTTTCTCTACAATTAACTCTTCTTACTTGTGGAACTTTTGTAAAGTGCTGAAATTGACAAAAAAATATGAGGCTTCAATCAGGATGTGCAGATGGAAGTTCAGATGAGATAAGAGAATTTTCAGATTGGATATTGAAAGTTGGTGATGGATCTGTTGGAGAGCCTAACTACGGAGAAGCTACTATTGAAATACCGGATGACATACTCATAAAGGAGACAAGTGATCCTATTGCTTCCACAGTAGAATGTACATACCCTTCAGTAGTCCAAAATCTATGGGATCCAGAATATTTCTATGAGAGAGCTATTCTTGCTCCCACACATGATGTTGTGGAGATTGTCAATGACTACTTGCTGTCTATTGTACCAGGAGAGGAGAAGGTATATTTAAGTTCAGACAGCATTTGCAATTCTGATAAAAGTGCAGGAAGTCATGAAGATCTATATCCTACTGATTTCCTAAACAGTATTAGATGCTCAGGATTACCCAATCATAAGTTAAGATTGAAGGTTGGTGTTCCGGTAATGCTACTTAGAAACATAGACCAACCTTCCGGCTTGTGCAGTGGTACAAGATTAGTGATAACTCAATTAGGCAACCATGTTATTGAGGCTAAAATCATTTCAGGCAGCAACATTGGGCACAAAGTATTCATTCCACGCATGTTACTAAGCCCATCTGATAACAGACTCCCTTTTAAGCTTCGCTGAAGGCAATTTCCATTAATTGTCTGTTTTGCTATGACAACAAACAAAAGCCAAGAGCAGTCTCTATCACACGTTGGATTATATTTACCGAGGCTAGTTTTCAGTCATGGTCAACTCTATGTCGCAATCTCTAGGGTCAAATCCAGAAAAGGGTTGAAAATTCTGATTTGTGGCAAGAATGGTGAAGTGAGTAATACTACAACTAACGTAGTATACAAAGAAGTATTCCAGAATTTGTGAAAATAAGGTACAGTTATTTATTTGCAAATTTTCATTTCCATGAACATATATATCATATTTATGTTTTCTCTAACGTTTGTTTTCTATAATCATAACTTTTAAGGTTCACCTCATCACAGGCTTGATAGCTCAATTATTTGCTCACTATCAAATTGAATAGGTAAGGACTTAAATTTAGTCATGCAAACACGTTTACATGATCATATTAGTGAATTTTATTGTCGTCAAATCTAGAAATAAACTTACACACCAATACATATAATAATCAAGGTTTTACCTGAATCATATATGGAAAGTCTACTTCTTTGTAACTTGAACCATTTCCTTGCCAATCTCATTCTTCAGGGTTGAAGTTGCCCATTTGATTTTCCCCATGTCCCCCCGTAAGCATATATGCAAATTCCTTTCATATCTCTTCAACATGGTTTTCTGTTCTCCTCAAATCTTCCATCTTCTGGAATACTTCTAATTATCAAAGAGTAGGATGGACTTATCATAAATAAAATTATTTATATTTTTCAAAAATGTTGCATCAGTACCCATCAAATTGAACTAGAACATTACATCTAATCACATTATCAGGGAAGAATTACTTACTTTTTGTGGCATATCAGTAGCCTTCTCAAAAGCCAAAGTACTTACAAAATCATGCTCAGCACATTTGCTATCTTTTGAGAATAGTCTCTGTAGTTCACATATATGCTAACTGACCATTTTTACATTACATTAGTTTGTCTGCTATATCTTTATTCAATGTAGCTTCCCTTCAAACATTATAAGCTCATTGATTTATTTTTCTTTTTTACTTTTATTACAGCGGTATGCTTAAAACTAAGTTCGGTGTAAGCAACATTATTATCGGTAGTGCTCCATCGATAAGTACCCGTTATCGGGCAATGGCTAAATATAAAATGAAGTATCAAATGGGCGTGACATCCATGGAAGACTATGAAATTCTTAAATGGGTGTGCCTATTTTCACTTTTACCAATATTCATCTTACTGTCATAGAATACTTAGTGTATATGAACTTCTTTTTTCCCCCAATTTTTCAATCCCTGCTCACTTGCTAAGTTAAAGGTTCATGTCAATAGAACTCTAAACTTATATTTAGAAGAAAAAAAATTGACATTGGATATTTGGGGCTTCTATTCGATCAATACGAATTACCAAAACATAGAAATTCTGAATTTATGTAGTTTTTTTATATCAAGAAACTGTGAAATTTGAAATAATTCAGAAAATATTCACCCACTAGAGTACTCACCCACAGAAAAATAGACAATTGCTCATATTCTCATCAGCTAACAACAATTGCACTTATAATGAAATGAATCTAACACATACAATTTAAGAGATTAGACTAATTTTAGATACTATATGATGAAGATGGTACTCAATAAAATTAACTTATAATCTCAATCTACAAAACTTGCAAAAGATAAGTTCCAATAAGTATCTTAAGGTTCTATTGCAAATTTACCTGAAGACCAAGGTTAAGAGACCATCATCTGCTACACCCCTCTTCTCCCCTTTCTTTCACTCTCTTATTAATCTCAGTGTTCTCATCTCACTGTCAATTTCTGAATTTGTGTCATATTATGAATATGAGATTGTAATTAGATACTACAATTTTGATCAACTATTGCAAAATTTTCTGGGTAGGAGTGTGACATGAGAGAGAGAAAAGGTGAGCAGAGAGAGATAAATGTTCAAGAATAGGTGAGACTCATCGGAGATTGGGAGAGATGAATGTGGGAGGAGAGAGAAAAAAAAAGTTGAGTGGAAGCTGTCAATTAAAGTCAGGACTCTTCTTTGTTTCCTTCATTACATTTTGTCATCCCTTTTTTGTTTCTTTTTTTTTTTGCATTTTGCATTTTTTGTTTGTCACATTTAACTAGCTTTTCTTTTTGTTTTTTTTGATAGTTCACATGTAGCTTGCTATAGATGGAATTACGATCGGATCATTTCATTACATGGACTTATATCATAAATAGGATATGTAAAAAAACTACTTTATTTTATTGTTTTTGTCCTTTTTTTTATCACTTTGTCCTTATTATAAGGAGTTTAGGATCCACTGAAAAAAAAGGACGCCATTTAAAGTACTATGTTTTAATTTTTGATAATTAAAAGTGCTATATTTAAAGTCATGACATCATCCTTGTATGAGACGCCTTATTTTGATACCGGCTTATACGAAATTTTGTGTAAAATTATTGGTTAACTATCTCAATTTATATTTTATTGTGAATGATAATTTCAGACATATTATTTATGCAAATGCTCACAATTTCAATTATATTTTCTTTGAATGTATCTGGATCATATTAAGGGAAAATCTTTTGATGATACACGTTATATAAATAATTGTTATAATGGGAATGAAACACAAGGTAGTTCATAGAAATAACGTATAGTTCACATTTATTTTAAGCACTTAAAAATTTTACTTAATATGATCCATAAATAATTTATAAGTCGTGCATCACGGGTATTAATCTAATAAATAAATAAACAAGCTTCTAAGGATGGTGCATTGGCATATACTTTACTCATCCCTAATAAAGATTTGGAATCGAGTCTCATCAAAAATGTTATAGAAGCGATTAAGCGGTCAAAATTTGACCACACCTGAAAGTCCGACCCAAAAAATTTTAATTTTATTTTCTGAAAATATTTCAGATTGAATCTGAAAACTTACTGAAACGAGTAATCGAACCCAATTTGGGTTGATTCTTTGACCTGAGATTTAAGGTATTCAAAATTGCGTACATGACATGACAAATTTTGATGGTTAAAAAGGATACTAGGTCTTGAAAGGGGTAGCATAGTTGGTTGTGAAGTTAGATTTGACGGCAAAGAGCACGGTTCAAATCCTAATAAACCCTATTTGTTGAACATGTCTGCAAGATTTATCTTGTTGACTTGCCTGGTGTGTATGGGTTGCAGCCTATTACATACACTCGGGGTTTATCCAACACACATTGTAAGAGTAGTGGCTGCAGATTCCTCGTATCTAAATAAATAAAAAAGATATTAGATCATGGTTTCCTATATATCACCCTAATTTGTCATATTTGTGGCTGAAAATTTTCATTTAGTAGGGAAATTCTCAAATCGTTATAAAAATATCTTAACTCATCGTAATATTTGTTACTATTTTATATGTCGGTTGTGTAAATGAAAAATCAATAAAAGGTAAAAACTTTATTTATATAATTAAAGTATTTTAAAACAATATATTTTTATACATTATGTGGAAATATAATGTGTCTAAGTTAATTTTCAAGTTAAAGTAAAGATTTATTTGTAAGATAGAAAAATATGAAAGCTGACCAACTAACTAAAGCAGGGGTTAGTAGAGATTCTAGATTGTATATGTGGATGTAAATGAGGGCTTAACGGCCTAAGGACCGGGTGTGTAGATTTTTTAGGCAATTAGTTGCCGATTAATAATATTTTTTGCTATTCAAAAAAAAAATGGTAAAGATTTATTTTTGCTTTTGTAACATCATCAAAAAAACATGCGTTGAACATGTTGGGTCAATTTGAACTTGAACATTATTAGTTAAGAATGAGCACTTTTCAATCTGATCCTAAAATGACCCAATCTGTAATTAACTGAAACCGAACCCAACATATTTACAACTTTAAATCATCTTAAAGTGTCTTCACAAAATATTTGGTATGGGGAAGATCAAATGAATTCAACCGAAGATAAAGGCTAGGAGAAGTATGACTAATATTGGCAATAAAAATCTGCAACCACATTAGATTCTCAAAAGCAATGTACTACTTTCACATAACCAAATATAATGAAAAGATATTTTATTACTATATTCTCAATTCTCTAAGGATTATATCATTCTCCTTTAGTGATTTTGATCACTTTCCCATTTGTCCCTTAAAGATGTTTTATTACACTCTTAAATGGCACGGAGGACAAGGGCAAATTGTAGGGAAAATTCTATTTTGCCGGGCGGTATTCTACATTGAGAGTGTGAGGCGCGTGAAGAGAGTCACACAGATTTTGAAGCTGTAACGCGCGATGGTGTTGTTTGTGTGGGGTCAGTATTGACCTGTTAGTACAAGAAAAGCAAACCCGCAACACCATTTTTCTTTTGTCCAATGAATGAATCTAACTGCCCACTCAATGACTATATCTCACCCATAAAGCGAGTATATCTCCAGTCAAAAATCAAAAGTTGTAGAAAGAGAAAAAATAGATCTATAAGAGAATGACTCTATTTCTCCACTGATTTGTATTATATCAGTTATCGCCCATTGAATTGGATTCTCTCTCCATTTTATTTTTCTTTTTCTGCTATGTAGGATTCTCCCTCCAATTGAATTGTTGTACATCTCACCAAAATTCAGATTTTTTTTAAAAAGATTGTTCTTTTTTTATCTGTTTACAGGATTTAAAGGATCAGAGGTGGGGTAGCGAGGGGATGAGGAACAGGGGAGGAGAGAGAGTGAGGATGTGAGATGGTGGTTGCCATAATTTCTATCATTTTCTTCTCTGTTCCCATTGTGCATGGATGAATTAGGGGTGGTATGGTATTTCTGAGAATTGGATAGAGCAAGAGAGAGAGAGAGGTGGTGAAACAGGGGAGGAGAGAGAGAGGTGATAAAACAGGGGAGGAGAGAGAGTGGATTGGACGGTGGTGGAGACTGAGACTAACGGCAAGCCGGCAACAAGGCAGTTTGGAGGTGAGATGGTGGTGTCGCGGTGGTTGGTGGTGAGAGTAATGGATGTGGGAGGTGATAAAACAGGGGAGGAGAGAGAGTGGAGTGGGCGGTGGTGGAGGCTAGGACTGACGGCAAGGGGTGGGGGTGTTTGTTTTTAAGATGGTAAATTGATGAGGTTGATAATGAAACTAACTTGTGAATTGTGATGGCCGAGTGGTGATGATCACTAATGATTTGTTTGTAAACTTGTTTTCTTTTTCTTTCTTTTTTTGATCTATAAACTTTTTTTTTTTTTGCTAAACATAAACTGTTTTCTTTTAGGGACGGTTGTTTAAGGGGTTTCAACAAAGGGAAAGGGAATCAAAACCCGCTTATTTCCTTTCAGTGTGTTTGGTATAGAAAAGACGCGAATTCTTTTTCCCTTAATTCAATATAGCATTACTCAGATTCATTAATATAAATTACCCACTGCTCTCTTAGTATTAGAATTCCCCACTTTTGTTTTTGGGGATCTTTAGTTGAGACATCTCCTCGGCAAAATTGGTGGCGTTGGTTTTGTTACTCCAAAGTTTCAACACGTGGCTTCTTCAAAAAAAAAGTTTCTTTTTTTTTTTGCCTCTTTTTTTTTTTCTTTTCTATTTTAGCATGAAACGTAACTTGTATTCCTTCTTTTTATTTTTTATTTTTTATTTTTTTATGAATGAATGCTTTTCTATGTGACAATAATGACAAGCCCTTATTAAGGGATCCCACTTTTATAATTTTTTCAATAATTTCATCAA
The DNA here is from genome assembly GCA_038025085.1 of Tetragonia tetragonoides. Classification (NCBI taxonomy): domain Eukaryota; kingdom Viridiplantae; phylum Streptophyta; class Magnoliopsida; order Caryophyllales; family Aizoaceae; genus Tetragonia; species Tetragonia tetragonoides. The sequence continues at coordinate 34,337,104 of CM076151.1, read as the reverse complement.
TTGGGCGTTACTGTTTTTTGATATTTTACCAAAATTTAGCTTGAATATAGATACTTGGGAACTTAAAAAGAAAGAAAGAAGAAAAGGTTAATAAGAAGAAAATTCTATTCCCTTTTCTAATTGAACCAAACAACAACAAAGAGAATGAGGGAATTTTTTTTCTTTTTAGAGTGAACCAAACAAAATAGGTAATTGATTTCATTCATTTCCATTACCCTTATTTCCCTTTGTTGATTCCTTTTCCTTTTCCAATGGTGAACCAAACGACCCCTAGTTATATAATGTTGATTACGTTTCTCAAAAAAAAATAAAAACTATTGTTTATTACTTTTCTTTTATTGCACGGAATGGTTAATCTTGTACCGCTCATGATAAAAGATTGATCATCTGATCTCTTATTGACTACTCGTAATAGTCATTATACAGTCATAATACACTCATAATAGTCATAAAAATCGAATATTATATAATTATAATCGCTTACGTATCTATTATCATGTGACTCAAAGGCAACTACATTGACCTGAAAGAACTACATGTATCAATAATAGTAGTTGCTTTGTTAGGACATAATAGCCCATTAGGTATGTCGTAATAGAAATATGTTGATCATCATTAATTTGTAAAATGAATATTACTTGCCGAATTAATAGTTGTTTGTTTGGTTGGCTATTAGTAAGACAAAATGGCTATTACTTAAAAAGTTAATTGTCATTATTTGTTCACATATTATCCGATTTAGTTGTAGATAATATCCCGTTTAGTTGCAGGTAATAGTTAAATCAATAGTCTCGTTATGCTCAACTTGGTTGTTTTTTTTTTTTTGTTTCAAAAAGGCTATTACTAATATTTGTAGTCACATGACGTACGGGGCTAAAACACACACAAATTAAAATTTATTTTTGGTACACATAATAGCCCGTTCAGTTGCAGCTAATAGCCCACTTAAACAATATATATATATATATATATAGAAAGATAGATATGGATTGTTCAAACGGGCAATTAGCTACAACTGAACGGGCTATTTTGTGTTTGGTAATATCTTATGAGCTATAGATTAATAGAACAGCGTTGATGATCATTAATTTGGTTGGCTATTAGTAAGACAAAATAGCTATTACTTAAAAAGTTCATTGTCATTGTTTGTTCACATAATATTCGGTTTAGTTGTGGATAATATCCCATTTAGTTGCAGGTAATAGATAAATTAATAGTCTCGTTACGCTCAATTTGGTTGATTTTTTTTTTTTAAAAAAAAAAAAAGGCTATTACTAATATTAGTGGTCACCTGATGTATTACGGGGCACTACTTTTTGAGTGTGCACTGGATAAACCACGAGTGACATGAAGGTAATTACAGTCTTATTTATCTATTATCATGTGACATGAAGGTAATTACAGTCTTTTGTTAGTTTGTCTTTAGATAGTACCTCGTTAGTCATGGTATAATAGAAAGCATTGATGATCATCATCTTTGTTGGCTTTCTTACAACAAAATGGCTATTACTTAAAAAATTAGTATTTATTTTTTGTACACATAATAGCCCGTTCAGTTGCAGCTATAATAATAATAATAATAATAATAATAATAATAATAATAATAATAATAATAATAATAATAATAATAATAATAATAATAATAATAATAATAATAATAATAATAATAATAATATATTATTTATAGAGTTATTAGTTATTTTGTGTTTGGATAATATCTTATGAGCCGTAGATTAATTAATAGAAAAGCGTTGATAATCATCAATTTGGTTGGCTATTAGTAAGACAAAATGACTATCACTTAAAAAATTCATTGTCATTCTTTGTTCACATAATAGACTGTTTAGTTGTAGATAATACCCCGTTTAGTTGTAGATAATATCCCCTTTAGTTGCAGGTAATAGATAAATTAATAGTCTCGTTACGTTTAATTTGTTTTTTTTTTTTTTTTTTTTGTTTTAAAAAGGCTATTACTAATATTAGTAGTCACCAGATGTACGGGGCTAAAACACACACAAATAGCCCATTAGGTATGACATAATAGAAATACGTTGATCACCATATATTACAGCAGTCACTTATATGGAATAAATGGTCACTATGCAGTGAATTAGGGTCACTTCTAAGTTATTTGGAAAAAGAAAAAAAAGGTATCGTATATCTAATAGTAGGTCATACATTAACAAGTAAAAATACATACAGTGCAAGGGTCACTTATGTGAGTTCAAGGGTCATTATACATATGAATCATATTTATCTTCTTTTTTTTTCTTTGAAGGGTTGTTGTAATGAAATATCATGCAGGTCACTTAAGGCTTGCTTACTATCAGTAAAGATCACTTATCTTTTATTAAGGGTCATTTCTAACTTATTTTAAAAAAAATGCAGCATACCTTTTATAATCATGTATATACTACATGACCAGACGGAATAAAAAAGGAATATATATATATATATATATATATATATATATATATATATATATATATATATATATATATATATATATATATATATATATATATATATATATAAGAGTTTGAGGGTCACTATATCATGCAGGTCACTTAAGGTTTTAAATTATTTGAAAAACAAAAACTTATATATGCAGAATATACGTCATAGTCATGCATTATAAAGCAAATGCCATATATGACAGAGATGACTTATATAAGTTCAATGGTCACTATGCAGCTAGTAAGGGTCACTTCTAAGCTTATACTGGTATCAAATTATCCATTGTTAGAAGACTACGCTTCTTAGTCCAATAAATTTGAATCAACCTTTTTGCATAGAACTTATTTATTAGTATATAGGAAAATTTGATACGTCCCAAGATTTACCTATCAGCCAAAAATAATCACAAGATGAAAAATATATGTCATTAATTTAAAGTTAATACCTGTCCCACAATATTAGTCCCTTACTAAACTCTGTCAACCTGCCGTTAGTTTTATTGTTTAGTGATATAATTATCATTAATAATTACGATTAATAAAATCATCTAAACATTAATTGGGTTTAGATCTAACTTCTCTCTCCTGTTTCAACAATGGCTTCCGCTTTCTCTCTCCTCCCTTCTACCTCCACCTCCACAACCACCTCCCTTCACACCACCACCACAACCAAATTTATGAGGGTTTGTAATAGCCCAACATAGTGGGTTTTTAACAGCCCAGCATAGAGGAATGAGAGGAGGATCAACCAATTGAATAAATGGTGAAATCTAATTATGTTCAAGGCAAAAGGGAAGTAAGGAAAATTGCGTAACTCAAAAAGGACAGATTTAAAAAGTGTTGTAGGTTTTGGATTAATGGAGAACAAGGAGATATGGAGAGAAAAGAGAAAATGGCAATTTCAAAATTCCAGAAAAGCAAACTGATTCAACTTGCTTGAAATTGGCTTTTTTCCCTTGCTCTAATGGACGAATAAGAGGAAGGAGATGATTAGCCCATCAAATGAGCTTCAATCTCACATCCAAAGCTCTTGAAACCACATATATCCAAAATCCCCAATTCAATTTGCGAACCTAGATGAACTCAGACTTCTCAAATGAGAAATGTGGGAGTGATGCTGAGAGATGAAGATGGAGAAATGAAGGAGATGGGACACGAGTGTGAGGTGTTGAGGAGAGAGGAAAATGGCGGCTTTGAGCTAGCGAACCCACAACAATGGAAAGAAGAACAAACAGACTAGGGAGGGAGTAGGGAGAAAGAAAAATATTAAACTGTTAAAAAGGAAAAAGAAAGGAAAATTCATTTTAATTTTTATTTAAGTAGCAATTAACCATGCCTAATCAGTAAAAATTAACGGAAGACTGACCGTGTTTGGTATTGGACTAACATTATCGGACATGTATTTACTTCGGTTTATTGTCATAGATATTTCATCTTGGGATTATTTTTGTCTGATAGGTGAAACTTCGGATTATTGTTATCAAATTTTCCTAGTATATATGATACTCAAATTAAATTATATCATTTTTAGCTACCATATACCTAATCAATGTAATATTAAACTAACTTTGACATTAATTTGTTATACTAAATAAGATATAATAATATATGGGTTGATTGTCTTTTACCCTTTAACAATGGGGTATATATATGGACTAGCTAGTTATTCGTGTTTATATAATATCTCGCTTTGTATAGCGTAATAGAAACCGTTGATAATTATCATCACTTTAGTTGTCTATTCTAAACACAAAATGGCTATTACTAGTGAAAATAGTAGTAATTCTTTATTTACATAATAGCCCTCTTAGTATAGCATAATAGAGAAAATGCTGATAATTGTCAATTTGATTGATTTTTCTCTTACTCAAAATTAGGGGTGAGCGCAATCGGGTATCGCACTAACCGGAATTGAAATTGGATCCACCGGTTCCTAATTATTAGGAATTGGAATTGGAATTGGAATTGGTTGCACCAGTTCCTAATTCTTAGGAATTGGAATTGGATCCACCGGGTATCCACCGGTTCCTGAATACCCGGTTCATTGTAAAATCCAAATTTTGTATTGTTTAAAATCAAATAATTATATATTTAGTGACAAAAAAAACCTTAAGATAAAACCAATGTCAAATATTCAAACAACATGGGTGATCTCTCTGCTAAAGTACAATACAAGTCTATTTGCTTAGTGCTTATTATCTTTGCCATGAGTCTATGCTACTGACTATCTATGTTATTGTAAGCTAAGCTACTGACTAACTATGTCTATGTTAATGTAAACTAAGCAAAGCCAGTTATCACTTTCTTTATACCAGCAACTAATGATAGAAAGTGAAAAATTCTTAACCTCAAAAATTAAATAATCATCTAAATAATAAATTATTGGTTTACGCCGGGTATCCAATCGGTTGCGGTTCCTAAAAGTCAAGAATCGGAAGTGAAATTGGTTGGTACCGGTTCCTATTTTTAGGAACTGAAATTGGAATTGGTTGACCAGTTCCGGGTCTGGAACCACCGGTTCCGAACCAATTCCGATTCCGATACTGGGTACCCAGATTTTCTGCTCACCCCTACTCAAAATGGCTATAATTTGTAGCCTTCTACTTAAAATGGCTACGATAATATCCAATCAATGTGATATCAAACAAAATTGACAGTAATCAATTATACTAAATTAAAAAGATATTACATTTACGCACCGTTTTAAGAAAGGCTAGTAGGTAATGCCTTGCTGTTTACGGTGTAATAGGAAATCATTGTCGATCATCACTTCAGTTGTCTTTTTTCAACACAAAATGACTATTACTTTGGTAATTTTTCATAATTAAGCGATAACGGTAGTAAATTAGTTATTTTTAACCCGCCTAGTTAATTTTAGAACTTTGGATGATCCGATTTGTATGGAACCTTGTAGTTTGAATAAAGGATTGACATAAATAAGATTAGTAGATACCATTAATACGGGCGATTTAGAAAGAATTTGTTTTATCTTTTCGTACTCAAACCCCTATCATGCAATAATCATTATAATCACATGCTCTTTTTAAAAAACTATTAATTCCAATCTATTATTATGGATTTATTAGTATTTTGTCTTTAAATAATGTCTCGTTAGTCATGGTGTAATATAAAGTATTGATGATCATCAAGTCAGTTATTTTTAAAAAATAAAAATAAAAATGAGAGGCTATTACTTATAAAACTGATAGTTATTTTTTGTTTACATAATAGCCTTTTTAGTTATAACTAATAGATAAACGTGTGATTACGAAGGTGATAACAAGTGATTGTGTTGATTCTACGACTATAAGTCGACAACTACAACCACTTACGTATCTATTATCTTGTGAACGAAGGCAACTACATTTTTTTTGGTTACAAACGAAGGCGACTACATTAACCTAGAATAACTACAGATACCAATATTAGTAGTCGCTTAATGTATACGAGTCACTTAGTCACAAGTCACTAGGTGAATCGTTTTATTTGAAAAGTTGTTGAGACAAAATATCATGAGATCACTACAATGGTTTTAAGAGTAACTTTTTCGTTAATTAGGGTCACTTCTAACTTTTGTAGAAGGAAAATTTTCACTTTGGTTACCTGAGGTTATGCATAATCATTATTTGGTGACCCGTATTTTTTATATTTCCACTTTGGTTACCTAAGATATTAGAAAAAATTTCACTTTAATTCTATTCGTTAAATCTGTTAAGAATTTTGATTAGTTTGCTGACGTGGCTACTAAATAAGCAAAAAGAATAACTAATGCATATGTTCAATGACCAAAATAGCTCCACTTTAGTAAGAGTTACCTTATCTTCCCCATTCTCAATCCAACCAGCATCTCAACATGAAAAACCATCAATCTACCAATTGGAGCTGCATAAAGGAATAGATAAAATTCCATTGATCTAATAAAATATACAATCAAAGAAAAATAAGAAATCAAGATAGAAACCCATTGCTACCAAAGAAAAAAAAAGAAAGATAAAGAACCCAAATTGGAAAGCTAATAGTTGATATTCGATTTCTGGATTTATGGTGCTAATAGTGGTGGTGGTGATGGTGGTGGTTGTGGTCCAGTGGGTGGTGGTTGTGGCCCAGTGGGTGATTCTTTAGGTGAAATGAAGAGAGCGGAGGAGAGAGTGAAAACGGGGTAGTGGGTTTTGGAATTTTGTGGTTGAATGGGGTGGCGATTCTGGAGAGAGAGAAAGAGTTCGGGAGGGGTCGGCTTGAGGAAGTGGTGGTGACGGTTGGGTGGTCGGTGGTGGGGATGGTGGTTGGCCCCTTTTCTTGAGAGCCTGAACTACTTGAACATGGGCTTGTGCTGGTTATGAAATTTAATGCCTGGATTTCGTTAGTTTAACTGTTCAACTATGCTAATTCTACTTCCCCAAAACTAGCATGCGATTCCCCTTGCAAACTGCAATTTCACCAAACAAGCTGCTAATTGATGAACAACCAGTCAACCACCCAACCGTTTGATGAACAACGAGAGTGTTCAACAGTTCAACAAGATGATGTTGAGCAGGATGAAGAACGTTCAGTGCACCCAGGTCCCATTGAATGAATGGTTGCAAGTAAATGACCAGTGTACCCCTTAAATGCTAAGTAGTTAACGGAGATGTTAACGAAGTAGACGTCAAACATTTAAGTGACACAAATTTAATTAACTTGGGCAAGCAAAATGGAAATATGAAAAAAACAGGTTACCAAATAATGATTATGCATAACCTCAGGGCACAAAAGTAAAAATTTACCTATTTAGAATTACCTTTAAAAGCCATTATACAATCAATTAGAGTCACTTTTAAATTATTTGAAACGGATAAAAAAATCTAACACATCATATATATATTTAGTAGTGATACATTAATAAGTAAATCATCATATATCACAAGGGTCACCATTAAGAATTCAAATGTATTATTATTCAATCAACTAAGGTCACTTCTATGGTTTTAAGTGTAACTTCTCCGCCAATTAGGGTCACTTCTAACATATTTAGGTTACCTACATAAACTCGAAGGTCACTATACAATTAGTTAGGGTCACTCTTAATGCTACATCACAAATTCACAAGCGACTACACTAGACTAGAATAACTATTCATATCAACATTGATGTTTCATTCGTGGGCTCAAAGATACGCGAAAGATTTTTATAAAAAAAAAAATCAAATTTTCATCTATGTGGTATGACAACTATTTTGGTTATATAATATGCTTCTCTGGTGAGATATGTTCTTCTGCTGGCTATGGTTTGGGTATCTATAAAACAACTATGACCCGCTTATGTATCTATTATCATATGACATTAAGGCAACTACAATCAACTAGATTAACTATTCGTACCAACATTGGTGTTTCAATCGAGGGCTCAAAGATATGCGTATAAATAAATAAAAAAATCAATTTTTTATCTATACAACTTTCTTGGTTATATAATATGTTTCTGTGGTGAGATATGTTTTTCTGCTGGCTATGGTTTGGGTATCTACAAAACAACTATGACCCGCTTATGTATCTATTATCATTTGACATTAAGACAACTACAGTTAATTAGAATAACTATTCGTATGTCCCAATATAACTAGAATTACTTTATTAGTGAAATAATAAGGGTCACAATTCATAATAAATAACCCCTACATTTCTAAATAGTGACCCATTTTACTGTGAATTGATCTCACAGAAAATTTGCTCAAAAATATATTCAATACTATAAGATATATATGTGGTAATATAATTCTCTTGGTGCTATAATATTGTTTTATGGTAAGGTAATGTATCTACAACGACTTGGGTATCTAGCAATTTCTTCCCACAAAATATGATTTTGACGGGTAACATAATTCTTTAGATCATATAATGTGTTTTTATGTTAAGATATGTACAACCAATCATATGGGGACCACTACATTTATCAACCATTAGAATAACACTTTATAAGGTAAAAAAGAAAAAAAATAAAAGCTTTTTGGAAGATGAAGCGCGTGGGTCAACTGTGTAAGTGGGGTCCATTTTGGATGAAAACATACTTTGGTGTAGACAGTGCGTGTGGGGGTTCAATTCAACAGCAACTTTAGTGATAGCTTTTCTTTCTTTTTGATTAAAAAACTATAGCCTTACCTGCTAACTGCTGAACAGGTGAACTTTCAAGTAAAGAAAAAACAAAAAATATCCCAAGGCATTCTACTGCTCGGTAGAGTAGAAGCGCCCAAATTGTAGATGGCATGATAGTCCCTTTTACCTTTACTTTACCTTTATTTTAACTTATTGATGTGGAAAGCCATTTTGCTTTGTTTGAAATTGGTTGAGTAATTTTGGGCAGTAAATCACCTTCGCCAGACTTGTTTCTCATATTTTTATTTTGTTGTTGGTTTACAGAAGGATAGAGAGAGAGACAAACGAAAAACTGAGAAATGGTGGTAGAGAGAGACAGTAACTATTACACTAAATTTCAAAAACCAAAATTTTCATTTCATAATCCCTACAAGTCAAAAAGTGAAGATTTTCATAATTTAATGTGGGTTTAAATTTTCAACTAAAACTAAAACTGGAACATGAAAATGAGGATTTTAGATTTCCTATTAAGTGTAAATTCCAAACAAACACTAAGGGTGTGTTTATTTACAGAAAATGAGAACTGTTTTCCTTTTAAATGTTTTGAAGAAATTAAGAACCTCGGAGAACACTATTTAAAAACACAAAACAATAGAAAATATGTTCAAGTATTCATATTAAAAATTATTCCGTCTCCTCACTATCACTTAGCAGACTAGCAACTCCTCCCTCTTTCCACATACATATCTATGGTTGTCGTTGTTGTTCTGGCCATAGTTCATTGCCCTTCACCATGTATGGCGTCACCCATTATCTAGGGCCATCGCACCTTTCTCTTTGCTAAACTTTTTTTGAGTGAGTTTGTCGTTATATCATATATGGCAACTCAAATTTTTGGCATAAAACGGTAAAATTTAGCTAATTGTTCGAAGGATTTAATAGTTACTTGGCTTTGATATCATTTGCGGTGTCGATTTCGTCAAAGGAAAGAAGAGGGTGAGAGATATAGAATTTTAGATCTACAAAATAAAAAGATGACTTCACGACCAAACAACGATCGTGGTGGTTGACTGCAAGTGGTAATTGCCAAGTCAAATATTCTTCCACTCTAGCAGTCTTTTATATCATTGACCACTACTAGCAGTGGTGCTGGTGGCTGTGGCAGAGCAACCACTAATGGGGGGAGGGACCGTAGGTGGGTTGAAAATATGTAGAAGAAAATTTTCTAAAAGTATCAAAATGTTGTTTTTACAATCCTCTAAATTCCTTTGTTAATTCAAAAAAATAAGGGGAGATGATTTTCTTTCAGGAACTTAGAAAATTCTTCAGTTTTGAACATATTTTCACTATTCCCTAATTTTTCATGAAAATGTTTTTAGATAATATGTGAACTGAATCGTCCCTAAAAATTTTGAGATTTTCATTGTTCCTCTAAATTTCCAATAAAAGGCTGAAGGCATTAGATGCAGCTCCTATTGTTATCTCCCACTTCCTTCTTCTCTTTCATTACTCTCTTCTCTTTTTTCCCAGTTATGATAAATCACTCAACATTCACCACCAATCTCACCTTCTAACATTCTTTGAACTTCCACGAGCACATATAATACCTCCAATCTTGGAAGTCATAGATACCAGGAAACTCAATGTCATTGGCGAGATTTGTAGATATTGTGATTTACTTATGAGCATATATCGTCTTTCTTTTTAAATTCTTTAAACATTTGATTAATAGAACCCCTGAATAATTAGGCGAGACACCTCTTTTGTTACCATTGGTAAAATCAGTTTAATAAATTTGGCTTTCGTCCAAATTAGCTTCGATGCTAAAAGCTATGAAAAATGTAATTTATTTTCATCTGGACATTCTTCATGCAATGTTTTTGGTTGGCAATATTCTTCACATGAAAGTCAGTTGGTAAAAAAAGATAGAACCATAAATACTATATGTCTTCTCTTATTTTTTGCTTCGGTGTTTTTCGTGATCCTTATCTTTTTAGTGTGTTGATTGATCCCAGCGAGTATGTTCATGTTTCGTGGAATGAAGTTGAAAAGTATATATGATTCCAACATGGACGAAGCATTGGATCAACTAGGAAGATTGGATTGGAGTTTGCTTTCACACAGTAGCAGTTATTGAATGAATTTAAAGATCCCGTTGTGAAGTGCTCAACATTGAAAAGCGTGCCTGATCGATCTTGCCATACAAGAAAGTACGTTTTCAACTTTAGCCGTATTAGTTTATATATTCTACTTCAGTTTCCACTCCAACCCTAGTAGTTTACACCTCTCCAAAAAATTATCCTTTCCAATTATCTACGAAAGTGTCACCGCCCATTAAAGTACTGCGGTTTTTTCTTTGCAACGCAATAGTTTAGGTGTCGTAGTTTCATAACTCTATACTAGTGTCGTTATAGATGAAATCGTATATAACATAACAAAACATATTGTAACCTGGCTGGGATCAGGTGCATGAAACAGAGGGAAACGACCCAGAGGTGTATGTTAATCAGATTTTGGTTGAAAATCTGAATGGTTTCAATTTTTTAATCAAGTGGATAACCTGTTTAGGCTGTATATGAAGGATTTATGTCCTGTCAGTCAATGTGCAAAATTCGGAATTAAACTTCTGAGATGGTTAACTCGTCGATTTAGTAGATCGTAATGTTTAGCTAGAGACCGCTTACGATGAATCGGGCTTATTGGATCAGACCAACTACCAAATGTGATGGGCCTAACGGGTCACACGCTTAAGTAATCGATGGATAAATAATTAGTTAATGGACCTAGGTGTCGCATTAATTAATTAATAAGAGAAACCGGTAAGTGGGCTGACCTTGAAAAAGCCCACTATGTGTAGTAGTCAGTTATTAGGTCTTTGAAAGCCCTAATAATCTGGCCTACAGTTTAAATAGAAGAGAAGGAGGTGGAAACTAGGTTACACGTTTTAACTGACAACCTCCTTCTCTCATATTTTCTCTCTAAACAACCAAGCACCTCCATAGCCCAAGGAACGGTTCCTTGTGCTCGTTCTAGCTAACGAACGTGTTTGGATTGATCCAATCGATTGCTGCGTGGACTACGCTAGAGGGATTACACTTGGAATCCTAATTCGCACCTAGCGATATTTAATCGATCAACGAGGCACGCATCAAGAAGTATATTTATGTGTATTTAATGACCCGTTAAGATTCCTGTTTCTAGTTGTCTTCCTCTTTTATGATTAGATCATTGCAACTAGATCCCACAGTGGTATCAGAGCCTAATTAATGAGTTAATTAGATCAATTTATATCAACCTTGAAACATGGAAATATAAGCGTTTATGGTTTTGATCTCGCTGTTGTATTATTGGTAGTGATGAGATCATTACGATATTTATTTTATGCGTTATAATGGTTCATTTTGTGTTGCAATTTTCTATTGGGATTGGATCACGTATATTGCTAAGTTCTTTTTGATCATGATTGCTTTTCCCATGTGAGTTAGATTGACGATTGAATTAAATCGTTAGATCTATGTGCTTATTTGATAAATTGCATATTCTAAGAAAAGAAATTGCTTGCCCTGCGTTTCGGTTGTTTGGTAAGTCTTGGAGACTTATGCGGTAGTTTCACGTATTTAGATTACCTCAGATACCAGCAAGTTTATAGATATTTGTAATGATGTCTTAATTATGAGAAGCATGAAACTTTTAATACCTAGAATCAGTATTTAATTGTTCCAAGTGTTAGTGGCCGTAAAGGATCTGGTACTATTATTGGTTTTACACATGTGTTATTCATTGGTTATGTGTTTGACTAGTGTAAATATGCTCTAAAGTTGAAACTTATTTTGACCTAAAATGTATCTTTGTCCTTCAGCATATAATTTAATTTATTTCAATGATTAGATTATTGATCTACTTGTTTATTATATGGCTTTTGGATATATTTTATATTTTGTGGGTCACCCATCTTATGGGTGAATGAATGTATGATCTAGTATGGCCCAAAATAAGGTCTGCGCACCTTGTATTTTTATAACCTAAATACGGTATGTAAAATCGTCGTATTTATGTAATTTATTTTATTGCATTAGCTTTAAGTTTGAATTACAGTTATAAATTGTAAAGCTTGAAGAACGGAGCATTGGAGGAGATCACGATTCAAGTGGGAGATTTTTGAAGATTAGATCTTTATTTTTTTCCTTTTAGGGGCCATACTAGGATCATTTATTTATTGCTTTAATTATTGCTTAAATTAGATTTATTGCTTTAATTATTGCTTGCCTGATTTATCATATTGTTTTAATATAATTATTAGTTCACATATATTAAAGCAATTTATTTAATCTCGTCCCAAGGAAATATTGAGTTTATGCCCTCCCAAATAAGGTTCACCCCTTACACTTTCGATCATTCATAATGGGCATCGCCAAAGCGTGACATTATTTTAATCTTGAGTTAATGCGGGTAAGTCTAAGAAGAGATTTACAAGACTATTTTGGTTCCCTCAAAGATATGAGTAAGGAGTCCTTACATATCGGGGCAAAGGGATAGTCATATTAGATATGCCTATCAACCGAGGGTTATGTTGGACATAATTAGCAAGGATTGCTTACCTATTTTGACTAGTGTGGTTGACAAGCCAAACCTTTGTCACATTAGGGTAAAATGAGGATCTTGGAATTATTTTATTCATAGGGGCACCTTAGAGGATGAATAAAATATTAAATAACTTTTCTATTTTGGAAATTGATTAAGTTATTTATTGATAAATGTACTAAATTTTTGCATATTATTTCTGTTTTGTAGCAATGGCCCATGAAAGCAAGTCAACTTTTAACCTAAAGTCGATTATAGACAGTGAACGTTTGGTTGGACCAAACAATTACCTGGAGAGTCATCGCAACCTGAGAATAGTTCTTAGGCATGATACGAAGGAATGCGTCTCGGAGACGCCTATTCCAAGACTTCCCGAAAAGCAAATGCTTAATGTCGGGAGGGGAAAGAAAGGGGCCACTTCGAAGGGCAACTTGTTGAAAGGCAAGGGTGATGTGACCAAGGCTAAACCTAAGCAACGGTTGGCCGCTAAGAAGTCGTACGTAGCTGCGGATAATCAGTGTTTCCATTGGCAACAGAATGTGCATTGGAATAGGAACTGCCCAAAGTTAAAGGAAGACCTGAAGTATGGAATGGTTTCCATGACTTCAAATGTTTTCATTATTGAAATCAATCTAGCTACAACTACTTCTGATTGGATATTGGATACCGGTTGTGGTACTCACATTTGTTCAAATGTGGAGGGACTAAAACAACCTCGGAAGGTAGCTAGAGATGAGGTGAACCTACGAGTCTCAAATGGGCCAGGGTGGCTGCTTTGACTGTAGAAACTTATGTTTTGTCGTCACCCTCGGGCCTTGAACTAGAACTTAATAATTGTTATTATGTTCCTAGTATAAACAAAAACATCATTTCTCCTTCTATATTGGATATGGAAGGTTTTGATATGCGTATTAAGAATGGTTCTTATACAATTTCAAAAGATGATGTATTTTATTTTAGCGTCCGTTTGCATAATGGGCTTTATTTGCTAAATTTTGACAAACATATACTCATCATCAATAACAAAAAGGATAGAACTAATGATTCTAACCCCACATATCTATGGCATTGTCGATTAGGCCATATAAATGTGAAACGCATTAAGAAACTTCTTAAGGAAGGGATTCTGGACTCATTTGACTTGGAGTCATTTGATACTTGTGAATCATGTTTACTTGGCAAAATGACAAAGTCACCCTTTCTAGGAAAGGGAGAGCGAGCCAGCGAGCTATTGGGTCTAATACACTCAGATGTATGTGGACCAATGAGTTCGACTGCAAGAGGTGGGTTTAGCTACTTCATTACATTTACTGATGATTTGAGTAGATATGGATATATTTACTTAATGAAACATAAATCTGAATGTTTTGAAAAATTCAAAGAGTTTCAGAATGAAGTTGAAAATCAGCTAGGCAAGAAAATCAAAGCTCTTCGATCGGATCGAGGAGACGAATATATGAGCCTAGAGTTCGATGAACATTTAAAAGGTTGTGGAGTACTTTCACAACTAACTCCGCCCGGAATACCACAATGAAACAGTGTGTCTGAACGGAGGAATCGAACCTTATTAGATATGGTTAGATCAATGATGGGTCACGCCAATCTTCCTATTTCTTTCTGGGGATATGCTCTTGAGACGACAGCTTTCACACTGAACAAGACTCCGTCAAAAACCGTTGAAAAGACACCACATGAATTGTGGACGGGACGGGTTCCCAAGTTGTCTTTTCTCAAGGTTTGTTGGTGTGAAGCTTATGTAAAGAGGTTACTCGGAGATAAGCTTGCATCCAAATCAGACAAAGTTTTCTTTGTTGGTTATCCAAAGGAAACGAAGGGTTATTATTTCTACAATCAAACTGAGAACAAGGTATTTGTTGCTCGGAATGGTGTCTTTTTGGAGAAGGAATTCCTTTCCAAAGAGACAAGTGGGAGTAAAGTCCATCTCGAAGAAATTCAAGATGAGCAACAATTGGAGATGGATAGGGATTTGGAATCCATCCATGATGTTTTAGAAATAACTCCAACGGATGTGGATAGGGATTTAGAATCCATCCAAGATGTTTTGGAAACATCTCCAGATTCAACTCTAGACGAAACTCGAGAGGTTGAGCCTGAATCCACCCTTCAAAGGTCTGATAGAGTCAGGTTTCCAACTAATAGATTTATTTCAATCTATTCGACGAAAAGCCGTGACATTTTCCTTGTTGAAAGTGAAGAACCCACCACTTACAAGGAAGCAATGACGTGTCAAAACTCCAGCAAATGGCAAGAAGCCATGAAATCCGAAATGGATTCCATGTCCGAGAATCAAGTCTGGGACTTGGTCGATTTGCCGGATGGAGCTAGGCCCATCGAGTGCAAATGGATCTTTAAGATCAAGACGGACAAGGATGGAAACTTTCTAGTTTTCAAAGCTAGACTGGTGGCAAAAGGGGTTACATGCAAATTCAAGGAATTGACTTTGATGAAATTTTTTCGCCAGTTGCCATGCTTAAATCCATTAGGATACTCCTAGAAATTGCAGCTCATTATGACTATGAGATCTGGCAAATGGATGTCAAAACCGCTTTCTTGAACGGGGTTCTCGAAGAGGATGTGTTTATGACACAGCCTGAGGGTTTTGTCGATCCTAAGAACGCTGGGAAGGTTTGCAAGCTAAGAAGATCCATTTATGGGTTGAAGCAAGCATCCCGGAGTTGGAATCTGTGTTTTGATGAAGCCATAACTAGGTTTGGTTTTATCAGAAACACAGAAGAACCTTGTGTTTACAAGAAGTTCAGCGAGAGCAAAATTGTCTTCTTGGTCCTGTATGTTGATGACATAATGATCATTGGAAACGATATTCCATTGCTGGAGTCTGTAAAGACTTGGCCTTGGAAGTGTTTTCGAAAAGTTGATTGTGAAAGGTTACACTTATGCCTCTTTCCAGACCGACAGAGATGATTCTCAATCCCATCAGGATTTGTCTTCTGTCTCAATGGAGGAGCAGTGACCTGGAAGAGTGCTAAAGCACTGTGGCAGATTCTACAACGGAAGCAGAGTACATCGTAGCTTTGGAAGCTGCGAAGGAGGCTGTTTGGATACGCAAGTTCATGGCTGACTTGGCGTTGTGCCTACGGCGGCTGAACCGTTGGCTCTTTATTGTGATAATAATGGAGTCATCGCCCAAGCCAAGGAGCCAAGGTCACACCAAAAGTCTAAACATGTACATCGCAAATATCACATTATTAGACAATGGGTCAAGGATGGTGATATTAGCATATGCAAGGTTCATACAGATGATTAACTTCATTGTTTTAGATTATGAAATGATGTTCATGATTAAAACATGGTTCTGTACATTTATCACATTGAGTTTTGGTCCTATTCAATTTTCTGTATGATTTTGAATATTAATTCAAAATAATATAACACAAATATCCAAATAGGTTATCAAGACGATGTCTTGGATAATGAAACCCTATTGAGTGAACTGGATTTTGTGGTTATTTGTCCCTAATCTAGGTGTTAGAATTAGATTCTAATAACCGCTGATGATTAGATTGCAAGTTGATCTCAGTGCCTGTTTCATGGGCTGGAGACATGGGATGTCAAGGATCATTCGCATAGATATGAATTGGGAATTCATGATCGGACAGACCCACCATGAGAGTTCTTTAAGAACGAGTAGTCATATTAGACTCTCATAAAACTATGTTGAACCATTTCTCAAACCTGAGTGGTTATGAATAACGACATGAGGATTGATGATCTGTGATTACTCCTAACGCCTGCGTAACAGGAGGCAATAACGGATACATCCGGATTATTGAAAATCATATTGGAATTCATGAATGCACAAGACGGGAATTGTCCTCCCTACGGGGATCGTTGTCTTATGGGCCTCTTGTAGAATTGGGATTGAGAAATGCATGGTCGTGCTCAAATGGATTATTGGATAATCATTTGTCTTAACAATCAAATTCGGGATCAAGAAAAGATATGAACATTGTAAGGATGACTAAGCTTCTTACCTTACGTTCACATCAAGACATTAAGTGACAAGGGAATGGATTTACACACTTGTCTTAAGGACAAGTGGGAGATTGAAGGATTTATGTCCTGTCAGTCAATGTGCAAAATTCGGGATTAAACTTCTGAGATAGTTAACTCGTCGATTTAGTAGATCGTAATGTTTAGCTGGAGACCGCTTACGATAAATTGGGCTGATTGGATCAGATCAACTACTAAATGCGATAGGCCTAACGGGTCACACGCTTAAGTAATCGATGGATAAATAATTAGTTAATGGACTTAGGAGTCGCATTAATTAATTAATAAGAGAGACCGATAAGTGGGCTGACCTTGGGAAAGTCCACTATGTGTAGTAGTCAGTTATTAGGTCTTTGGAAGCCCTAATAGTCTGGCCTACAGTTTAAATAGAAGAGAAGGAGGTGGAAACTAGGTTATACGTTTTAACTGACAGCCTCCTTCTCTCATATTTTCTCTCTAAACAACCAAGCACCTCCATAGCCCAAGGAACGGTTCCTTGTGCTCGTTCTAGCTAACGAACGTGTTTGAATTGATCCAATCGATTGCTTCTTGGACTACGGTAGAGGGATTACACTTGGAATCCTAATTCGCACCTAGTGATATTTAAACGATCAACGAGGCACGCATCAAGAGGTATACTTATGTGTATTTAATGACCCGTTAAGATTCCTGTTTCTAGTTGTCTTCCGCTTTTATGATTAGATCATTGCAACTAGATCCTACAGTATAAGGGGTCTACAGATTCTAATGTGGAAAGAGCGGTAACACCAGCAAACTGCTAGAGAAGCGGGAGTTAACAACATCAAACTTCTGGAGAAGCGGGAGGTAACCCCAACTAACGGCTGGAAAAACGGGGGTGTTGGTAGATATACCACTACAAGAAATCCGGCACTTTGCCACCGATATTAGCGACCGAAGTAAATTCGCTAGCTGAACTACAAAATTAGCGACCGACTTTAGCATCGGTCGCTAAAGTCGGTCGCTGACCTGCAAAATCAGTAATCCCCGAAATTTGTCATCAATTTTTTCCTTTTGTTCAGATATTTTCTAACCTAACTAGCCCCCTTAACCGACCAACCTTCAAAGCTAGCCCCCTTTTGTTCATTCTCTTAACCCCTCTCTCTCTCCTCTCTTTCTCTCTCTAAACTGAAAACCTCTAATTACTGTTAATCTCTCTACTCTTCAGTTGTAGTGATTAAGTGATAGATTTTACTACTATGTTTATGTGTGGTATTAATTTTTTTTTTAGCATGCCCACAAATAAGATTAAATTAGAGTTCATATAGATATAGAAATGACAATTAAAATTTTAGAGATTAGAATTAAAAAAGTTAGAATTAGATATTAAAATAAAACCAATAAGGAAAACAAAGTTAACCGACTCTCCTTCGTTCCTTTTTATTTTTCTTTGTCCCTTCTCACTCTCAGTTCTCAATCACACCATCATCCCGCCACACCAGTCACCACCACACGCAGCAACCCACCTCCGCAGCTCACAACCGCGATCCTCTAGGCCCCCCTTTCCCTCGGGGTGCTTCAGCTCTGCCGCCAACCCCAGCATCCTCACTGTTCAGGTCAGCCACGAGACCTTAATTTTAGGATATCTGAATTTTGTTCTCCCCTCTGTTCATAAATTAGATTAGCTTAACTAGAAGTTAGATTAGAAGGTTTCTATGGTTAGCAATCAGAGAATTGGATTGTGAGTGTTGATACCTAACTACTAATCTTGATAAATACACACTAGCTAGCTTGTGGGCATTGCAAATTAGGAGGATAATCGCAATTTGATGTAACAATTACGTCTACTAACGTACCATTTCCATTTTTTTGAATTGATTTGAGCATAGCTATGGTTCTGCGATTGTTGTGTTGTGTAAAGCATCCGGGAATCATACGGCAGTTATTCAGTTTGAACTTGTACTGTATGTGAGGTATTTGATGGTAGAGCACTTTATTTACATAAATTAAGCCTTGTTTCCGCTATGTGTTCAGTATTCAAAGCTAAATTTTAGTATTATGCATTCTTTATTGAAAGAGGGGGGGGGGGGAATGAGTTGTATTAAGTTGAGTTACAGACTGAGAACATGTTGTCCAGAATTTAGCACAAAATGTAAAGTCTAGTTCAAATGTTGAAGTGAGGTTCTGGTGATAGTATTATGAATGCTCTTAGTTACTGCCCAAATTATATCTTGTGTGAGGACAAGATTTATGCTTGATATGAAATAAAGACAAAGTAGTAAAGAGTTGAAATTGCTTATGAATTAAATACGTAGGTGTAAAAGTTACAGGGAAGTTCAAATATGATTGATGTGTGGACTTGATGCTCTTATGTGAATATTTGTACAAAGTTGCTTTAGGATCCAGAACCTTCTTAGTAAACAAAGAGCTATAGATTAAAAAATACCTAAGCTACTAATATGTAAAGTGGAAGATGGTTATGGGTAGTAGGGACCTACGGTACTCCAGATGTGTTAAATGGGAGACGTCTTCAGAATTTAGCTGTGATCCCAAGTTGTGACCTAGCCCCTAGTTGTGGCTATGACCCCCAGTTGTGGTCAGTGGGTGTGACACATTTGGCCCCCAGTTGTGGTCAATTGTTTAAACACCCCCGAGATGTGGTGGCCCTAGGAACCTCTCCCTTATGCCTAGCTAAGTAATATAACAACAATAAAAAAGCTATTAAGAAACTTTTATGTTATTTAAGATTAGCTACATCAAGCTTGATGACTGACTGTGTTGCTATGTCAAGTACCTAACATATTGAACAAGTATGGCCATGGTAAGAAGTAATGGTTTGTATGAATTGCATAGCATGAAAATTATTCTAAAAAGTATTTTATTATATTTCCCTCTCGTCTCCGTTTTTAAAATGAATTTGAAAGTGTTTTTACATGGTAGAGTAATGGTTGTTGAGCTCCAGCTGACGTTTGCGAAAACCTTTGTTTTACACAAGTGATGATCTGAAGGGGCATGTGAGCGTGTGAGGCCGTGTCACTTAGATGTTGTAGTTCTGTATATTAGCTTGCTAGATCACTAGTTTATTTTGGTTATAACTAGATATTTGGTAAATCTATCTCTGGTTTTAAATTGTGTATAGATAAACAGGAACAAAAACAGATGATTTGGCCAATGTTTTGGTAACATATTTTGCGTTGGCCAATGTTGGAAATGTCAAGATACAAAGGATGCTCTACCAAATTTACGGCTTGAGTTCAGCTGTTCAATTATTGAGTTATTTTAGCCTTGTATTTCTATTTTAGAAATACAGCGATAATTCCCCATAAATAGTTAATAAGAGTTTTAGCTTAATTATAAATAATAACTAAAACAGGTAGAAAATTTTGGGATGTTACATTAACCAACGTATGCTGCCTCAAAGATTGAGAGAGTGTGATAACCCAAAAATTTAAACACACTTATTAGATTAAAATGGTATATAATTAGCTTAAAATTTTTCGCTTTGCATTATAACCCATGCTTAATTAAGCTAACGAACCCATTAGCACACTAAATGTCATTAACGTGATTAACGAGTATATTAGTAACTAAAGTATGATCAAGATTGGATTTAACTTTGTTTACTTAGTCAAACGCTAGCAATTAAACTAATATAAAAGCTAAGCTTGATTTCGGTTTTGCTTAAACTAAACTAATCTAATAATTAAGCTAACAAATAGATTAAGCTATGAAAAGTTAACCTCAATTAGCCAAAATTCAGAATTTTACTCACTCCCTCACTATTCATTTTGCCACTCATCATCTTACTTGTCACAATGCCATGCAATTCAAGACACTTAGTGGCTTCACCCTAGCATCCTCTCTTTCTTACTCACTAAATAAGCATATGAAAGATTAAACATACCATGTTACTACACTATTCATATTCTAATTAACATGAGAGAAGGGAAAAAGGAAATGAAAAGAATTTTGCATGAATAAGGAAGAGAGAGGGGACGGACGAAGAGAGTAAGAGGAAGAGAGAGGGGACGGACGAAGAGAGTAAGAGGAAGAGAGAGAGTTTTCAGAATTTTTAATTCTTTGAGAGGAAGATAAAAGAGCCAATGGGCAAAGGGGTAGCCATACCCTAGATCATCATTGTTTTCTCTTATCAAAAATATTACTACCAACCTTACAAGTAATTGAAGAACCCAAATCCTCTTTTTCTCTTCCCCAAATTGGCACCACCATTCCTCTCCCTCTTTTTATTTACTCACTTGTCATTTCTCCTCCAACAATCAAAGCTCATCCAAAATTATTCAAACAAAGCAACACTAAAATGAAGTAAAGAGAGAGAGTGAAAGAGAGTGAAACCGAGAGAAGAGAAGAAGAGAAAGAAGAAGAAATTGGTAAGAAATAATAAAACTCAAACCATTCATCCATTTATTATTTCATTTACTCTAATTATTTCCTTAACAATTTCTAACTCTTTCTTGTTCACTTCTTCAACCACCTTCACCACCACCGTAGCTCCACCGTCTCCCGGAAGAACCGACCCCGGACCTTCAAGAGCACTTCATCATCTTCAAGGTTCATAAACTCCTAAACTTTCCTTTTTCACTAATTATTGTTACCACTTAGAAAAATTCATGTTCAAAACTTAAAAACCCTAAAAATGGAAAATGAACTTAGATTAATAATTGGGTTTTGATTTATGAAATTTTAGACTTAAAAAACTAAAGATCTAGAAATTCTAAGTTAAAAACCGATTTTACGCTCTTGCATGTTCATGGATTAGTCACGTAAAGATCAAAACTTGACTTATTTTGACCTTTAGCAAATTATCTAGAAATTCCTCATTTTTAGCTTGATCAAATCGAAAATGAGGAAAGCCTAGAAAAACTAATTATTGTTCACTTGATTTTCGAAAATGGAATTTAGAAAATAAAACAAGGTTAACTTAATAAATTTCGAACCTTGGAAAATAAAGAGATTAATATTACCTAGATTATTATTTGAATTTAAAAGATGAAAAGAGTAATTATTGGGACTAAAATGGCCTAAGGCCGAAAAGAGGAAAAAGAAAGAAAAAGAAATGAAGTTAGAATCTTAGTTGAATTCTTGTGAAATGTTTTGTACAAATTAGGAGCTTGTGTTAGTGAGTAGAAGAGGAAAATCTAGAAGGAAGGTGAAAGTTTGGAGCTTGGATTCAAGGTACTCTCATGTCCATCAAAACCCCCATTTTAATGAACTAAAAAGATTATCACTTGTTTTATTCAATTATATGTGTAACACCCCGGATTTTCTAAATTATAAATAGACAAAAATGAATAAACTCGAGCCAAAAATCGGGCAGAGTTTCCTTTGTATATAGACATCCCAAGTTATCGAACATTTAAAAACCTGCTCAAACAGAAAATACAACTAAACCAAACTGACAGCGGAAGACTTCTAACAAATCCGGAGCATCACTGCCACACTCACTCATAGAATGAGTGCAAGACAAACCTTACAAATCCCAGCCAACCAAATAAACTATAATGTTTTACTAATTACAACTCAATGAATAGCTAAAAATTATAATAACAAATGAAAACACTAATCTTCTGATCAACTCGAAACGATCCTCCAAGCGTGATCCTCAAACACAATCAACCTGTAAATATTCTCCAATCTACTCCCACAGTTGCAGTTAAGCCGCAAAGGTTCATCATAGGCCCACCATAAGTAAATGGACAACACATACACATAAAAAAAGAAAAACATCCAATCAGCAAAGCTGAGTAACCAAAGCATTCTACCGAGATAATAAAACATAATATCTTTATAATAATTTGTAAACTGAAAAATATATCAATCAGTCAAGTACAAATAAGGCATAGGTCTTATGACCTTCAAATCATGCAAGTAGTCACTCTAATTCTCAAGCACGTAAAATACACAAGTTCACTTTCTTATCTCATTCAACACTCCATTCAAAACTCATTTTTATGCAGTAGCAAACACACATCTCATATGACCAACAACCGGTAGATTTTCATATCTTTAAGAGTTTTAATCCATCATTTTTACTTTTTAGAGGGAAGAGAATGGCAAGAGATCGCAACCTCAACATTCAAGACCGTAGCCTGATAACAAATCAAATCACATCAACTCAAATGGCCAAGTCCCTAGTGTGCACACCCTCCTAGCCCTATGGGGTTTTCGAGACCGCATTCGCTATAAGATCCTGGCTAGGAGAATACATATTCAACTATAGTACTCAATATATTCACACCTCATGAGAGGGTTTGTGGAAACCGCAGCCATACAAAGCTGCTCTCATGAGTCGCCATAGTGTTCATCACTACGGGGGATCCTACCCGAAAGCTATCTTGCCCTCAATTGTTCAAGTTTAAGTATTAATATCTTAAGAGAATTCAAGTGTTCACACTAATAAGTCATCACAAATTCCACATTATTTCCATATCATCAGTTCATCCCAGTTCAATAACCAATCAAAGGCATACCAGCCACCATAAGAGCAACAACCAATCGAATTCACTTCTCATAATGTTCACAACCAGATAACCCCAAAGGTCTTTCCAACATCTTTCACAAGAGTCCAAATACAAAAGCAATATATACACATATATCAAGCACACACATATTTCAAGCTTTGCCTACTATCTCACGAATACATATCCAGTAGCTTTGATGCTATAATCAAACAGATCATCCAAGTCAGAAATTCAACAGGTTTAACAGAAAGTTCCATCACTTACAAGTTACATAAACAAGCTCAAACAATAGGCAAAATACTCCCCAACTAATCTAGTATTCCAAGGATAATTACCACACTCACCAAACAACTGTTTTGCAAGCAAATACTCATTTTATACCATAAAATCAGCAACTATAAACAAGGTTTACATGAGCATAAATTGTATCTAGAGGGCTACAAACATACTACAAACTCATCTAAAGTCTTAGTAGTAATTATCACCAACTCTTGCACATAGCACATGATTATATCCCACCATAATATAACTAATATATATCCAAGATCATAGGCAACTATACTCTTACACAGGTTTTTACAAAAGCCATGTAGTTCAAGCATCAATTTGGGTTCAAGAGCCTAAAGGGTTAAATTCTCTGTTTTCGGGTGATTACTATAGTAGTTATGTATTTTGGCCATATCTCATTTGTTAGACATCGTATCGAGGTGATTACTACAACTTTCATGTTTTGACCATCTTCAGAATCCAAACTTAAAACAGTCGAATTGAAGCATGAAGGTCCGAAACGGGAATTCATTCACCAAATAATCCACACAAATTCAATCATTCAAACTCAAGCAACTTAATAATTTAAATTTCAGAACGAAGCACATATCAATTCACACAACATCATGCATAATCGAATACAAAGTTGGTTACCTCCAATTGAACAATCAAAATCAGTTTCGCATCCAAACCCTTCAATTCAACTGAACCCCAACTATCTAAATACCATATACGCATATAATCAAATCAGAATTTCGCAATTTAAACACCAAAATCAGATTTTTAGAAATAAATTAAAGGTTTAGGGTTTGATTCACAAACCAACAAAGAGAAGGTCGTGGTTGACGGTTCTGGCAGTAAACTCGATGGCTATGGCTAACCCCAGGCGACTTGCTGAGCCACCACCATGGGTGATCAAAATAACGATAGCAACAGCATCACGAACAGAGGAGAGAGAAACGGCAGCAAAACTCGATCATCAACAGCAAGGTAGCGACTTGAACAGTAAAGTTTAGAGGAGAGAGAACAAGGGAGATGGTGGTGATGGAGAACAATGGTGGTGGCTGGTTTCGGTGTAAGCAGAGGAGAGGAGAGTTTGAGAGGGTTTCGTTTTTCTTTTTCTTTTTCTTTTAAGCGTGGAACTGGAGGAAGAAGAAGAGACTTCTTTTGTCTTTTTTTTTTTAAAACAACACTTATATATCAGGTATGGGAAGAAACGTGAGGGAAAAAGGACTAGGAAGTTAAGTCAGTATTTGACTTTAGCCAAAACACAATTTGAAACCCATTAAATCACTTAAAAGATGATTTTTTTTTTAATTTATTTAAAGTATTTGACTTTAGCCAAAACACAAATTGAAACCCATTAAACCACTTAAAAGATGATTTTTTTTTAATTTATTTAAAATAAAAATCCGAAATGCCCTTTTTTTTAAAAAACTTAAATGCTAAATCCAAAACCAATAAATATCTCACCAAAATAAATAATCAAATATATAAATTATTCAAAAATAAATAATTTTACGAGATGTTACATACTATCCCCCTTAAAAGAAGTTTCGTCTCGAAATTTAAAGCAGCAACAAATACACACATTGGTACAAAATTCTACGAGATGTTACAATATGCTACTTGGATTTTTATGAAGTTGTTGTATGAGAATAAGGTTATTTGTTTGGGTTAATTGTATGGTGGCCGAATGGTTTGAATACTTGATTTAATTGCTTTGTTAACTTGGTTGATGATTATTTGTGTGGAATGACTTACCGAAGGAGAGAAAACATGAATATTGATTTGTAAAGTTGAATTGATTACTAACTTATGATATTGTATGTTATTGGCTAAAAATTATATATATGCCGAACGGATTGTGGATTGTGAAATTATATGAATTATGGTGTTAAGTAAATGATCATGAGACTTGTATGGATGAATGACGGACGAATGGATTATATGATGAATGATTATACTTTGAGCATATAATGATAAACGAATGAATATTTGTGTATATGGATTTGGTGTGTGATGACCGAATGAGAAATGAAAGTGGACTAAATTTGGGAAGCTTGAGACTTGTGATGATACCGAATGGTTGAGACAAATGAAATAGTATGAGTATATGGATATGATTATTAAGATGAATGTGACCGATTAAGGAGAAATGGACTTAAACTAATTAACTTCTAGTGTTGCTCCCAAACTTGGTACCATTGGGATATTGAAGATCATGTAGTGTGCACACTTTAATAAAATTGAGATACATGAGATATGAGATATCTAGGGTGATAATTCGAAATTATGATATGCGATATACACTGAAAGGCCGAATGAAATGATATATGATATACGCCGGTAGGCGGGATGAAATGATAATGTATGGTTGATAAACCCGAGTGTAGGACTCGCAAGAGTCTGAGTTAAGCATGCTCTTCCGCACTACCTAACTTAATAAAATTACTAACTCTATTTGTGATTAAGTATTTGAGTGACTTGTGTATATTAAGCTTATATTGATAATAAGACCTCAAAGGTCATTTTCTGAGTAATAACAAGCATGAGTATGTTGGTGATTGTTTGAGTACAACTTATATGTATGCTTATGCATGAATACTTACATAAATAGATGAAACATGATAATAAGGACAGACAATCTCTTTAAATATATTATTGTGATTATTACTACTAATATTAAGGATTATTGGATGTTGATGCTAAGTGTATTTCAAGTATAAAACCAAAATGAATTTTACATGGTGGGGTGAGTTTACTTAGCTTTCGCTAATTTTCTCTTTGTTTTGTGTTTGTTCTCTTCGTGTGGTGTATTGTGTGTTGACAGATTTGGGCAAAGGTGAGAGCAAGGATGGATGGATGTATCTTATGCTTTGTTAGTTCATGTTTTTGTTGTATTATCGTACCATGGCTTTCGCAAATCGACGAGAACTCTTATGTAATTCGTGTTTAGACAATCGGTTTGTAACAATGACATTATCACTATTATGAATATGTAACATAAGTTTGACTTCTCTATATTATCTTAGCTTTGTGCTTACCTTAGGGTAAGTACGGCGGTGACGTGTCAGTTTGGATTAGTGGGTTATAATCATGTTTAATTAGGGCCATCCAAACCGGGGCGTTACAAGATGGTATCAGAGCATAATAAAATGCATAAATATAAAGTGGAACAAAAATCAAAAAATTAACAACTAAACCTTGATAAGCCGTGTGTGAGAAATGGGTAGAAATTGTGTGGAAAATTTATGTGCATATGAGTTATATTGTGTGCTTTGTGCTTATATGACTACTTGACTTTCTTACGTGATATAGATTGCCTAACCCATTAAATGTTATTTGCTTACTTGTTTACTAGATGCCTCTACTCAATCCCTTTAACCTTGAGGCACCACTCAACCTTCCTCAACCACCACCTCATCCTATGACTTTGCGCAAGCATCCCGAAGAGACCAAGCTGAATATGTTCATCGTTTTCATCATGCTTGCAATGCTTTCGCTCCTTTCACTAATGAAGCCGCTGATTTCCCGGGTTGGCAAGTGTACAACCTCTTGAGAACTTTTCCTTTGGTTGAACCATGGCTTAGTGTTAAGTTGAACTATATGAACATTGTGATTGATGGGGTGAACTATAATTGGGATCACTATATGTGTGGGGATGATTGGTATTTGACTTTAGAATACATGTCGGGTGTGTTACAACAAGCTTACACCGAGTGGATATGTGCTGAAAATGGTATACCCTTGATCCCCGAGACTATAATGCAATATAGGAGGGGAAGGATGTTTCATTACCACCATTGGCAACGTAACACCCGTGCCTCTACCTCCACCCAGCCATCTGCCACCGCACCACCTCAGCAGCCCGCACCCGCGGCCCAACCAGCAGCAGCAGCCCCAACAGCGTCCTCACCCGAGCAGCCGGTACCACTCACCGTGTTGCCACCTAGGGGACTCATGAATGGCTTCATGGTCCAATATGATAGGGAGAGTTTTTCGGGTGGAAACTAGTTGCCAAGGAGAAGGTGATCATGCAAGGGGAAGCTTCATGGTAGTTTTAATTATGAACTTGCTTTATGTGATGGTTTGAACAATTTAATTTGGTGTTGTAATATTTTGCATATGGCCAAGACATTAGCTAGATATGGTCATATGGCATAGTTGATGTTAGCCTAACTTGTTTTGTATTTTGTAGGCTAACCGAGTTGTATTTGGTAGCTAGGAAGCTACTAGGACTTTAGATTTATCTTGACTTCCTCATATATTTATGGATGCATGATTAGTAGTATTGATGATGTGATTATGTGACAACACTAAAGGCATGAAAGAAAACGTAACCAACCGAAAATAGAGATCATGATTAGGAGAAAACGAAACCAATAATGCACCTAATATATATATATATATATATATATATATATATATATATATATATATATATATATATATATATATATATATATATATATATATATATATATATATATATATTGTGGAAATTAATTGTTGCTATTCATATAGTTGAAAATGTTTGGAGAAGAAAAACAAACCACGGGAGCACCCGTAGATACCATAACCGTGAACCCAACAAATGAAGAACAAGGGCAAGATAATCGACTAGATAGCTTAGAAACTTTGTGTCAATTCTTTGGTAATACCATTAAGCAACAATTGGAAGATAAAGAAAAAGAGAAAGCTAAAACCGAAGCCGAGACAAAAGACCCACAAGCCATATTGTTTAAGAACTTAGCCACTCATGTACCACCTACCTTTGAGGGAGTATCCGACCCAATAGCCTTAGAGAATTGGATTAGGAATATTGAAAAATTATTTGAGGCAATAGGTTTTCCCGAGAATTTGAAAATCAAAAGTGGGCAATATTACCTTAGGGGAGAAGCGAATGATTGGTGGCAAATGTCTAAGGAAGCTTATTTGGAGGATAAGGAATTCAATTGGGAAAAGTTTGTAGTGAATATTAGAGAGAGATTTTACCCTAGAGCATTAAGAAGAAGAAAACAAAAAGAATTTGAGAAGTTGACCCAAGGAAAGATGAGCGTGACTGAGTATGCTGCAAAATTCCATGAACTGTCTCGATTTGCTGAGAATTTAGTGAAGGATGAAAAAGAAAGATTTGAGAGGTTTGAGGATCGCCTTAATTGGCGTCTGCAGGAGTTAGTGGCAGGATCATCTAGTACTTTCCAGGAGGCTTATGATAAGGCAATTAATATGGAGAGAATTCAGGATAGGAGAGCTGCAATACTTGGGAAGCGTCGTATTCAAGAAGAGAGAAGTGAGGGTTATAGTGGAGGATATTAGAGAAAGAGATTTAGGAGTGACATACCAGCTAGGAGTCTAAATTCGTACCGTAGAGATGATAGGAGAAGTGGAGGATCACAGTTTTACCCTAGGAACAACAATGGGAATAATGCATGTCGTAGATGTGGGAGATTTCACCCTGGCCGACCTTGTCCTACTAATCAAGGAAACTGTTTTATATGCTAGCAGCCTGGGCATAGGGCAAATGTCTGTCCCAACAAGAGACAATTTCCACCTGGGGATATCTTTACCCGCAGTGAGAGTAATCGACAAGGAAGTAACTTTAATCGTGGCAACAACAACAATCAGTTTCATGGGAACCCTAACCCAGCTCCACATGTTAGCTTTGCTCGGCCTATTGCTAGCCAAGTGGCCAGTAGCACCAAGGGAAAGATACACGTCATGAGTCGGTGCGATGTGGATGCGAATCCGAATGTTGTGACTGGTACATTCTTTATTCATTCTTGTCCTGCTTATGTGTTGTTTGATACCGGTGCATCTCATTCTTTTATATCCACTTCATTCGTAGTGAAACACGGGTTAACACCAAAATTTTCTTGCAAAATGGATATTACCACACCTAATGGTATTATCGTATCTTGTCAAAACATGATAAAGAATTGTCCTATCGTAATTGTTGAAACATCATTACCTGGTGATTTGATTCAGTTTGATTTATCTGATTTTGATGTTATTCTGGGGATGGATTGGTTAAGTAAATATCATGCTAGAATTGAATGTCATTTGCAAAAAGTATCACTTAGGAATCCATATGGTGGTAGAGTATCATATAGAGGAGTGATAACTAAACCGAGAGTCAAAATTGTGTCTGCAATGAACAATAAGACTCAAATCAGGAAGGGTTATCCAGTCTATTTGTGTTATGTGAGTGATACTAGACCAACATCAAACGAAATAGCCAAAATCCCAGTCGTGTCAGAATTTCCCGATAAAATTCCCGGTATGCCGCCACAAAGAACCATAGACTTTACCGTTGATCTTATGCCTGGAATCGCACCCATATCTAAAGCACCATATAGACTGCCCCAGCCGAAATGAAAGAATTGAAAAGGCAATTGGAGGAATTATTAGAAAAAGGGTACATTCGACATAGTGTTTCACCTTGGGGAGCACCAGTATTGTTTGTGAAAAAGAAAGACGGAAGTTTGAAGTTATGTATTGATTATCGGGAGTTTAACAAAGTCAAAATTAAGAATAAATACCCGTTGCCTACGATAGATGATTTATTTGATCAATTGAAAGGGGCAGGGATATTTTCTAAAATTGACTTGAGATCGGGTTATCATCAATTGAGGATAAAAGAAGAGGATATACCTAAGACTGCAGTTAGGACTCGTTATGGACATTACGAATTCACTGTTATGCCATTTGGGTTAACTAATGCACCGGCTGCATTTATGGATCTTATGCATCGAATTTTTCAACCATACCTTGATCAATTTGTTGTAGTATTCATAGATGATATCTTAGTGTATTCGAAGAATAAGGATGATCATGTTAAGCATTTGAGGATTGTGTTACAGACCCTTAGAGATCATAGTTTGTTTGCTAAGCTTTCTAAATGTGAGTTTTGGTTGGAGAAAGTAGCATTTTTGGGACACATTAATACTAGGGATGGAATTTCGGTTGATCCTAGTAAGATTAAGGCAGTTGAGGAGTGGACTAGACCTACTAATGTTGGAGAGGTTTGAATTTTCCTGGGTTTAGCTGGATATTATCGGAGATTTGTTGAGAATTTTTCCAAGATAGCTCAGCCTTTGACTAATTTGCTTAGGAAGACCACAAAGTTTCATTGGAGTGATAAGTGTGAATTAGCTTTTCAGAAATTGAAAAAGAAATTGACAACTGCACCTGTTTTAGCTTTGCCTACTGAACGAGAGGATTATGAGGTTTTTAGTGATGCATCTAGGAATGGATTAGGATGTGTTTTAATGCAGAATAGGAGAGTTATTGCTTATACTTCTCGTCAATTGAAACCGTATGAAGTAAACTATCCTACCCATGACCTTGAGTTAGCCGCAGTTGTGTTTGCCCTTAATATTTGGAGACATTATTTGTATGGAGTTAAATGTAGGATTTTCACTGATCATAAGAGTCTTAAGTACATTTTCACCCAGCGAGAGTTAAATTTGAGACAAAGGAGATGGTTAGAATTACTTCAGGATTATGATTTGAAAATCAAATATCATGTGGGGAAAGCAAATGTGGTAGCAGATGCATTGAGTAGGAAGACTAGTCATTCCATGGAAACACCTGTGAAGTTAAGAGAAGAGATTGAGAAGATGAATTTAGAGATTGTGAAGCAAGGTGTACCTAGTGGGATTATTAGTAGTCTTACTATTAGGCCTACTTTGTTTGATGAGATTAGGGAACTACAAGCTGATGATCACAAAATTCAGAAGATTAGACAAGCTGTGAGATTAGGAAAGGCGGTAGGATTTGAGGAACATGATGATGGTAGTTTGAGATTCAAGGGACGATGGTGTGTACCTAGGAACAATGAGTTGAGAAGGAAAATTTTGGAAGAAGCCCATAATACCCCTTATTCGATCCATCCTGGAGGAAATAAGCTGTATAAGGATTTGAAGAGATATTTCTGGTGGAAAGGTATGAAGTATGAGGTAGCTCAGTTTGTAGCTAGGTGTCTTACTTGTCAGAAGGTTAACAGTGATTTGCAGAGACCGGGAGGATTATTGCAACCATTAGATATTCCGAGTTGGAAATGGGAGTCGATATCTATGGATTTTGTTACTGGTTTACCAACTACTACTAAGGGTATGAATGCCATTTGGGTGATAGTTGATAGATTAACCAAGGTAGCAAGGTTTATAGCTATTAAGGATACCTGGAGTATGAATCAGTTAGTTGAAGCTTATGTGAAGGAAATTGTGAGACTGCATGGAGTACCACAGGATATTATTTCAGATAGGGATTCTCGATTTCTGTCACATTTTTGGGATAAACTGCAAGCTGCATTTGGGACTAGACTTAAGTTTAATACTGCGTTTCACCCTGCTACTGATGGACAAACAGAGAGAACGATCCATACTCTTGAGGATATGCTTACGTCCTGTACTTTAGAATTTCAGGGAACTTTGGAGAAACAATTACCATTGATTGAGTTCTCACATAACAACAATTATCATGCTAGTATCGATCAGGCTCCATATGAAGCATTATATGGGAGGAAATGTAGGAGTCCATTATGTTGGAATGATATTAGTGAAACTGTGATATTGGGGCCGGAGATGATTCAGTAGACTACAGATCAAGTTAGGATAATCAGGGATAAGTTGAAGACTGCACAAGACCGGCAGAAGAGCTACAGTGATCGGAGGAGAAAACCACTTGAATTTTAGATTGGGGATAAAGTGATGTTGAAGGTTTCACCTATGAAAGGAATTAAGAGATTTGGGAAGAAAGGGAAATTAAGCCCTAAGTATATCGGACCCTATGAGATTTTAGATCAAGTAGGAGAAGTTGCTTATCGGTTAGCTTTACCGCCCGAACTTTCTAAGATTCACAATGTATTTCACATATCCCAGTTGAGAAAGTATCTGCCAGACGAAACCCACGTGATAAGACCGGAACCAATCAGTTTAGATGAAAATCTAACTTTTGAAGAGAAGCCAGTAGCTATTCTAGACCGTAAGGACAGGGTACTTCAGAACAAAGTCACACCGTTAGTGAAAGTACTCTGGCGAAGTCAGTCTGTAGAAGAAGCTACCTGGGAGTCTGAGTCAGATATGCAGAACCAGTACCCATACCTTTTCGAACATGGTTAGTATTTGTCTTAAATTTCGGGACGAAATTTCTTTAAGTGGGGTAGATTGTAATAACCCAAAAATTTAAACGCACTTATTAGATTAAAATGGTATATAATTAGCTTAAAATTTTTCGCTTTGCATTATAACCCATGCTTAATTAAGCTAACGAACCCATGCTTAATTAATTAAGCTAGCTTAAAATGGCTGAATGGATTATATGATGAATGATTATACTTTGAGCTTATAATGATAAACGAATGAATATTTGTGTATATGGATTTGGTGTGTGATGACCGAATGAGAAATGAAAGTGGACTAAGTTTGGGAAGCTTGAGACTTGTGATGATACCGAATGGTTGAAACAAATGAAATAGTATGAGTATATGGATATGATTATTAAGATGAATGTGACCGATTAAGGAGAAATGGACTTAAACTAATTAACTTGTAGCGTTGCTCTCAAACTTGGTACCCTTGGGATATTGAACAGCATGTAGTGTGCAAACTTTAATAAAATTGAGATACATGAGATATGAGAAATGTAGGGTGATAACCCGAAATTATGATATGCGATATACACTGAAAGACCGAATGAAATGATATATGATATACGCCGGTAGGCGGGATGAAATGATAATGTAGGGTTGATAAACCCGAGTGTAGGACTCGCAAGAGTCTGAGTTAAGCATGCTCTTCCGCACTACCTAACTTAATAAAATTACTAACTCTATTTGTGATTAAGTATTTGAGTGACTTGTGTATATTAAGCTTATATTTATAATAAGACCTCAAAGGTCATATTTTGAGTAATAACAAGCATGAGTATATTGGTGATTGTTTGAGTACAACTTATATGTATGCTTATGCATGAATACTTACATAAATAGATGAAACATGATAATAAGGACAGACAATCTCTTTAAATATATTATTATGATCATTACTACTAATATTAAGGATTATTGGATGTTGATGCTAAGTGTATTTTAAGTATAAAACCAAAATGAATTTAACATGGTGGGGTGAGTTTACTTAGCTTTCGCTAATTTTCTCTTTGTTTTGTGTTTGTTCTCTTCGTGTGGTGTATTGTGTGTTGACAGATTTGGGCAAGGGTGAGAGCAAGGATAGATGGATGGATGTATCTTATGCTTTGTTAGTTCATGTTTTTGTTGCATTATCGTACCATGGCTTCCGCAAATCGACGAGAACTCTTATGTAATTCGTGTTTAGACAATCGGTTTGTAACAATGACATTATCACTATTATGAATATGTAATATAAGTTTGATTTCTCTATATTGTGCTTACCTTAGGGTAAGTACGGCGGTGACGTGTCGGTTTGGATTAGTGGGTTATAATCATGTTTAACTAGGGCCATCTAAAGCGGGGCATTACAGAGAGCTACTAGAGCCCCCTTTGCATTTCACACAACCAGGGCTATTAGAGTCCCCTTTGAATTTCACACAACCAAAACCCAGAGCCAATATGTGGATGCTCTAATGAGAAGAACATATGTTTCTTTTTGAGAGAATATACTGACTTAATTGTTCTGTTTATTCCACCAATATATCACATATATAATACTAGGTTAGTAAGAGTCCTAACCTTAACAAATAAGAGTCATATCTTACCATTAATTCTCTAGTAAAAGATAACACATATCCCCTACTAACAGAATACAGAATTCAACCTTATATTGGCCTAATACTTGACCACGTCAAATATCATCAGGGAGCATTACCAGTTACTTTGGGCTGCAAGCTTATTTGACTTGGAACTCTCCAAAGATAACTCATTACAACTATTAAAGTTTTTGTTTTACTTGGGTGATTCGGGTTTTTGTTTTAATTGGGTGATTCACCTTTATTTTGGAGGAGAAATAGAATTGTTAAAAACTTGTAATTCTTTCATCAAAATATTTGATGTTTGGGGCTTGTTAAGGGACAAATTTGATGTTTGGGGTATGAATTATATTTAATTTCGGCCAAAATTAGGGTTTATTTATGATAGGATCTGAATATATCTGATATATAATCTCCTACTTGTATTTTGTATATTGTTTGTAATATGAATTACTTTCTTTGTTGAGTTTCTATTGAGTTCTTCAATTTTCATAGTGGAAATGATTTGAGCTTATACTTATATTTGAGTTTACCTAATTTTTCTTTTGGGTATTTTTTGAAGCGGTGAAGTTCTGGTGACTTGGAGACTTGGTGAAGTTGGTGTTGGTGAGGTGAAGTTCTGTTGGACTACGGTAAAACTATTGGTGATCATGCTGTAATTGTGCTCTGAAGTGGTGGTGTTGTTGAATATGTGTGTTGCTGTTGATTCTTGAAATTGTATCTTGTTCTTGCTTAATTTTGAACAATGTCGATTGTATTTTGAGCAATGTTTGAAGCTATTATCTATAATGCAAAAAGAGTTGGGATTTTTAAGGTTAAACTTGAGGAAAATGACTTTTGAATTTGAGTACTGAAAAATCTTAGATTATTTAGGTTAACCGCAACGAAAATAACGGCTAACCAAAGTTCGATTACCGGGTTATTTCGGTACAGTACCGGTACAAAGAAAAGCTGAACTGAAAATTTTGGTTAACCCGTCGGGAACACTCCTAACCACCACCACCAACACTACCTTGTGTTACACTAGAGTTGTTCATTTACGGGCAGACAGGAGTCGGGTCAAGCTCCAAAATTTTGTCCATTGAAATGGCTTGGCTTAACCCGATCCTTCTTAATGGGCCTACAATTCGTGTCCATGTCCGCCCTTTACTAATGGGATTGACGGTCCACGGGCATGACAACCTTTCATTGTTCAAAAACAATATATCTTTGGGTATTCTTACATCAGTTATAACATGACCAAAATGACAACTAAAGCTTAAAAACACAACAATTGAAGTATGAATACATGACCTTCAACTTGTAGCAGTCATACCACAATCTAAAGATCAAATCAAAGTCTTTAAACAATTATAATACCTCTATAATAAGACAACTAACTTGTTCCAATATTTTCCGAACAATTAGTGACATTGCAACTTTTTACTTGATGTTTTTGTCTAATTCATTTTCATCTCAACTTCATTTGACTCAAAGACACGCACACAAAAAAATCAAAGTCATTATTTTTTCGTAGAATTGACTAAAGTTTATGAAATCGCACCTCATAGGGACATCCACGGATGGCTTAGTGGCTGGAACCGTCGGCCATACTCTTCAATTTTTCATAAGTCTTTTCATCCCCATTGTCTGCTTCACCATCTAAAACCATCATCAAGTTTTTGCAAACCCGAAATAAATTAGCTATAATTTGGCCCAAATAAAGCAATTAAGAAATTCGATATTATGATAATCTGAAATCTCGCAACAAATTCGCTATATAATGTACGTGTTTAATTAGCATAATGTTTACAAGCAATAATGTACATGTTTTCAAATTCACCTATATACATTTATTTACAAGTAATAATGTACTTGTTTGATTAGCAGCTCTGTTTTATTTGAAAACTAGTTTTGGTCCCGGGCGATGTCTCGGGTCAGTTTTTTTATATGATGTCTATTCTTTTGGGTGTTA
The DNA here is from genome assembly GCA_038025085.1 of Tetragonia tetragonoides. Lineage (NCBI taxonomy): Eukaryota > Viridiplantae > Streptophyta > Magnoliopsida > Caryophyllales > Aizoaceae > Tetragonia > Tetragonia tetragonoides. The sequence goes on along the minus strand of CM076151.1, from coordinate 34,300,578 downwards.
TAGTAGGTGTTTTAATTACACGGATGACATAGTCATGTGATTAAGGGCATTTCCTCTTCTTGTTTTTTTTTTTTTATAAAGAAAGTAAATAAATGTTCTAATTAAAGAAGTTTTGATGCTCAATTATCTATTTTTGTAACAATCTAGCTTAACAGATTAATCATACAATGAAAGTAACGATGACATAACAACACACGATAATGCAATAGTGATATAAGCGTCACATGACAAACATAACAAATACCTCGTAGAAGTGTCTCATAGCGATGAGAAACTGTGTAGTGTATATGTTTTATAACTTCTACCGAACATTATAGAGTCACATTTAGGTCATATATATATATCTCATTTTAAAGTATTTTCCGAACCTGATACAATGAAGTAAGAATTATAATTTTTATAATTGCGTAAAAAAGTTATTTGATTTTATAACTTAAACAATATGATTATAATTATGTCGTTTTGTATTTATTAAGTCAAATAAATGCTTGACACACTTGCATGTGCGGCTTACGTGTCATTACCATACGAACTTGGAGGCTTTCGTGGCATCCCATGTGTCAATCTCAAATGTGCCACGTGGCAAATCTTAGAAGCGATGCACTATGTTCTAATAGTAAGGTAAGATGATACTCATCAAAACAAATAGAAGTTTGATTATCAAATGTGCTCATTTGATCTATCAAATATGTTCATTCGTTTTTGAAGATGCTCATTTGATTGCTTTGTATTGCGCCTTTTGTCAATTGGGACAGATAAATAGCTAACTACAACTTACAAACTATAACTTAAATTATAACAGAACTCGTTTGGCATTAGTTGACCTTCAACTAAAACAAATAGTAAGATATGCTAAAAAAAGACTAAACAATAAGTAATAATGATTTTAAAAAGATATATAAAAATAAGAGTACACATCCATCTCCTTACGTGGAAATTATAATTTGGAGGAGCTCGCGTGTATTTGAAAGGTACCATTTTCTTCTCCTCTCTCTCTCAAAACAAAAAAGTGCTAGGCTCGCCCCGTCCTCTTTAGCTCACTTGAGGCTACCACCGACAATTTTGCCGGTGGTTAGCTCATCCATTGTTGTTAATTCCTTGCTTTTTTGATTTGTGTTTTAGATGTTTTTCAATATGGCTAATAATAAACTCCCCATTTATATGAGGTTGTTGAGTTTTTCGTGTTCGACGGAGTGTCGTAAAATTTGTATATTTGGGTTAAGATTTCATGAATCAATAAGACAAGTTCAATCTACTATGCTAAGGGCATTTGTACTTTCAAATAGCTGCAGCACATTTCGTGTTTGCCTTCAATAGTAGGGAAAACAACAGTTACCTCCTGTTTACCGTGTAGCATATATTTTTTGCTATATCGAGGCAGTCGACGATTGATTGTCAATAATCAACGAATCCGAACAAGACTACGATTTCTATGCAGTGATGTTTGGATTGGTAGTCACTTATCAACGTAAATGATCAATACCCTGATTTCAAGCAATGATGGTGAGAGTCATATTTTCATTTTGTTATGTTAGATTGATAATTTTTTATGTTAGATCTATATTTGTTTTGAGATATCCATCGTTGTAATTATCGTATGACTTTTTATGAATGAATTCTCTTTTCTTTCAATAGAGAATTTTTTTTTTCTAAATGTAAGTAATTTTATTTCATCCAAAAATCACCAAGACATTATTGTACCAAAGGACCCAAACGAAATCTGTCTTAAACTCTTTTTGTCTTTAAAGTCTCCCAATTAGAATTGTTCTAGAAGAACCAACCTATGTAATCAATGCCTCTCCGACCTCTATAGTTACACCTCCATAGCGATCTATTAACTCACGTGCTCATCACAGATAGTCGTTCTATATGAGTAAAAAAAAAAGTAAATTGAGTTTTTGTTTCCTGTCTGAGAAAGAGAAAGGAAAGAAAGAGAGAGATAATGAAGCTTGATTCGACACCAAAGTTGGCAAATAATGTCTTGTATGAAGGAGAATGTGGGTCTTATGTTTCATGGTGTCGCTCTGAACTTATTACCATGCTACGTGAAGAAAGGCAACATTGGAGGTTCTAAGCTCTGCCTCAAGAAGAATGTTTTTGCTCTTCGTCACTATTGTGATTCCTCTAAAGTCGATTAAGTTATTCAACGTATGGTTACGTTTTCCTCTAAATTAGAGTAGTTCCCCTTAAGGTGTGGGTGTTTGTGTGGAAGTTTATGTTGGATAGAGTGAGCGCTAGTGATTTGCATTAGAAGGAGACGAGGATGATTCTTTGCCACATATAATCATTCTATATGCTTCAACTCTCAAGCGAGTATTGAGAACTTTGCATGTATTTCTTACTTGTGACTTTGCTCGCTACATTTGGGCGGGATGTTTGATGTTTTTGGGGAAGAGTGGTTGGACTCCTCTAGTGTGGCAGATCAGAGTTTCTTCAGTTGAGAATTTCTAATGTGGGGTTCGGGAGGAGGAAGGAGAAGCAGTTACAATGGCGAATAGCCAATTGTGCGATCTTTTGTGTCTTTGGTTGAAAATAAATGCTCAGATTTTTTATGCAGTAGTGCCAATTTCAATGATTTTTCTTTGGGATAAGATCACTTCTCTAATGTTATTATGGGATAGAGTTGTAGGGACATTTAGGGATTATTGCCACGGTCCAACGTAACTAGGCTAATTTGTAATTGGCTTATTCTTGAAGGACGTACAACTTGTCCTCATTTGTTGTGATTTTGTCAATTTTTTAATATATACTCTCTCCGTCCCATAAAGTATGCAAATATTTCTATTTTTGGATGTTCCAAAATATTGCAAATCAACTCAATAAATTTGCATTGGAACCCCTAATATACAAAGAAATTAAAATTGTATACACACATAAAAAATAAAATTTAATGAGAGACGATGCAATAAATGATGTTCCCTTAATTTTTACTATTTTCAAAGAGTTGCGTACTTAGTGGGACTGAGGGAGTACTTTTTTCTTTATCTAAAAAATTTTGTAAGTGGAACATTTTATCATAAGGAAGTGTAAACATCAATAAGAGACATCCAAAAATAAAAAGTGTAAACATCTCGGAGGGAGGGATGAAGGGAGTATCAAATTATCACCTTTATTAGTATTTACCTTTCAGTACCTTTGTTAGAATAGAACTCTGAAATGGGCTGCTCCAATAACCTTTCTTTTGCACGAACCCTCTCTCTGCCGGGTTGGGGCAGTTGAGTGAGTCGGGTCAGTCACGGGCCGGGTTGGCCCATTTTGACATGTTTTAAAATTTAAAAAGTATTTTTTTAATAATAAAATATTCTATGGGCTGACCTATTTGTGACCCACTTTGACCCGTCTAACTTTTAAATAGGTCGGACCATTTTGATGACCCGCCCATTTAGAATTTTTGGTCGCCGATCTGGTCGGGTACAGTGTCCCCTCCCACTTGCCGATTCGCCAAATTATATGATGAGCCTATCCGCCACTTGCCCATATTTTGACCCGTTGAGATCTATCTGGTACATACTTATCTCATCACATAATATATAGTGGATCGGCTACCAAAATTCCCGTTTATCCAAAAATACCCTAAAATGTTCCATCAAAAAAAAAAAAATAATCTAAAATGATACTCTCCATCCACTATTCCTCAATCCTTAATTTTTGAACACACTACCCTAAGGAATTAACAAAAAAAAACATAATTGGTTGACCATGTTCTATCTTTATTTTTATTCTTAATTTTACACATGAAAGTAAAAACCAAATCACACACAAATTCTACAAATTAGGTCATCTCATGACTCATGCCATTGCCACCCACTACAAAGAGGTCATCAACCATGAAAAGTGAATCTCTCTCCTACTTACAAAAAAAATATCTCTCATTGTTACGCCACACGTTGGTAAACAAGAAAAGTCGGTCACGGCTCACTTCAGGTCAGACCCCAAGGCCAAGTGCCAACCCCAGAATTTGTTAACCACACTTAAAAAGAAATTCTCTGACTGATGATAAAAAAAGAAAAAAGGAAAATAAAAAAAAGAATTGTGTGACTATATATACTTTGCGACATCATTTCTGAGCAAACCCTCTTATAATCCTCACACCTGGGACGAGAGAGAGCCGAGCTTAAAATCGCCTTTCTCCCACGTCCGTCCGATTTAAACCTCTTACACCGCTAACCCTAACCCTAACCCTAATTCGATCGCCATTTTTTTCTCTCTCTACCTTTTTCTTTCGAGCTAATTCGCCGATCTTACTTTCTCTTCATCGTAATCGTAGTATCGCACCAGGTATTTATCTCACTCTCTGTGTAGCTCATATTGATTTTGATGTGATTTTGGTGATCTGTGATTTACTTTTAGTTTGATTGTTTGTGGTATTATCAATTTGGTAATATGATGTTTTGGTAGTTTTAAATACTTTTTGCTGATTTTGCTGTGATTTTGTTGATTTGTGATTTTTATTAAGTTGATGATTTCTGGTTTTATCAATTTGATGATTTGGTGTTTTTGCGGTTCTGAAAAATGGAATTTTGGCTCATACTCTCACGCTCGCTCTCGTTGATATTTCTGTGATTTTGAAGATTTGTTCTTTTTATCAAGTTGATGGCTTAATGTTTATTTGTAGATTATTTGGTGTTCTTGAAGTTTTGAAAATAGATTTTTGCTTTTCTCTCTCGTTGATTTCTCCGTGGATTTTGATGATTTGTGATTTACTATCAATTTGATGATTTGTTAATTTTATCAGTTTAATGATTTTGTGTTTTTTGTGCAAATTTGGGTGTTATTGCAGATTTTGGAAAATGGTGTCTGACGCTAGTAAGAAGAAGGCAGCACAGAAGAAGGCGGCAGCCGCAGCCAAGAGAGGTGGAAAGGCAGCTGCTGCTTCCTCGAAAGCCGCTGTTGATAAGGTGGCTGATCAAGTTGAGGAATTCCACATTTCTGATCGGAATTGTACTGCGGTTCTGTGTTCACATCCTTTGTCTAGGGATGTTAGGGTGAGTTTATTTGATCCAATTGTTCTTGTTGAATTTGTTTCTATTATAGTCAATGTCAATAGGTGGGGATCTTTTGGATGAGCTGAATGGAGATGTGATATGCTTGTTGTGTTTTTGATAATTGTTCCTTTTTCCTGAAAAAGATTTAGTTGTCACTGCTGCTGTTGGGTACAATTGATAAGAAATTGGGAAAGTGGGTACAATTAGTCTCATAAAGGGCAAATTTGGAATTCTTCGAGATACAGCAGACAGGAGGTATGGAGTTTGGGCTTGTCTGGATACTGATATGTGAAGGTTGTCAATTTACATGAATTTGTTGGTAATGAATGGAAGTTGGGATTTTTATTGGGAAAGCAAGCTAAATGGGATTTTGGCTTGTAAAAGAATTTAAAGATCGCCCATCCCGGTTCATGTTAGCGATTCAAGTTGATAGGAATGGCATAGGTTTATGCGTGGTTTGTCTGATCTATTAGAATGCTGACATAAATGGGAATAACAATTACAGTCAAATCGTAATTGGTTGGAGTGTTGGACTTGATGAGACTAATTGTCTGGAACAAATTTCTAGCACTGGTCTTCTCAATCCAGTTGTTACCACTGGCTGAAATGCATCTACATGCAAATCAGGAAGGATGAGACTCTTCATGGTATGGTTCCAAGGATGCAATTCGACCTCGTATGCATCACATGATTGCTGCAGTCGATGCTGTTTTTGCTTGCCCTATCACATACCGACTATGAAGAGTACTAGTAGTCAGCCACTTAGGTCCCATTTATTACAGGCTTCTTGTTTGACATAAGAAGTCGAGTGAGAAAAAGCTTGGCGACTCTAATAAGTTCTTACTTTGGTAGATAAGCTTGTAGAGTGACATGATTGTAGGAGGTGGCATAGTATGAAGGTATGGAAGTTTTATATCAGAAGACAACAGTAATAGCAACCTCTGATGTGACAGTATATTTTTTGACAGGAAGCTCAAACTTCTTAGTAAGTACTAATTAGAATACATTTGGACACATCCACACAAAGGAAACATATGGACAGAAAGTGCAAATGTCTAACTTAATAATTGTAGTAGCATCAAGACGTAGTCACTTAGTGGAAGGGGCACATTCAAAAAATTAGGGTGAAAAGAGTATAGGAAAGAATTTGCTAGCAGGAAAAATAGAAACATCATAGATCTTTTTCCACGGCTGTCGAGAGCATATCTTCCATTTTGTGTAAATTTGTGTTGCTAGATGTCTTAGCTATTTAGCTGTACATTATTTGCTCTCTGTCTTGATCTGCACACAAACAGACGCTTTGCTATTCTCTGTGTACTTCCCTTGCTTGTCAGGCTCAGTTGTACTTTCTAAATTTTCAAAATTTCATGGGAGTTTTTGATGTCTCCTGTTACCCTTTGTCTTTCCATCTATCTTCTATCTATAATATTCCCAGTCTTCTTTTGTCTTTTTTGTCTGGCGTGGAACATAGTATGGTGATAGCCACTGATAATTTTGTGGCAACTTACTCTAATGCCCCCTTCCACAGTTCCACTGGTTAGTGGGAATTGTCGGACAAATTTTACTCAACTAGAAAACTATAGCTTGATAAGCATGCTATCAGATGGATTATTATTACCTTCTTTGTGTAGCCACATGACGTGGGTGTGATTGGTATTGAAAATGATGTTTGTTTTCACCTCAGAGAAAAAAAAGAGATAAATAAGTGGTTGTTAACAAAGATGCATTACCTTGAACATTTGAAAATTTTTCAAAGCTTCAAATGATACAGTCGATGATGAAGTTGGAACATATTCCATTTCCATCCCTTTATGTTATTTTTTTAAACCAAGTGAGTTACTAACATATTCTTCTGAAGGAAGTATGATCGTAGTATAGAAAGGCTGTAGGTAACTTGTGCTTTCGTTTTCTTCCTCAAAATGAATTAGCGATCTGCCTATATCTGTAACAAATTTTTATCTGTCTTTTTGTTTGTATCCTAGAATAATATCCGAGGTAGCATGAGTACGGGTACGAGGACACGGGATACGGCAATTCTCCAAAATCATGGATACGCGGACACGTCAAAGAAAACACTAAATAAGAAAAATATTGAAGAAGGCAGAGAATGATATTCCCACATGTTGTAGTTGTGCCTTGAAAAAGAGTGACCAGCGAAGATATAGAGAGAGAACTAGAAGTGTCGGCAAAATGGAGGAATTTGAGGGTTTAGAAAAATTTTTATAGAGAGAGAACCCGACGAAGTGTCCCAAGTGTTCAATACGTTTGGACACGGGACACGGCACCCATATGGAGTGTCCATGCTTCCTTGATAGTATCTGCAACAGGCTGTCTGCAAATGGCTGTATGCCATATGCAGATAATTGGTTTTGAGAAAGACTTGAGAACCAGTTAGCATGAAAATGCGGGTTATTATTTTGCTATTCATTTGTAGGCTTGTAGTTGTGTTTGGTGTTGTCAATCGTAAATTGACCTCGTAACTTATTTACTATTGTGTCATTGAGAAAATAGCTAGTTGTAACATACAGGGTATACATACTACAAAGTTGGTGCTCATTAGAGGGGTCTTAGGGGGGGATCGCAAGTTGGTGGTCATTGGCTAGCTTTTCTGCCAGGTCGTTTTCTATGCATGTACCCTGGTTGTTCAAGATTGGCAAGTCTCATTTCTAGCTTATTTTTGTTAGCTAGTGTGTTAACTATGCTTATTGTAATTCACATATGCAACATTGTCTCTGTCTTTGTAATTCCATATGGGGTTTTGATGGCAAATTTGTGCTTTGCAGATAGAGTCCTTTTCATTGACATACCATGGACACGATCTGATAGTTGATTCAATACTGGAGCTTAACTATGGAAGGTATGTTGGTCTCCAAATTCTTTGCTTTAAGTTTTCTTTTAGTGTTGGCTGGCAATCCTTGACATTAGATTTTCCATCTTCAGGCGTTATGGTTTGGTCGGGTTAAATGGGTGTGGGAAATCTACACTTCTTACTGCAATTGGATGCCGTGAGCTTCCCATTCCTGAGCATATGGATATTTACCATCTTAGCAGAGAGATTGATGCCTCAGACATGTCTGCCCTTGAGGCTGTAATATGTTGTGATGAGGAAAGGATAAAGTTGGAAAAAGAAGCTGAAGCGTTGGCTGCTCAGGTATGTAATCTGTATCTAGAAAGTGTTTCATTGGTAGTTCGTTTATCAAGAGCTTGCATGGTGACCTTTGTCTCTGATGATAGGATGATGGCGGTGGTGAGACTCTCGAGCGTATATATGAGCGTCTGGATGCTCTTGACGCATCAACTGCTGAGAAGCGGGCTGCTGAAATTTTGTTTGGTCTTGGATTTGACAAGATGATGCAGGCAAAAAAGACGAAAGATTTTTCTGGCGGTTGGAGAATGAGGATTGCATTGGCACGTTCTTTGTTCATGAATCCTACCATCTTATTGTTGGATGAACCTACAAATCATCTTGGTAAGTTTCTCCTTTCTTTTGTCCCCTGTCAGTCCCTGGCGAATCAAATGGTTTATTGTTTGTTGATCATTTGGTCTTGCAATCTTGTTGGCAAAACTGTTGTTCCTGGACTTTTTGATTCTGATGATTAGGTGCCTGGGTATTACATGCTTTTGCCACTATAGTAGCATTTCTTGGTATACATCTTTCATTTCCATTAATTGACTTGTCATAGCTCCTTCTTCACCTAAAGCCAACGTAATTATTTTGCCAAGTCTCTGTCACCATTATGTTGAGCTCCTGATTTTGACATCTCATCAGCTTATGTGATAGTGTCTGTGAGAACTGATAAGAGATGATTTGAAGCTTACTGGACTACATTGACTTGTTTCTTTATTTTAAACCAGAGATCAGTTGCTTAATGAGATGTGTCTGCCTTTCTTTGTTTTCTATTTGCCAACAGACCTTGAAGCTTGTGTTTGGCTGGAGGAGAGTCTGAAGAACTTTAATCGCATTCTGGTTGTGGTTTCACACTCCCAAGATTTCTTGAATGGTGTCTGCACAAACATCATTCACATGCAAAACAAGGGTCTGAAGTTCTTCACTGGTAACTATGATCAGTATGTGCAGACCCGTTCTGAATTGGAGGAGAATCAGATGAAACAGTATAGATGGGAGCAGGAACAAATTGCTAATATGAAAGAGTATATTGCCCGGTTTGGACACGGTTCAGCGAAGTTAGCCAGGCAGGCACAGAGTAAGGAGAAAACACTTGCAAAGATGGAGAGAGGAGGACTAACAGAGAAGGTTGTCAGAGACAAAGTTCTGACCTTCCGTTTCACAGATGTAGGAAAGCTTCCCCCTCCAGTCCTGCAGTTTGTGGATGTCTCGTTTGGTTATACACCAGAGAACATTCTATACAAACACCTCGACTTTGGAGTGGACCTTGATTCTAGGATTGCGCTGGTGGGTCCCAACGGAGCTGGCAAGAGTACGCTTCTGAAGCTGATGACAGGGGATCTAATGGCTACTGAAGGCTTTGTGAGGCGTCACAATCACCTAAGGATTGCCCAGTACCATCAGCATCTTGCAGAAAAGCTGGACTTAGATATGTCGGCTTTAGAATATATGATGAGAGAGTACCCTGGAACCGAGGAAGAGAAAATGAGAGCAGCAGTAGGGAAGTTCGGGCTATCTGGCAAAGCACAGGTTATGCCTATGAAGAATCTATCTGATGGGCAAAAGAGCAGAGTTATCTTTGCATGGCTGGCTTATCGGGTGCCCCAAATGTTGTTGCTCGATGAGCCTACCAATCACTTGGATATTGAGACAATTGATTCTTTGGCTGAGGCATTAAATGAATGGGACGGTGGTATGGTTCTTGTTAGTCACGATTTCAGGCTCATAAACCAGGTTGCTCATGAGATATGGGTGTGCGAGAATCAGACTGTGACTCGGTGGGGAGGAGATATCATTGAATTCAAGGAGCACCTCAAGAAGAAAAGTGGCTTGGGTGAGTAAAGCTGATGACCTCGAAGGTTGTGAGCATGTAATGTATTGGCTATTCTATTAGTAGTGGACCTCTACTTCTAGCTGTGCCTAGATGAACCGAACCCTTCAAGGTTTGGTTAGGGGATTGCAGCTGAGCCAGATAGGGCAACCTGGTTATATCATATCTGGCTTGAGCACCTCGTCGGCTAGGAGTTAGACGGTGAATTTTTGTTTTCCTTTTGCCGAGCAATTACTATCTTGGTGGTTGACCAAGGACTCAAGGAGGTTGGTATATTTCTGTAGGCGAGATTATTGGTGAACCTGCATGTTTATGATTTTTAAGTACCCATATGATATTTTACGTTCGTTATTAGATAGTGAAGCAGACGCAATTGTTTCTTGTGCCCCTGCTTCTCAGGAACCAGAGTAGACTCCTTAATTGGCAGGTCCATGATCCGCGTTTATTTTTCGTGGATTAAGTGACACGACAATGTATTTTTGAGGTTTGGTATTAGAAGGATTGTTGAGCATTGAACAGTGTCTTGCCAGAGGTCACTTGGTCTCTTATTAGTTATTATGGCATGTTTATCTATTTATTTCTTGAACAAGTAAAATTCTGTTTTCTGACAGTGCTATTGCTATGCTATGTGTGTTGGAAAGCAAAATAAAGAACATCTGTAAGTTTCACCATAACATTTTCGTTGTCACGTCCATTCTGCTGCCCGCGTCTCACCTTAAACCAATTGCGGGCAGCACTGCCTCCACATTTCAACACCCTCTTCGGTGGCTACTTGTACAATGATGTTCGAAGCCTCCGCTAGTTTCGCAGGGTATCATGTGGTTTTCTATAAACTTGTTTTTGTCCACTGGCTATTGATTATGTTTACTTCTGATTATAAGAGTTTCATGTATAGCTAATCTGAGCATCGATATGATGCACTTGAAAACGAATAAGGGGAACAAAATAAGTATATGGATAGTGAGTGAACATAAACAAAGCGAGCCACGTTGATATTCCAGTGCACTATCTCTCTCTGGTGCAATAGGGGCTTAAGACTCCCGTTCCAAGTTTTTTTTTCTTTGATAATTAGTAGAACACATTTTATTGAATGGAATAAAACATCCATTAGAGCATAAGCTCATACATGATACATCCATTGGACTTGGAGCCTAGCTCATAGATGTACGCTCATACATGGATACACTTACCTACTGGAGCCAATGCTCATACACCAATGAAAATACAACAATACAACCGAGTTCATTGCATTTTAGAGGGTGGAGTAGAAACTGTCCCTATGAATGTTAATTAGAATAACCAAGAGTGATATATTTTTTCGAAATTATCACATTTTCAACTTTCCTTCTTTTATCTTCCTATCAAGTTCTCTTTACAAATCCCCTGAACAAACAAAAAAGGTTCTCTCTGCAAAACAAGATGTAATTTTTTCCTATGTTTGGCCACGGTGAAAGTGGCACTGTGGCAATGGCGCTGATGAAAACAGTGAAGGCGTTTGGTTATTAATAGTGGTGGTGACAGAGAAAATTAAAAGTAATTTACTAGATTAAATAAATTTGAAAGAAATATATTAATTAGGTGCATTAATTGAAAGCAATTCTATTAGGTGCACTAATTGTACTAACTAATTTTTAACCACAAACCTAGGTCATTCATCTTTCGAATAATTTGGACAAAAAAACTATCATTTAGGAACTACCGATCTACCACTATATATATTTTGTTTGGATCCTCTAATGTTTTCTTTCTATGCAGTCCTTTCATATATAGCTACTTTCTATCTCTTCTTTACCTTTTTAAATTAAAAAAACTCACCCCCTCTATCTAAGGGCCCAAAACTTACCCCCTCCAATCCAAAGGTGAGGGTGATATATATTTAGACGTTCTTAGGAAAATTTGGAAAAATCCTCCCTTAGCTTTGTCAAAAATTATTGGAAAATTCCGAAATCTATTTGTTGATTGGCTGCCATTGCCAGCCACTGTAATGTAAATACCATTGTAGTTGATAATGATTAGGCTGACATGAAATGTTAACTAACAGAATTGCAGAAGTATAGTAATCTGATTGTACCAAATTTGAAAATTGGTTTTTATTTGGCGAATTATTGTTGTTAATATTTTAAAATTATAAAATTTAAATTAAAATAAAATGTTCAGCAATGTTATTTAAAAAATTTTCAGCACATACTAGTCATGAGCTAACCAACTGAAGTTTACAAATTAATAATGACAATTTAGCTCGTTAGTCATCACTTATAGTTATAAGGTACTTTTAGTACCAAGTCTACCAACTAACTACAATATCAAGTACACCTAAATAATTATAAGATAATACCTTTTTTTTTACGGACTAGCTGAAGAATAGCAAGTTAAGAATTTTTCGAAAATCTCTAAAATATCTTTGGTAAGGCTTACATTAGTTTAGATCATTCATGTACTCTTATTTTTAAATAAAAGGCTACCATAAGACCCATGTTAATCTATACAATATAATAATTCTTTTTTTTTTTTTTTCATTTTTCACTTTACACAACCTAGTAAAAACTTTGTAATTATTTTGACTGAAAGTCAGTATTTGGATTATTCTTTAAAATTTAAGTACTACTGAACCTATAAGTAAATAAGTAAATAAAATAAATAAGTAATTCGAAACGATGATACTTCGCTGTAGCAGCAACAAAAATAATAACAATAAATTAAACAAACAAACAAACAAATAAATAATTCAGAAAGATAATCCTCGACTTTTCATTTTATATTTTTCTTTCAAATTTGAACTAATGACAATTAAGTCATTTGAAATTTTATCTTTTAAATATGAAAAATATGTTAACTAATATATAAAACGGGTTGCAATATGCTTGAGCAAAATGTAACCTATATATATAAAGCGAGTTGAAAGCTAAACCCTAATCCAACTCATTTATTACACAATGCAACTTATTATTCATCTAGTAGTACATTTAACTGTTAGTTGAAAAAAAACAAAGTTAAACTTTCTATGAAAAACAAAGAAATATCTTTCAAAACAGAGAGTAAGTACATGTATCATACGAGTACATGTGAAAAAAATTATCAGGTTAGAAAATTTGATATTTCTCTATATATATTAATTATATATGCCACAAATTTAATTTACTCAATTTTCTATTGCCAAAAGCAAGTAAAAGCCTTGAGTAGGTTATTGTTTTCGGGTTGAAAATTTGAATCTTCTCATTTAATTGCACGAGCAATCCATAATCCGTCTCAATCATCATCGACATACTTTAATTTTTTAAAGTTAGGTTCAAGTTGTATAGTTGGGCTGGGATAGGTTTTTGCAACTCTAGTCACTCAACCCTGTGACCTTGAGTTCTCTCGAGTCAGGTCGAACCTCAACGTCAACAAACAATACCATTTGATCCTCTTGGTGTGAAGCATATCATGCAAAGCTAGCCTTATTTTAACTTATACGGAATATGAATATAATATCTTTCTTTGCTCCTTGCATATAAAAATATCTTACATAAACTCTTATTAGTATATAGTAAAGGTACATACTGGGCTACTGGCCCAAAAAAGTGCAATCTAAAAGATATTTTTGAATCCATTACATGTCGATATCTTAGAAATCAATGCATGTGTGCATGCAACACTTTTTTTATTTTTTGCAAGTGGCGTGAATACAACACTTTATACGAAATAAAAATAATAATCATATACTAATGCAAAACAGAAAGAAAAATAAGGAAACTTAAGAACCAAGCTTGTTTGCAAAAACTATTTTGCTCGGAGAATTTGCCAGATTAAGAGAGTATAGAAATTAAATACCAATTAAAAACAATTTTTTATTATTATTAATTTTAGGACATTTCAATGTATATTTCTATTTATGGTATTAATTTTTATTGAAAGTCTATGATGTGCATTTAATATTTCAACTGTGGTTCTAATTTCCGTCTCTAAAATCAACTGCTATTTTTTTCTAATTACAAAAATTATTTTTCGTAACTAATTAGCAGTAAAGTTTAAATCATTAATTTGCTAATTAGTTGTATAATTCATTACACATCATTATTATTTATCAGAATCATCACACAGGTAATTGATGTAGTTATAAAAAAACTCCTCGTAGCAATTTATTTTCCGTATATGAAATTTTACATTATCATTGCTAATTAACTATGGAAAAAAAATTTCGTAGCTAATTTTTACAGCAGTTTATCGACAAAAAAAGACAACTAAATCCATATAATATAGCATATAAAATCAATGCCTTTAGCCTTTATGAGACATAAAATTAGGTCCTTTTAATCCGATTGCGATTAATCAATAGGGAAAATAGTACCTCGTTGTGGTATTGAACACCACATGCATATTCTCATCCTCAACAAGTTACAAACTCTTATATGTCTACATACTTTCACATGATCTAAAATATGTTTTGTAATTTTACACAAATATTTTTATATAACATTCTTATCGTAACTTTTGGTGAGATGGGATCACTTTTCAATTAAACAAGTGATACTGCTCATTATAAGTGATTCATACGGAATACATTTCACAAAAGTGACCCCAATTTTCGGTGAATCAGTCTCACACAAGACCTCTGTTAATCTATCTAGGAAAATGCAAATTACATAATTTAAACAAGAGTAGTTAAACTCAGTGAACTACTATGACAAGCTAGATAGGGACGTTTCATAGGAGTGTATATGCAGGTTATTAAGTTCTCCTCACATTATCACATGCCGTGGTCTGCCTCTCCATTCCACATCCTTGAAGTTTCACACCACTTTTTTTCTGAATTGTCTTATCCTTGACCCATTCCCTTATCATTCAATAACTAAACTCCTACACTTATAAATAAAGGAATGGCAAACAACCAAAGAACCAAATCAAAGCAAACAAAAAAAAAAAAAAAAAAAAAAAAAAAAAAAAAAAAAAACCAAGAAAAAGAAAGGCATCTAGTTATTAACATAATTGGGAGTGAATAGTGATCCAAAATTTCCTTAATTAGCTAGCTACTTGAAAGTTTATTATCATGGCAAAACATAGAGCAAGTGATGTTAAGAAGAAAAATAATGGTATTGTGAGCCTCAAGGTAGTAGTAGAAAAACTATTACAAAGAAGTCTCTTAATGGGTAAGAAATCATCTTCTTATTCAGTTCCTAATGATGTCAAGGAAGGGCACTTTGCAGTGATTGCAATGGATGATTACCACCGGCCACATAGATTTGTGGTGCCATTGGATTATCTTGCACACCCCATTTTCTTAGGGTTGTTAGAGAGAGCGGCCGAGGAGTATGGCTTTGCTCATGGCGGTGCGCTCACCGTGCGATGCTGCCCAAGTGACCTTGAGAGGTTGTTGGGTGATCAACAATGGGAGGAAGAGGAAGGGATCTCGTCGTATTAAGTGTGTTGGAACCAACTCAACCAAAAGTTCAAGCTAATGGTTGAAGGTCCAACTAATGTTATATTTCTTATTACGCCCTCTCAGTCCATTAGGCTTCAAGTGTGGATGATGCACATATCTCCTCATAATACCATATGCTGAAATATTCCATTTAGGGAATGAGGATTTCCAAGATTCGAATTCAAATCGTTTTGATCTTTACTGCTCTGATGATTGAAGGGCCAACTAATGTTATATGCTTCTATTCCTTATTATTAAGGTTTGTTACCTACCTGTGCCAGCCTTGGTTCTTGCACATGCAGGAATACCATGCCTCTGTACTGTGCTGCTGTTCTTCTAATTATTTCTTAGCAGCAAAGGAAAGGCCAAGATTAGGGTATGACACTGTACTGTGCTGATGCACTTGTGTGTGTAATTGTAAAGTTGTTCTTAGATTATAAAATTAAAGATTTAGTAGTTCAAAATCCCAAAATAAAGTGATGTACGTAGTTGATACGAGTAATTTAATTAGATTAATAATAGGTAATTGCAAATAAAGTTCACAATAAGTGACACTTTGTGCCTAATTAATGATGCATATATAACTTGGGATGTTTAAAATTTCGAAGTTTTTGGCTTATTGGCAATCGCAGAAATTCAGCTAAATATGTTATTTGGCACGACTCTGTTAAATTTACAAGAAAATTCTTTGATTTATTTATACAGAACTATATATAGAAGTAGAGGTTACTAAGTTTATATATATATATATATATATATATATATATATATATATATATATATATATATATATATAAGATCGGCTGTTTCAAAATTTGAAGAAATATCTCCTACACTAATTACCATAGTAATTTTTTTACACGAACAAGTGGTTATTAATGTGAGTGTTTCAACACTGATTTCTTTCACGACTAAGTGTAAGACACAACGAGTTCAGGGTTACATGTGGTTTTAAAAGGCCGAAAAATTGCAATTGACACACAATTACTCCACAAAACTTTTTTCTTTTTTGAAGGAAAGATAATTCATTTATTTATAAAAAGTCATTCGTCATATACAACGATGAATATCTCTAAACGAATATAGATGTAACAGAACAAAGTATAAATCTAACATAATTAATAACAAGATTAATATGACTCCCACCATCATTGTTAGCAAAAAATCGGTGTCTTGATCAACTCCGTCGATAGTAAGTGACTACCAATCCAAATTAAACATCGCTGCAATAAATCGGCATCTTGATTGCTTTCGTCAATAATTGACAATCAATCACCGGCTACCCTTATATGGCAAAAACATATGTTATACAGTAAACGGGAGGCCACCGCCTTTTCACTACGATTGGAGGTAAGCACGAAACGTGTTGCAACTAGCTATTTGGAAGTACAAATCCGGTCCCTTTGGCATAGTTGATTGAACTTGTCTTCTTGATTCATGAAATCTAACTTAAAATACAAATTCTAAGACACTCCGACGAATACAGAGAACTCAACAATCTCTCACCAAAGGAGAGTATATTACTAACCATATTGAAAAACAAACTAAAAAACTAGATCGATTGCAAAGAAACAAGAACGAAGGAACTAACCACAGGCAATTTTGCTAGTGGTAGCCCCAAGATGAGTCAAAGAGAGGGGAAGAAGCTAGGGATTTTTTTTGGAGAGAATTGTGTTTGTTTCCTTTAAAGTAACTTGATCAACTGTTTCAAAATTTGAAAAAAATATCTCCTACACTAATTACCCGCAAATTCTTGTCTAATCTCAGGATTAGGAACGACCCTAATCTCATCATAGGGTGACATTGAAGTGTGCAAGTGGAGGAGGGGGAGGAGAGAGAGTGGTGAGGAAGGAGAGAGAGTGGAAGAGGAAGGAGAGAAAGAGTAGGGAGATTCCAACTCTTGAGATCATGATTGAACCTTTGTTAATTAGCATAGTTATTTTTTTACACGAACAAGTGGTTAATGAGAGTGTTTCACACTGATCTCTTCCACGAATGACGAGCAAGTGTAAGATGCAATGAGTTCAGGATTACATGTGGTTTTAAAGTGCGGAAAAATTGCAATTGACACACAATTACCACACAAATAAAACTTTGATCATAATGATGATTAAATCAACATACAAAAAATAAGATAAGAAATCATATTAAATATATTTTCAATAGGTCTCTTATAAGGTCGTCTCAACATGAAGCCACCTTGCTTTATAGCCAAGCATGACGTCATGATTGTTTGATGCGCCTCATGTTGAGGCCGACTCATACGAGTTTTTGTGATATTTTTTGAGACCAGATCAGCCAACATAGAGACCTACGACACAATATGGATTCACTTGTTGAATAAGAGCATCTCCAATGCTACAAAATTCTAGAGATGTGTTTTTCTATACTCTCAAAAATCCATTTATATAAACCTCTTGTACACTATGCCACAAACTTCTAATAGGTTTATTGTCTATGCTACATCATAACCCAAAAATCAGATTTGTGTAAAAGTTGGGTTTTTAGGTTTATCACTATGGAAATGCAGTTTTTTAAGTGAATTTTCTTCCCATAAACCTCCATACAAATCTTACATAGAGATACTCCAAGGAAGATTTTAGCTTAACTAATTACAATCTTGTGAAGCTTTGGGTCGATCATGCACACTTAGGTAAATTTTTCCGGGGACATTCTGGTACACACAGCTAACACTTGAAAACTTGGTGGGCGCCGGGGACGATTTGCAAAAACTCTCAATGAAGAATCTGCCTTAAACATTGACAAGGCTTGACTTTGACACAAATGATAAGGATTTTCTCTTTTTTTTTTTTTTTTTTTTTTTTTGGGATCTTCAAATGATAAGGAAATTAATACTCTATCTTGTTTGACCTCACCCACCCCTCAGAAATCTCGTTTAGTCGTATAGGTCTAAAATTGAAAGAGAAAGTTTAAACTCGTTTATTATTCATGTAAATAAATATCAATATTTAATGTCACTCAAAAAACTTTAATTTTCTTTTTTGTACCTGTAGAAGCAAATACGTTAAAAAAAATTATGCTTCACCGGATTTTGTTGCTTTATTTTTGCCTTTTGGTATCTAATTTTGGTTACGTTTGGTAAGATTAATTTGTAAACATGCAGTTATTCATCAACATTTTCATACAATTCAAATTGTTTCCGCAATAGTGGATGTTAGGATTATAATCCACAATAAAAAAGAATGAAACACAAGATTTACGTGTACAATTCCAGATATGAGGAAAAACCACGTACTAAGGAAGAGAATGATATATATTATTACTATATATATTAAAAAAAAAGTTATAATCGAAAAACCTTCTCGCACATTCGTATTTTAAATATCAGAATACTCTCTTAACAAAGGAATTATAAGCACCATCTAAATTAAGGCTTATGGAGAGAAAATTCTTGCATGCATATTAAAATTTGATTGTACTGTTTGTCAAGCACGCACATATAGAAACTAAATTGATAAATTATACGACTTAATACCAAAAGACCAAAATCTAATACGTATTAGAAATCAAAAAAATAAATATATATAAATTAATTGTCACATCTCAAGTTAACGATTTAGACTTTGTTTGTATTGATTGGGCAGAAAATTGTTTTCAAATGAAAATCATTTTCAGTGTAAAATATAATACCGATCACATTTTCCGTTGTTTGGTCACAATGGAAAACAATTATTCTAAAAAAATATTTTTTTTCTTCTAAATAACATCTGCTAACATAATTTCATAGATCTCGAAAAGTCAGGTGGAATTAAAAACAAAAACACCCCAAACGCATATCGGAGTCAAAAATTATAGTTATTTAAAGAAAATAAACAATACTGATAAGAAGGCCGAAAGTTCGGTACAAGTCCCAGTCAAGTCGGGTGCGGGTTTGATTTATGACCCGAAGTCCTGACAATCAACCAAACTTGATGATCAAGTTTACTATTAGTGCTCCGGGATATAGTATCCCGCCAACGAAAACCGTTTTTCCTTTTTTTTTGAAGGAAAAATATTTTCACCAATAAACCGTAAGTAAAAATGTTTTTCCCTTTAAAAATCATTTTCTTTCCCACAATAAACCAAATAACAGAAAATGAGAAAACTGTTTCACCCCAACAAACGGAACCTTAATGCCGTCTAATATCTGGTGAGTAGGTAACTTGTACTGCCTTACGGCCTTACTTACGGAGTTAAGGGTCGGTTATACATATATATGAGTATGTTGCCAATAAATAAGGAATACTTTGCCATGCATGTCCCATGCACCTGCCAATCAATTACTCACATCAACCTGCTATACTTTATGTGATGTTTGGGCATGCCTAATGGTACTATGTAGTACAAGTATCTGAATCTCAAAGGGACATGACATGACAATAAAAGCGTTATGTATGTTGTAATCAACTTCAACTATATAACCCAAATACTTAATAAATTGCTTTATGGTCGGTTTGGAAATGAGCATTTGATTTCAAATTCCTCATTTGACCCAAATCAGGTGTTTGGATAACCAAAAATTTGAAATCTATGAATTGGGCCAAATCCATACTCATTTTAAAAAAGCCTTTGAATCTGGTATTTCAAATTCACTCCAAAAACTATCAAATTGAAATTCAGCCCAACTCAAATAGAAACCCACACTCCTCTCTCACCTCAACCAAACGATACTCTCTCTCTCTCTCTGTGCTCTCTCTCCTCAACCACGACTTTCTCTCTCCTCAAATCAGTGAACCACCATACACACTCTCTCTCTCCTCCCCTTCGAACACAAAGAGCATGCAATTACACACTGATTGAAACAAATTCGTTAAGATCTCATATATTGAAACCGAATCAAAAGCCAAAATTAGGGCAACCATCAGAAATTTGAAGTGGATTTCTGTTGTTGAATCAATTGCCAAGAAAATAGAAGGTGAAGGTGATGGTCTTAGTGAGAACCATTAATGGTGGAAATCGGCTTTACGACACCATTTTTTACTTCAAGTTTCATACTTCAATTTTTTCAGATTGAGGAAAGAGAAAATGTAATTGTAAATGGCATATGATGTTGTTTCTCTTTGGTTTCGTCGAATTATTTAGTTTCCATAAGCACAATCAATGGCATTTCGATCTAAATAAAGTTGGCAGAAGGTTTCATAATCATGCCTTTTCTTCTTCTCTCTCTTTTTTTTTGTTTTTTTTTTTGGTAAAAAACAGAAGAGCCAAAGAGGGATTACTAGTAAATGTATGTGATAATTAGAATTGAAATTCTTAGGTTTCCCAAACAAGAAATTCGGATTTCAAATTCTTTGAATTGAAATTTTTGGTTTTGTCAAACACTTGAATTGAATTGGAATTGTAAAATTTCAAATCTCAAAATTGAAATCAAGAAATTGAAATCAAATATGAGGATCCAAACACACTCTTATGCTAATTTAATTCGTGACACAACCTTACAGTATGCGCTAGATGTTAGGTAATTTCACCTCTTGTTGTCATACACTAGTTTTAAAGCCCGTGCATAAGTGAAATATTGTGAATGTAATATTTATTCGGTAATACACTGACACTAACATGCACATTAAAAGATATATACACAATCTAAGAGTTTCAAATTTTACTAACTTCACATTAAATATTTCCAATATCTATTTTACAAATTTTTTTTTTTTGAATTGACACTTTAGAAAAATAATAACAATGTAGCGGTAGATATCATGGTCATCCTATATGCCTTTATAATCTTCCATTGTAAAAGAAGTTTTTTTCTCCGTCTTCACATAATAATTTGTCATCCTTGGTTCTTTCGTGCCACAAATCAAGAACAAACCATGACAGAAAACCAAAGCATTAATCTAACTTCCATTAAATATCAGCGAGTTGTACGACAAAGTTACAAATTTAGTATATCTTATGTTTAATTATCCCAAAAGAATTAATTAACCATAATCATCCAAAAAAATAAAGTTGGGCATTTTTTATGTCATGAAATATACCAAAATTCAAAAATCGTGAATTAAGAGAACAAAGAAGAATACCTATGCGAAAGTAAAATGTCGATTTTTTTACTATTATTTGTACTTAATTGTAACCTAATAATCAACTTCTCCAAAGCTTGCAGGATGAATCATGTTTAGGTACCATGAATATGATTCATAAATCTAAATAAAAACTTTTTGATGCAGATTAATTTCATAGATAAAAAGGGAAAACAAAACCATAATATTATGATTAGCCACATAATCTAGAAAAAAATCTAAAACCATGAAGAAAAAAAACTCATCAATTGAAAAATATAGATGATAAAATCTACCATAAATTTACCAAAATATGATTCAATTAGTCAAATTTGCACTTTTTCAATTATAATACTTGTATAGTATCGAGCGAGAAACCTATTACTCTTCATACTCTAAGCTACTATACAAAATATCAATAAGAAAAGTAAAACATAATTTGGAAGATATATATAGACGATAAAACTTACCTGAAAAATACTTACTTGATCATTAAGCCCAACTAATGGAAGTTTGCTCCAAATAATTTATTTAAATAATAGGATTGGGCTTGTTTATTTAAAATTTCTTAAGCACAACAATAGAAGTTGATAGTACTTCCTATATTATTGTACGCAATTCCAGTGGTCTTCAATCTAACATGAAAATTATCACCGACCAATTTATCATAGGCGATATTGAATAATAATATTTGTGGGGAGTGAGACCGATTAATGATTACCTTCGAAGGGACTAAGGGTTGATTATCAAGTCTTTGATTGTCCGTACTCCGTAGACATGAGAGCTTACAACCTTCGCCTTGAACGATCATATGCTTTTATTTACCTGAAACAAAATATGCAAAGTATTAGGGAACAAAAATGAGTCGAACAAAGAAAAGAAAAAGGAAAAAAGCCACAACTTATGCATGCACTTTCTCAGGACGCTAAGGCTTGGGGAATGAAAATACTAATACACACTTACAAAATATCAATGTGATATAATTAATTATAAACTCATGGCCATGGCAATTTGACAATTGCCTTATAGAAAGACAAATGGCTTCATGCATGTATGGTTATATACTACTACCTCCTTTCCGAAACAATAACAATATTTTCCTAAAATGATTGTTCTACAACAATAACAACATTTCTAAATTTGGTACAATTTTAACAATAAAAATACAATTATACCCCCTTCTTTAACATTACATTTACTCCCTACATCTATCCCCATTCCCTCATCTAATTACTACCCATTCACTAATTTCCCCACCACAATATCTCTCCCCCAAAATAAATTGTAACCACTCATTTTTCATCTCACTCAAAACCCATCTTGAATCTACCCCTCTTATTTTCTCACTTTTTCCGGAAATTTCACTCAAAACCCTCTCTTATTCTCTCTCTCAATTACAGTGTTCATCAACAAACCCTATCTTATTCTCTCTCCTAGGGTTAGACGACCTCACTCTCACTCTCAATCTTCATCACAAAATGTTTATTGCTTGATCTCTCTGAATCTCACTCTTCATCTCTCTCAATCTCACTCTTCATCTCGATCTCACTCTCTCGATCTCACTCTCTCTGAATCTCACTCTTCTTCACAAAAGTTCTTGACCTCTCTGAATCTCACTCTCGATCTCTCTCACTCTCACTCTCGATCTCTCTCAATCTCACTCTCACTCTCACTCTCACTCTCACTCTCACTCTCACTCTCACTCTCACTCTCACTCTCACTCTCACTCTCACTCTCACTCTCACTCTCAATCCCCTTTCATCTCGATCTCACACTCTCTCCTAGGGTTTCGTGGTTATTTGTGATGGAGCACCATCATTATGATTCATGGTTTGATACTTACGTTCCAAGCTCTATCCTAGACGAGGAAGAAAAACCTCCTTCCATTGATGTCCAGAAAATCATTCATGGCAAACTCAAAAAGTCAGCCCTCCTCCCTCCTTCCTCCCTAAGGAGTCCTTGCCAATCGCAATCATTTTCATTTTCTCTCTCCTCCGATATCCGATTCCGTTTCCAAGCCGCCTCAAATCTTCAAACCAAACTACCCCTAAACGTTTTCTCCTTCTCCGCCTTTCTGACAAGAACATCAACTGGGCAATTTCTAGGGTTTCGAATTTTTTTGGGTTGCTAAGATTTTGAACTCGACCCACAAAAATTCTGGGCAATTAAATTAATCCGCGAGGTAAATTCTGTTTTCGCTTGTTGATTTCAATGCGTTTTTTGGATTGTATTTACTGGGTTATTGGCTGCTTTTTATCGTGCGATTTTAAGTTGGGGTCTGAATTGTTTTGGGTTTCTGAATTAATCTGCTTTGTTTGTATTTCCTTCTCCATCTGATAATCTTGCTGCCAAGTTTGGGTTTTTATTGTGCAAAAGTTGCCAGAAGAAAGTGTTTGTTCGGTATACTATTGAATTTGATTTGGGGTCTGGTCTGTGCAATTCATTTTATTTCTGAAATTGATAAGTAGTATTGTTCTGGGTTGAAGCAATTTTGGGAATTGAGTTATTTCCGAGCTATTGAATGAAAAATTGGTAGTGGTGCTTCTTGTTTTTGGTGATATCATTGATGTGTTATGGGAACTTAACTTGCTGGGTTGTTTTGAGTGTGATATCAGCTGCCAGTTTGTGAAGGGTGCTGTTTAAAATCAACTGTTAGGGCTGTAAATTTGCCTTCTTGCCGTCTGATTTTGCTGGGCTTTGTGTTGCAGGTTGATGCACTCTTGAGCTGTGCCCTATTTTATGTTGCAATCTCTGCTGTTTGTGGGGGTTTCTTGAACTGTTAATCTTCATCTCTATCTCTCACTTGGAGGAATTAATCTCTCACATCCCTCCTAGTATTGGAAAATAGATTCCAGCAAAACCCAAATGAATTCCAGCAGAACACAACTGCTAATTCATTTAGATTGGTTAGTTTTGGTTTCTTTTTGTTGTTGGGCATGGCTGTTTGTGATGAAGTGGGAGGAGTGGGGTTTTGATTATTTTCATGTTGTTGTTCATGTTCATGGTGGAAAAGAAATGAAGAAAGAGACTTTGATTTTGGTGGGAATTTCAAAGACCTCAAAATTTGACGAAAGAGATCAATCTAGCTGAATTTGATGACTGCCAAAAGTTTGAAAGAAAAGAAGACTTCCAAATATTTGGTCCTGGAGGGAAAGTTGAAACTTAATTTTTTGTAACCTAGCCTCCTTTATTTGTATTTCAATATTTTGGGACCATTGGTTTTCAATAAATGAGGAGCACACATTCATTTTTAATACTATCTCTCTTCACTCTCTATTATTTGTCCTTAAATTCTCTCTCCTCCCATAACAAATCAAATTGATGTTAATGTTTTCTAAAATGAGGAACACACATTCATGTTCAGGGGAAAAAGGACTCCAAAAACAAAAAGGATTTAAGGGGAAAATAGAAATGAGGACTTAAGGGATACAAACAGACAAAAAAAAAAAAAAAAAAAACTCTCTTGCGAAAATTTTCTCTCTCCTCCGAATATTTTCCCGCCAAAAATTAACATCTTAAGCGTGAATAAAATTTTTTAATTTAATTTAACTATGTTTAAGATAATTGAATAACCTAATTAAGTCACTAAATATAAGGGTATAAGAAGAATAACTCAACCAAAAAGAGAGTGCATTGGTCTATGTGCCAAAAGTAAATGTTACTCCTATTATTGTTGCGGAAGGGAGGTAGTACGTACTACCAATTAGGAAAGTAAAAGGAAAATTAGCAAAAAAAGAAGGGAGGCAGCAGATATGACATTTATTGAGTTGGTTTTGATCTGACCAAGTTTTATAGGCTAAGAATTAGAAGGATAGAGGTCTTCTACTTATTCTAATCACAACCAATTCTATTTGCACTCAAATTTCTAACTACTAGTATTATTTTTTTAAATTTCTTGCATTTAGCGTTATTAAAATTCACTAATTAGTTGAATAATATTGATTACTTTATCACTTAAATGGCGCATCCTATGCTCTTTGCTTAGATGGCGCGGCTCATTGCTTATGAAAAATGCTTACTTATGTTCTAAACATATTGTAAATGCATCTCGTTTTGAAGTATTTTTCGAACTGAATCCGATGATGTAATTTTTGTGATTTTTTGAAATGTCTAGAAAATATTATACATGAATTTGATTATTTGATGAAGATCAGTTATAACCCGTTTAAAATTCTAGTGATTTATCCATATCTAATTACTCCGGTAAGGATGCTTAGACTCCTAAACGTTTTACACTAATTTTTTTTTGTCTTTATTCACGCTTAGGTGGCGCGCTCATAAAACTCTGGCCTACGTGGCACACCTCATTGCGCTCGGAATATATATATATATATATATATATATATATTGATTATCTTCTCCTTGGTTATTCTCACATATATATTTTCCTCTCACGTTATTTGCTTGTTGTTTTGGGAGACCTTTATTTTATTTTATTTATTTTAATATATTTAAAAATTAAAAATCACCTTTATTCTATTAGAGAATATTATAGTTTATCTAGAATATTCTCATCATATCTTTTAGAATATTTTGTATTAGGGTTTTACCATATTTAGGAGTCTTGTATCCCTATATATATGGTGATTACATATCAATAATATTCACGTATTGAGTGTGGGATTATTCTATTATTCTACATGGTATTAGAGCGGCTACTTTGATGGTAGCCTAAAACCCTAAGCTTCCGCTAAGCCGCCAGATGGAGGTCTTAAACCATATTCCATCCGGCGGACCACTCTTTTTTAACTACCCACACAAATTAGTTTTTAGTTTCCTAGATTAAATTCAATTCCGTTGATCTCCACCACTACAAAAGGATTTTTGATCTCAATTATCTTTCCGTTACCACACATATCTCTATATCGACCCCCCAGCTCCGCCATCACGCCAGGTTTGCACGTCTCCAGCTCCGCCGTCTGCCGCCTGCAGTCCTGCCGCCGCGGACCGCCGACCGCCAAGCGTTGACCCCTGCTACCGCGTGATCTGCTGCTGCTGCTGTCGATCCATATCGTCTTCCGCCGACGCGTTCATTCCCTTTGCTCACGGTTGGCTATGTAGCGGGTGGTACCAGTTCCGGTGACAATATGAGAGTTTTGTTTCGGCTAGATTTCATGCTTGGTTGAACTTCAAGATCTCCATGTTTACTATAGGAATTTTCAATTATTTCTTTTGAAATTGATCCGATCCAATCGTAGCGTTCTATCCTATCCCGCTACGATTGCTGGGGAGTATTAGAGAATATTATAGTTTATCTAGAATATTCTCATCATATCTTTTAGAATATTTTGTATTAGGCCAGGGTTTTACCATATTTAGGAGTCTTGTATCCCTATATATATGGTGATTACATATCAATAATATTCACGTATTGAGTGTGGTATTATTCTATTATTCTCACATATTCTTCTTTATCCTTGGTTATGACTTATAGAGTATGTTATATCACAAAACTCAAATGAGGCGGTTTCATGTATGAGGCGTGATACGTATGAACCAAAAAAGTTATACCACTGTACATAAAAAGTGACACATCACCGCATTCTGGGGATCGGAGCCATTCTCTCTCTCCTCTCTCAAAAAACCCTAGCCCCCCTTTTCTTTTTGACTCATCTTGGGGCTACTACCGGCATTTTTGCCGGTGGTTAGCCCCTCCGTTGTTGATTTATTGCTTTCGAACTAGTTTTTTTAGTTTGTTTTTCTTTATGGTTAGTAATAAACTCTCATTTGGTGAAAGATTGTGTAGTTCTCCGCGTTCGTCGGAGGGTCGTCAAATTTCTATTTTTAGTTTCGCTTTGATGAATCAAGAATACAAGTTCAATCTACTATGACAAGGGGATTTTTGTTCTTCTAAATAGCTGCAACACGTTTTGTGCTTACCTCCGATCGTAGAAAAGGCGGTGGCCTCCCGTTTGCTGTATAACATATTTTTTGCTATATCAGGGCATTGTCAATTATCGAAGAAGCTGATCAAGGCGCCGATTTCTAACAGTGATGTTTGAATTAGTAGTCACTTATCGACGGGACTGATCAAGACACCGATTTCAAGCAGTGATAGTGGAAATCATATTCATCTTGTTATATTAGATTTATACTTGGTTATGTTAGATTTAGATTTGTTTAGAGATATTCACCATTGTAGATACCGAATGGCTTTTTATGAATGAATGATTTCTCTTTCCTTCAAAATAAAAAGTGACATATCAACATAAAAAAAAGTGATACCCTATACATGAGACCACCTCATTTATGACTTATAAGCAGTTTAGTAAAAGTTCCAATATTGGATTTGCATTGGATGCAACTATGCATTTAGGTTTTGTGTTAATTTAGGGGTGACCACTGACCTCTGCATCTTATTACATTAATCAGTAATCACCATAATAGCTTTTAAGATAGTGACTTCCACAAAGCAGCTATAGCAATATAATTATTCGGGTTTTATTTGGTTACTGGGGGCAAATTATTTTTAACTGAAAAATATTTTCAGCGGAAAATATATTTTTGCTCACATTTACATTGTTTTTAAAAAAAAATATTTTTACTATCATCTTATTTTTTTAGAAAATAAAAATATAAAATAAAATCTGTTAACATAATTGCGTAGATCTCGAAAAGTTAGGTGGATCAGAAAAAAAAAAAAAAAAATCATTTAGGTAAATCGGAATGAAACATTATACGTACTCATTTGATATAGAAAAAAATATTGTGAAAGTGAAAGTAGTCCGAAAGCTTGGTCCGAGACCCTATCAAGTTGGGTGTGGGTCTGATTTATGGACCAGAATCCAGATGACCCGACTTGATAATCAGGTCCACTATTACTACTACAGGGATATAGTGTCCCACAAACGGAAAAACCGTTTTCCCATCTTTTTGAAAGTAAAACATTATCACCTATATAGGTGAAAATGCTTTTTCCCATAAAAAAAATTCAATTTCCTTCTTCTTGTAAAACAAACAACGGAAAATAAATGAAAAAACTGTTTTCACAAGAAACCTGTTTTCATCCCACCAAACAGAGCATCAGTCTACGTTTGCTTTAAGTAACAATTTCTAACTAGAGGGGGAATTCATAATCGTCATTGAATAAGAGTGCGTTTATTAGAACTTACACGGTCAGTTCAGTTCAAATGTCAATTCAGTGATTACAAATTCAATTAAATGATGTTTAATTAGTTCAATTCAGTTGTGTTGAGTTGAGAAACATACTTTTTTGTCTCACGTATCAAATTATGTTCAATTTAGTTCAATTGTGTCCGGTTCAGCTCAATAGTATACAGTTTAGTAATAATGTTGAATTTAATTCAGTTCAATTAAGTTTAGTTCTAACAAACACACCCTAAAAATTTTCCGCATTCTTGAGTGATTAAACAAGGACGGGGTTCTTCTCGGACACCATCAAATGGATAAACTACACATATTGATCTAGGAGGTAGTTATTATGATGGGTTGTGTAGGTTCACTTTTTCTCTTGGTTTGTTGGCTTCTCCTTTTATTGTGTATTTTGTTGTGTCTTTGGTATGGCTCTCGTTGGCGTTTTGTGCATTTAGCCCCATGGGATGTTAATTGCATGTGTTACACTTAGATTATATGGGTATATGAGCTTTGCCTCTAATAGTGTTTGAATTTCTACTTATTTTATATTATATTTAATAAAATAGACTACGAGTAAAAAAAAAAAGTTATTTTTCGTTCCGCTATCATAATTTTCCGATAGAGTAAATTTGTGTGTTCTGAATACCTTGAAAGAACAAAGGAATCATAAATTCAGAACATAAAAGAATGGCCCATGACACGATTATATGCTTCAAATGAAGTTATTGTTTGTGAAGTCTTATTCTAGCTAGCCTGATCATTATATGTACAAAAAGTGCAAAAAAGTGCACAAAGATATGAGCAGGGCCGGCTGTTCTATTAAGAGTTGTCGGATAGACCTTTGATCGATTGTGGGGGTTACGTAGTAGCTGTTCCCAGATAGTTTCCTTTCAGAAAAGGGAATCTACTCAATTATTTCAAACAAATATTATTGGGTATAGCATAATTGTATGCAGGAAACAAACATGAAAGAGGGGTCAAGGTCACAAAATGGTCTCAAACGGATAGGCATTGGTGTGATCACTTACTCCTACGCTGGGTGTTTATTAAGAGGCCAACTCAAAGTGAGACCATCTCGCTTGTATGAGGCGTCTTACCTTTGACGCTGCCTCATACAAGTTTTTGTGTTTCTGATTTGGCTATGAAGAACTAGTAGTCTTTCCCTTAAATTTTTTTTGTTACAATCATGCATGCATAAGCATTGAACAATATAAGAGTTTTCATCGTAAGAACTAAGATATAAGATCTCCATTATATGACTTTGTATTGAGACTTTATCAAAAAAAAATTAAGGTTTACTTAAGTAGGTTCTGTTATGTGCATCAAAACCCTGTACAATGAAAACAAGAACACCTCGGACCATCTTCAATCTCTAATGTATTTTTAAATTATTGGAACCTGAACTATTACTTAAACCTCCAAGCATTAGTTTAAACTTGTGTTTGAGTTAATTCCTTCACATGGTATTAAAGCAGTCAAAAGATACTAATAAGTGGTTCATGTAAGTGTTCCGGCACCTCATCTCTTAATTGAGGACAAGAGTTTTGAATCTTAGAATGAAAACCATGCTTGCTGGGCACTTTACCCCTTGGTGGCCGGACTCGGTGGAAATAGGATTAGACACATATTATAAAGGGTCAGGGAGTGAACCTCTGGTGCAAAAAAAAAAAAAAAAAGATAAAAAAAGAGCTGGCAAAAGTCTCCAACGGATAGCATTTTGTGATCGCTTATGTTACAAAAATTAGTGATCAAGGTCACAAAAATGTCTCCAACGGATAGCATTTGTGTGATCACTTATGTTTCTAACAGTACATGTCTCAAAAAGAACATGGTCAAGGTTAAGAAGGGGTGAGGTAGGTTACTCGTAGAGTGTTAGGAAGAGTACATCGTTTTTGAGCTAGTTAGCTAGCCACTTCAATATTCTCAAATATAAACTAGAGTACTTCATTAGCTAAAGTGTATTCAAAGCGCATATGTATCAAATTTTGTGACTTCTATGCACAGTTTGAAAACAGAACTAATTGTAGAGCATTATGCAAATGAGAAATTACACTCTCGATTCTCATATTCCTTTTTTTCTTTTTTCCGAACTATCATGTTTCCACCGATTCGGCTCACATGAAGGGTGGAGAATGTAGTAGGTAAAGCGCTCCCTCAATACATCGCCTCTATTCACAAGAATCGAACGTTCAACCTCGCTTAAGGATTAATGCGATCATGCAACCTTTGCAGGGGGCGCAAGTGAGTTGGATCAAAGTGGTAAGGATATAGAGTACGTAAAACTTTGGATTTAACACAATGCACCAACTTGTGAAACAATTTCAGGGAAAAAATAAACATACTTCCTCCGTTTCAAATTGAGCTTCCTCTTGGACTTTTTGAGTCAAACTTTACAAAATTTGACTTTTGATTTGTCAAAGAAATACGAAGATTTACAATATCAAAATCGTATTCTTAGATTCATTTTTAATTGTGCTTTCACAATATCAACTTTTTTATAATTTAGATATTAATATAATTATAGTTATTAATGGTTAAAGTGTTGTCTCGTAGACCGTGTAAAAAAAAATAAAAAACTCAATTTAAAACGGAGGGAGTATTAAATAAATATACTAAATATAAAGGAAAAAAACACTCTTCATTTGTTGTAGTCTTGTAGATGTAGAAAGATCATTGAGTCTCCTCTACTGTTGGCATGTTGCACCAGACACAAAGATCAAGCGGTCTTTAAAAGGACAGACACTTGGAACGGAGGGAGTATTAAATAAACATACTAAATAAAAAGGAAAAAAACACTCTTCATTTGTTTTAGTGGGCCGGGCCTGCTAACGGCAAGGCACTGATTGGCACGATTAACAAATGGTCCATGCCGGTCCGTGCCTACGGGCTTGGTCGAGACTGAACCGTGGGTGGACCGGTGGATGGGCCCAGTACTGGGCCTGGTGCCAGGCCTAGTGCCAGTGAAGGTCCCGACTTGACAGGTGGTCTTGGCGGTGGATCTGGTGCGAGCCGTGCAAGCCGTGCGGCCGAAGTGATTCACGCATTCTTTTTTTTTCCCCTTTGAGTTAAGTTCACACCCATAAAATCATTACGAATGCAATTGAAATATTTGATCAACTTTCTGATAAACATATGTTAAATCCCTTGAAATTATTTTGGGGGATATCCCATGGAGCTTGGTACAGTGAGAAGAGATGAAACAATTGAAGAGAGAGAATGAAGCAGAGCATGACAGTAAAATTGTCCTTTTGATTCGTAGAATAGTAAAGATAGAAATTGGTGGTCAACTGGTCAAATTAAGATTGGAGAAAGGACAAAACTCAGTAGAGATTTAAGGTGGTGCAAAAAGTTAAGGAAAAAGCAGTACTTTAGTAGTGCGGTCCAGTTAGTGCCTTACGTGGGCCTAGCCATGACTTGCTCGGCTGGGCCGGTCAGTTCAGTGCCTTGAACGGGCTAGTGCCGGGCTTGCTGTAGTGGGCCTGTCCAAAGCTGTATCATTTTTTTTGTGTTCAATCCATAACCGCACTACCTAGACCAGGGTCTGCTACATATATGGGCCTGGGCCTTTCCTAGCATGGCACGGGTAGGCCCAGACTAATGCCGGTATATTACGTGCCTGGGCCTAGCCCGGCCCACTGGCCAGGTATAGTTGTAGTCTTGTAGATGTAGAAAGATCATTGAGTCTCCTCTACTGTTGGCATGTTGCACCAGACACAAAGATCAAGCGGTCTTTAAAAGGACAGACACTTGACTCTTCAACTTCATAATGATCTAAAATAGCAACGCCAAATTGCCAATTGATGATCATCAATAATTGAATATTCATCAAACAAATAAATGATTATTTATTATTTTAATGACAATGGCCAACTAACAAGAATGCCAGGTCAATTTTATCATTACCTGGAACCACGCACATGCAGAAACATTCACGTCGACATTTTATTAGTATAACTTTAGACTTGTAAGTAAAAATAAAAATTTTGTGTAAATGACTCAATGATCTTTCTACATCTACAAGACTACAACAAATGTTCGCTTAATACATTATACTAAAAGCTCATCTCCGGGAAAACAGCCTAAGAATTTTACAGTTGGTTAATGATTCTTACATACACGGTACGCCTGATCTGAGTTGTATGGAGAAAGATGTGTAATGTCTGTATACATTTCGTTGTATATTGATCAGCCACAATTTCAGGATATTCAGTCATTCATTCGATTGCCAATGTTGGAGCAGCTTCGAGCTTTAGTGTATATACAAGAAAGATGCTCCACTCTGCAGATAGTCGAAGGTGAAGAAGTTCCTCAACTCTCAGTCCTCGCATAAAAATAAATCCAATGATACTTTACGCTACCGTAACTACAAACATAAGAGAGAATAGAAGGCCAAGGGAATGAAGGCGTTGTCAAGTTGAGCTGTATATGCCTCTAACAAGCCACTTGCTATCACTGCCAATAGAAGAGAGCTCCAATTCTGCACCAATTTCGGCGTGTTTATTAGCATACATGTAGTACCCTTTCCCTCAATTGACAAAGCAAAACATCAACTAGTCCACTTTATGTTTACTAATAAGTGACTTGGTTGGTGCCTAAGTATTTGCACAATGAGATATACCTGTATATATCCAGTAGATGCCAGAAGTGGGAGGAGGAAAGAACATGCTGCCAAGACTGATGTTATGCCAGCAGCTGTTCCTTCAATGGTTTTTTCTGGCAGACAAAGCAGCATACAGTTACGATTTTTTGTTTTAGATAACGAAGTTAGGAAAATTAGATATCAAAGAAGATAAGACAGACAATGGCCCATAAATTTAGTAACTTACTGCCAGTTTTGCTCCACCTGAGGACACCATATTTATGGCCAACCATTGATGCCTATGAACAAAGAGAAGCAACACAATTAAAAAAAAAAAAAAAAAAGCAGCAGCATACAGAGTGGCAGAAAGTTACATGGCAACAATCATAAAAGTAGATCAAAGAAACAGGTTTGTACATGTTTCCTCCTTTCGTCAAATGGAGGCACTGAAGGATCAGATGTGAGGTGCCTTTTTATTTAATTTCTTTTACATTTATAGATAAAAAAAAGGTCTGAGGAACCTTTGATTCGAAATTCAATCCCCCCCTACCCCCCAACCTAAAATAAAAAAAAAACAAAAACCCAAAATAAACGAACTGAAAATACAGGAAGAGTAGAAAGAACTGATTAATGAAAAAAGCCCGGGAAGGGGGATTAAGAATCACAGAGATACATGAAACAACCATAAATCACTATCGCCAACTACTTTCTTTCCCTTTCCCAGTCCCATTATTTCTCTCAGAAAGGTCCTCAGTTCTCACAGAAATTCAGAACGTTTCCACGACTGGTTACCAAAAAATCCTCAACAAAATGAAAGAATAAACAAAATGAAAGACCAATTGTTCTTTCAAAAAAAGAAAAAAAAAATGAAGACCAATTGTACTTTAAACTTGTCCCCCCCCCCCCTCCTTATTTAGGTAAGTAGTGGGTCCAGTAGCCACCCAGTACTTGTGGCAAGCCAGGGGCTGAGTCAGGGAAGCAGAGCTTGGGCCAAAGCCAAACAACCTCAGTATGAGCCAAGCCCAAGCTGGTTGATCTTATCTTGCTCAGTCGATCCCACAACAAGATGAGTTGAGGCTACTGAGGTTGATCCCTCCTGGCGCCTATGACAAGTAACCTTCATGCCATTGATGCGATTACCGGATTCTTTCATACCCCCAGCGAACTGTGAACTGTACTCCGCCTGCTGTTCGCAGTTGTCCAGCGTACTAGTACTCTCGAAGTGGCAAACTAGTAGTAGGCTACAGTGGCCAGAAACAGCAGATTGGATTTACATTCACGGTTTTAGGCAGGGCATCTTTTACTTTTTACTCTACCCCAATTTGTTCTGTTTTTCCCTTTCATTATTTGTTCCTTCTTTTTAATTGACTAGTAAAGTCTCCAAAACTAGCCCATCCCAGATAAGTCTCGCTGAGGGTGGGGTTTGGGGAGGTCTAGATGTACGCAGCCTTACCCCTAACTAGTAGAGAGGTTTTCAAAACAAGTGAAATGGTTATATATAATAACCCAATGAACGGAGTTTGCCATGAGGAGCGAATTGTGAACTCGCACTACGTTTGCGAGCTGAAGGTATTGCGAATTAGGTAACCCTATGCCTGATCGGCAAATCATTTTGTACATAATATCACTTTTCCTCTGACAAACTACAGAGTGGCCAGGGTCAAAATAAAAGATATCTCAATAAGCTAGAAGATTCTGATGAGAACAACTTTTTAACATGATGTTTTTTTTCACACAAACAGAACTCACCATTGTATCTCCGATTCCAAGGCTTAATATTCCAGCAAAGGGTGCAAGTGGCCGATCGTTAAATCCGGAACCCATCCATATAGGCAACGCACAGCCCAGTAAGAGTGAAAAGTGGCTAAAAAGAAGAAACAACATGAGAGGTGCATAAGCATTTATTAATTAGTTTATCGGATATGCTACAGTGATTCTGTGAAAAAAAAGGCCAATACCTCACAATAAGAAGATCAGAGTCACGGTGGTCTGTAAATGCATTCATGAAATGGTGGACCATCTCTCCCAAAGGCCAAATTCTCCATACCTGCCTATACAATTTGTGATTAAGATATTAAACAAACATTGATAAATTTGTTTAGTTGATAATGCTTGTCACTTAAATGCCCCAGTCAAATGACACCACGTCGGGCAGAAAGAACGAGAATAACCAAATGGGGAAAATAAATAATAAGAAGCATACATTGAGATTGAGATATCTGCCAACAAAAAGAATTTACATTTTTGAGAAAACTGGAAGATTAATATAAGCTGAATGAACATCCCCAAGTCTTGTGCAGGCACCCCCACAAAAATCTCTGAAGTAAATGTATCACCAGTCTCATTATGGGCAGCCTATATAAGATTCAGAGTATTTCTGACACTGACAGGAAAATAAAGCGGAGGACGGAAGGCTGAAGCCCTTGAAAGCAAGTTGGGTAGCATCAGCAAAGAGCAGCACCAAAACGAGACAAACTCCAAATGGAATCCTAAAACCATCACCAGACCCATACCTATGGAACTGACTTGCTCAAGATGTATTTCATGGGCCTGCCTGAAGTTTCACAGTTGGAGGCGTGGAGCTCCAAATTTGACACCAACAACAATTAAGACATCGACTAGACAAAATCTGGCATCCAGTGAGAAAGTCAAGATGTATGCAACCTCACCTCCAAGGCCCCACGCCCCCAACCAACCAATTAATACTGGTAGAGAGACTTAATCCTGTAGACCTCCAAGTTGACTTCCATTATCAGAATCGTACTATGGTCTATATTTGATTGACTTTACGGTTTTGGACATAACTAAATGTATTATTAACAAGCGCTGGTGAGTAAGTATGTCTTGCTTAGTAAGTGGTTAGTCATTTATACTTTACAAGACTTCACAGGGATAATGTTCTTTTGATGCATCACAGAAATGTTAAGAATGTAACTGCTTGTTTGGAGAGACAGGGAATCTTCACAAAGAACTAGAATATCATAGGATTTGCATTTAGAGCTTACCCGAATAATTTCCAGAACCAAGAAAGTTGCTAAAGCAGCACCAAATGCAAGGTTAAGAAACTTCGGCTGGCAAAAGACAACACAAACATAGCATCAAAGACTGTTAAAAGAGAAAGAGAAGCTAATATACTAAAAAGAAAGAATGAAATGAAACAGGCAGTATTAGACACAAAGAAGCTAATCCACCTGAAGAATAAGAGCAGGAACAAACATAGAAACAGCCATCAGATGATAATACTTCCGTAGTAAGATCCTCTCCACTTTACTACTCTTTGAAATGTTGTAGAACCGGTGAACTGAGACACAGATAACACCCATCCAGTAGATGCACAATGATAGCCTCTTGAGTGGTTCAGAAAACACAAATGTAAGCACCCTGTTCAAGAGACATGTGAAGTTAAGATTTGACCAATGAAAGTTGTATCCTTAGAATCTACAATAAAATATAGCCATAAGGAGGGACACCACTCTTCCACAAGCTCATACCTACCCAATCTCACATTCTTCTAGGCTGACAAGCGGAAATTTAAAAAGAAAAACACACTTTATTGCTTCTCAATCGATCATAGTATCAAAACTTCAAATACAGCTAACAGATTATCCGGGGTGCTCCAAGCACACAGAAAGTATCCAGAACATCCAGTAGTAGTTTTAACCCAAGTACATAATACAGGGGACTAAAAATAGTTTAACATGAGGGATAGGAAACAGAGACCTGGAGTGGCCTAACATTAAGCTACCTCTTAATATCCATATTTTTTGATAAGCTATTCTAGACCTAGTGATCATAATAACGATCGAATTGAATATTGATAATGAAATCCTCTCAAGTCGCCAATTTTATCTGCAGCTAATAGGAGAAAGACACTAGCCTAGATCATGAAGTTGATCAAAGCCCAAAGGTGTCTCCGAAGCATGTAGGTCATTTTTACAAGCGATTGACGGTGATCAAGGTTCACACAATGTCACATCTTTTTTATTTTTCACTTATCATAACAATAGCTTAAGTTCAGTATATCATCTTAAGTATCATAAGTTATGTCAACCCTGAGGGGGTAGCTCAGCTCGTAAGACCTCTGAGGTCTATTGGAGGTTTTACTAGTCGTTATCTTCATGCCCCATGGGATTAGTCAAGATTATGTAAGAATATAAAGGGAAAACAAGATTATCAGAACCAAAAAGTCATCATGATAGTACACATCAAATAAGATATGGTTGATCACATAAATCCTATTCTGCCATCCAGTGCTATCCAAAGCAACTACTCTCCTTTGGGAGTATCTAACATTAAATGCATCACTTCTTTTACCCTAATGTCTTCCTATTCATGACACCAATGCATAAGTTGTTTTGGAAGCAGTCAAACACAGGATAAAGTGCAAGGATTATAATGCTTGAATAATCATTCATCGTATTTGGATGGAAGTGCTTTCGGATCCTTTCTCTCAATAGCAGACATATGGAGAAGTTTTATCAATTATTCAAATACATAGGAGCATGGTCACAGTAAAAAGAAACTTGCAAACTTCAAAGAGAGGGCATCATAAGGTCCCAACATCCCTCCCTTCTTAATGAGGCAAATCCCTAAGCTCTGAAGAATCCTGGAGAACTTCCAGCGTAACTGGTCTGATCTGTAATTGTTTTCTTTTTGGAGAACTCCTCCTTTGCTGTATTTCTTGACATTTTATTAATACATACTTTATCTTTATCTAAAAAGAATCCTGGAGAATTGACCCAAGCAGATTGTTCACAGCGCATATTGGCCGAATTCATCCTCCATATCTAAATAATTTACAAAGGAAGCAACTCAATGTTGACATGGGATATGTTGAAGAAGTTGGTCTTTTCCATTTTCTTCTTTAATGGAAGAGAAGGGGAACTTATAAACTGATCACCATCATCACATCAGATGTGATGGTAAACAGATCTGATTTCTAATGGCTTGAAAAGGAAACATGAATACGTAGCGAAGACGGGGTAATAAAATAAATCTGCATGACCAATGAGGGGAAAGAAGAACCAACATTTTCATCTCCTCCCTTGCTTTCCATTCAGCTAGAGTACCCTATCAATTGCACTGTCATCAGACGTCCCTCTTCTCTCCCTCCCTCTCCCTTACCCTCTATCTAAAGAAGCTGCTGGGATGGATCAAAAAAATATGAAACTACTATAACAAAAAAATGTGTTCAAGATACGATAAACTTGAAAATTTTGGCTAAAACCCCCTTAAGTTCGCCAGAAATTGCTAGGAACCCCCTGAGTTATGCAACTTTGTTCATTAACCCCTTTAAAAAACCTGTCATGACCCCCCTTATTCCATTTCTGCCCAAATTCTGGGCAAAGGTGACCGAAACACCCTCAGGTTCTATGCACACACACGACTCATGTCCTGTCTTCTTTTATCCCCCACAACCTAATTACTAATTGACTCTTCACCCATCGCGTTCTTAAAGTTCTCTCTTGATCGACCATCATTAATGGTGACTTCATCATAGGTGAGGCACCGCGGCCTAGGCCCTCCTCCAACACTGAATATTATAATATCCATTGGTACTGTTCAACTTTGAGCTTATTCTTGATTACATCAATCTGGAAATAAATCGAATCGGACGGCGAAAAACGGACCTTAATCTCATCAACATCAAGCAAGAAGAACAATCGTTTGACCTGGTTTCCCTTCAGGTTGATGATCGAGCCAAGTTTTAGGGTTCCAGTGATGTGCAGAAGATGAGGAGAGAGAAAATGGTGAGGTAGGGTTTTGAGGAAGCCTTTAATGAAGCTTGACAAAAAGGCCACATCAGATTTTTTGGTTCACTAATTCATTAAATTAGCCTAATCAAACAAATTAACTTGACCTAGCTAAGTTTACAATTAACATCTTCATATATTCACTGGCTCTCTGTGAGACACTCACAGGGGTAAGGAATATAATGGACTGAAGCAACATGGCTCATAAAACTGTCAGCACTTCTTATTTATTGTAAAGTTGCCGATGGTCGTCCCACTTCGGATCTCGGGTCAAACGGAAACAGCCTCTCTGTGAGACTCTCACGGGAGTAAGGCTGCGTACAACCGATCCCCCTTACCCTGCCTAGGCGGGAGCCTCTTTGGAGGCATTGGGGTAATGTTGTTGTTTTATTTTCATATATTCACTGAGCAGTTCCCATTGCATTTATGAATTTGGTTGGGTCGCTCGGGAGGATGATGTCCGGTGGATGGGGTTGGCAAGGAAAGAGAAACGAAAGGGAGG
Source organism: Tetragonia tetragonoides (assembly GCA_038025085.1). Classification (NCBI taxonomy): domain Eukaryota; kingdom Viridiplantae; phylum Streptophyta; class Magnoliopsida; order Caryophyllales; family Aizoaceae; genus Tetragonia; species Tetragonia tetragonoides. Next base: position 34,261,309 of record CM076151.1, on the reverse strand, counting down.
GGTTAAAGTTAAGAGTAATTTGGGAGTGGAGTAATTAGGGGGGTGGGGACTGGGGGCAAAACAAGAGTGTAAATGAGTCATGTCCATAAAATGTTAGGGTATATTGGTCACCTTCACCCAAAAAATTGACCGGAAATGGGAATAAGGGAGGTCAATACAGGGGTCTTTTTTTAATTAATTTTGAATAGGTTAATGAACAACGATGGATAAACAAGGGGGTTCCTATCAATTTATGGCAAATTTAATGGGGTTTAGCCAAAATTTCCTAAGATTAACTCTCTATTTTCTAATTTAGATAACATGAAGTTATGAAGTATACTGTGGGCAAACACAATGCACCAATCATATGGATGTGGGAGACGAGAATGCATTCATACCACCAAAGAGGATGCACTTGAAAATCTTGAACAAATTGCACCCATAGTGGAATGATCACAGTTGAACCAATAACCAGTGACGTGAAGAAAATAATAGATCTATGACTCTCATTCCAAGTCCTTGCACCACAAGAGCTTGAAGTGGTGAACCGATCCACAATTTCAACAGCGAATTTGAAAAGCAAAGGCAACAGGAGAAGTCCAAGCAGATAGCCCTGCAACAAATGGTGAATTGTATCATCACTGCAATATAAGCAACCTAATGATTGACTCTATTATCAATTTAGACCATTACTTCACTGATTTAACCAAAAAAAAAAAAAAAAAAAAGAAAACAAAGAAAACAATATACCTGAATTATGATGCTAATCTCACTTCTTTTCACGCTGTATTGCAGATCAACCACTTCAGATGATATCAAGAATCGTGCCATCTGATCAAAATGATGCATTGGCTTCAGTAAAATGCAATAGTAGGAATAACAACCACAAGGTAGCCTAGTGAATAAATTTTGGGTGGGAATCCCACCTCACCTGGATTCTATTTACACTAGAGGCATTTATGGATCCCCCAACCATTCTGATCTTAAAAAAAAAGGGTTCCCCCAACCATTTAACCATTACCCCTCGTACATGCCTATCAACGGTTCAACCTATATGTTGTAGCCCACTAGAGGACTGATCTTGAGGAGAGCTTGCGAACTCTCCTTACCTCCTAAAACAAAATGAAGAAACATTCCAGTAATTAAGGGTTTAATGTGGAAACCTTGGCAAGTGTAGACCTAAGCATGTCTCCAGAATATGCCGTAAGACCAGCAGTCACCAATAGCGCTTCTCCTTCAACATGGAAAATCAACAGCAATTAATACGGAGAGACTGAAAAATTTAGTATGTATGTCCCATCCATACGAAATCTAGAACAGACATTACATTACAACTATCACTGATGAAAAATGATAAGTACTACTTATTGCAAAAGGATGTACCAAGTGTTCTAACAGATTTAGAAAATGCTTGTCACTATGTGTACCTCACCAATGAAAATGGTCAGGGTTTAAAACAAAATCCAAGCTCCTATAGACACAATTCACTAGTTGCTAGCTTTTTATGATAATTGATATGAATAAAAGCTGCATAGACAACAGCAAATGCCTATTTGATTTAGTTTTACATTTGGAAATCACAGGGAATAGCAAGAATAAATTAAGAAGGAACATACCTACAGAGGCACATGACGGGAAAGTACAAAGAATGTGCTGAATCAACTTCACTGCAGCAACTCCATGACCCAACATCCACAATATTATTGCCAAGTGCAGACCTTGGATGAATAAAGAACAACCAATCATTTAGCCATGTCCCAGCAAACAAAAACCACATCATGTTGGGAACAAAATTTTATGAAAGAAATAGCAAAAATATATAGCTATTGCACAAAAACTTCCTGTATAAATAAAAATACCAAGCTTATACATTATTTTAAACATACCATAATTTGTACCACCAGCCGGAACCATTAAGTATACTAGTGCACACAATATTATACTCATCAAGCTGAACCTTAGAATAAGTTTGCTGCTGCTTGAATGCCGAATGACCAGGCCAACGAAGAGAAGCACACTGAAGCAGCTAATAAATGTAGCCCAATATAGCAACTTCTGATACTGAAATTCTGCACCCCAATAAAATCTTAAGCATTCTTAAAAGATACAAAAGTGTGATATGAGTAAAACTAACATATACTCTATTAGAAGATCAATGAAACAATTATCAATGACTGCAGCACAAGGCAACTCCATAGCATAGAAATTTTGTTCGGCAATAGTATGCGTGATTCTTGCCTTCAACATATCTGAAAGCTGATTTGAACTAGACCTTTAAATCTTTATTGACCTAAATAATGATTTCCAACAATCATAAAACCTTGACAAACTTTGTCGGGGAAAATTATCATGTCTCTCATTTTTTTTCTTCATTTTTTTTTAGATAAGAGAAAATTTTATTAATTAAGCAACTTTCTGTTATTGCCAAAAAAGGTAGAGAGAGAATGGAGAGGGGGAGACCGAATAGACACTCCAATGAAAGGCGTTACAGATTCTCAGTCCCAAATTGGATTGATCCAAAGGAAAATGTTGAGCAAGGGGGATGGAAAGTGGTGAGAAGGAGACGACATAGACAGGAGGGGACTCATCAGATAACAAACAGGGAGTGGAGGGTTCTTACACCGAGGAAGGAGGCGGAAACCAGATACGAAGGAAGAAATGGTCTGACAACTTTGTTCTTTGATAACCTTCCAATGAACATCAACAACAGTGCTGTAAGAGAATTATTCTGGAAACATGGGAACGTTGTGGATGCTTTTGTCCCGTGGAAATTAAGAAGTGGTCAAAGGCATAGGTTTGCTTTTGTGAAGTTTCGTAACTACCAGGAAGCTCTAAGGGCAGTTCGTTGTAAAAATGGAAGGCGATATGAAGGATCCAACCTCATGGTTCAATTGGCAAAATTTGAAAGACAAGCCACAAAGAAATCACAACAGGAGAATGGGAAAGGTCTACACGAAAGAAGATCAGAAACTGAAAAGGCGGCGCCTCAACCGAAGGAGATGGAGAAGGAACCAGAGCAGCCACAAGAAAAACCAGCAGAATTAATTAATCTGGAAGAAAGCAGGGGAGCGACAAATGAAGGGGTTGGAGGAGGAAATAACAGGAGAGAAATCCAAGAAGTTGCAATGAGAGAGGGTATGAAAACACTGGAAATATTACCTAGACCTGCAGAAGATGTGAGTGAACTGAGTGAACTGTCGCAAAAAAATCATCCACTAGGGGATTTCGTGAAACAAATTAGAACTGGGCTTAAGGCTGTCAAGATAGATGATGACGAATTTGTGGGAATTATTGAGGGAGATCAATGTCAAGAAAACCTAGAGTGGCTAGGAAGAAGCATCGTTCGCGTGGCGCGTGATGAAAGACCATCAGAGCTTTTCCAAAAAGCCATGCTAGAAGATGATATCAGATGTATTCGTGTGCGTCCTATGGGGGGGATGCTTCATCTCCTGACATTTGACTCAGAGGAAAATCTTGAAAAGATGAAGAAGGAGAAAGGAGAACTGTTAGATAAATGGTTCAGTATTTACAGACGTTGGAATGAATTTAAGACGTCCACATGGAGATCCACCTGGGTCTCAATCTATGGCCTTCCTTTGAACGCATGGGCTGCTGCTAATATGAATAAGATTGGGAGCATATGGGGTAAAGTGGTGGCCTGTGACAGGGATGCAGGGGAGATGAAGTCTTTCGAGAGGTGCAGGATACTAGTAATTACAGATTGCATGTTTCAGATAAGAAATAACATTGTCTTTCGAGTTAATCAGAAAATTCATAAATTAGCAATCATTGAAGAACATTATGATCCACTGGAAAGCAAAGATTGGGATGAATGGGAGAAGATTTATAATTCGAGCAGCGATAACTCAGATGACAGTTCAGAGGATGATCAAACTCATATCGGTGAAGAGGAGAACGAGGTTGAAGACAACAACACTACTTCTCAGCATAGTGATGGTGATGTCAGACGTGGGATTTGCCACGTTAGCATAGCAGGTGGTGTGAAAGAGGGAAATTTGAATCAGACAGCTAAACAGCCTACTCAACATGGTGGTGATTTCCCAGAAAAGGCAACATTGAATATCAATGAAGTTGTAGTGCCCGAGACGGATGCGATGATCGAAGTTGTTCAGAGTAATTACCAGGGAATTTCGAATAGAGAAGAAGAGGAAGAGTCAGTTAAGAATAATGGGGATATCAGTGAAAAGGGAATTAATGAGCTGGCAATACTAAAGAGTAAAGAGGGGAATATTGTCCAAGCCCAGTTTCAAACGGGTCTTGACATGAATACTGAAGACTCTATAAGCACTACACAACTTGGGCCAGATGGATTCGAAGATGACATACCACTAGGCATCATTGTAGCCCACCAGAAACGAAAGCAAGCCAAAAGAAGGCGAAGGGAGGACAAACAGAGAGCTCTGATAGCAGGAAAAACAGGGGAGCTAAGGGCTAGACCTATTGTAATGGGTGAAAGAGTATCAGGTGATTCGAACCCGGTCAATGACATTGAAATGACAGAAGGGATGGATTCCAGCAACCCTTTTGGCATACTGAGTTTTGCCAAGAAAATGGGCATGACATATCCTGTGAGTGACCATTCCATGGTAATGAGAATCAAGAAAGTTTTGAGAGAGGAGGAAGCGGAATGGGACAAGGCAAAAGAGGATTGATAAGCGAGCAAGTGCGCAAACGAGATAGGGGTAATTTGAGTATCAATGAAGATTCTGAACTGGAATATACGAGGTCTCCATAGCAGAGAGAAGAAATCGGCTTTGAGACGACTTATAAAGAATCAAAGCCCTGGGATGATAGCGATTCAGGAGACAAAATTTGAAAATTTTGATGATAGAGAATTAGCTAAGGTGTGGAAAGAAGACAAATTACAGTGGAGGCATGCTCACTCTAGAGGCAATTCGGGTGGTATTCTATTGGCCTGGAAAGAAAAATTTTTTAGAGTTCAATCAGAGATTATTGCGACAAATTGGATAATTGTGAATGGGGTCTTGACTGAGAAAAACATGAAGTGTTCGTTAGTAACATTGTATGCCCCGACAGATGTTAATGAAAGGGCAATAATCTGGGAGGAACTTGCAGAGGAATGGCGCAGAAGCTTGCATCCGTGGCTTATATTTGGTGACTGTAATGAAGTACTGAAAGACGTTGAGAGAGGTAGTAGGCAGATCAACGCTAAAGGTGTGGATGATTTCAGAAATTTTGTTTTGAATACTCAATTAATGGAGGTGGATTTGAAGGGAGGGAAGTTCACTTGGTTCCGAGGAAACTCAATGAGCAGGATAGACAGAGTGTTCGTTAATAGTGAGTGGCTTACCTCATGGCCATCCCTAAGAGTATCGTCATTACGCAGGGGACTTTCAGATCATGTGCCACTTGTGATTGATGCAGAGGAACATAATTGGGGTTCGAAGCCATTTAGAATTCTGGATTGTTGGTTAGATCATCCGGATTTTATGAAATTGGTGGAATCGGAATGGAAAAATGTGTCTCCAGGCGATAGTGGAGAAGTGATCCATGTTAGCGAGAAGCTAAAACTGCTGAAGATGAGAATGAAGGAATGGAATAAAAATGAATTTGGGGACTTGAATCAGAAAATTGATCTTATTGAAAAGAAATTGGAGGCGTTGGACAAATTAGCAACAAGTAGAATTTTATCTTGTGAAGAGCTTGAAAGCAGGAAAAATGATACAATTGAGCTGTGGAAATGGTATAGAAGGAGAGAATCTTATTGGGCACAAATGGCTAGAACGAGATGGATAAAAGCAGGGGATAAAAATACTCGATATTTTCATGCTGTGGCATCGAGTAGACGACGTAGAAATGGCATCTCAACTCTGAAAGTTGGAGACAGAGAGCTGTCCAAGCCTGCCGAGATTCGAAAAGCAACAATCGGCTATTTCAAAGAGATATTTACAGAGGAACAGCAAACTAGGCCTATTTTTGAGAATATAGAGCTAGGAAGGATTTCTTGTGAACAAGGGGATTCTTTGATTGGAAAATTCACGGAGGAAGAAATTCAAGCGGCTGTATGGCAGTGTGAAGGTTCCAAAGCTCCGGGTCCAGATGGATATAATTTCAATTTTATTAAGGGTGCGTGGAATTTGATCAAACAGGAAATTATTGAGTTTGTCAATTCGTTCTGGGAGCAGGGAGAATTTCCAGCAAACATTAATGTAGCTTTTATCAGCTTAATTGCAAAGGTCGACGTGCCGGTAGAGCTAAAAGATTTTAGGCCCATTAGTATGATTGAGGCTTTCTACAAAATCTTGTCAAAAATCCTCTCTAATAGGCTGAAAAGGGTGATGGGGGACATTGTTAGCGAATCTCAATCAGCATTTGTGGGAGGAAGACAAATTCTTGATAGCGTTCTCATAGCAAACGAGCTCATAGATTCTGCGGTAAAGAAAAAGGAAAAGATTTGGGCATGGAAGCTAGATTTTCATAAGGCATATGATACTGTGTCTTGGTCATTTCTTGAATGGGTTTTACAGCAAATGAATTTTCCTTTGAAGTGGAGACACTGGATCTCCTGGTGTTTGAAATCTGCATCTGCATCAGTATTGGTGAATGGGTCTCCTACTACACCCTTTAAACTTGAACGTGGGCTACGTCAAGGTGATCCGCTCTCACCTTTCTTGTTCAATATTGTAGCTGAAGTCCTCCGCTGTCTCTTTAAAAAAGCAATCCAAAATGGAGATCTCAAAGGTGTGAGTGTTTCGAATAGAGGTACGACTTTCTCTCATCTCCAATTTGCAGACGATACTATTGTATTCTGCCCTGGGGAAAGTAGATACTTGGATGTGATAAAAAAAATCCTTATCCCCTTTCATCTTGCTTCGGGTTTGAAGATTAATTTTCATAAATGTTCTTTGATTGGAGTTAATATGGCGAAAGAGATGGTGGATAGTGTGGCATATACACTTCATTGCAAAGCTGAATGCCTCCCAATTCGTTATTTAGGCATGACTCTAGGTGCCAATCCGCGAAGTATGGAGTTTTGGAGACCGGTGTTGGAAAAAATGGAGAATAAGTTAGCCACCTGGAGAGGAAAATTGCTGTCTCTGGGAGGTAGATTAACGCTGATCAAATCAGCATTGAACAATCTCCCTACATACTACATGTCTCTATTTCGAATTCCTGCTGGTGTATTAAACAAGATGACAAAGCTGCAGAGAGATTTCTTTTGGGCGGGGCAAGCAGAAGAGAGGAGACCTATTTGCCTAGTTAAGTGGGAGGTAATTGAAAAACCAAGAGGGATGGGAGGTTTAGGAGTGGGTTCACTGAGAGATATGAATGTAGCTTAGTTGAGTAAATGGGTGTGGAGGTCTGGAAAGATTTGATTCATGAAAAATACAATATTAGAGGTATTTCTTCTATTGAGGAAGTTAATATCCCAAGGAGTGGTGATGCATGGAAGGATATAGTTTCTACTGTAAAAAAGAATGAGAAAGCAGTTGAGATTTTCAAGCAAGGATTAGCCACGATTGTAGGAAATGGAACTGAGGTGAAATTGTGGCATGACCTGTGGGTGGGGGATCAACCACTAGCAAAAAAATTCCCCAAGTTATTTGCCATCTCAAACAAACCGAATGCACGGGTATCTAACGTGGGTTTTTGGGATGGTTTTAATTGGAGGTGGAGTTTGAGTTGGAGACGAAGTCTATTTGTTTGGGAGGAGGAGCAAAAAAAGGAACTGTTTGTTATGCTTAGCCGTGTACAGCTTGACCCAGGCTTAGAGGATAAGCTCGTTTGGAGACATAATAAGGATGGAAATTTTTCTGTAAAATCTGTGAGGCGTGAATTAATGAAGAATGAGGGAAATATGACTCATGAGGCTATGAAAGGAATATGGCAAGGTTTAGCACCTCCCAAAGTTGAAACTTTTATGTGGCTCGTGTGTATGGGTCGAATCAAGACGAAGGATCGCCTCATTAGAATGGGTTTTCAGTGTGTGAATGATGCAACCTGTGTATTGTGTGAAGTAGAGGTAGAGGATTGCTATCATCTAATGATACACTGTCAATATACGAGAGAGATTTGGAATAAATGGCTCAATATGTGGGATGTATGTTGGTGTATGCCGAAGAATATGTCAGATTTCTTCAATCAGTGGTGTTCCTTGATTCATGGAACTCATTTTAGGAAAGTCTGGACTACTTTCTTATTTGTGGTAGCTTGGTCGATTTGGAAGGAAAGGAATGCCAGGATATTTGAGGAGAAAAGGTGTAGCATCAAGGAAACATTTGATCTCATTTTATTGCGTTTAGGCTGCTTTCGACAGTTCACTGGGAGGCGCCTGCACATGGAGTCCTTAAATGGAATGTCGACACCTCATGTAAGGATGAGGTAGGTGCTGATGGAGGGGTATTGAGAGATTGGAATGAAAAATTCAGATGTATCTTTTCCACTTGGGTTGCAAGTAGCGAGATAAATCAAGTCGAGGTTGTAGCGATTGAGAGAGCAATTAGGGAGACAGTTTCTAAGGAATGGATGGCACATTTCCAGATAATCATCGAATCGGACTCGGCTAACGCGGTCAAATGGTGTAACTCTAAAGAAGGTGGACCATGGGAGGTAAGATTTGAGCTTAATTACATAAGACGTGCAAAGGGTTGGTAGCCTGGAATAGCAATAGTGTATAGACCAAGGAGTGCGAACATGGTGGCGGATGGATTAGCTAAGCAAGGCCTAACTAGAGAGGAGGATTTTGTAGCTTGGTTATGATGTTTAATGTTTTTGGGTATGTTCAATTGTATTGTTCTTGCCTCACTCTAAGCACATGATTACAATGATGTGTTCAACCCTTCATAGAAGGTGGGAATGGATCATTGGCTGATGTTATTATTAGAGCGAGTGTCGTAGGTGTTGTCCTTTGTAGCTTTGTATCTCTGAGTGTTGGATAACTTTAATAAAATGATTACTTTTTGATGGGAGTAAAAGGATTACTTAATTATCAAAAAAAAAAAAAAAAGAGAAAATTTTATTAATCAAATTGTAAAGAATACAAAAATGTGGAGAATAAGATATCCTTAGTATACAAAGAAAACTATCTACACATCACGCCAATGGCGTTGGACTAAAGTTAATGGAACACCCTTAAAGGCCCCTGCCTTAGCCCAAAGAGAAGCCAAGTAAACTATGTGATCCCAAACATAATCAATAGTCTTCTCAGTCCCGGGAAAAATCTTGGCATTTCTCTCCAACCAAATACACCAACATCCTTACTCTTCATCATCGCCACAAAATGTATCCGTAAGAAGTCGTTCACCATGGCTGGACACACAAAGCTCTCCCCACACAGCAATCTAACCCATAAACTCCGCGCAAAGTCACATTGCACAAACAAATGCAAGCAATCCTCCCAACTATGCCGACACATCACACAAAACCCCAGTAAAAGGGACCAACTAGGTCTCCTACGCTGCAGCATATCATAAGTGTTCACCCTACCTAACACCAAAGTCCACACAAAAGCGCGCACCTTTAATGGAACCTTAAACTTCCAAATAAAAGTAGATAGGGGAAAATGTGGAAACTGAGATGGAAGGCTAATATGGTAAAGGAAGGACTTAGAAGAGAAGACCCCAGAGGGATCCCCCGTCCAAGTCCTAGAATCGTCCCAAGGGACGAGGATAGTAAAGTTAAGGACACTAAGGAGGGAAACAAGCTCCTCCATCTCCCTATCATGTGGTGGTCGGCGTAAATGTAAGTCCCACGAACCCCCCGCAACTGAGAAAAAAGCAGCCACGGGGGCCCCGTGTAGAGTGGACAGCCGAAAAACCCGGGGATTTATGGAAAGGAAAGGAAGGTCCCCCTTCCACACATCCTCCCAGAACCGAACCCGAAGTCCATTACCCACATTGTACCTAACCAGTGGAAAGAACAGAGACGACACCTGAGAAATGAACTTCCAGGGGCATGCATGAGAAACGTTGGAGCCAGCATGAGCGTCCCACCCCACCCGTTGCACATAAGACCATACTTGCTCTTGATTACTCAGAGAGAATCGGACTCCAGAGGAAACCGCCATAACCACGTATCCACCAGCGACATGTTCTTGGACACCAACCTACCAAAACCCAGCCCCCCCTTCTGCTTTCGGCCTGCAAACACGGTCCCAACTGACCAGATGATCCCTCCTATCCCCCTTAGCCCCAGACCAAAGGATATCCCTCATAATCCTCTCAATCCTATTGGCAACACCAACTAGAATCCTAAACAATGAGAGGTAATAAATGGGGATACTGGCTAGACAAGACTGTAGAAGAGTAATCCTCCCCCCAGGGAAAAATAGACTCCCTTCCAATCATCTCTCTCATTTTATACTTACCATTTCTACTAATCACATTGTGATTTTGCCATATTCTAACTTTAACTTCAATTTCTACATGTTTTTTTTTTTTTTTTTTGATAATATGGGTGTCCAAACTTTGCTTAACTAATCCCATGGGCCCTGAAGTTAACGACCAGGAAAACCTCCAGTGGCCCTGAGGGGACTCAAACCTGGTACCTCTGGAATAGATCTCAGAGGTCTTACCAACTTCAATTTCTACATGTTCTTACCATCAACATCAAGTTTGCAAATATCTAACCCACTACCCTACATAGCCAACTACGAGCATCAGCTTTAAGTTTACAGAGTTTGAACCCCCTAAGAAACTATGTTCCTCAGACTCGGGATCAGAGGAACGGACTCATCCATTTTGATGATTTTTTCTTGCTTTTGTTCTAATTTAAAATATCCATGTGTCACATCATATCCCAATGTCCAAATATCCGACACGCATACTTCTGTTGAAATGAAGAGTCCAAGTAACATACCACGAAATTCAATTTCGTTACTAAATTACCGGCAAAATAACCAAAAAGAAACACAAAAAGTGTTTACCTGCAAGTGCAACTTCTTCCAACGATAAACCTCTTGACAACTGTATCAACTTAGATAACACAACAGCAGGCAACGTAACTGCTCCCAGCAATATACCTGACGAAGCGCCCGGCCTAACCATACAACACAAACAAAAGAGAGACATAATCACATTTTTATTTTGATAATTAAGGAGATCACTAATGAGAATAAGAGTACAATATCTCATACAAATAAGTGAATAACTCCAAGAGCGCTCTTTTAAAACACAATTACATTTGAGTATTTAATATCTTATCACCTAGCTCATCAAAATTAAATATTCACAAATCCCTAAAATTCACCTCAATAACTCTAATTACGCTCTACAATATCGCAATTCATACAATTAAACACCACAGCGTGACCAAAACCCTAGCTTCAAAAATCATACAATTAAGATAAAAAAATTGAACAAAAACAGCAGAATGAATGATTGAATGATCGAATTACCTGGTGCTGAATTTGGAAGAAGAAGAATCGGAAGATTCGACGGAGATCTCGACGAATAGAGAAACGATGGCGAGGAGACATAGAGAAACAGCTTCGAAGAAGAGGGGAGAGAAAGGCGTGGAGAATAAAATGCGTGTGATGAGGAATAAAACGACGGCTCTCTCGCCGTTCAATAGCGAGGAAGCCATTAACGCCATTTTTGTACGGCTCGTAAGGATCTTTACCAATTTACTCTCTCACCATCATCATCAGAGAGAGAGAGGAGAGAGAAAATTGGTAGTTTTTTTTTTCTTAGTTTTCGCGCGCGGCTGATTGGCAGAATTTGTTACGGTGGGTGGCTGAAAAAATGAAGAAATGCGAAACAGTGTAGAAAGGGTCAACGTTATTTGCGTGTGAATTGCGGTTTAACGTTTGATACAGCATGTGAAGAGCCAATGAGAGGGTGACATGTAGGAAATTTTTCGTCATTAAATGGAATTGTTTTGGAAATGAGTATTGACTTGAGTAAACGAAAAGTATAAGCTACTCAACCATTGTACCAAGAGTCAAGAGTGACTTGGTTGAGTTTTTTTTTTTTTTAATTTTCTTTTTGGTTTTTGACAATGTCCTAATGAGTTAGGATTCTTTACGGTTTTTGAAGAAATTGTAGAAATGATGTCATCTAAATTTCATCATAGGATTGAGCACTCTTTTTTGGGGGGCCATTAGATTGTAATGGGGGTTTGGGTGGTTGACGGAGAGATATAGAAAGAAGACAAGAACGGCTAACAGAGGATTTGAACCCCCCCTAACGCACAACCTCGCGCATTCTACGAATCGATGAGGCTTGAGCTCATCATTTAGTGAGTAAATTTTGACTTGTTTCATGAGTGAGTCAACCACCTCTTGAATAGCAAAAAGTCTTATGTATATCGGTTGTGGTTATCAAGATAAGATCATCTACTACCATGACCCCTTAATTAAAAGGGTCAAGACTTCTTTCTCCTCCACTTCACTTTTCCAGTTTCTACTTTTTTTTTTTTTTTTTTAAAGGCAAAACAACCAGGCAACCTTCATTAGAGGTTAAACTAAGATGCCTTCACTAAGATTAGTGAAGGACTTACTAATGAAAAGAAGCTAAAAATGATACAATTTAGAGAAAACTAAAACTGAAGCATCTTTCTCTTCCACCTCCATCCTGTTCAGCAACTCATGAACAGAAGAACCGTACACAAAAATAATCCACATCATAAAGAAGACCAATTCTTCAAGATCCTCCCAACACCAGCAGCAAGAGGGTTCAACCCGCTTACACCACGGTGAGATCGACAATATCTAATCAGCAAAGGAGCACCCAGAATAAACCAAAACCACCACAAAGCCAAGATCCCCAATCGAAAAGGCATGAGATGTAAAACGAAAAATTCTTCAAGAGCAACAAAACAGATCAAAATTTTCACCCCCATCGATGCAACCAACCTAACCGACACCAAACCATAGATTTCATTGGAAAAGACCTCGACAAACGAAGTTCTAATGAAGGAGATCGAGCTTCAAAACCCGATCTACACATCTATGACTAAAAAATGACTGAATTTGGATAGCATGAGCAAACCCAGGACTAATGAAGAAATAAGAAGTGAGAGCATGGGCTTGAATAGACTCTTTTCTCCCCAATAAGAGAAGAAACCAGAAACAAATTTGGAAAAATTTGGGGAAGAGAAGTGGCTAAAGAGGGATGGAGCTTGAAGAAAAGAGAAACTTTTGGGTGGTTAGGGTTTTTAGAGAGAGAAGCTCCCTAAAAACCCCATTTTTTCAATTTTTAAAACTTGACCTTTTATTTTTCATGACTCATTATCTCCACTCATGACCCAAATCACTACACTCTCTCTATTACATTTTCTCGTGCCCATCAAATTTTGAGTTAAAAGGAAGCACCACGTGGCACATTCTGATTTGCTGGACCAAGTGACTCTTAACTTGTGTGAGAGTCTCTATGTGGCCCCATTCAGAGCATCCACAACCATGTCACCATGACCTCTTTTTCAAGGGGTCAAGGCTTCTCTCTCTCCTCCACCTCACTTTTCTAGTCAAAATTTGACTTCTTATTTTTCATGACTCTTAATCCTCCATTCATGACTCTTAATCCTCCATTCATGACTCAAGCCACTACACTCTCTCTCCTACTTTTTCTCTACCCCGTCAAAATTTTGAGTGTTAAACTTTTTTTAAAAAAAAAATGAGTTGGCCAACTCTAATTCGTTTCTTTTGTGACATTTTCTGGCACAAGAAGTCTCCTTGGAAAGCTGGGAGAGAAAAAAGTCTCCACTTGACCCTCTTCCTCCAATGGTGACACTTCAATTACCCATACTCTCTCTCCTCTTGACACCATAATGTGTCATGGTTGACTGGTTGGGGGTGCTATGAGAGAGAGAAATCATCCTTGACCCTTTCCCTACAATGGTGAGTTGGTGACTCTCACTTGACCTACACTCTCTCTCCAACTTGACCCATTAAGAAGTCACCATTGATATTGTAGTTGTTCGAAGAGATTAAGAGCATCTACAACCATGACCCCTTAATTAAAAGGATCAAGACATCTCTCTCTCATCCATCTCACTTTTCCACTCAAAACTTGACTTATTATTTTTCATGACTCTTTATTCCCATTCATAACTCAAGTCATTCCACTCTCTCTCCTTCATTTTCTGGTCCCCACCAGATTTTGGGTTAAAAGAAAGTGTCACGTGGCACATTTTGGTTTGCTGAATCAAGTGACTCTTAACTTGTGTAAGAGTCTCCATGCAACCCCATGAGAGAGAAAAATTATCCTTAACCCCTTCCCCCACAATGGTGACTCTCACTTGACCTCACTCTCTCCCCTACTTGACCCACTAAGAAGTCACCATTGTAGTTGCTCACAGTATTGACAATCATATATTTATTTGGTTCAGATTTTGGGTGTACAAGGTTTGGAGAGTTTTAATTTTTGGGGAGGGAAAATATCATATAGAACAAAAAGTGTAGGGATAATCTTAACCGTCACAATAATCTACACTAAAACATCTTGTTAATAAACAATAATCAACACTAAAACATCTAGTTAATGAAGATTGGTACCGAGACGAAGTCATACTTTAGCAAGTAAACACCAATGCTTTACAAGTGAAGTGAATGTACACAAATTCATTTCTATCATCCTAATTGAAACTTGGATCATTCAAAAGAATCTTCAAATGTTAACTCCCCAATAAACTCCTAATTGTAGTGTAGAATGTAAGTTACCAAATACTTTTAACCAACCCACATCTCTAGCTTGTATGAACTTGTTAATATTATAGTTAATAAACATAAATTCCAACACAGCTTGATCACTTTCTATATGATTTGATAAAGACTATGCAATTGACAACACATGAGACTTCAAATCCAATTAATGGAGGCTTCACAAGTGAGGAGAAACAAAACAGTCAACATTGGAGCTCGCAAAAAGAAGATAACTAGCGAATAGATTCTCATTAAACCTTCAAATTCAGATGTTTAACCGTCTGTAGTTGCCATAGGAAGACAAAAAAGAATTATGATTGGCACTTTCATGCACTTCTCGTTGTATTACGATCACTATTACGATTACAGCAGAAGAGTTTACCACGACATAAGCTTCTCCCTATGTGAAAACTTAGCATAAAAAAGACCACCACGCGGTAGCCAACTGCCATCAGAAAGAGCACCAACAAACTACTCCACTTAGCATTGCTACTGGAGGAGACATGGTAAGCGCTGCTAACAGCCTGATAACCAGAAATGGCCCTGACTTGTCCCACAGCGAAATTAGTGCCCACGTATTCATTCTCCAGGAGGCCCTGCGATATAGTATCAAAGCAAACTTCTTATCGATATTAACAAGACTTGAAACAACTTGATAAAAAGTACAAAATAAGTGAGGGAATAATATAATACATGAACCACCACTTTACATGCAATGATCGAAGCAACAACAAAATAGTTTGGAAATTCAAGAAACCCGTTGGACAATTTCAAGTATCATAACACATCTATAAGGCGAACTTAACTGCAACGGGATACAGATCAGGAAATGAGAGATCAACAAGAATAGAAAACTCTGTTTTACTTGCCTGGATGGAGTGAGTGTGAAAGGCAATGTAAGACAAGGGGTAAGTCCACAATGGTCCAGGCAAATCACTACGGATTCTGAAGTAGCCAGCCGAAAGCATCATCACAATCTGAATGCAAAAGGTACTCATCAGGGGAGCATATAATAGAAGCAAGTTGTTTATCTTGTTTTTAAAAAAAATTGCAAATATTACCCATCATAAGATTCATAACAAAACTATTGTACTAAAGCATTCATCTACTGATATGAGCACTTCATATCCTCCAAAAACGGACTCCTTATGCACACAAAAACCAGCACAACAAGCAGTAGCCAAAAGTGGTAGACTAGATAAGTACAAGTATATTCCCTTCGAATAAGCCACAATAGTATATTTCACATATCATCGTACTTTGATCTGCCAAATTAAATGCATAGACCAGCTAATCGACACAAACAAATTTTACTTGATTTGTTGAAAGTAACAGATATGGTACTCTAAATGATTTTGCCCCTATTTATTCATGCTGAACAAATGAGATCAACAGCCAACAAGTACAAACTCTCTCCATTCCATACGATAAGGTTATGACACACGGAATCAAGAACTCTTATAGAGGGATGGGGGAGTTAGTTACCTAAAAATAGCCTTATAGTTTGAATTACTATTGAAAGCAACAGTATAACATTAAAACCTTATTAAATACTTCATTGTTTTCTTATAATGACTTCTACTGTGAATCAAAAATAAATTCCTTATCTGACGTAATTATCAAGCGAATGGGCTATAAACCCAAGTATTTAGACCAAACAGTCCAGTGTGATGCTGGGATGGTCCAAATGTAGGCAGCCTTACCTGTGGCTTAGTGCAACTAGCACTTTTAACCTCTATAGTAACATAATTTTACTATAAAGTATTATCAAGACTTTATATGGACCATGGAACTTTCATTGGAACTTGTGAGGCTGTGAGCCTGTGACCAATTTGAAACCTCGAGAGTTTATTCTCGCAAAATTTGTGATACAAAAATATAAGACTACTTCAATATCACGCAGGGTTGGGTCAATAAGCTAACTCAAGAAAGCAACTTTATGGAAAGGCTCTGTTCTCTGTACTAAATTTGCTGAACTGAAATAACTGAAGTTAGAACAGATATAAACAAAAACAAACAGTAAGATACTGAACTAAAACTGCATAGATGAAGATGAAAAGAACAGGGCATATTGTGTGAACTATATCATGTTAACGGTGTACCTTTGCACATAACAGTAGTAATATACTACCCACCATAACACCCTAATATTTCGAAGCTCGTCATTCTCCATCACCCCAGGCAATTGTGGAGAGAAGGATAGAAGAGAGGAAAAAAAAGCAGAGAGAAACAGACTAATCACAAGATTGAAATAAAAGTACTGCAATGCAATCAGATATCCTGTTCGATGTAAGAAGCAGTATAGTGCAACTCACATGTACAAGCACTATTGTCAAAATGCTCCAGAAAACATCCAGCTGAATAGATGCTACAGCTAGCAGTAAACCTTCATTGACGAGGAGACACATAAAGAAATTCAACACGAAGTACATCAACAAGCTGAACTCATCTCGCAACCCAATCAGGAAATAAAAGACAAGACTTGATGAAATGGAGATCAGAAACAGGAAAGGAATGCTCGATAGGAGTTGCCCAAGAAGGAAAACAAATGCTCCGGAATGACTGTTTGATTCTTCACAGGAAAATATCTGTACATTGCAAACACATTCAGACTATGAACAACCAAAAGACATGCAACTACAGACAAGAATTTCCCTCAAATAAGAAAGAATATGGCTTCATTCGAAAGAAGAATATACTGAACATATTCAATTATGAAACTCATTGAACATTAGTTTACGATAAAGAAAAATGTGGCAACCTAACCTCGACTTCTTTCATATGTGATCGTACTCCAGCAATGCTTAGTAGTGACGTAAATGATATAAATAAAAATATAGCTGCAACCCTAGCCTGCAGGTCAACACATAGAATTAAAAAATGATAAATTAAGCAGGATAGAAATTACAGCAATCAATTTATGTTATGACACACTTGTTCAGAGTACAGCATAAGGGTAAAGGGTAGAATGCAGATCTGAGCACTATGGGTTTGGAGTTTTGGACAAAAGGAGGTGATACATAAATGTCATATGAGTACCAAAAGATTCCACACAAGCACCTTCACAACACATAAAAAATCAGGGGCAAGCATCTCCAGAAAAATATTCGTAATCAAAGCTTTGATGTGTCAAATACCATAAAGCAGAGAAAAACATGGGAGAACAAATGGAATACAAATTGCATATCCTTATTAACAGTCTTGATCATGGTGCTCCTGGTTACCAGGGAGTTCTAATCAAATGAAGAATTTCCAATGGAATACTGGAAGCCTTTTGGAAATTAATTCCCTTTACTGTTTCTAGGTGCCACAATTCCATTTCATACTGCAGAAACAGACTTAATGAGCAATGAACACAAATTGAAGACAACAGCAACAAGTGAATCCATTTATTAACCAAAAATTGTAGACATAAAAGAGTTAACCACAAATTCTGCAAATATTGTAAGGTAGTTTGATGTGGTAGGAACAAAGTGCCCACTACAAAGTGCACATACATTGCACTTTTTTTTAAGTTAAACTATCACTCCATCCCACCACACCGCTGTAACCCCAAAGAAAGAACAAAACACCTTGTGCAGCAACTTACCACAACAGAAGACAAAGAATGCCCCAAACTCGAAAACACTGTGCCAATACAAAGTGCCAAGAGCATGTACAGCACCAACCGAAGCCAGAAATATTTCCATTCTCTTGACATAATTAATAGTGATCTCCAGGTCAAAACTGCAATCCTGGTAGCCTTGCCAGCCTTGCCTTTGCTTTTGAGATATGGACCTTCCTGAAGACATAAAGTTCACAAAAGAAGCCAATCAACGACAGAGCTAGCAGCAAAAGGACTCATACCGGAGTTGTCTTTCATCTTTTACAAATAAATTTGTTGACGACGAGTCCTATCTTTTAACTGTTAAGCAGCTCTTTCCCCATAATATATTGTAGCAAGTAGCATCTAATAGATTTTATGTTTCTCGCATTCACATTTTTACTAAGTAAATGCCACATCATTCGCACTACCACATCAGCGTAATGCAAAGAGTAGACACATTGACATGGTTAGTGAGTAGAGCCACATCAGCGTAATGCAAAGAGTAGACACATTGACATGGTTAGTGAGTAGAGCCGACAAAAGATGATGCGATACATAACACGTCACAAACCAGACATGAAATACGCGGCTTAGGGATGAAATTTTTATAACAAATGATTCAACGCGTCCACGCGAGTTTAACTGTTTAATTATGGTTAGGTTATGATTGGCATTTTGAACATGAATCTGAGAAAATTGTGTTCCTGTCAGGGATTTTGACTCACTTATTAAACAAGTCATGTTCATGTGAGGGCCTTGTCAGTTTATAGCTGACACGAACCCGACCCAAGCAACACGTTTCCAGCTCCGATTGGAGGGGACACTACAAGAAAACAGGGGATTTGCGTCTGTTTTTGCGTCCGAAATCCAAGTTGGTAGCAAAACTCGATATTTGCATCTGAATCTCATTACGGATGCAATTCAGTTGCAAATTTGCGTCGACTCTAAAATATAGTTGCTGAGCAGACGCAAATGACTTTGAAAAGAAAAGATAAAAAGGAAAGAGAAATACATGACTAAGAAATAAGCGACATTTTTCTTTGCTATTCAGTTCCCTCAAAAGGAAAAAAAAAAGAAAAAAAAAGAACTCGTCTCCTTCTCCCCCCAATTCTCTCTCCTCTCACACGTTCTCCCCAAATCTCCTCTCATTCATAATAATGTAACAATCGCAACTTCACAAGCACCAAGATCGTGGAGAGAGAAATCAACTTTCCATCCAATTTCTAGGGTTTTGAAGCTGCGTTATGGAGTTTTATTAAATAATCTTAATTTTCGTTTTGTTGCTCTTTGTTCATCCTCATTGACATCTTAAGATTTTTTGTTATATTACTTTGTTAGGCATTGATTTGTATTCTTTATGATTTCAGGTTAATAAGGATCTAAAGTTGCTGGCATTCAAAAGAGATGCTAAACAAAGGAAGCGTCTATGTTGTTTTATTTTAAATTAGTTGCTGAAACCTGATGTTTGTAAAACTTAATTTCAATAATGGTTTATTGATTTATTCTATAGTAATAATCTATACAGTAATTGTATACAATATCCTTCAGTGTGTTTGAGAGGACTCAACGTTTTTTATCTGTAATATCAATGTCTTATATTGTCTCCCAGCGCCCAGCAGAGCTTTTTTTTTCTATTTTAAAAACTTTGAAATTAGCGACTGCCCTGCAGTTGCAAAAGAGTATTTGCGTATGATCAGGTTGGTTGCAAATTTGAAATTAGCAACTGCAGACAGCAGATGCCAGGTGGTTGCAAGAATTTGCAACTGACCACATCAGACGCAAAATCTGTTTTGCGACTAGGGTTTTCGAGTCTGACTAAATTCGGATGCTGACGGTCGCTAAATGAATTTTGCGACCGACTTGTCACTATTTGCGACCGATTTTGGCGGTCGCAAATCTGGTATTTTCTTATAGTGGGAGTTACTTGTGTTTTTTAAGATGTGATAAGGTGCAGAGCACAGATCGATCCTTGAGGGGCATAGATGACCCTCATCTAGGCTCCGTTCTTTTCAACTGGAAAAAAATGATCTGAATTCAACTGAACTGAAATTAAATAAACTGAAGTGAATTGATTTTTTTAACTTGACTTTTAACCATTTAAAACTCGTCCGAACAAATTCAATATTGGACTCATTTTGAAAGTATGCTTTGAAATCTTTCCAATAACATAGTTATCATCATGAATTATTTCGGAGCAAAAAGTTATCAAGTGATAAAGGTACACATGAAACTGAACTGAATTGAAGAACTAAATTGCATTTAAGTGAAATTAAGCTGAGGAGAACAGAGTCTAATGTCGCTATCTGTCTTTGATCTACTTCCATGGAAAGAGCCCCAATCAAAAAGATATTACATATCCAAGTTTTGGGTGCGAGAACCCTAAACCAATGATTTGATGATTTTAACGCCAAATCCGCTAACCAAGAGTCGAAGTAGACTGCAAATTTATTGGCATACTTCCCTTCACTAGACATGCTGGACTCAATAGTTATGTCACTGGGGTGGTGACATTATCGACATTGGTATCCACTACGGAAGTCTAGGTGGCGAGGGATGAAGTAGAGTGATGTAACAGTCCACGAAGGTCAGGGTTTGAAAGCAATTGCTCGCCATGGTCGACCGACAATGACAGTTAGTTGCTGCACTGTCCATCTGGGGCAGGAAAGACAAAACGATGCCGGGGGAGGGGGGGGTGGATCCGGAGTTCAGAACGGAAGAGGGGTAGACCTGAAGTAGGAGAAAGAATAGCCATGTGAAGGGCAAATTCTTGGCTGCTCCTAGGAGGAGCCATCTAGCTACTCCCTACAGCCCATTTCCCCATAAAAAGGGCCATAAGCTCTCATATTTCTATTTGATTAGGCCAGGCCCACGAGATTTGGGTGCTAGGATTGGAGCACCCATCTGGATACTCCCAGATCTGGCAAAGAAGTTTTAAATAGGAAGAGAGGGAGCTGTATGCCATGGTTATAACGAAATGAGGGTTAGCAGGAGCAAAACTTACTCACAATTGATTGATTTTGGTAGTTTTAGGACATGTCCCATAATACATGCATTTGGTCAGGCCGTCAGGGTCATGGTTAGCATTTGCCTTTTCTCTCTCTTTTTGGCGTGAAGTAGGGGAAGGACAGATGTTAAATAGCTTTCAAATAGGAAATATGTTAAACGTTCTTTTGGATGGTGGTACAATGTCAAGGGCCTCAATTGCTCGGGTCCACCCCCCATATCAGATACTTACCTGCGGATCAGAGTAACATAGATGTAAAGTGTATATCAATATCTTAATCTTTTCCCTTTTTTTTGGGTGGATAGGATGGAATGATGGATGATAGGATGACTTATATAAGAAATAAGACCATAAAATGATCAACAATAGATTTTGAAACCACCAAACAACATTCCAGGAAGCATAAGCTGATAGAAGGAACAGACCTTTTCAGTGAGCTTTAGAATCATTGCCTCAACAGCAGCAGCATCTGCGGATGACTTGAAAGTTGCTTCAAGGGTACGAATTGCAACAGCGGTGTCCATATTCACTGCTGAGAGGTCACCATGGTCATCCTGTTGATGTTTGTGATTACGTTTGTGGTTTAGTCCAAACATGGAATAGAAATGTATACATAGGACACACATTGCATAATGTACCATGGCTGCTCGTGATATTCAACTTGAAAACAAAGTGAGTATGAACTTTTAAACAAGAAGATAAGTAGAACTGATACGACAAGTTCTCTCGATTACTCCATTGCTCTACTTTATTCAGATTATTTCAGAATAGTACATGCCAAAAGACACGGTCCAAATGTATACCTGCAAATTTTTACACATGGCAATGATCCTGTCGAAGTCTGTATTAATTGCTCTCAAAAAGTGATCAGTTGGACTTTGCATTATAGGGCATGGGAATCCAGCATTTGAGAAGTGCTTCATCAAGGAAAGAAAGATTATTTAGTAACATCAAATATGGTAGATCTAGCAGTGAAAAGACACTGGAAGAAGAAAGAAGTCCGTAATAAGAACGATGCTACTGTTGAAACAAACATTTGAATAAATAAAAAACATGAATATTGCAGATTCCACTTTGCAGCCCTATGTAATGGGTAATGATAGCTGAAAATAACAACATATGGGTGTATAAAATTTACAAAATGCTGAAAGTTATGAATTTACAGGATCAGATTGTAGATTGCTAACTAGGAAATTTTTTTATTAAAAAATATCTAAGATATGATTTGAAAATCATGACAACAAGTCACTTTATTTTTGTGGACAGCAATAAGTCACTTGGCATCAGCAAATCAAATATTCACCTGCAAACAAGATAGTGTTTCTCCGAAAAAAAGTGTGTTTCCATTTGAGAGCAGGCAAATTCGGTCAAAGAGGCCAAAGACTTCTGTGCTGCTCTGGTAAATTGTGAATATAAGGGTGCACCCTGTGCTTGCAAGCTTCTTCAACGTAACCATCATAAGAAGTGCAGAGACACTGCAAGACATGAATTCGTCAACTTCTCCTAGCATAGATGATGTACTCAACATTGCACTAATTATGATGACATACATCCAGTGCTTCCATATAAATGCAGCAGACAAGTTTTCACGGTCATAAAGAAAAGTAGCAAATACTAAAATATTTAAGCATTCAACCCCTTAACCAGCACATTTCCAGTTACACCAACTGTTACATGGAGGTCATTTACGATTTCAAAACTTTACTCAGGTAAAAGTTTTGTTCTGAATATTTGTTACATTTGCTCTTGAAAGTTCAATCTATTGACTAAACTGAAAAAACCCTCAGCTGGTGAAGGTCAACCACTGCTACCTAGGCATGACATGCTTCTCAACCTTTCCAAATCAGCCATCAACAAGTCCAAGAGTTACCAAATGCTATGAGAAATAGAGCTTTAGCAGTGTAATCTGCCACAAGCTTGTTATAATTTAAAAAATCTTACAGTTATTTCATGCAAAATATCACGTCTACATCAGATACTATATGTATATATAGAAAACTTGACGATGTGGCATGTCGAACGCTAGAATGACGGTGAAGGATCAATGTCATCCCTCTATAAAATGATATATCCAATACTTTTCTTAATGTTCTGTGACCATCCACTGCATCTCGACCTGATTGCCTCTCTTATATTGGTGTTCCTTCTTTGCATATTCTAGCATATGCTTACAAATATACTTATTTCTCTCTTCTTTCTGTATATTCAGCTTGCCTTTACTCCCTGCTGTCAATTTCTCAATAGGGATTTGGTATAAAGCCTATTAGGTAGCCTGCAGCCAGGGCACAAGCTTAGTCAAAGCTTCTTCTGCTTGGAATAAACATGCTGCTCATGTAGGTTAATGATAAGTTTGGCATGGTTACTACTCAGAAGAAGCAAACCACTTGGTAGTGAAATCATTTAAACAAGACGTCCCTCAAACTCGGGGATCATATTTCAACTCTCAGGATATATACGACAAACTTGCTAATCAGAACTCCAGAGAGACAACACTATTGCCATCCTATCAGTATCCTATGAGGCTATGACTGCAAAGAAAGAACAACCATAAAATAGATGCATGAGGTGCAAAAATTCCTAAAGTCCAGTGAGTTTTAAATCTTAACAAAGTTTGAGAGAACACAAGGTAAGATTGTAAGTTTCAGCCCATCCCTAAAGACAAGCAGAAAAGCAAGGAAACAAGGAGGAAAAAAGGTCCTCGACAGTTATAGGAGAAGCTCATGTATAAATAGTCATCCAACAGAACTGAGCAGGAAGGCTGCAGAAAGAAAGAAATCAACAGTGAATGAATTAGGGAAGGGGAAGAAAAGGAAAAGGTAATGTACAGCAGCTGCACCTGTCAAGATGATAGAGAGGCTCATCTATAAATAGGATATGTGGTCTCATCACTAGCTCCCTGGCAATGCAGACACGCCTTCTCTCACCACTACGAAGACCCTTCATGTAGCAGTGGCCACCTATCAATTTGTTTGCATAATCACCCAAAGACATTGACAGAATTGCATCTTCTACGACGCTCTTTCTCTGACAAAGGAAACCAGGAAGTTGAAGCAATGCTGAATAATAAAGAAACTCCCTAACAGTTAAGGACCCTATCAGTGTGGTTTTCCTTTCAACATATCCCTGCATTTGACAAAACAGTGCAAGTTAAATTGAAATACGTGACTTGACTTCTGAAACTACACTTGAAGTAGCAGCAATAGAGGTGGCAGAAGACGCAGGGCAGGCAAATCATAGCAGACCAAAGAGGTGCTTTCAACCATATTGTTTAAATAACCAAGACAACCATTCCAGCTTGCATACAACACCATACTTCCAACATTGCTCCCAATAAAACGCAGCACAAGGTTCATGCACATGCATTCCTCAATAACAAAATAAAAATTCTAACAAACAGCTATTGTACATACTCTACAACAAGTTAGATGATGAAAAGATATAAAATGTAGTCATCAAAAACATATAATAAGAACATTCTCAATAGTAAAATCCACACATAATTATATGTGTGCATTTGACCTAATTCAATCTTCCGGCATTAGTTGAACATTAATGATCGTTTAAAGTTTTCGGTCCTACCTATCAGCCTTCCATCAACAACAAAAACAAAATGCCCTCTTAATCTAATTTAATGACATTTTTTTGCACTGGAAGCTAATAAATGAAACACCAGTGGCAAACACTAGTGATAGCAAAAGCCAAAAGGCAGCTCAAAACGAAATCAATCTTTGAAAGCGTAGCATGCAAACTAAAGATTTAGGTTACTTCCATGTCAGATCAATTACAGAAACATAACAGATATGTTTTCTGCCATCTTTGCAGTTACCTATTTGATTTCTGTAAGAAAACATATCATTAGAATATAACATGTTTTCACTTTTCAGTACTCATAATCCAGTGAAAATACTAAAAAGTTCATTTGACAGAAACATCACTATGCAGTACCAACATATTACATAAAGCCTTCCTGACAGACCTTACATAAAGCCATTCCCAGAAACAATCGAAAATTAATGCTTTCTATCAACACTAAAGTGCTATAACTAATTCTGAAGTTGAAAATTCATGCATAACAAAGTATTCCGGCAATCCGGCCATCATTTTTATGATGGAAGAGGGAGTATCTTTTTGCCAACAAAAAACACATATTACCCCATCATAAGTCTGGTCAAAGAAAAAGAAAAAAAAAAAATGTTGGACCAAACTGCTAACAAGGGGTCCAATTGCTTTCATTTCATTAAATTTATCAGTGCCTCCTCCGTTTCATAATATAAGTCAATTTCATAAAAGATATTTCATATTACAAGTCATTTTACAGGTTTAACAAGGATTGCATGTTCTGTTACCAATTTTACCCTAATTTTTCATTGCTTCGTTTATTCTTCACATCCTTTAAGTCAAAGGTAATCCAGTCAAATATTATTAATTTTTCCTAAATTTGAAATTATCTAATGGTTTCCTGGAACCATGTGCCATTCGGTGGGAGTAAATAATAAAATTACAGTCATCAGTTTGAAGCCAAACTAACTAAAAAAAAGGATTCGTTGAAGTGTTCATCATGAATAGGTAACAGATGATAGAGTGGTGGATGACACTCAGCAGATCAATTCTAAAAGGGAATGCAATCTTTACTTATCTTTCCTTTCTTTCTCCTAATTTGTTTGGAATTTTCAAAGGTAATATTCCCTTGTGTGGAGATTGAACACAAAGGCGAGTTAAACGTTTATATTTGATTTGTCATCTCAACATGAGGCCATTGTAGGAGCAATACAACTGGAAACAGCTACATAATTACAGATAAAGGTATATATGAAAAGGAGCAGAAGTATGAAATTGCCAAAGCAGTATCTAAACATAAATAAAAGAAAAGACAAAAGGACTCACATAGGACCCATAAGGTAAGTGAGATTTTGTCCCATTGATGAATATGTCACCATACATTCTAGCTGAATGAGGTGGTCTTCCTGATGGATAAGAAGGAGAAAACTATGTATAAGCATAAACTGATAACTTCATGGAAAAGCCAGCACAACATGCTCCACTTATATGGGTAGGCAACTGAAGTTTCAAACCTGCAAGAGCCCTCAGTAGGCTAGACTTCCCAGACTTGGCAGGACCCATAATAACAGTCATTGTTCCCGGCAATGCATAACCAGTGGAACTCTTTATGACTTTATCAGAGTACTTCCGTTTTCCCTTTATCGTCACGGTTAGATCCTTCCAGACAATTGAAGCACCCGCTATCTTTCTTGCGATGGCCGCACCTTCAGGCACAGGAGGTGAAGCCATTGACCCGCTATTAAGCTTCGACAGAGTTGGAGAACCAGGGGTGGTGGCAGCATTAATGGAGTCAGCCCCCTCATCCACCCTAACATCAATGTCTGTATCATCTCCCCAATCTGGAGAATCCTCGAATGATATGGGTTGTCTAAGGGACCCAGGTTTCCTCAGATAGAAGAAATTACTTGAGGGAACCCTACTTGTGGCAGGACTGCTAGCTGATGAAGATGAAGACCGATAATTATCTGATTGTGATTGTATTTCTTCCATTTCCCACTTCAATTTTACAATTGTAAGCCTTCTAGCAAACCACTTCAAAGCTGAAGCGCATACAACATACTCTTAAGAATACACATTTTGCTATCCTCAAGTCCAACTGCTTACTATGCAGCCACTCTGACAAACTACAGAACTCAATGTCAATGTAACAGCTTGAACCCAGAACAACAGCCAAGAACACTTACATCAAAAACCCATTCAACAGAACCTGTAAAAGAAGAACCAACATGCACAAAAGGGTGAAAAAAATTACCCAAGTGAGCTAATTCTTCATGCATCTAAATTGACATTGGGATGCAAAGTTAATCTTCTCAATTTTCAAACAACACTGAAATAGTAACTATTGGGCCAATTTCAGCTATTGATTACAATGGACTATTTAATGTCACATCCAATTGTTCTTTGCTTATTTTGCCAGTAGGCTGTTAGAGGCACTGAGCTACTGGTATTTATATGACAATACCCAGTTAACCATAGAACATAAGAGCAAAAACCCAGAAAGGAAAACACAAGAAGGAACCATAAAACTACATTAAAACAGTCTACCAGCAGAAGAAAAGCAACAAACTTGCTAAAATGGGTATAAATATCCTAAAAAGTAGCACAAATGTTAATATATGAAGCTACTAATTTAAGTATAATGCATTAATGGGAATTTAAGCAGTTCTAGTAAGCAATTGAATGAAAAAGCTAACCTGGAAATCTGACAGATGGATCTGACAATGAGTAAGCAAAGTACAGTGAAAGGGATGAGACTGAAGAGAGTGTAGTGTGTTGAGGAAAGACTGAAGAGAGGGCAAAATATGGAAAGAGGGAAGTTTTGGCAAGCATTTGCACGACAATATCCTTTGACTTACTTTAACAGCTAGTTTTGTGTGCTTTTTCTTTCTCCATTGTATGATTTATATCCCCTTTTGCTTTTTTTTTTGGGGGATTTCTTATTTTTCTACATTTGTAATTGTGGTGGTGATTTCCCTTTTGGTGAATGGTGATAAAATGGAATAATTCATGTTTCTTCATCATTCTTTGCAATGAAATTTTAATTCTTTGGCCTTGTTTGATTGGTGGCTTTTTAGCCAGCTTGTTGGACAATCTGGATTGTTTGACCAGTTGACTATCCAACCATCCAAAATTTGGTGTTTGGTTACCAGCTTTTTCATTGGCTTTTTGGACCCAACAATCTGATTTACAAAAAGCTGGGTAGGGGTAGCTTTTGAAGTTAGCTTGTTGAATTATTATGTAAAATGACAATCTTAACCCAACAATAATAATAATAATAATAATAATAATAATAATAATAATAATAATAATAATAATAATTATATTATTATTATTATTATTATTATTATTATTATTATTATTATTATTATTATTATTATTATTATTACTACTACTAGAAGTAGTTCATATAATTAATATTATTATTATTATTAATTATTATCATTATCATTATTAGCATTAATACTTACTTAGAAACTAATGATAATTTAAATTAAATAATTAATCAAATAAATATAATTAATTTACATAATATATATTAATAAATTTGTAAATATTATTATTATTTCATAAATAATATTAATATATATTAACTAATAATAATTATCAATTATTTTTATTGTTAACAATAGAAAGTTATCTCCATGTCCGTAGTGGTCATTTTACACTAAATCAGCTACCAATAATCAGCTCACTTTACCAAACATCTTTTTACAATCAAATAGCCAAACCAGCTAGCACAACAAGTTGACGACAACCAGCTAACCAAACCAGCTACCAGCTACCATCTACCAGCTGCGTGCCAAACAAGGCCTTTGTCGAAGGGGAAAGACACGAGGCATTATTGCGGAGCATAGGTGTCTATTGTCTGCACTTCATTTTGCTTAAATGTCAAACAACACATAAGTGAGTGTATGAATTTCAATTTTATCCCTTCCTAATAAATGGATTATGAAATAAAACTTTTTCGGATAATATATATTGGGTTGAATTTAGGTGAAAAATTACCGGTAGCTTATCCAGAAGAGAGATGTTATGTGCAGCCTCATTTTGAGATTGCAATTTGCACCTCTCAGTTAAAATAGGGCACATAAACACTTGCAAGAGGAAATTGTTTTCTTTTTTTGATCTTTTATTTTACAAGTGCTTATATATCGTGTTTTAATTAGGGTGCAAATTGCAGTCCTAAGGTGAGGCTGCATATAGCATCCCTCTATTCAGAAATAAGTTTTAGAAGGTACACTTATTTGGCAAGAGTATGATACATGCATTTGTTAGTTCCACGAACCCAATCTGTTCAACTAGTAGGTCGTCTGAACATTGAAAATAGATAAAAGTGTGGTTTGAGTAAACAAAATTAGGCTATGTTTGGCAAAACTAGTTGTAGCTGTAACTGTGAGCTGTAGCTGTGAGCTGTAACTATTTCAAATAAAAGTGTTTGGCAAACTAGCTGTAGCTGTGAGCTTCAAAGTGCAATATATATATATATATATATATATATATATATATATATATATATATATATATATATATATATATATATATATATATATATATAATATTTTCTAAAAACAAAATATCATATGTAATTCAAAAGAACCAAATGATAAATATAATCAAGATTACTTTTAGCATCACATTGATGTCCTTTTGATGAATGGAAAATAAACTAACTATTTTCTAAAAACAAAAAAAAATTATAGATCAAAAACATGTTCATATCCAATGATAATTTGTTCATCTAGACCGAGCATTCCATATTAAAGTAGCAATTGCATTGCGAATTTGCCTCATCTCACTGGATGTTTCTCGACTGTATGTCTCACTACCATGAAAATCATGAAGTTAATCATATGGTATATAATCTGGATGCATCTCAATTCTCAAGCGCCGTGAACATCATATCCTCTTTAGAATTCTTTCGAATGTAGTTATGCAAAGCAAATGCAGCCATAATACTATCGATTTGTGTCTTCACTCCAAATGGGGGCATTCTGGTGAGTATTATCCATCTTTTCTTCAAAATCCCAAACAACCTCTCAATACAAGTTCGAAGAGATGAATGTAAACGGTTGAAATCTTCTTGCATATTAGTTGGTGCCTCGTGTTCAAATTGGGACTGATGATATCGTGTTTTTGAATACGGAACCAAATATCCTTTTCTATCGGGATATCCTTTGTCAACCACATAATATCTACCTATTCAATTGAAAAAAAAGATATGTAATTAGATTGAAGTTTTTAAAAATAATAATAATTTAGAACACATATATAAAGATACCTTCAAGTGGTTTTGGGAAATTCAATGACGGCGTATTGATAGCATGAAGAAAAATACGTACGTCATGTGCTGATCCCTCCCATCCAACCGATATAAAGGTAAAACACATATCAAAATCACAAGCTGCCATAACGTTGAAAGTGGGCTCCCCTTTTCTCCCTATATGTATTTGCTCCGTTTCTGGAAGGCATGTCTTTATATGGGTACCATCAATACATCCGATGCAATGCTAAATGCAATGAACAAAAATCAATGATAATGATAATGCAATATTTGAATGTTTTGAAAAGGAAAAAAAAACAACAAATTTAGTACCTGGAAATAGGGCATGTATCTTTTATCATTCTCGATATAAGGCGGTATAGATTGAAAAGTTGAATCATTTGGCCTTATGATATCACGCGCAAGACCCTTCTAACCTTTACTTCTAGAACTTATCGCCTCTAAAACTTCATGAAAAGATCTGCTAATTGTCTCACCCGAGCGTTGAAAACGTTTCCCAACATCCCTATTACATAACCCCAAGGCAAGAGTAATATACCAAGCTTCTCAACTGCTGACATTTTGTCGCTCGACTTTAGCCCATATTTTGATTGCAATTCTTCACATAGTTTCATAAATACATTTGAATCCATTCTAAATGCATTGACACATCGAATAGGATGCCCTGCTAAAACTTCTTTCATCCAAGCCTTTCCTATTTGAAGTGAAGTCATGCACGGTTCCTTATACAGATATTTACAACAGTATGCAGCTAATACACTTGTCGAGCACGATCTCATGATCATAAATAACAAGTGCATTTTCTTTCTCCTCTTCATTCTTTCAATATCCATAGCAATCCACCTAAGCATAAATATAAGCAAAAATAAAAACAAGCTTATTTGAAAAGCACATGAATATAGAATGCATTTAAATAGTACAAGTCCGAAAAAGCATTTATTTAGAAACATCAAATTCAACATCAAAGTCAGAGTAAAACATCAAACTCAGAGTACAACATGAAACTTAAACCAACATATACGAAAGAAATTCAGTGCAGCATTCAGGTTCAGCTCTTGGCATGCATATACTCCAGCCAAGCCAGCCTATCGGGTAGGCTTACAAACAATTCTCTGTTTCCTGAATCCTTAATGAAATCGACTGTAAAGCACCACAACTCTCCAAGATAAGCCAATAATTTTGCCTTTACCATACGGTCTAGAATCATAAGAGCTCCATCGACACTAGAATTACTACCAGCATGATTGACACTTGAACTAGTTTCAGACCTTAAAAGTTCCAAAGCCTCATCATTATTACCCCTCATGTCAGTCATGAACTCCTGAAACATTACAGCTCCCCCTGATTGTCTCCTTTTACGCTTTAATTGAGCAGGCTTGGCACCAAATTTGGTAGTCTTTTGTGATTGTTTAGACCCTCCACTTTGGTTTGGTGTTTGTGAATTTCTCTGGCTCACCTCAGTTAAAAATTCATTGAAAAAATCTTCACCTTCCATGTTTTCAAATCGAGAAGAGGCTTGAGTGTATTGTGTAGAAACGTGTGCATTACCACCATTCCCTACATCTTCATTATCAAGATGAATATGTTGTTGCACATCATTCAAACTACTTGGGTCTATAGAGGGTGCCACACAATTTACCCCAGTAGCAATTGCATCCCCAAATTGATCCCATGCTTCTTGCAACTCACGAGAAGGGGGGTGTAATCTGAATTTTGCAACTTTGGAGTTTTCCTACACAAAATAATAAGAAACTATTACAATTTATAAAGTGGTATTATGTTTCTTTCATGATAAAAATTAAGTGTGTTAAACAACAATTACCTTAATTTTTTTTCCCACCATTCATTTGAACAATCGAGTTGAGCGGCACTTTCATTCCATCCTAGACCGGTTTCCCCTTTCTTCAAAGAACTCCATAAAGAGTAATCTCTCTTCATGCCATCAAACTTGTTCTTTAAAGTACCTTTATATTTAAGTCTTTGTTGAGTTCTCTTCTCAATTTCTCCATGAAGATCAGCCCATTTAAATGCTTGACCGCGCCCATGCCTCATAATGTAATTGTTTAATATATCCAACAAAGTCATAACTAATTCATTTGTCCAATTAAATTTGTCTTTTGCATCATTAGTTGAATCCATCTAGCAAAATCATTTACAAACAAGTCAAACTAAGCTTATATATAATGAAGCAAAAACTACATGAGAACCAACCCATCAAAGACATGTAATACTTAAGATACAAACCAAAATGTGAGCCGTGAGTTGCATTTCTTCTAGTTTTTATATATTCTATTGCGAAACTATATATAGAGCTACATGCCTATATAGTAATAAAATGTCTCAAGGAAGATATAAACATTGGGAAATGATGAGGTACTTCAAAAATATTCCAGTGCACATAACATTATTAGCTAACAAGACTACTGTAGAAGTACTTAGCTTTTAGCATCACTATGTGCATAATTATTGACTAAATATATACGTTCCTCAAAGCATGTATGCCAGGGAGCAAAGAGAATGACTCTGTTCAATATAACTAAGCTAATACTACTACCACAGCGACTAGTTTATTTGTATGTTCCAGATTGTGCACATGATTAAAGGGCATGCATTGAATATGTGCGTGTAATAAAGTACTACTATAGTACTATATGCTGTTTGTCAATTTGATTTTCCAGTAATGGTTTTGCAAATTGAGTGGTAAAGGTGCCAGCATTGCTTGTGAAATATATAGTGCAACACAATATTCTTGTTATATCATTCAAAATCATGACAAGCGGTTCATTTGATTAGTTTTAGCTGCACTTGTCTTTGAACTGTATTACATTTAATATCCTTCCAGTTGTAGACACCAAATTTTAACTTGTATTTTATTTTTTACTATTCATAGTAGTAGTAGTATTTTCTTCTATGGATCATAGAATAGTTGGGTAGAGAAGGCTTGACCCAAAAATGGTTTAAGTTTAAATCCAATAAACAAAGCTCAAAGTTACTAAACAAAGAAAAACAAAAAAAAAAGGAAAAAGATAAATAAATTCTGATATGTGAGCCCCACGAAATTTTTACAAAAAATAAAGGTAAAATCTCTTTCCCCCCTTTCCCCTTTTCCCACGTTGATCTGATTTTTTTATCTTTTTATTTTTTATTTTTTTCTCTTTCTTTTCCTTCCTTCTTTCCTAGTCATATCTCTCTCTCTCTCTTCCCTCTCCTACCCGCCAGCCCCCCTTCCCTCTTCCCAATTTTTTGTTTTTGTTTTTGTAATTTTCCCATTTAAACAAACCCCTCTTTTTCATTTTTGATTCACTTTGTTTTATTTCCTTAAAACTCACCTCTAATTTTGCCCCCTAAAATCCCTATTTATCCCCTAAATTATTATTTTTTTCCCTTTTTTTTCCTTTTGACCATTTGACTAGATTTATTTTAATTTCTTTTATTATTTTCTCTTCTTTTTTTTTTTTGTTGTTT
Source organism: Tetragonia tetragonoides (assembly GCA_038025085.1). Classification (NCBI taxonomy): domain Eukaryota; kingdom Viridiplantae; phylum Streptophyta; class Magnoliopsida; order Caryophyllales; family Aizoaceae; genus Tetragonia; species Tetragonia tetragonoides. The sequence goes on along the minus strand of CM076151.1, from coordinate 34,227,810 downwards.
TGTTATTTAGTTAACATTTATTTATCCCCTAAACCCTAACACCCCCTCCCCTTGTATTTTCCTATAAAAACCCCATTTTTCTACTAAGTAAAGGACCCTTTTTTCTCTCTAACCTCTCTCTAATAAAAATTCTCCCAATTGTCTAAGTGTTCTTCCTTAGTGAAATTACTCTCAAAAAACCCAAAAAATACCCAAAACCAAAAAAAAAAACTCCTATCATCATCTCATCATGAACACCTAAAAGCTTTTTTTTGTTTTTTTAGTTCATCTCCTTATAATTTCCTCACCAAAAAACAAAAACACAAAAAAACAATTTTCTTTTAGTTAAGTACAAATTTGAAAGGGCATTTGTACTTAACTAATTTCATTTTCAAGATCCAAAATTGCAAGTTCATCCAACTTCTCAAAAGGGTATTAAAATTTCTATCACTTATCACTAATATTTTTTATATCCCACCAATCATCAACATTAATTATTAATCTTTCACCTTCATCATAATAATTCCCATTTTATTTCTTTTATTTTCTTAGTTATCCCCCCATCCCTTTAATCTCCCTTTTTATTTTTATTTTTGTTTCTTTTATTTTTCCTCTCCCTTGAACTCATATTTTAGATCTAGTCTTTTCTATGTAATTATTTTTGCTAACTCATATTTCCTTAATTCTAACTCTAACATTTTTTATGTGATTATTTTCACTAACCCATACTTGTACTATGCTCTTATTATGCATATTTATTATGTATATTTATTATGCTCTTATTATGTATATTTATTATGTATATTTATTAGGTATATCTATTATGTATATATATATCTATTTCTAGTAAACTTATTATTTCTTTTGGTTGGATTTGATATGCGGAGGTCATGCACCCCGTATTTTTCACGCGGCTACAATTCTTAGGTAAGAGTTCAAGTGCCCACGCGAACTCGTCCTCATGGAGGACATAGATCGAGCCTTTGAGTGTTTTTGCGGTGAGATTGAGTGTTGTTTGATCAAAATAAATGTTGGAACAATGAATGTCACTTCTCCCTCTCATCACCTTTTTTTTATTGTTAATAAAAATGGATAAAAATGATCATTCATGCATGTAGAAGTCTCGGAATTTTTAATGGTTTCAATTTGTAATAACTCAGATTTTTTGGTTTAGAAGATGTAACTTTGTTTGTAGTATGAGGAAAATCCAACGATTAGAATTTGATAAAATTGGTACCATATGAAACTTCAGCTCAATAGCTTTGAGTAGAGATAAAAACCATCAACATCGAACGGTTAGATATTTCCTATTCTTTTTTTGAAATTCAACTATCAATTTTAGACCACCGTAACTAGATCTGTAAATGACTAATGTTTGGTTACTTTTTTGACCTAAGCTATTTCTAAGAAAATTAAAGAGTACTCAATAAGGGTTCTACAGACACCGATTTTGTCCAATTCGGTTAAGAAATAAATTTTAAATAATATTTCAAATCGAAAAGTAATTCTGAACTGCTAGATGTTTGTTTAAGTTTAGTACTTGTTAATAATCGGCTAAACGCAACCACTTATAATAGTAATTAATTTTTGATAATTTTTGTGTTTGTTCTTTAGCGTGTCTAGTTTAATTTGTATTAACAAGATTGAGTTTCATCATGTACAAATAATGATAAAATTAACCAACCGAGTTAAGGTCCACAAACGTCAATGTTCACTAATCTAAATAACTGCAGTGATCCATGCTTACTAAGTGTAAAATGAATTTATAATTGGATACTAGACTCGATTAGTACCAATTTAGACTTTTGAATTACTCAATTTGGGCTTATAATGAATTTTTAATGAATTAATCAAAACCAAGTTCAAGTCTGTCAATATGAGTAATAATTTGTTAACTTAGAATAGTTTAGAACATTAGGTTTGTTGCACAGAACTTTTGTTTATTTTGGTAAAATGACTTAGACTTGCGTAAAAAACTTGATAATTTGTGTATATATCAGTCTTCAAGTCTAGTTTAATTCGTGTAAATATCAGACTTAGATCACTTGTAATTAATTCCCAGTAATTCAAACACCCAAGGTGTGTCAATTGAGTTCCAGAAACTTGTAATTCGCTTATAACTCGTCAACCATGAACTGTTTTTACTTGAGGTTTTTACAGTGCATAGATGATGTAAAATGAACCAAGTTAGGCTTTAGAATCACTCAATTTGATTAAGAAATGACCAAGTTATGAATTAAAGGAGTTCTGCCCAGTTTATTGTAGATTCGATTTCTTGCGATTTTGTAAATAAATTATGTTTAATTATCAAACAAAATGATAAAAAGACGAAAATCTCCACTTTATTATTTGAGTGTGTCCCACTAATTATAAAAATAAATTTGGAGTCGATAAGTTTCGTTTGGATTGACCCCTTGTCGAGTCTTTCACACCGCTCTTGTAAATAACCAATTCTTTTTGTAAATAAATCAATTCATTTGTAAATAAACCAATTCTTGTGACTAAGTCCAATTCTCGAAGACGAAGATCAAGACCGAGCCCCGGAGGCGCCATGTACATGAAGATCAAGTATTTTTCTCTTTTTTAGGACTTATAGACATTTTTTGTATTTTATTGTAAATACTCAAGTTGTAATTCGTTTATTCCGAGACTTCTTAATTATATTTGCACATTTGCATTCATTTGTTTTCACCTAATAATACAACTCGGAAAGTAAATAAAAAGAACTTCTCTCACTTGTGTGACAGATTCAGTTGCTTGTTTTCAATAAAACCAGTATATCCATTTATGTACAAACCCAACCCGAAATCAAATTCGAGGTTAGAATTAGATATTTGCTTATACGCGATCATTGGTATTCCACCTACCACCACGTCAAATCACCTTCATACAAAATCACATTCCCTAGTGGAATCCACATTTCCCCAGTGATATCATTTTCCCCAATGGAATACCTATGATTGAATAAAAGTAAATAATCAATCGTCCCCTCTTATTTGGCTTCGGGCCATCCCGGGAGATCCTATCGGGAAGACTCTTTCTAGGCCATTACCCACCAATACATACCCATACCCTACCCAAATCACTCATTTACTCATCCCTAGTGAATGTTATTCCCCAGTAGAGAACGAATATTTTTGAGAAGCCTATACGTAAACTCAAAGCTAAGAATTGGGTTGATCCCCGTATATCACTGAACGTTGTCGGGTTGAACGCCTCGAATGAGTAGGCAAATCTTCCTATTTGAACCTTTTCTTACTTCTTATAGGGAAGTAGGGGGTTCATCGGATCAATTCGGCTCTAAGTCGCGAGTCATCATATAAGTTTCTTAATTATATCCTTCTCACGGAAAAGAACAATCATACCCACCTTGGTGGCATCCAAAAAGTCTTATTGACCGGATCCCCCGGTCAGAACTACGTTAGGGCTTTGATCCAAGAGTAGATTCAAGTCCTACAATGATTGGTACGTAGAGCAATACATGCGTATCCAAGCCCGTTGTACATAAACGAATATACCGGTTCCAAAATCGATTTCTACATACAAGTGTGTTGTGTGACAATGTGTAAATATATGTGCTTTTCCTTATCATTTTAGGCATTATATAATATAATTCAAAGCTTTCAATTGGGATACAACGTATTAGTAAAGAGCCCGTACTCAGTACGGAGAAGGAGACGGGTCCAGCGACGTCCGTACCTTCTAACCTAGACCCCGAACCAAGATCTTTGCATTCGCAGACCAGTCAAAGAATTTTCGTGCCTTATCGCAATGAAGTCATTTTTTGGGTTTCTTAAATGGTTTTCCTTAAAATCTTTTATAAAACCCTTTCGTTTTGGAACCAGTCCTTGTTTGGGTCATAACAAGGTAGCGACTTCGAACCTTATGATGATTCCTTGACAATTGACCTCTTCAATCGGTCAATTTCCGTGGGACGTGCCCATCAGCACGTAATGCAATGATTCTCGGATCGCAACTCTGAAAACCCGAAAAATCAGGCCCCACACCGGTCTGATTGTGTGAAAAATGTTTGGGGCATAGCAGGGCTTCAGAGGTGCGGAAAGAATTGTCGCTTAAGATAGATTAACTACTTGAGACCTGATATAAGGAGAGGAAGGTTCACATCAGAAGAGGAGAAATTGATCATCAGTACAGTCTTCATGAAGTTGTAGGAAACCGATTCTGCTACTCATTATCATATCATACCTTACTTTAATTTTTCTATTTTTTTTTCTCACAAACCTTATAATATTGAATGTGATTATGTTCTTTTCTTAATATACCAATCATGCTTTAGTATACCAATCATGCGGCCAAGGGTGAATACATCACATTGGTCATAAATATTCCACAATTTCATAAATCGACCTCCATCTACTCCTAGACTATTTTTTATTCACTAAGAGTCCCACTTTCTATGCACTTTTATAAAGTAATGGTACTTTGCAAGTGTTGTACTATGACAGTAGGTGGCCGAGATCTTTTTTAAAGAACTACTCTTGACAATGGGGACTTACTCAACTTCATGATCATCACTATCCAATCCAGCGCTGTACATCATAGCCTTGGATTATTCAATTTGCCCTCATTCTATTTTTTATAGTCTCATTCTTTCGCATCAGTCCCACTTTCTATACACTTATATTTCCTTACCCAATACTCCCATTGAACCCCCAACATTACTACTCTCATAAAAACCCAACAAAATTAACAGAGCGTCACTAAAAAAGCAAAAAAGGGCAAATCATACATATACAACTTACACATACAGAGTATAAATAAGCGACGATCGTATACAAGAAACGAAATTCACAGACAAATAAACGAAATTCATATACATCTAAAAAAACGAATTCATACATGTAAAAATTGAGGGTCATATTAAGGCAATTTATATTGAAAATCTCCACAAAAGCAAACGAAATTGGGAAAAGAAAACTTACCAGAGATGATGGTGGTCGGAGGAAAGTCAGCAACAACGACGACCACAGTTCAGAGGCCTAGTGATGAGGCGCAGGGCATGAGAGCGGAGTGAAAACGTGACAAAAAAAAATATGAAGAGGAAGAATATAAACGTGCGTCTGGTAAAAAAGAAGAGAAAGGGTTAGTGGGTTATATACTAGTGGGACAAGAATTGTAATTTTCAGAAAAGAGAGGGTAAAAGAGTAAATCGTTTCAAAGGAGATGAAACTTTTGTTTTGAACGCTTGTTGGAGTAGCGTTCATATTTTGAGCTTTTGACCCCATCTCAAAAGTTAAAGCTCTTGTAAAAGCTTTCCACTTTGGTGACCTGAGATTATGCATAATCATTATTTAGTGACCTTTATTTTTCGTATTTCCACTTTGGTTACCTGAATAAATTAAATTTATTTCACTTATGTGTTTGCCGTCTACTCCGTCAACATCTCCGTTAACTACTTACCATCTGCGGGGTAAACTGGTCATTTATTACATTGGAACCATTCTTCCCTGGGTAAACCAGTACACAGCCAAAACCACCATTTGAGGAGTAAATCCAGTCACCCCCAAAACCACCAGTACACCACAACCGCAACAACCCAGCCACCAACTTCTCACACCCACGAACCACCCACCTCCCTCTCCCTGCCATGACAACACCACCAAAGTACCAAACCCAACCCACGAAATTCCGGCCCCACAATTTTGACTTAACCACCCACAAATCCCGTTACACCACGACGCAACCGAGAAACCCATAACGCCGAAATCGACCACCCACAAAAACACCGAAACCCTCCATCACGTTCACCATCTCTGATTGTTAATCCCGTAACAAATTCTTCTCTCTCATCAGCCCTTGCTTCTGAAGATTCATCGATCAATTCATTGAAGCCCCATTTTTTTGATTGTTGGTGCCAATAAAAAGGGCCATCATTCAATTTGAATCCACAAATTTCATAAAGTTTTCATCTATTTTTTCTGTTTCTTGGTTCGAAATGGGTTTTACCCAGATGAAGTTATTCTACATATCCTAGCAAGATTGCCCATAAAATCCCTTTTTAGATTCAAGGTTGTGTGTAAATATTTGTACAAATTACTCTCTGATAGGTAATTCAGCTCTATAATGAAGTGCTAGTGAAGAACTCTATGATAGTGATTGAGGTTACTAAAGTTTCAGACCTTAAATCTAGCTTGAATTATGTTGATTATTCAAGGGGTTTGTCTGAATTTTCGTTGGATTTTGTGAAGGACAGAATTAAGGTGAGAGCCTCATGTAATGGCAATTGTTGGGTTGAAAATACTGAAGAAGATAGGTAATTCTCACTTAATTGGGGGTATATTGGTCATTGAATATGTGTTTTAGTTATTCCTTTTACTTATTTAGTGCAACGTCAGTAAACTAACCGAAAATTCTAACGGGTCTAATGGAAAGAATTAAAGTGAAACTTTTTTTGATATCTTAGGTAACCAAACTGGAAATATGAAAAACACGAGTCACTAAAAAATGATTATGCATAACCTCAGATAACTAAAGTGGAAATTTTCCTTTTAGAAGCTTTTGGTGTCTCCAAAAGCTGAAGTTTCCTCAAAAGCTCTCAAAAGCTGCGTGCCAAACATAGCCTTATACTTTAGATTTTGGGTTAAGACACTGATTCTGACTAAAATTCAATAACGAAAAGAAAAATACATGGACATGTGGCAGAATTTTAGCGGACACGAAAACAGTTGGGCATGACTTTTTGCAAGTGGGAAGACATGGCCCACCAAAAATTCTCGCTGAGTCGGCAATGTATTTGATACCCATAAATACTCATGCGAAACTAATACTCCCTAGATAGGGGACATGTCATACCATCACTTAAATTTCTCTCACTCAAACTTGTGTTGCCCATATTGACACTTTAAGTAACCGAGGAATATACTATGGAGTAGGATTTTTGGAAGGCAAATATTATTATTATACCATAATATTAACTGGAATACTACATAGCTTCTGTCTCCTGTGATAAATTTTAGAACTGCAATTTTGTTTTTGGAAAAGTAATGATTTTATTGCTTTTCCCAGATTGGAAGTATTCCCTCAAAAAAAAGAAAAAAAATAGTATTACACATATATCTGCTGTTACAAATCTAGCAGATAGTGAGATAGGACACCCCACTCTCAATACAACATACTCAAGCTTTTCTGTAAATAGCAACAGGACAAGCTAGCTAAAAACACTAAGGATAATAATTAAAGGTAGTGGACATTAAGTTTCTAAGTCTGATATTCCTAGTTGCTTAGGCACGAACATGAAGCTGTCAATCAAGTGCAAATTTAATCGTATTGAAACCAGAACAGAGCAATATATTCATTGTATACTAAACAATGGATAATAATGACTGCATAGCCAATAAATTTCACTTTTATCAAAGGTGAGCCTCAACTAACAGAGAGGTTCAAATTCTAGGAATAGCATAGCACTAGTAGCACTAAACGCTTGCCTCATTCCGTCAACTTAACACAGGTAGAGATCACTACGTAAAGTGCGTGTACACTAACTCTATTAAATCCCTTCTGCCTGACCACTCACATGTTACAAGTCAAAAACCAGAAAATAACCAAAAATGCTAAGCTTACACATAGTGTAATATACACTATTGTGTTTTGAGTCTATCTCTCTCTTCTACCCCATACCCACAAGACCCCCATGAAATCTAAGGGGTCCAGGAGAGAGGAGAGAGATAGACTCACAAACACAATAGTGTATATTACAATAAGTGTAATCCAATTATGGTCGGAAAATAACAGGTTCGAACGGCAATGAGGTACTCAATTTTTCATACCATCACGCGCACAAATTTCGAAGTACATGACAAGTCACACTTTTAACGTAGTTTGTTAAAAAAAAAGTCATACATTAAAGGTGGTTTCAAAAAAAAAAACCTTTACAAGCGGAGTACTCTTTATCATCCAACGCCACTTCAAGTCAATAAATATGGTCTATATTAATATATACCATTTTTCTATTAATTATACTGTTACAATAGAAAAAATAACGTTTAATATTTTCTTGATAGCTTTATTTCTATGTGATTTATTAAAGATAGATACTATTTTCATTTCAGTAAAAGGTGACTCTCGTCTCACCAAAATTTATGGTAAGATTGTCTTATACAAATTTTTGTAATAGAAGAGTTTTTTGAAAAATGGAATACCTCATTGGCATTTATACATGTCGTAAATTTCACACTTACAAATAATAACGTATTTGGAAAACAAAATACGTTTGGTGATTATATAGGACCTCTATCTATGTGTGTCGCCTATGACGCCTATGACTTAATGATATGTGTCACAGTTCGCCTTTTCAAGTTGCGGGATGTGTGGCGCGCTCTTGTCTCCTAGCGGCAAGAGTGCCAGTTGTACACAAGTAACGTCTTTGGGGTGTCTGTGAACACGAGAGAGTGAGGGAAGGACGAAGTTTGAGAGAGGGGTTGGATGATGCACGCAATCAACACAGTTTAACAACAACAAGCATTGACATCAATCCATCGATATGGAGGACTGCTTCCCACATAAAGAGTCTTAAAATGTTTATTCATTCTGACAGGAGTATACATCAAGAGTGCATAACTTTCATACTCAACATCTACTACTAAAAGTAAAAGAACTAGAAAGTTTAAAGACATGTCCAAGAGTCAAAACGCAGGAAGCGCTTTAGAGACATGTTACTTGGGAATTAGAAAGCGTAAAGACATGTCCAAGGATCAACACGCAGGAAGCGCCTTAGAGACATGTTACATTGCAAGGAAAGTAAAGAAAAGCTGTAAATTACAAAGTGTGAAGGGCGGAACCTAACAATATGCATTAGTCCATTAAGACAACCGACGCCAAAAAGGCTTTAGTTGTCGATCTTTTATGACAAACAACGCCTATGACTTGTTTACCGATGTCGGTCCATTAAGGCAACCAATGCCTATCCGGCTATCCAAAGGATAACGGCAGTTTTTATAAAGGACCTCTGTTTATATGTGTCGCCTCGCTCTGTTAAAGATTCAACGTCAGTTTCATATTTTTTTTGTTTCTAACAACAAAATTAAAACTCTACTAATAAAATTACCCTTGAACTCACCTTTTTTGTGCAATAGTCGATTTCGCTATCATCTAAGCTAATATCATCTAAGCTAATAGGCTTCGAGTAATCCTACATTTATTACATATATAGTACGGATTTGGTATATAATAATATATACAGTTATGCTGTTAATTTATACCATTATAATGAGAAAATGTCTGTACCTTTTTAACTAATAGTTATCTTTCCATATTTGCATTTGTAGTTATTATGAGGGCTAGTTAGTGCCCATTATTAACTAAGTATTCTTGCATGTACAATTTGAGGACTCCTAAGGACAAACTATTACTGAAAATAATATAACATTTTTTTACTATAATGGTATAAATTAACAATATAACAGTATATAATATTAAATACTATAGTTATAGGATATAACGTGATGTTGTAAGAAATTTTTCTTCACAATTTCAGAGTTACATAAATAAAGGAGTATGTTCAAGGGACTAAGAGAGTAACATTAACTATGATGGTTGTGGGCCAAAAAATTCAAGACCTTAACCGTACCGAGGAGATAACATTGACTCTTATAAAGAGTCCACGCCTATTCCATATTTTCTTTTTCTAACAAAAAAATTAACCGTCTTTTAATAAAATCAGTCTATGTGAGATTTGAACCCATCTCGTTTGTGCAATAACACAATTGCTCTATCATCTGAGCTAATAGGCTCCGAAAACTAATACTTTGTAAAAAGTAAATAATCAAATAGCTATGTGCGTCGGTTGATCTATATAATAGTGTACAACACTTTATTACTATTGATCTTCAATTCAACCGACGCACATGCCAACTATGTGCATCGGTTCTTCACCGACGCACATAAGGGCAATTGATCTAAAGAACCATCGCACATACCCTTTTTTTTCTTGAAAATACAAAATCAAATCTCCAATATAATAAAATCAGCCTATGTGGGATTCGAACTCACGTCTTTTGTGCATTAACACAATTGCTCTACCATCTGAGCTAATAGGCTTCGAGAACTAATAATGATTATACAACTTCTCTAAAACAAAATAATACTTCCAAAATGATAACAAATTAAAACTTACAGGGGGAAAAAATGCTGAGATCTCCAGCTTCCCAAAGCCATTAATCAATAAACACTAATTCATCAATTTTGTATTGCTTCTACTCTCATTTAGCATGAACAGTGTAATTTTCACCCTATTTTTCGAATAAATGTTTATATTAGAACACTAATTCTTTTCATTGGTTAAGCATAAACAAAAGACTAATGATAGAACAATGCTAAGCATAAACAAAAGACTAATGATAGAACAATGCTAAAAAGACGTATTAAAACATAGGGCAGCTGCAATTAATTAAACCTCAAAACCACATTCATGTATGATTAACTAAACTTCATTCTGAAAGAAACAGAGAACTTACAAGTACACCCAACGATTTCGCAGCAGCTACAACACCCTTCGACGAGCCATTGAGGTACATCTACCATCCTCGGCATTACCACCACGAATGAAACCAGAAAGATAGTCATAGACCCTTTATAAAGGTGCAATGACTGAATTTTGTTCAAAAGCGGCTGTATAACAGCAAAGACTTTTGATCTTGAGTCTTGACCAACCAAGTGCACCCCTTAGTATCAACTGACCCTTGTCCTAGTGTGTTATACTTGCTATTTTGACCAGGTTTGTAATGCATAACTGGTAGGACTCTGGACTTGTACCTGACCCTGCATCATCAAAAAAACAAAAATTCAGATATGTCAGCACCAACCAGCAATGAATGGATCAGCAGAACGCAGTGTTTCAGGGTCGAAAACTGGAAAGTGGAAACACATGACTAAACCTTCCAATATAGGCAAACAAAAGCAAAGCGAACATATTGTAATTGAGAAGCTACAAAAAACCAAGTGAGAAGCTACATTGGTGGCTAGCTCAAACTTTGTAGTTCAGGATCGCAAATTCGACAACCATACAGAACTGACAGAAGTCAAAAGCCTTCAAACCTAAAAACTAACTGATTCAATAAGGAACAATTTGATTGATTGAGAATAGAACTTCCTATTGCATACAAACAGTTGACCAATGAATGCATATAATTTCCTAATTACTCCACAAGGACAGTTTATCAAGCACACGTAGCAAAGCTACAAATCTCCATTTTAGGGGGTGAATGAGAACACTAAATCAGGCTAGTCCAAGGGATCTTCTGAGTAGCACAATAGTACATAGACCTAGCCAATACATAAAACTCTATATATTTTAAAACACCCCAAATTGGACTTAAATAGACATGAATGAATGAGCAATCTCAAACTCATGTAGACTGTTGAATCTCGGCTATAAAACACTACTGCACCAAAATCACACACCAACCACAGCAGTTCACTAACAATCAGGATGTAAATGTAACTTAGTTACCAAAATGAAAATCAGAAAAAGATGAACAGAAGAAGAAAAAAATTACATAAGCCAAAAAAACAAACAATTAAGAGGAAGACAGAGAAGAGGACAAAGAAACCTGAAGTAAAGGGTTGCGGTACTCATTGCTAGTGACCTTCGATTTTTGCCCACTAAATAGATCTGAAAGACAGCGTTAGCTTCACAACAAATTACTTCATCAAGGTTCTACTGCGCAAACCATAATTCCATCATGAGCATTCCAAAACAACACTTTCAATACTCAGCCCAAAACACAGCAGATACAATACTAAAGCTCACAAATTTCAGAACCCAAATTTCAAACTGGACCAAATCCACAAATAGTTACACCAGCAAATAAGCTCCATTTTTTTTCATAATCGCAGGTCAAACAAGGCAGAGCCCCCAAGGAAGTACAACAGGTATACAGCAAAGTTCCAAAAATCACACCCAGAAATCAATTTCACCCTTTTTGCGATTAAACTCTAATCGCTATTTCTTTTCAGCAAACAGCCTAATAATCAACAAGCCCAGTTAACGAATCAAGACAAACAATCACAGTCTATTTAGCCCACTATCAGAACCAACAAAGTATGACACAAACCCAACTTGTCCAGTTTAATCCTCACAAAAACATCTCATCAGAACTCACCAACACAAATTTACCAACAGTAAAACAAATGTCCAGTTTCGATCAAATCACAGAATAGATTACTAAATCACATGAGTGAAACTCCAACAGTACTTCAAATAAAGCAAGCAAATCCACAAAATAACCAGCAAATACATTAACCCTGTTCACGAAAGAAATCAGAACCAACCCTCAAAATTAAACAGTTGCAGTCTCAAATTCCAAGTCGTGTCAATAATAATTTCCCTCCAAGTCATGTCAACAACTCTAAAAAGTAGAGTCTTTTACCATAAACATATAATCTTTTATAGCACATATCATTTAAGTTCATACTCAAACTAATTACATATATCCATTGAAATTACTGCAAGAGAAATCAAATCAATATATAATATTCAAATTAGGGTTGTCTAGAACCTTTACTTGTGTTTCATACTCATAATTCAGAATTTCAAAACAAATAATCTGAGTTCATACTTAAACGAATTACATGTATCAACTAAAACAATTAAATCAGAAATTAAATCAATAATATTCAAATTAGGGTTCATGCCATATCATCCAAAACAGAACAAAGCAGGACAAGAGGAGAGAATTTCACCGTGAAAGCGAAGGCGGTGGTTGCCGGAGCAAAGCTCGCCGGAAAAGATTGACCCAATTTGTTGAGAAATAGGCACCCAACTTAAGGATTCTCGTGCGTGGTGGTGGTGGTGGTGGTGGGGCGGGAGTGGAGGCGGGCTGTTGGTCGAGAAAAAGAGAGAGAGCACAAGGGAGAGAGAGAGGAGAGGGGTGGTGGTGGTGGCGTGAAGTTGGACTGGGGAAGTAGGAGTCTGTGAGAGGTGAGAGGTGAGAGGTGAGAGGAGAGAGAAGAAAAGGGGTCTGGGTTTTTTTTCTTGGCACGTACTGTATTGCTTCTCTCTCCTGAACGTATGTGTAGTGTAGCCCATTGGTATGAATACATGGGTGGTAATTAGAATACAGTGGGGCCCACACTGTGTAGGTATTCTATTCGCCCACACAGTGTTGGATGTAGCACGACTCAGGCTACTTGGCAATAGACAACTTTTAGAAACTTGTTTTCCATCAGCCTTCGATGTGGGACGCCATCGTTCACTCAACATCTTTCCCATTTCCCTCTGCTCCTCACACACACCCACGTACACTTTGGTGAAGTTTCACATATTTTATTTTCCACTATTTGAGTCCCTTTCTTTCATTTTTATTAGTTTTAAGATAACATAATGTTTTTATACCACTATTTATCAATTATACAAAATAGAAAATATGTAAAGATTTTTTTTTTTTGGATTTTGTCTTATTTTTCCAAATATATGTATTTTTAAATTCTTAAAAAATATTTGATATCATCCGGTTTTTGAGTCCAGTTCAACCGGTCGAACCAGTTGAACCATCGAACCAGTTGGTTGACCGGTTCGATGTACGGTCCGATTTTCAAAACATTGGTTATGAGAGGCAGTTTGAGCAAATAAAAACAAACTTGATTGAAAACCACCATGGAGTTGAGCTTGGGGTGTCCTACCACAAGATTTACAGCGTTTATCGTATAATGGGGTATTTGTTCAAAAAAAATTTACATGTTTACTAAATGACACCAAGAAAATTACTAAACATCACTAAATTCGTCTAAACTAGACACAAATACCCTTTTCATTCCCCCCCCCCTCTTTCTCTCTCATCTAACCCACTAACAACCCACAAAAGTAAAACAAAAAAAAAAAAACACAACTCCCTCAGCACCGTCACCACCGCCTCTCTGTCTCTGTCGACGTTTGTTCTTGAATTTTTGTTTCAATTTGTTTAGTTTTAATTTCGCAAGTATGTTGATGTGAGCGTTCGATCTTCGCATGAAATGTCTGAAGTAGATTCGTGAGACTCTCACGAAGCTCACTAATGAATTTCATGAGAGTCTCATGAATCTCACTGATAAACTTCATGAGAGTTTCATGAAACTCTTTCAATCGGCGAATTTTTTTGCTTACGGCAACCTACGGATTTTTGTTTATGACAGTAGCTTCGTGAGACTCTCAAGCTCATTGAGGAACTTCATGAGAGTCTCATGAAGCTCCTTCAATGTGCGATTTTTTTTCGACAACTTGCGATTTTATTTTTACGACAATTACTAAACAAGACGATAAATTAGAATATAATACCTCAAATTCATCGCCAAAAATTTTGTCACTATCATCCAAAGATGTTGTAACTAACATTCATCATTAAGAAGTTTCAATTAGAGAAGTGGTGAAGAGAGTAGAAAAAAGTCTCTCTACCTCTCATAATATATTTTAGGTTGTTTTGGGAAATTTGGGATAAAAATTGGTGACATTTAGTAATTTAGTGGTTGCATTTAGCACCACCCATCAAATTTTATTGGGGGTATATTTTCACTAAGGGCCTGTTCTCCTCAACTTCCCCCTTCAGTTCACTTCAGTAAAATTCAGTTCAGTAGTAAAATTCAGTTCAGCAGTAAAATTCAGTTCAGAAAAATCTAGTAGAGTTCGGTAAACTAAAGAATAAATTTACTCTTTGTAATTGTAGATTCAGTAAAAGCAAGTTTAATTCAGAAAAATTCAGTTCAATTCAGAACAATATTGTACATATAAATCCACTAAAAAGAAGGTGAAGAGAACCTATGTTTTTTGGGGTGTTTCTAGCAAATTTTCCTAATTATTTTTCATGTTTGTTAAAAAAAAACCAAAATATTATCAAGAGTAGAGATAACCGTGGTTGGTTTTAAAACTTGAGGAGCAACATAGAGGTGAGAGAAGATAAAGGACACAGGCTTGCTTCTGCATAGACGAAAATGGAGCTTGCCTTGCTTAACCATTCGTCTCTCTTTGTTCCATCTTTCAGAGGTATTCAATTATTACTACCACTGGTTTATTGCCCTGGATTTCTGTTCAATTGTTGCACTCTCAATTTCCTCATTTGGATGATCATTGTACAAACCCATTGTTGCAATTTATCTCTTTTAGTTTATATGCTGTTTTTCATATTCTTCCTATAATGGTTAAGAAATTGAGAAATTTTTGGTCTTGCTGTGTTTTTATCTGTTAAAAAGTATGGTTCATCTGGAATTTTTTCATGTCCCAAGCCCATCATTTTGAAGTACTCAACTACTGATTTTGCTACTTATGGGCTTAAAAATGAAAAGACTTTGATACCCATTGTCCATTAAGCCACAATTAAGTAAAATTTGCCTAGTCACATTTAGGTGATGCTTTTAGGTAATTTTTTTGTTAAGCAAATGGAATTTGTGGTTGAACACAACAGATTTCTGACTAGTCTTGATTGAGGAGGGTTAAGAGATTAGCAGCTTGAACTACTTGATGATATTCACATTGTTATTAGTACTCAAAAAGAAGTTGCATTTTGCTATTTCTTTGAGCAACAAAAGGGACTTAGACTAGTATATCCTGCGAGATCTGGGTTCCTGCTTGAAAGTTGATGTAGTGTGTTTTGGACTAGTTGACTGAAACGCCTGGGATCGAAAGCGGGTGATATCTTTCGAGTTTTCATACCAAATTAGCGTTATTGGAAAATTGATTCTCATGAGTTTGAGTTCATAAATTCTTGTAACACAAAAACTTGTATAAGACCGTCTTATCATAACTTTGGTGAGACGAGTGTCACAATTTAGTGAAACAAGTATCACTATTCATAAAAGAGCGACCCTTAATATTTCTAAATAGTGACCCCATTTTTCTATGAATTGGTCTCGCACAGGACTTGCTCTTCTTGTAATTGCAGGTTTCTAAGGTCCATTTTCATTTAATTAGTGGTGGTGCCTATATGTCATTTTTCATTCAATGTCAGAATAAAAGAATTAGTTTAGCCAATACCAGCATGTAGCCTATAGGTGCTTAGCCTTAGGTGAATCATCTAAAGGTTTGAGGGCCTCTTCTGTTTGGAGAGGTAGAAGGTACTTACAATATGTAAATAATCGTATTTTCATTGTACTTGAACTCTTTGGCATTTTAATGAGTGCTCATGCTCCTGAAAGTGCATGCATTGCAGTACTTTTTTCATGTAAAAATGTAATAAGCTTATTGTTTTGAAGCTTGTTGCTTGTTGCTTGATCTTGATTACATTTATTTGCTGAAGTATCTAGGATTCAGGGCTCGAAGTTGCAGGTCGATAGAAGAAAAATCTTTCCAATATCTTCATCACTGCCAGAAACAGTCGTCTCTATAGCAGTAGCAGCTACTATTGTTGGTGGAGCAGCCACTCTTCTTATAAAAAGAACACAAGAATCTGAAAAAAGGTGTGTGACACCATTCTCATTTTTTGCTGAGTATTTTAACCTTGGCAACCTGTACAAGAAGGATATGGCACCATATTTGCAGTAGGGTCCATTGGTCCATCCTAATATGGGGCAAGCTTGAGTAACACTATGGAAAACCTTTTTCTAGGGCAGGGGCCTCTGCCTTGAGTTTAAGGGGGAAACTAAAAAAAGAAGAACTTTGCAATCTTTTTGAGAGATAGCATTCATTGTTTTCTTATGACATGTAAATACTACATTTTTCCTTCAAGGATTTCAGACTAGGACTGGACGGGAATGGAAATAGATATGGCTGGTGTACTGTGGTTTGAACTGCGTATGGGTCCAACAGGCACTTGATGCATAATAACCAGAAAGGAAATAATGTATGACTAATATGGTATCATTTATGCCTTAATGCATACTGGATGGGTGAAGTCTTTTTTACAGTCGCAACTTTCTAGTCATGACCGCACATGCAGAGTAACTGTGACAATGGGATGAGTGACACTGGTAGGGTCAATTTTGTTAACATATAAGTATTTCAAGCTACATCGAGGTCCAGAGGATTATAGCTAGTAGCTATTGTAACGCGTTAAAGCTAAGTTAGTACTTGTTTAGAAAACTTGATGGTTCTAAACTTCAAATAACATTTAGCACTAAGGGGGTAGCTCAGTTGGTAAGACCTCTGAGATCTATTCCAGAGGTCCCAACTTCAGAGTCCCCTCAGGGCCACTGGAGGTTTTCCTGGTTGTTAACTTCAGGTCCCATGGGATTAGTCAAGCAAAGCTTGGATCTAAAAAAAACCACTTCACCACTTTACCACTAAGGACGATATGAGTTTTACAAGTAAGAAGTAATTTTGTCAAGTCAAGCTTATGCAGTTATCTGCATTGCTAGCACCTAAGGTTTCCAGTCTCCAACACCAACAGTAACTGTTATGAGTTGTTAGGACTGTAGTGCATTGTAAACCATTGTCAGTAATAGGTATTGGTTATGATATGACACTGTAATGAAGAACTTTCTCCCTGAAGTTCAACTGTTGGTTCTCCACTTTGTACACGAGTCAGCTGGATGACAGTATTTAGCTAATCTCAAACTGCAATACCAAATTACCAATATATACAAATGTGCCAACTATTAAATATTAATTGCATATCTTTTTAATTCCCGTCAGGATCTCTTTTTCAGTTTGAACACACTTGTTTCTGTTCATTTTCGTTCTGCTTTTGCCATCAATATGTACATCAGTTCGCTATTGGTTTTGAGATATAAGTGAAACAGAAGTTTGTAACTGAATGAAGTCAGACTCCTGTAAAAACATGTGAAGTCTGTGGCGGTTCTGGCATCTGCTCAGAATGCAAAGGAGAGGGTTTTGTGCTACAGATATTGTCAGAAGGTGGTGCTGAAAAGGCTAGGATGACGTCTAAGAATGCGGCTACTCGTTATACATCAGGGTAACCATCCCCTTCTGACTTCTACATATGAATCTCACATGCGTTCTGTTCTTATTAGATGTGTGTTTCTCCGTCCTCACCGTGAATGCACTGATATTTGACAGGCTTCCAAGGAAATGGAGCTATTGTTCAAAGTGTTCATCTGCTCGATCTTGCAGTACCTGTGGTGGGAGTGGAAAGCTGAGTTTGTAGTTTATTTCACTGCCTGTAATTTACATGTACGTAAATCTTGATCCATCTATCTATGTTTATGTTTGGTTCATATTATCTTAAGTTTTTAGCATTAAAAATTTCTTGCTGATTGTCATAGTTCTCGAGTTACTGATACCGTTACTTCTGTAGATTTCTCTAATAGAGAGGCACCTTTTAGATTCTGACACGAAGATGACGTTGAGTTCTAGTCATTGTAGGAGATGTCTGGGCCATGGGAGGTAGCACTAGCATTAGTATGTGCATATGCAAAGTGGTGCATATGTTAGTCACTTTATCCATTGAAGTCAATCTCGTTTTCATCTGAAGCCTATTATTGGGATGTGAATAATTTTTGTTTGGAACTTATCTTTCACCATTGCTGCTGACATCATCATTCACTCCCTTCCATTCCTCAAACCAAAGAAAGGATGGGAAAATAGCAGAAAAACACAGTCGCTGTAAACATCAACTTTCGAAGGTGATTTTAGCAAATTGAAACTCTAGTAGTCATTGAACATTTTGAAGACTAGACTAAAAACATTTTGGTGTAGAAGAACATAAATCTTAATGTTGCTTCTACTTTGTAATTAAGTCGCAACACTTGTAAGCCATCTTTCCGCAACCTCACATACAAGAAAAACATACTGACAGTAAGGTGAAGAGGATTTAGACTTAGAGAGGAGCAGATTAGGAAATTGAAGTCTATAAAATGTGCAGTTAGACTAATACGTGTTAATAAAAGTGGTTTGTGATTTTTAAGGATATATTGCAGTATTATATGGAACCTTTTGGTCTCTACTCTTTATGGGAATCAGTGGACTACAAACCCTGGTGCGACTACAAACCATGCATCAACTATTTATGGGAATCTCATATTTAGGGAAGATCCCTGCCCTATTTGCGCAAAACCTTTTTTCTCCAGGTTATGCTGGTGGCTTTCACTTCTGAGTTTTGATTATCTTTTTACGTTTTGGTTAATCTCTAACAACTCAGTCACACACCAATTAATGTCATTGAGGGTGATCCTTTTGAGATTTGCTGACGGGAATCAGTTTTTGGACCTCATCTAGCAATCAGCTAAGACACTTCTGTAATAGGTTTTAAACAGGGCGATAGAAGACATTTGAATCATTGTAGGTGGAATAGGATGAGTTAAGAAAATCTCTGCTGAAATGATGCTTAAATTTAATGAATCGGGGAAATTGTAACTCGTTCTAGTCTCATGTCTCTTTAACTCATGTTTCTTGTTGGTAAAGAATAAATTGTTGTAGCCTCGGCTCATATGCCTCATAGTAATATGTTGAGGTAACGCCCCAAATACCAAATAATATTTAGTTGTGTTTTATTTTAGTTTTGTAAAGAAAAGAAAATAAAACAAAAGAAAAAGAAAAAGAAAAAAGGAAAGGAACGGATGTACACCGTGTGAATATTAATGGACTTGAGTTAAGACCCATTATTACCTAAAGCTAGTTGTAATTGGCTTCCTTTGGAAGTCCAAGCCGTGAGACTATTTAAACAAGAGGGAGACGGCAAAAAATCGGGATTGAGAAAAAAAGCCGTGAGATACAGCCGAAACAAAGCAGAAGAGAAGAGAGCCAGTGAGTGTGAGAGACAAACAAAGAGTGAGAGAAATTGAGTATTTCTCCAAAGAGGTTTGTTCCAGTTCACGGTTAATTCGGTTTGTTCGGGTGAAGATAATCGGAGTATTCGGTTCGGTCATCGACAGGTATTTTGTGGGTGTATCTTTGGTTTTGTGAGAGTACCAAATTGAGTTAGGGTTTGTCAATTTGTGCTAGTACCAAAGATAGATTGTCTACTTGTTGTTTGATCTTGTGATTGTTACCGATTGTACTCTTGATTATTATAGTGGATTATTATTTTAGTGCGTGGAGATCCGCACCGTGGTTTTTTCCCCTAATTGAGAGGGGTTTTCCACGTAAATATGTTTGTGTTGTTTTTGGGTTCTTGCACTTTATTTTTCCGATTATTTGTTGTTGTGATTGTGGGTAAATACCGTAGTTTTCCCCAACAGTGGTATCAGAGCTTTTGGTTGTAGGATCGGTGGTGGGAAAATTACTGTATTTGTTGAAGGAGGAATTATTTTGTGCAAGTAACATGTCTGGTAGTATGCCCAAATATGATATTCCTTTGTTTGATGGTAAAATTAATTTTACTGTGTGGAAGAGTACGGTTGAGGATTTGTTGGTTCAACAAAATTTAGATGAGGCTTTAGATGAGACAAAGCCTAGTGGGGTGACCGATGCCCAATGGACATCGAAGAAGAAGAAAGCTGTCAGTACTATTAGATTAGCTATGGCTCCGCAGATCAAGTATAATTACTTGACTGAGACAGATCCAAAGAAGTTGTTGGATAAGCTCCAGAGTGTATATGCATCAAAGTCACTGACTAACAAGCTTTGTTTGAGATATGAGTTGTACCAGCTAAAGATGGAGCAAGGTACAGCGTTGCAGGACCACATTAATAACTTTAACCAGCTAGTATGTCAGTTGAGAAATGCAGATGAGAAGATCTCTGATCAGGAGGAGGCATTGTTATTGTTGGCTTCACTACCTAAGTCCTACAGGCCAATTGTGCAGACATTACTTGTAGGGAGGACAGAGATTACACTAGATGAAGCAATGACAGTGTTGAGAGAGAATGATCGGATGATGTTGCAGGTTGATGGTATCTCTTCAAGTGATGGAGGAGATAGAGTACTAGCTGCGGAGGTGTCCGAAAGAGGGAGGAATCATGAGAGGAGAGGAGGTGGCCCGAGAAGTAGATCGAAGTCGCGCGCGAGAGACTTTAGTAACGTGGAGTGTTACTATTGTGGTGAGAAGGGTCATATTCAGAGTCGTTGCCCAAAGATGAGAGATGATTTGAAGAGTTTCAAGCAGCTGCAAGAGAAGATGGGTAAGACCAAAATTGATGATGATAGCGGTTCCTCTAATGTAATTATGTCTTGTGATGGTAATAAGGAGTTGTTCTTGGCTAGTAACAATGAGGGGAAGGAAAGTCAAGAGAGTTGGGTATTGGACTCCGGCGCTTCGGTTCACATTTGTAGAGACCAAAGTATGTTTGATACTTTGTGCCAAGATGGTGAGTATGGTGACATCAACATGGGGAGTGGTAAGTTGAAGGCCAAAGGGATGGGAAGCATCCGCATTGAGCTTCATGGTGGTGTGACTAGAACCTTCCACAATGTGAGATATGTACCCGATGCTCGTGTTAACGTGATTTCGTTGGGTGAGTTGACATCGCAAGGATGTAGATACATTGGTACGGGAAGGTGGTGCAAAGTGTATCGTGGTGCTACTTTGATTTTGCAAGGGAGGAAGGCGGAGAACAACTTGTGCTATGTTGAGGGTCATTACGTAGGGAGGAGCAAGACCGTGAAGAAGAATGTCCGTTTTTCGGACAAGGTGG
This sequence comes from Tetragonia tetragonoides, assembly GCA_038025085.1. NCBI lineage: Eukaryota > Viridiplantae > Streptophyta > Magnoliopsida > Caryophyllales > Aizoaceae > Tetragonia > Tetragonia tetragonoides. Next base: position 34,206,378 of record CM076151.1, on the reverse strand, counting down.
AAGTATTTGGTGATTTGGGTCGAGGGAGGATTTGTTGAGGTAACGCCCCAAATACCAAATAATATTTAGTTGTGTTTTATTTTAGTTTTGTAAAGAAAAGAAAATAAAACAAAAGAAAAAGAAAAAGAAAAAAGGAAAGGAACGGATGTACACCGTGTGAATATTAATGGACTTGAGTTAAGACCCATTATTACCTAAAGCTAGTTGTAATTGGCTTCCTTTGGAAGTCCAAGCCGTGAGACTATTTAAACAAGAGGGAGACGGCAAAAAATCGGGATTGAGAAAAAAAGCCGTGAGATACAGCCGAAACAAAGCAGAAGAGAAGAGAGCCAGTGAGTGTGAGAGACAAACAAAGAGTGAGAGAAATTGAGTATTTCTCCAAAGAGGTTTGTTCCAGTTCACGGTTAATTCGGTTTGTTCGGGTGAAGATAATCGGAGTATTCGGTTCGGTCATCGACGGGTATTTTGTGGGTGTATCTTTGGTTTTGTGAGAGTACCAAATTGAGTTAGGGTTTGTCAATTTGTGCTAGTACCAAAGATAGATTGTCTACTTGTTGTTTGATCTTGTGATTGTTACCGATTGTACTCTTGATTATTATAGTGGATTATTATTTTAGTGCGTGGAGATCCGCACCGTGGTTTTTTCCCCTAATTGAGAGGGGTTTTCCACGTAAAATTGTTTGTGTTGTTTTTGGGTTCTTGCACTTTATTTTTCCGATTATCTGTTGTTGTGATTGTGGGTAAATACCGTAGTTTTTCCCAACATAATAATAGGTCATGTATCTGCAAGTTGCTTTGAGTTTTAATTTAATTGAACAACACTTGTATTGAAAAACTGCAAGGACTTCATCCAAACAATCCAAGAAAAAGAACTAAGTACGAGGAACAAAAAAAAACATAAGTATTGTATTGTAGGGTAGTGTTAAAAGCATTAGTTATGAGCTGGGGGTCGATAGTGCAGTTGCCCATCTTTCTTATTTCTGTTTTTTGTTGGTTTGATATTGTGATATTAGCAAAGTTTATTAATTTCATACTTTACTATGTGACTCCCGGGTCAAATGTACCAAACCTCTTGTACTATATATGATCTAGGCTGAGGTTTGGTGGATTTAAAATTGATTTGAGCTATTTTTGTTTTATTCTTCTTCCTTCTTTTTTTTTTTTTTTGGGTTTTGTAATGTGAGGTTCATGAAGAATTTAAATTTTATAATTAATTAATGCATACTCCCGGGTCAAATTTGCGAACCTCTTGTACTAGGTTAAGGTTGGTGAATTTAAAATTGATTTGAAAAGTCCCCACAAAAAAAAAGGGATTTAAACAGTCTAAAATCATTCCTCTTCGCCGCAAATTGGTTATGTCTTATGAAGTTGTATGGAAGGACGAGATTCATAGTAGTATATTCCATAGGATACTAGTTTGCGATAAGGAAGCATATCATGATTTTCTGTTGCCATGCTACACGAAGAAGCTCAAGATTTCGAATTGTAGAGTACTCCTTTGTTATTTTGTTATACCTTTATGAAGTATAAAAAAAAAATTTCATTGAGGTATACCGAGGTTCAACATATAAGGAGAAAGGTGCACTGACATTTCACAAAATACATTAAGGACTGTATTTGAGGTATACTATTTTGAAAAGTTAACGGGAATTCATGATGCAGATGATCGGATTGAGCAAAGTATATAGTGAGTCGGAAAGAACAATGACCCTAAGAAGTGTAACACTCAATAGATTTCAAAATACAATTATTAAACTTTGTGACCATGAAACATGATTATGTGAAAATGTGCAAGCTATTGATTTAGGTTCACGGGACATATTTGAACGATCCTTTTGGCTGCGTTATACCTATTGACTACTAATTCATAAGTACATTATAAATAGAGGATAAAAAAAGTATGCAATGTGTTACACTAGCTAGCTCATCAATAATCTTTTGATATCTTTAAATGATTCCACTCTAAAGTCTTTTTCGATTTTATCCATGATGTCAACTAATCTACTGTTGTGACAACAATGTGCTCCCTAACCAATATAATGAGACTTTTAGTTAATGTTTTATAAATACGAATGGTCGAGTCAACTTCTCAATCTTTATATCATGTAAATGAGCCATAAAGATCAATGGTTGAGTTTCGAATTCAAATTCTTGGCATCAATTTTCGGAAACTTTATTAGCTTTTTTAGTTAATATTTCTCATATAGTTAGCTGATTTGAAATAGATATAGCTATATCCTGAATGGTTGATTCATGTATAGGAGTATATATTCATTTTTGTATTTGTAAATGTACATTTAAATGCATATTTATATCTGTATGCATTAGTTTTATATCATATTTGCGCTTGCCTATAATAAGAGGTTCCGGAGAGATTATATAGAAAAACTCTCCGTTTATCTCTCTTGAAATCCTTGATATCCTTACCCATGTTCATAGAAAAATAGTCAACATCACCGCCTTTTAGGTTCTTTTTGGAGGGATTCTTGTCAAATTTTGTGGTTGCTGTAAATCACTTTAGTCCCTTGTGCTTTTTTGGGATTCTTTGAATTCGTTTACCTGGCTTGAACTCTACGGGCTTTTTTTTGGATCCCGGACCTTGACCCTTGAGTGCTTAATATGCCAAATTTGTTAGAGCTCTTGTTGTCTGAGAATTATTGTTACGTGTATCTCTGAGATAATCGAGCCCCCTAATATTTTAATATATCAATAATTCTATAGGTTTCTTGTGGAGATATTAAAATAAGTCTTCAATTTCATTTTCTTGAAATATTCTCCTTTATGAATACCCTCTATCACTTAGTGATGATAAAAATTTCCGTTATGCATCATGATGACCTATAGCATTGCTCCATATCTATTGAGTATACCACACCGTTAACCAAGCAAGAAAATGTCGTTGTACTTCTTAAAGGTCAAATGTTTAAGAATTGTAATTTGTAACAACATAGTCCAATCATCTACTTGATCTACATGACATGGGCTAAAATTAACAACAAGATGTTACAACTTTACGAGCTTACTTTCATCTCCTTCCCCATAACATTGTGTGATGACAAGTGACAACAACTGCATATCGATAGATAGTTGGTTTTTGCCCTTTCCATACACTAATGTTCCACAATACAAATCTCGAGTGGATGATATGCAGAAACTAGAATAACAAAATTTGGCAACTCTTTCATATATTGATCTATCACAATCACGATATTGTTAATGAGAAGAATATGTTGACACATAAATTTTTATTGTCACCATTTTATAGTTGACATATGGTGAAATTTTGTAACAATCTTCTAAATTATGACGAGAAACAGTGGCGGAGCTAGGGGGTGTCAAGGGAGACCCCTTGCTCCCCGACTCCCACCAATAATCAAAAATTTTATAGGAAAAAAAGAAATTTTTTATTTGGTAAGTATATTATTCCCTTATTTTTTTCATTTTTGCACTCCCATTGCCACTCCTCTGGCTCCGCTATTGACGAGAAAGTTAAAACTCAGAAAGGATATGAGTGATTGGTGTAAGATTGTATTTAGTTGAGGGGTTATAGCTCTGTATTTTGGACACTTCTATTACCGGAAAATATTTTTCAAAATTCACACAATATTCTTAGCTATAATTTTGACACTCATTCATGTAGTGATTTTTCTCGAAACAAATCTATAGAAATAATTTTTCATACCACATGTTTTCTCTAAATGTTTAGTGGCTTCCCAACTTTGAGCTATTATTTTTGTTCTCATTGAAAATAATCCACGTACATGTGAGTGTCTTATAGTGGAAGAATTGAAGATAAGCAACTTCTTCTACTTCAAGCAATTATAGTTTGGGAACTTGTGATGACCTTTTTGCAGAAGCGCATCGGGATATTAATTTTTTTTTTTTTGATGAATAAAAAATTGTTTATGTCAAGGTCAAGATTGATACCGTAATTTTGAAGATGAGCTACGTAATTTTTATTTTATTTAATTTGATCAAAGCTACATAAAACTTTTAGTTATTGGTCTTGTTACCAAATTTTGAGTCCATTTTATGGATTTCCAAAGTTGTACACCAAAAACCAAAATAAATAAAATAAAATAAAATAAATTGTTTGCCCAATAGATTAGGAGCAGAGTTGTCTTTTTTTTCCCTTTTCTTTTTGAGAGGTGATGAGTAGAGAAGTTCAATACGTATACGAGTATACCACAAAATAACGCTATATGCAAACTTGCCTGCCATGCCCATACTCCTCTCTGCTTGACTGTTCTCTCTTTAATTGTCACATTCCTTCTCTCTCTCTCTCTCTCTCTCTGTCTCTCTCTCTCTCTCCTCTGGTCACCTACTTTCTCTCCCTTTTTTTTTTCTTTTTTTTTTTTTTCTTTTTTTTTAGTGAATTCCATTTCTTCTCCATTGCCTGCCATGGAAATTTTGTTTATAATGGAGCTCCATCGCCTTGTTTGTCTTGAGGTACCTTACAATTATGGCATCTCACTCTCTTTTTTGCGCTCTATTGAGATTATTGATTTTTGCATGTTCGTACCAAATATTATCATTTCTTTGTTTCATGTTTGTATGATTTTTAATAATACTTCATATCCTTGATTAATTGAGACCCCTATGAGAAATTGAGAATAAATTGAAATTCTTGGTTTTGTTATGATCATCTATTGAAATTAAGTTGATGCCCCAAACCCCATCATTTTGAAAATTAATTTATCTACTTCTAATAATTATTGAATTAATTTGCTGTGGACCGCTTATTAGTAGAGTTTGAAATTGAGACCCCTTGAACAGTAGTTGAACCTGAACCACCATTATTTAAGTGGGTTTTAGGTTAAATTTTTAGGAGATAGCTTGGAACATGATGCATTCTAACCACAAAGGAACTGATGTAAAATTAATATTTCATAGGGGTATTATTATTTGGTATCTGTGTAAAAGTGGCGATTTGTCGTCTTCGTCTCAATGGACAATGTAGTGATCAAGGTCCAATCTTTCCTAATGATGCATGAGTGTGAGTGTGTGACTGAGAGGTTCAATTTGTTTAACATGGAAGGATACTAGCTGTAATGAACTAATGATGCTCCAGACGATTACTAGTTACTACTACAGTGATGAGTTACAATAAGTCAATACAAGTTTTTACACAGTTTAGATGGTTCTAATAACTTGAACAGCTATTGACCATATGAGATATGACTCGTGGGCAATTGTTTTGAGTCAAAACTCTCCAATACTAACACTAATATGGTGTTTACTTTGACGTAATGGTTATTACATTGCAATGAGCATCATGTAGTTATTCTCATAGATACAAGTCCTGTAGTTGTCATTTTGGTTGTAAACATTAATACTTCTAGTCATGTCATAGTGTTGACATTAGTTAAAACTTGAACAATTGTGATTACATTGACTCACGAAGTCGATTACACTTTTTTCATATCACTTGTTCCCTGCTGTTCTGACTTCTGATCATTGAAATAGGCTGGACGAAAGTGTTTGTCATTTAACTTCAGTTGTTGGTCATCCTCATTATTGTTTACCTGAATCAGCTGGAAAAAGTGTTTCAGCTGTTGTTCAGATTGCATATTCAGTGCAAATGTAACAGCTATTATTTCCATTATTCACAGTTTCAGGGCTTGGATGTTCATTCCGTTCCATTCATGCCACCAATAGGCAATATGTACGTCAGTCTGTTGGTTGTTTTGAGATACAAATGAAGCTGATTTCATGAACATAAGTGAAGACTGGCAGTTCTAGCATGTACTGATAATGCAACGGAAAGGGTTTTATGCTTCAGAAATTGTCACAAGAAAGTGCTAAGAAGGCTAGGATGGTATCTGTAACTACTTGATTGCTACACATCAGGGTAACCACCACCCCCTTCCAAATATGAGAACTCACATGCGTTCTGTTCTTATTTGACGTGTTGTCCCTCCTCAAAGTAAATGCAATGTTATTTGACAGGCTACTGCGGAAATGGATCTACAAAGTGCTCACGCGCTCAATCTTGCAGTAGCTGTGGTGGAAATGGAATTACAAGTTTGTGGTTTCTGGCTATCTGTGATACCATTAATTTACTTATATACCTAAATCTTGACGTGTTAATTTATGTCATGTTTGGTTCATATTATCTAAAATGTTTTTAGCATTAAAATCTTCTTGCTAATTGTCATGGTTCTCAATGTACTGATTGCTTCTCTAGATTTCTTTGATAGAGGCACTGTTTTATTCGAATAAGGGAACTTCAGTTGTTGAGTAATAGCCATTAATTTAGGAGATGTATTGGCCTTTGTCCTTCATAGAGTTTCAATGACTAGTAGTAGTATAAGATCCATTTACAAAGTGGTGTATTTGATACTCCGCTTATTCACTGAAATCAAGCTTGAGGCCTTGAACTCATAAAAAAAAGTTCCTTTTGATTTTACCCCCCGCCGCCCCCAACCTCCCAGAAAAGGAAAAATCTAAAGGCAACTACAGTTAGAGAGCGAGATGGCTAAATTGGGAGTGATCGAATAGAGTCAAGGAGTTATATTTGTGGATGTAATTTCCTTGTAGTACCATGTAAGGGGATGGTAGCAAGGGTCTCTAAGGGACCTCAGGACTTCTTGTTGTCTTTAAGGCAATTAGTTTTATAGATCAATAAAATTATTTTGCCATTCAAAAAAAAGAAGGGAAAAGGCAACTACAGGTCGACAGTACACATTAACTTTCGAAGGGAATTTAAGTTTTGGGAAAGAATCGAGTTGTGATGTGAATTGTTGAACATTGGCTTACAAACTTTTTGGTCTTGAAAGAACAGAAACTGTTCTCTATGATTAAGTTGTGTCACTGGTAAGTCACCTGCCCACAACACCAGCCATTTTCTGTTTACATGTTTCCTATATTTTTGGTAAAAAAGTGGGCTTACTCCTACATCCCTCTGTCCATTTCTGAGGAATCATTTTCCTCTATAGGTGACTTTGCATTGATCATCTCGAAGTCTGAGTTTTAAATGTCTTGTAACATCCATCTCAGCTACACGCTATTGGATGGTTGAGGGCTGAATCTCTCGCTCTGGTCCTTCTGGATGCTGTGCCAATATAGGAATTGTCCATGGTGACCAGTTAGCTAGGACAAGTTTGGGATGTGATCCTAATGGAGACCTACTGTTTGGTAAATACGGGGTGAAGGAAAATTTAGATAGATTCTGGATGGAAATGGAGGCATGCCTGAGATAGCATGATCCGTGTCGATGAGATGCCTAAATGATTTGACATGATTATTTGCCTCTTCTACTCATTTTCTTGTTCGTATTATGAAACTTGAATCTTGTACTCTCCTGTTCAGTAATAGATGCATCAACCTCATGAAATAAGTAATGTGCCATGATACAATTTGAGGTTTACTTGAACAGCACTTGTATAGTTGTTTTAGAAAACTGCAAGGCATGCAAACAACTCAACACAATAAAGAAACACAAAAATCCATTGCAGGGAAATGTTATGAAAGGGTAAAATTACAGAGTATAATTCACACATGGCCTTAGTTTGTCATTAAGGGAAGTTACAAGGAGGAAGTTTCACAAGCCTCGGCCTAGACATGCTCGGGGGTGGAATTAGGTGGGGTGTAAGTTCTTCCTCTCTCAGTCCTGCAGTTTTCAGCAAACTTGATACTGTTCTGGTGCATGCCTTTCTGCTTCTCAGCGTCTGTGTACTCTGATGCATAATAGTGCTCTTCTGTAGATTTCTCAACATCTTTAGAAGGTGGAAGGAACATGCTCCCCCATTGTGGGAAATGTACCAGTGCCACAGGGAGAGTACAAGCAATGACCATCACACCCATATAGACAAGTCCTTGTTCAGTGCTGAATTTATTGGTTGAGAAGAAGAGCAGTTGGGTTATCCCAGACCCCAAGTTCCCACCTGCTCCCGTGAGGCCCGAAATGATTCCGAGGGAGCGTCGTGAGATAAATGGGACCACACCGAAGACACCTCCTTCTGCAGCCTGAGTCGTTAGAGAGAAGAGAACCACGGCTATGATTGCTGTGGTGAGGGTGTTGGCTAGACCTAACCATATACAGAACAGACCTCCTGTAGTCTGTAAGAGCCACAGGCTCCATAGCCTACCTCTCATCCCAAAATATTTGGCACTGTAATCTGAGCAGAAACCTCCTAGTGGGCGCGATGCCACGTTGGCCAAACCGAATACTGCTCCAATGATTCCGGCTGTCTGAAGATTTAGTCGAAACCTGTACATGTCAATGTTCAGAGAAAATTAGCTTGATTACATAGACTTTTGGAGAATAGGCAGGGGTTGGAGAGAACAATTATGTACCTGTCAAACATGTATTCCGCAAGGACGTTGACTGTTGTTAATTCAACCCCTAAGCAGTAGCCATATAGTAGGACCATAATCCATGTCCTGTAGTTGGTGACAGCATACCATAGCACCTGTGTAGTGTACAACTATAGTTATATATCATATCATATCATATCATCATCTCCCTTATGTTAACAGAAATCTTTTCAGTTGAAAATATACATATTGTTATTCGCTAGATCAACATTATATTATCCTTTTTTCGTTGAAAATTAATGGTCAGAATGCGACATTTCCCAAACTTGAAAAATTTGTGTTTTTACCAAATATCCTATAATGGATAGGTGTATGAATTGTAATATTGTATATGTAAGTAAGTTTACCATTGTAAAGGTTTGCTCTGACTAACATTTCTGGATGGAGTCAGTGTACCAAAAATGTTACTATTTTAATTGTTTTATCATGTAACGGTCTTACACAATACCTTCTGAAATAAAGATTGAATGAATGAAAAGGTATTAGTTACCTTGGAGAAGTTGTCTTTGCCAACATCACCCTTTTTCTGGAGGGCACCAAGGTTACCATCTGGCAAGTCCTGTCCCATAGTTAAAATGAGTAACCCCATGATAACATGGAGCCACCCAGGGATGAAGAAGGCGATCCTCCACGCCATGAACGTCGTTGCCCCCATCTTTTTGATAAGGGTGAAGAGCACTGGCATGAGCAGTTGTGTAACCCCACCACCCATGTTGCCCCACCCCGCCGCAGTGCCGTTCACCAGACCTACAATCTGGGAGTTGAACATGGTGCTCATCCAGAACTGGCACGACACGAAGGTGGCAAGAGAGAAGCCAATCATGAACCTAACAACAATGTATCCTGAAGCATTGGACACAAGGGACATACTGAACACCGCTGGGGCAGTTAACATGACAAGGAAGGCACACCCATATCGCGGTCCTAGGAGATCGCAAACCGCCCCCATGGCTAGCCTCGAGAAAATGCTGCCTGACACAGATGTCACTCCAGCATTGCCAATATCAACCTTGGTAAGATTGAGATTGTCTCGAATGATCGGGACAAGTGGAGCTGCTGCAAAGGTTGAAATAAAGCACACACAGAATGAAATCCATGATAAGTGAAATGTTTGCATATGAGGCTTTGCAAAGGACATCAGCTTCAGGACTTTAGCCTTGTGTTCAGTGTCCACTGGGAGGGCGAACTTGGCCGACGTGTCGGTCGGGACTTCCGGGGATTCAACCCTAAAGGAGTGGGTTGGTTCCCTCCCGGTAACTCCATGCATTGAGCTGCCTGGCTCACCAGCCATTTTTTTTTCCTTTCTTTTTTGCTAGATTTTTATCTTGGTTTTTTTTGAAGTGCGTTTAGGTTCATGAACAAGCTGAGATTTAAAGAGCAGTCTGGGTTCTTTTTTTACTGTTTTTTTTTGGAGTGTTCACAGATTGGGATATGTGAAGAGTTTAATTTCATAACTATTACGTAAGTTGGTGATATAAAAATGGGTTTAAAATGTCAGAAGAGAATCCAGTTTGCCGCAGTTTTGGCTATGGGTTACAGAGTTGTACGAAAGGACATGATTTCATATAGAATATTCCAACCTGATATAGTATTTTGTGATTTGGTAAGGAATATACAAAGTCAACGAACTTCCAACTGTATGTTTCATGATACTTGATGCCCAGTTGCTGAAACAGCAAATTAGTGAGGGAATCAGGGGGACCGGATCCATAGGCATTAGCCTCTAGACCTTCCATGAATCCCAGTCTATGGAATATATCTTTGATAAAATACATCTGACATGTATTATACTCCATCTGATTAGACATGTTCTCCGGATGTATAGATCGCGTGAATGAACAAGTTTGAACTTTATGCTAACTTAGATTTTAGGGTTTTTTTTGCTTAAAACTACGTTCGGTTTATCACTTTTTGTTTAAAACTATCTTACTTTCGGAACTTTGTGAGAAACTACCTTGTTTCCATTTTTTTTTTGCCACATACTACCATTTGACAGAAAAATGGGTAACGGGGTTAACTTTGAGTGTAAAATACCATATTACCCCTCACTTAAGTTAGTTGACTGAGTCAAAATCATTTCCCTCTCTTTGCCCCCTTTTATTTCCCCCCCTTTTATTCCCTTTTATTTCCCCCCCCCCTTTTTCCCCTATTATTTCCCCCTATTTTTTCCCCATTCTCTCTCCTCGATTTCTCTGGGTTTTCCCCTAGAACTGTCATCTACCCAGGTTTTACTGAAATCTGCTGAAGAATCGGCCATTGAAGCCCTTAAAACCCGAACCACTGCCATTGCAGATTTTGAAGCGTTTAAACAATCTCCGGGTTTTGACATGAACAATGAGGAAAATCAAGAGAAAGTACCCCTCCTTGAAAGCAAGTCGTTGAGGTCCAAGATTTTGTATGAGGAGTGGCTGAATGTGTATACTGATGGTAAAGGTTCTGAGGGAGAGCTAAAGCACCAAATCAGCAATCAGAACATGAAGCTCGACAATATCAGAGGCCGTCGAAGAAGCCAGAAACTTCACTCCTCCCGCTTTAGTAACCTCTTCAATGGTGCCTAACAGTGATGGTTCGTCGGTGGTGGTGCGTTTATCTATGCCGAACAATAATTGGGGTCATCTCGGGGTTGGTAACTGGAAATGTTTTGATAAATAAAAAGGGCACGTGAGGGGCACATGTTTTTGGTTCATAAATGAGGGGTATTATGGTCAAATCAAGTTGTTCACACTCAAAGTTAACCCCGTTACCCATTTTTTTGTCAAATGGTAGTCTTTGGCAAAAAAAAATGGAAACAAGGTAGTTTCTCACAAAGTTCCGAAAGTAAGGTAGTTTTAAACAAAAAGTGATAAGTCGAAAGTAGTTTTAAGCAAAAAATCCTAGATTTTATATTAATTTTTTCCCTTGGAGCCTGTTCGGAAGTTTTTGAGGTGAAAGACAGGGAAGATAAAACTTATTCTAAAAAAGAAAAAAAATTCTCGGTCTCCCACTTCCCATCTCCATAAACCCAATCCACTATCCTCCCACCACCGCCACCCCTAGCGGCGGCTACTGCCTCCCCTGCCTCTTCGGTGGCCGCCGCTGGCCGATTCTGTTCCAGTTATTCTTTTCCCCATTCCTCTAAACCCTTTATCACCCGTTGGCGGCCTCCCTCTCCCCCACCATAGGGCTTTCGACTTCTTTTCTGGTGGCCCAAATTATCGTACTCGGGTTGTCTATGGTGGACCGAGGGCTGGACCAAATGTGAAATAGTCCAGATCAAATCGACTGGTTCATAGGGTTCGGGCCATGAAGTGAACAACCCTTACTAAAGTGTCCAACCAGCTTCTTCTACTAAACAGATTACTGCCGGTAAGACAAAGGCTAAGAGTAAGACTTATTATAAACTATCTAGTAGATAACCAAAACGGTTAACCGAATTTGCCAAAATCATGAATTGTAATTGAAAAAAAAATATTTGGTTCGACTATGGAACCGCTTTAGAGAAAAAATAGGTTTATTAACCGACTTTACTTTTTCTGTACAGTTTTTCGGTACGGTTTTTCGGTTACGGTTTTCATGGTACTAATTAAAATTTGGAAGACTATCTCAAAATAATAATAAAAATAAGTACACCAAGTTATGCAGGTACAAGTCGTACAACAATAATCTTCCATCCGTCCAACTCTGAAAGCCGTATAATTAAGAATTACTAGGAATGCTAGTTAGCAGCTCTATCAATGTCATGCTTGCCCAACTCCTAGGATAGTTGAACATGCTCTTCATGTGCTGAGGAGCTAACCTCTTGCTGCTAGCATAGGGATTATTATTGCCAGGCCACCTGATAAGTGATTCCTATTATAATTTATACATAATAAAAACAAAACAAATATATTAAAGTTATACCTATGAATATGATAGTTCTGATCTTATTAAAGTTTGGCTCCATTATTTCAACTTGCATAGTGACTAGTTCAATGAATATCACTTCCCTGACCTATTATGTTTTCTTTCTTAACCGGGATTAATTGGAAAGAAAAAGTCATAATGCAATGTTCAATTATAAAAACTTATATAAAACGGTCTCACCGTTAGATTGTTGTTACACATTTTTAATGATGGAAATTACTTTTAGATTAAGAAGTATCAAAACAATTGTTAAATATTGAATAAAAAGTGTTATTTTTGCCAATTTTACAATAAAACAATTTTACACAAGAACATCTAATGTTCAATGGTAGAATCACCCATCACATTCGCAGAAAATCACTTAAGTGACTTATTCTCAGCTTGAGATACTACCCAACTTCTCTCAGGAGTTTACATAGCTACGTACAGAACCCAAACAACCGGTTGAAAGTTACAAGTAAGGTGGTTTCTTAGGCAGCATTGATGGCTATTACTCCCTCTAGTTCACAAAATTCTATAATTTTTGCTTTTTGTACAGGAGTCAAGACAAACTAATTTTAGCATGTGAATTCTTTTTGTCCTCAAGGTGATCTAGTGCTTTAATTGCAAGTGAGATTTTAAGTTTTTCCCCTTTATGTGAGGGTAGAATAGGTTTTTACTTGATAAAGTCTAGCTGCAGTAAATAGTAGTATATTGGTATACCGAACGGATTTGAGGACTCGGGGTTCTCAAGGAAAATAATTTTTCCATTTTTTGTTGTTTGGTTTACTAAAATAAGGAAAAAATGATTTTTTGAGGAAAAAGTATTTTTACCCAGGATTCATATGGGTGAAAATGCTTTTATTTTAAGGGAAAACGGTTTTCCATTTGTGAGACACTGATATGTTCAAAGTATTGATAATAGACATGATAATTGAGTCGATGCCGTGATCTCGGGCCATGGACTAGACCCACAGCCAACTCGATCGAGTCTTATTGCGGGCTTTCAAACCACTTTCTCATTTTTTTTTCCTTCCAATGCTTTTATTTTAAGGGAAAACGGTTTTCCATTTGTGAGACACTGATATGTTCAAAGTATTGATAATAGACATGATAATTGAGTCGGTGCCGTGATCTCGGGCCATGGACTAGACCCACAGCCAACTCGATCGAGTCTTATTGCGGGCTTTCAAACCACTTTCTCATTTTTTTTTCCTTCCAATACGTATAATTTTTGAATCTGATATGCAATAAAGGTATTTTATTAAAATACACCAAATTTTTCAAGATTTACACAACATTGTTAAAGAATTCTTTTTTTTTTTTTTCACTTTTAGATTTAATATTAATTTATTTTTGTTTTTCTTTAATATTTTATTGTTTATATATTGTTTTTAATTATTTGTTTAAAATATTTATTTTTAAATTCTTTTTGTAACTTAATATTTTTTTTAAATGTACACCTATTTTTTATTTTCCATCTTATAATTTTTGTGTGCTTAATTTTAAAAAATATCATTTTATTTATTTATTTGGTAATATTTAATTTTTTAAAATTTCGTATAAGAGAGTGTTTAGGTAGTTTATCGTAACATTGCCTACATAGTGTTACCAAATGGCTTAAAATAATAGAAAGTTTTCTTTCCTTTTTTTTCATTTATTCTTTTTCAATATATTCTAAAATGCCCCTATATTTAAGGGTACATGAAAGGGTAACAAATGTAAGCGGATTCTCTGTCTCACTTTGTATATCATCTCCTGTCTCACTCCCTTTTACATTTGGCACATCAGATTTTAAATTGATTTTATCATTAAAATGGGGATGCATGACAAAATCACCAAAACCTATTTGGTGGTTGCCATTCACAACCAACATAATATAGGGCTACACGATACAATGCAAATATTTTAAACATTGATACTAGTTAGGATTATCTGAGCAGTTAATAAATTTAGTTAAAACAACACAAGTTATTGGTAAATATTATTCATGACTAAATAATATGTCATTCACCATTAACGGTTAAAACATACTATATATTACGATCAACTAAATATAACATTAGTTGGACCCCAAAAAAAAAGTTATAAAAAAAGAACTTACCTTGTGGTGGCTAGTCCTAGTGCCCTACATTAAGGTGTTGGCAACAATCGAACAATTTTTTTTATTTTTCAAAACTACGAATGGTTAGGATGTGGTTGGAATAGAGAGTAAAATAAAAAATGAGACATAGAATTCTAATTGGGGTGGTAAATAGGTGTGTTGTTTCCCAAACAATAGAAATTCGCAGGAAGAAAAAAAAAAATGCTTATACGTAATTCAGTTGCAAACTCAGACGCAAACTTTAAGGACCGACAAAATCAGTCGCGTATTATTTAGGGACAAGCTTTTTACCGATTGGTTTTAACCCGTCGCTAACACCTTTTTGCGACCAATGTTGTCGGTGTAGGCATGTTTTTCTAGTGTCGTTAATCTTTTGATCGTTTCTTAAGTAGTCCTTATACTATGATTCCTTTTATAAGTTATCCTCCATTTTTAGGCTTATACATTGATTAGAATTTAGACGTGATGTCGTGTAACCAACTCTTTTGAAATTTCGAGGTGTGACGTAAATAAGAGAGGTCAACCTAAGCTAACCTTTCATGTAATTTGTCTGCTAATGAGTTGAAGATGAAGAACAAGTACAAGATCAGGTGTGATTTTGTTTATATAATAAAAAGATGAGGTCATGATTTGATCTTGTTGGGTGTATGTCGACATGCACTAAGTCAAAATTAGTTGGTAACTTTGGATATTGAATCTTTCAAATGATATAATACTAATGTACTTAGTATTACATTATTTTGGCTGGAAAAAAATTAAAATAATAATAAGTACGGTAATATTATACTCGTATCATTTGAAGTTATCTACCGTACTTATCAAACCTCAAAAAAAAAAAAAAAAAAACTACCGGACTTATTATCTACGTCATGCAGTATTACGAACTTGTCAAAGCATGAAAAAGTCGCCAAATCCGTAGTATCCCTGCCGGTATGCCCGTACTTATCTCCTTTGATACAACGTCGTCCCTGCTAATTCCCCAAAAGTTAATTAATTTACTCTTTTGTATTTAAATGATCAAGTCATATTATCTGTCATGTATGCATGACATGGGTTATCAGAATCTTCTCCAATATATCATCTTCCGTACTTAAAAACGATCACTTTTTATTATATTTCGTAATTGTGGATATACTTCCTTCGTTTCTAAAAAATGATTACATTTATTTTTGCACGGTCTTCAAGACTCTAATGCACTACTTTAACCAAAAATATTTGTTTTTGTATGAGTACATAAACTAAAAAAAATAGATTTTTCGAAAGTACTAATTAAAACGAATTCGATGAGAGTATTTTTACATTGTAAATCCTTATATTTTTTTCCGAAATTAATGGTCAAAGTTTGTAAAGTTTGACTTTCAAAAAGTAAACGTTACTATTTTTCAGAAACGAGGAAGCATGTACACATGTTAAATATTTTACTTTACTTTTTATTTATTTATAATCAACTTAAATAACACATATCAAGTATCTACACATATAATGCATAAATGCGAGAAATAGTGTATTGCGAAGGATTCTTATTACATCCTGTATTCTTTTCATTCCTTTATAATATTTCATAACTATATTGATGATTTGCAGTTTTGAGATATATTATATCCCATAATTAAACTGTATAAACATGTAGGTTCTATAATTATGGTAAAACTCATGCAAATGGGACTTCGGCCATCAAATAAGTGGCGCACGATTGACGACGAATAATCCTCGAAACAAGCCTGTGACTAGGTGCCGACAAGCCCAAATCAAATCCCTAAGGAGAGAGCTCTGTCTACAAATAGAACTTCCTAGTCTCTTCTCAAGGGACTTCAGCAAGGAGAACTCGTGGAGACCTGAAGAACTAGTGATCCATATATATTTCCTCTATTCTTGCATTCCTTCCAAGGGCACGATATGAACTCTGGAATATTTGGAGGAGACAACAAAAGCAATGTGATGTCAATCTTTAGGCTACGTTTGACAAAATTATCTATAACTGTGAGTTATACTATTGCAAGCTTTAGTTGTGAGTTGTTTCAACTTTTGGTTGTAAGTTACCTACACTAACTTACACAAAATGAGGTTTTGATCACCAACAAAAGTTAAAATTTCTCCCAAAAGCTTGTCTATATATCCAAGAAAAAAATTTAAAATTTTTTGACTACCTGAAGTAGATTAATTAAGCTACTCCAAAACTCTCAAAACTCGCTGCCAAATAGTCCCTCTATTCCTAAATCATCTACCCATTTCTTATTGCCACATAGTTTAATGGGAGATGAATTTTGAATAAATATTCCCTATTTGCCCCTTGTTAGTAGTGGGTTGAATGTGAGTCAAGTCATAAATGAAAAGCAATGATGATGATGACATAGTAAAGTGTAGAAGTAATTTAATGGCTATAACATTACTACAAAGGGGAGTGGGTGGATGAATTAGTAACAAGTGTAAAATTAAAGGAAATTGGGTAGATATTAGGAACCGAGGAAATATTAAACCATAAATTTTTGACAAGATCAAACCACATACTGTCCCGCTTTGAAAAATTCAAATCAAAATTTTGAACAAGATCGAGCTTTAGTTAGTATGCTTTAAGCAGATCATATTAGTGTTCGTGCCCTAAATTAAAGTTCTAGTTCGTGTAATGACATCTATACAATCAAAGTAGAGATCTAATTAGGAGAATCAATCATTATTTTTAAAGAAAAGTTGTAATACATTATACACATATCGAAGATAAATACAAATTGACCTTTTGTCCATAAACTTTGACAGTGTAATGCTTTCATATTTAAAATTTGTCGTTTCATCCACGTATTCTGAAGATAATCAAGTACTATTATACTAAGAGGTATATGTCATATATTGTACTTCCCCTTAAGGGAGCTCCGAGAATGAATTGCTATCTTTACATTTGTAGTTTTGCACCCGATATATTCACCCTATACTTCATACTCCCTCCGTCCCTTATTTACTTAGACACATTAAAATGACACGTTTTTTAATGAGAGTTAAATTTCACATGTATTTTCCACTTATACCCTTACCCCTTACCCCTTATCCCTTCTCTTTCTCTCTTCTCCACCCCTCAAACCCACCACCCACCACCACCACCACCACCACCACCACGACGGAACCATAACACACTCCTTTCTCTTTCCTCTATCTCCCTCACCCCCCTTCACCCCACCAGCCACCATCCCCACAACTTCACCTTCTCACCTACCACCTTCCTGACCCATCCCCACGACCCCACCTTCGCACCCACATACCTCACCAACCCACATCCCACCACCAAGAAACCCATATGAACTCAACCCCACTGTCACTCCTAAGCCCAACATCACCGCCCCAACCCCTCCACGATCTCACACCCACCTACCCCACCAGCCCAACCCCACAATCGCACACCACAAAGCTCACCCCAAATAAGAAAACCAAGCACCGTTCCGCCCCTGGCCATGAAAATCACCCCACCACCACTCAGATCTACGTGCGCCGGTGTGAATTTTATGAAGATTTTTCCAATCGGTGCAAAACCAAGCAAGTGAGGGGGTAAATGAGTGTTTTCCGGTATGTTCAAAACCGAGCAAGTGGGGGAAAGGAGACGTTTTTCAATCTATGCGAGACCGAGCAAGTGAGAGAGAACTCAAGACGAGAGAGTTAGTGAATTTTTCCAGCCACCAGAGATGTGTTCTGGCGTCATTTTACAATGGGCAATTCACCATCAATTAGAGCATCTCCAATGCTACAAAACTTTAGAGAGGTTTTTTTCTATGCTCTCAAAAACCCATTTCTATAAACCTCTTGTAAACTATGCTACAAACCTCTAATAGGTTTATTGTCTATGCCACATCATAACCCCAAAACCAGGTTCGTCTAGACAAATCGGTTTGTGTAAAAGTTGGGTTTTTAGGTTTATCACTATTGAAATGAGGTTTTTTTGAAAGGTTTTTCTCCCCACAAACCTCCATACAAACCTTGCATTGGAGATGCTCTTAGGAGAGAGAAAGTGAGGGGAAGAGAAATAGACATATTCACAAAAATAAAAGGAGTAAAGAAATTAATGATGGGATAAAGAGAGGGCATATAAGTATTTTCATCACTTTTTCCTACCAATTAAGGATATGTCCAAGTAAAGAAGAAATTCCAAAATGGAATATGCTCAAGTACACAAGGGACCGAGGGAATGAGTAATGCTAGGCTTACACTTGGTGTAATATATACAAATATGTTTTGTGTCTATCTCTCTCCTCTACCCCACACTCATACTACCCCCATGAAATCCAAAGAGGCCTAAGGTGAAGGAGAGAGATAGACACATAGACATGATTGTGTATATTACACCAAGTGTAATATGTCAATACAAGGTTTCATGAGATGAGCCGTGAGTCGATTTTTTTTTTTTTTGGCAATTGGGCTGGACAATTTAGGAGGTCTCAAAACTCGAAAGATTGAGGTCTCTTAGTCTCTTTCTCTTTACAAAAACTTGTTTGGACTTAGTTTATAGTGGACTAATAGTCTAAATGTCACCCCATACTTTATTTAGAGTCACCCCTCTAATAGTGGAGTCACCCCCTACTTCTAGTGGAGCCACACTCCTTGGTGTCACCCTTCTAATAGTGAAGCCACCCCATATTTTTACTTGGAGCAACCCCTCTAATAGTGAAGTCACCCCCTACTCCATCACCTGGAGCTACCCCTTAAATATACTTGGTCCACAGTAGACTAAGTCCACACAAGACTAGTTGCTTTCCCTTAGGTGTAAAATCAATTCCATGTTAGCAACGGACATGTCATGAGTTCAAATCCTTATTCCCTCCATGCCTTGTGTCTGCTAGCTTTAAGAACTATATTGGCCTCTTTTTGGCGCTACGATGACGGGACTAGTACTTGTACTGGTTGTTCACACTACAAAAAAATCAAGAAATGGCTGCGAAAGTTAGCTACGGATTCAATTCCGTATCTAATTAGCGGCAGAAATTATAAATCCCACCGCTAATTAGCTGCGGAATAATTCCGTAATTTTTTGCGCAAGCTAATAATTAAAATTCCGATGCTAATTAGCAGCGGAAAAATAATATTCCGACGCTGCTGAAAATAAATAAATAAAAATTAAAAAAAATTAGCTGCAAAATTAATTAATTCCTCCAGCGCATGTTTAGATGCTAACGTGCTCTGAGTCCATGGTGAGGAAAGAAAAGACTAAGAAAGGAGCTGGTAAGGAGGATGGAGGTCAGATTAATATAGAGCAACCTATTCCAGAGGTATCCATGGAAATCCTGATGTTTTTCATAGTTCGCAAAGACCTAATCTAGATAGGTTTGCCCGCAATTTGGCTAATGAATTGAATGCACCGGAGATTCTCACACCGGGGGTACAACATTGGTCTGTTCAACAAATTGAGCTTGCTCGGGAGAAAATCAACTCATGGCTATCTCAATTGCAGGAGAAAGCTAAGTCTAGAGGGTCCTGGGCAGATGAGGCTGAAGCGGCTGCCATGAATGAAGTGGAGGGCTCATCTTCTTCTTCTGAACAAGGTAATCCCTCAACTTGGGAAAATTTTGACATATCTAAGCTCAAAAATGCTGGTTTTCGATTGGAATATGTTGAAACTGTTATAATTGAAGGTCGTCCTGTTGGTGAAATTAATATTGCTGATATACAATCTGAAATTGAATATTGGAGCCAAGCTTTGGTGTGTTATGTGTTGGGAGCCAGACCTCCAGTAAGTGTGTTTAGTGGATTTTTGAGGCGTATATGGGCTAATAGGGGAATGAGAAAAATTGTAATGATGAATAATGGTATTGTGCTTGTGAGATTTGATTCTATGGAGCACATGGATGCAATATTACAGGAGGGTGTGTTTCATTTTGACAATAAACCACTAATAGTTAGACCTTGGTATGCTAATGTCAATTATGCCAAAGAGGAACCTCAATCAGTGCCTATTTGGGTGAAGTTTCTAGGTTTAGATGTGAAATACTGGAATGCTATGGGATTGAGTAAAGTAGCTAGCCTACTAGGAAGGCCAATGATGGCGGATAAGAATACTGAACTGAAAGTTGGAATAAACTTTGCTAGAGTGTTAATTGAGGTTGACATTGATTCTAAATTTCCTGACAAAGTGCATTTTTGCAATGAAAAGGGAGTAATAGTGGAACAACAAGTTGATTATGATTGAAAACCTACTGTATGTGGTTTCTGTAGACAATATGGGCGTACAGAAGATGTCTGTAGGAAGAAGTTGGGGACCCTAGAAGCACCTAGGAGACCTGTGGTTGCTGTACAAAGAGCTCCAGAAGTTGTCCAAAGGGTGAATGATGCAGTACCCAGAATTCCAGCAGTTGTAGTGCAGCCAACTCATGTAGTGGTGAATAATGGCAATAGGCAACAGCAATGGATCCCTGCAGGAAGGGGTAGAGGTAGGGGTAGAATGGGATTTAGACAGGTTGCTACAAGAGGAAGAGGTGGCAGGGGCAATCCAAGACAAGGCCTTGATACTGCGGATCCTGGTCGTGGTTCAGCTGTAGAGATTGTGGAGGAAACTCCTCTTCACAACTCTTTTGCAACCTTACATGAAGAAGGGGAGGAACAGCAGGCTGAACAGCAAGTTGAACAGGTGCTACAGGGTGGAGAGGGAGTCATACCTCCAGTAGGTCATGGATAGACTGTGCATATGGAATGTGAGAGGGCTCAATGGCCCTAATAAGCAAAAAGAGGTAAATCTTTTTTGCAGATTGAATAATTTTGGTTTTATTGCTTTGTTAGAAACAAAAATTAGGACTGTGAACTTTGAAAAATGCAAAAAAAATGTATTAGAAGGGTGGGAATCTTTTATTAACCTCACTGATCACTATTTGGGGAGAATCTGGTTGAGGTGGCTACCTCAAGTTTTTAATGTTGCTATTATACATTCCTCTTCTCAGTTAGTTACTGTCCAAATTACTAACCTGAGACTTAATAAACAATTTTGTCTTAGCATTGTTTATGGGTTGAATGAAAAGGAGGAAAGGAAGGATTTGTGGGTGGATTTAAAGAGGTTTGCTAGTAGTTGTACTATCCCATGGCTAATAGCAGGAGATTTTAACAATGTTTTGAGAAAAGATGATAGGCAGGGAGGGGTGGGTGTCACCTACAGTGAAACTGTGGATTTTCAGGAATGCCTGGATCAATGCTTGATTACTGAGCTAGGGTGGACTGGCAGCAAGTACACTTGGAATAATAGACATGAAGATGGAATGAGGGTTTATCCAAAAATTGACTGGGTGTTTGCTAATTCCCAATGGCTCCAAGATTTTGATCAATGCTCTGTGAGGTTCTTACCTGAAGGAGTATCTGATCACTCCCCTGTGTCCATTGACCTTGCCCCTAGCATGATGAAGAGACAAGGTAAATTTAGATACTTCAATATGTGGAGTAAGAATGTTGGTTTCTTGTAACTGATTAAGCAGGCGTGGCAAAGTGACAGTGAGGGCACAAAAATGTTTCAACTGTGCCAAAAACTCAAAAATGTGAGAACTGAGTTGAGGAAACTGAATAGGGTGGAGTACTCTGATATTTTGTGTAGAGTTGAGGAAGCTAGAGCTCATATGCATCATGCTCAAAATGATGCAAATAAGCACCCTGCAGACTTAAACCTACAAAATGAAGAGAAAACAGCAAGATTGAAGTTCTGGAAGGTTAATAATGCAGCTGAGTCTTTTTTAAAACAAAAAAGCAAAATGAAGTGGGTGCAATTGGGAGATGATAACACAAGTTTTTTTCACTCCATCTTGAAAAAGAGATATCAACAAAATAGGGTTTATACCCTAAAGAATGCAGCAGGGGTGACACTTACTGATCAGAAGCAGGTCATGGATGAACTGCACTCCTTTTATAAGGGAATGCTTGGTGTCAAGGAGGGGGAGAGGGTGCAAGCAGCAGACTTTATCTTCACTTTTGGTTATATTCTCAGTATGGAACAACAAATGGCTTTGATTCAGCAGGTCACAGATAAGGAAATAAGGGATGCTATGTTTAATATTGGCACTGACAAGAGCCCGGGCCCTGATGGCTTTGGCAGTGGGTTCTTTAGAGATGCTTGGGAGGTTGTGGGGGGAGATGTCTGTATTGCAATAAAATATTTCTTCTCCTGTGCAAAGATGTTAAAGCAAGTAAACTCTACCACCATGTGCCTTGTCCCTAAGGTTGCAAACCTTGAGTTGGCTTCTGAATTTAGACCAATTGCGTGTTGTAACACAATCTATAAGTGCATCTCTAAAATCCTCTGTGGTAGGTTAGCTAAGGTCCTTCCTGATTTAATCTCTCTCAATTGGGGTGCTTTTGTAGCTAACAGATCAATAGTGCACAATATCATGATTTGTCAGGACTTGATTAGACACTATAGAAGGAAAAATGCTACTGTTAGATGCTTAATGAAAATTGATCTACGCAAAGCATATGATACAATCCACTGGGAGTTCATTGAGGAAATGCTTGAGGGTTACAGATTTCCAAAGAAGTTCAGTGACTGGATTCTAGCTTGTGTCCAGACAGCAACCTTTACTATTAGCTTAAATGGGAGCAGTGATGGTTACTTTGAGGCAAAGAGGGGGATTAGACAGGCTGACCCTGTCTCACCTCTATTGTTTGTCCTTGTGATGGAGTACTTGTCTAGACTATTGAAGCTCTTGAGTAACGATGTTGATTTCAGATGGCACCCTATGTGTAAAACTGTAAAGCTTAATCATCTGTGCTTTGCAGATGAACTAATGGTCTTTTGTAAAGCTAATAAAGCCTCAGTTACACGAGTAATGGAGTGCTTCTCATATTTCTCTCAAGTCACAGGGTTAAAGGCCAATACCAGCAAATCTCATATGTATATTGCAGGAGTGACCACTGATGTTAGAAACAAGCTGTTGCAGCTCTCTGGTTTCCTAGAGGGGAGGTTTCCAATGAAATATTTGGGGGTGCCCCTATCACCTTCAAAATGGAGCAAGCTGGACTGTGTGTGCCTGGTTGAGAAGATAACTAAAAGATTGAACATCTGGGCATCAAAAAATATTTCTTATGCAGGAAGAGTTCAATTGATTAATTCAGTATTGATGTCCTTGCATGTTTATTGGTCAAGTATTTTCATACTACCAACTGGTGTGATGAAAGCTATTGATGCCAAATGTAGGCACTTTTTGTGGTCTGGAAATGATCAGAAGAGGAAAAGTAATCTGGTTGCTTGGGACCTGGTTTGTAGACCAAGGAAAAATGGAGGGTTGAATTTTAAAAATTGCAAACAGCTCAATTATGCATTGATTGGGAAACACATTTGGGATCTTGCAGCAAAAGCAGATAATATGTGGGTTAAGTGGATTAATGGAGTATATCTGGAGAATACTCCCTTCTGGCATTATGTTCCCAAGCAAGATAGTAGTTGGGCTTGGATGAAATTGAATAAACATAAAAGTGAGTTCATGCAGGCATATGGAGATGACAACTCATGGTTGCTCACAGCATAGGGCACCTACACTGTTAGAAGTGGGTATGCTTATTTGATGGGTGACATGCCCAAGGCTAGACATGCAAACCTTATCTGGGGCACTCTGAATCAACCTAGACATAGTTTTTGTCTTTGGCTAGCTCAGGCCAAGAAACTGTTGACAAGGGATAGAATGAAGAGAATGGGGTTTTACCAAAGGGATACTACTTGTGTGCTGTGTGGTGGTCAAGAAGAGACTCACAGTCATTTATTTTTTGAATGTCCAAGAGCTAGTGGCCTGCTGCAGGAAATCAAGCACTGGATTGGATTTACTGCTGCTGCATGTACTGTTGATGGATTACTGAACTGGACTGCAACACAGAGCGGAAGCAAAATGAGGAGACTAGTCACTGCTGCTGCTACTGCTGCCCTCACTTACTGGTTGTGGAGAATCAGGAATGCAAAATGCTTTGATAATGGCCTTTTCACTGATGACTTTGTGCTGCAACAGGTGAAGTTTACTATCAGGACCAGAATTGAGAGCTGCAGGACAAGCATAGTGTCAAGAGCAGATGCAGCCTTTCTGAACAGTCTGCTATAAACAGTTAGGACTGATGCAGTCTGCAATTTTGATGCAAAATTTGTCTTTTAAAGTAGATAGTAGGGGATGTTTTATTTCTGTATTGCTGGTTACTGTGATGTTTGTTTTGGTCTGTAATTCTTGTTTTGTTGGGTTGTAGTTGTTGGTTTTATGAGTGAGGTTTGTTGTATGGTAGAATGCTTAGGGATAGAGATTAGTAGGAACCCTACCTAGTAGGTGGCCTATCTAGCTCTATTGCCTTTAGGTTGTAAGGTGATCTTTTTGTCAATGCAAATTTATCTATCTTTATACCAAAAAAAAAATTAATTAATTCCGTAGCTAAACCGCAACTAACCTTATTCTTTTGAACTGGGTAAATATGGTTAAGTAGAATATATTACACTATACTAACAAGGAAGCATGTATTGGTGTGACTGTGACACCCCCGAATTTACAACGATTTCCTGTGAACTATCGACGTCATTTACATGATTCGACAGGTACTGAACCGTCCCAAACCCGAGGGTTGTTAGTGCAACTTTTATCGCTAAGGAATAAATGCTAAGCAGAAAGAAAAGCAAGGTATCAAAGGAAGCATCTAAACAAACTAAACATTAATATAAGAGTTGTCTATCAAGTGAACTTAAGTCCATTAAAGTATTATTACAACTTTGCTTTCTAGGGCACAAACCAAAAATCCCATTATCCAAAAGAATAACAAGTCTAGAGAACAGGCCCACAATTAACTCGAAGGCTACGCGTCCTCACTCAACAACACCTACACTTTGGTTTCCGTGACGTAAACAAGGTACAGTAAAAAAGAGAAGAAACAAAAGAAAACAAAAATCAAATAAACTGAATAAACGTCGTCCATAACCAGTAAAAACACTTTCGCAAACCTTACCTGGGTTTTAGAAGAATCATTGAAATTCATTTGCATGCACAAGTAGTCACACAATCAAGCACACGCACACTTGATATTCAATTACACTCAATTCTTTCTTTAGTGATCATTCTAACACAAACAGACAATCATCTTGATTAGAGTAATAAGAGAGCAAATAGAACATCGATTACCCATACTGTTCATCGATTGATATTGACATGCCATGGACTTACTCTAGTGTATACTCACACTATCTCTAACATAATAATCGATACGTAGAGAATTTAACAATGGAGAATGATCCAACCCGAACACGCTATGAGGTGTCCATAAGTAACTTGGGAATCACGCATTCCTAGACTACATCAATTAGATACAGTCTCGATTGCTCGATTACTCCTAGGGATCAATTAGGAGTCTTATTCTAATTTACAATTTAATTCACATTATTTGCATTGGTTGACTTGGTGGTACAACGAGATCACGACTTACTACTTCATTTCATGCTTATGACAATGAATAATAATAATTACGATAATGACATTTATGCATAATAAGAGTAATCATGCTTCATATATGTCTAATGAAATTTCGACAGCACTTCGGCAGTAAAACATGATATCCAAAATTTCACATTCAACAAATACATCCAACAAATATAATAGGTGCTCATGAGCACTCAATATATCTCATTCCATTTAGCACGTATATTATATCATAATAATAATAACAATCCAACATCACCATACTTATTCAATAGTTAGCATATGAACTAATTAATTAACGAAAAATCATCAACTCAACATGCTCATTATAATAATTCATAATTACAGCGAAGAATATGATTCTAATTCTCATAATTATCGACGAAATAATTTAATCATGCTTCGCATATTAAATTCACAACAATTAGGCAATTAGCACATAACAAGTCAAAACCTTTTTATGGGTTTTGGAAAAAGGTAGGCACAATCTCTTACCTAACAAATGGTCACTTAACAGTATGTAAGCTCCCAAATCACGACCCGATCATGCTTGTTCGTTAGGTCCTAATTAAATACAATTACCGAGATATAAATAAATACAAAAATCTAAACAGTAGAAAAATATTAATCAAATATTTTATTTAAATTTCTTGATTTATTTTAATAAATGTAGGCTTTCGAAAATTCAGATTCGGGTTCCAAATGAGTACAGAAAATTAGAAATAATTAATTAAAAATAACTAAAAATCAAATTAATTAAATTACGAAATTTAAAAATCGAAACCCTACCTTATTGTGCAAGTCTCGACCACGGTCACCCACAAGGGGACCCCTGGTTGGACCCATCAGCACCATCACTAGGGGTGTAAACGACCGAGTCGAGCCCGAGCCAGGCCTGGCTCGGGCTCGGCTCGGGCTCGGCTCGAAGCTCGCCGAGCCGGAAAAATCAAAGCTCGGGCTCGGCTCGATTGATGCTCGTGGCTCGGTTCGGCTCGGTTTGGCTTGGCTGAAATTTAAACTCATCATTACAAACGTAAGAAAAAATTGATCTAAAATAATTGTAATTGAATTTGACTATAATGATCCCTTGCACGTTCTCATTTGAAGAAAAAAAACCTTAAAAAATAAGAAATCTCTAAAAATGTTTAATGGTTTTATTCGAATAGAGAGAAAATTTAACTAAATCAAGCCAACCGAGCCGAGCCATAGTAGGCTCGGGCTCGGCTCGAGCTCGGTTTGACCCGAGCTCGAGCCGAGCTTTGACCGAGCCGAACCCGAGGGCTCACCGAGTCGGCTCGACTCAATTACACCCCTAACCATCACCCCCCACCGACCACCATGGCAGGCGGTGGTGGCTCATCGGCGACCGGCGGTCAAGAGAGAGGGAAACAGAGTTTGCTAGAGAGAGAGAAAGCGAAGGAGAGAGAGAATGAACGAGCAAGAGAGAGGGAGCAGGCAGGGCGACGACGTCGACCATCAACGACGCTCGCCCAGGCGGCGACCTGGCGACGTCGGGGTGGCGCGGCCGCGCGCTACAAGGGGTCGGGGAGAGAGAAACAGAAAATGAGAGAGAGAGAGAGAGAGAGAGAGAGAGAGAGAGAGAGAGAGAGAGAGAGAGAGAGAGAGAAGGTGGAGGGCTCACCGGCGGTGGCCTCCTGGTGGTTCTCCGGTGATGAGCGGTCGGTCAGAGGGAGGAGAGAGAGAAACGCGGCTGAGGGAGAGAGAGATGAGAGAGAGTGAGCCGTGAGAGAGAGAGAGAGGGTTTGTGAGGTTTGGTTCAGTTTTGTAAAATTGATAAAATTGCCCATGTTTTTACTTAAATAGGTCCCTAGTCAACCAAGTCAAAACCTATTAGGTTTAGGAATAATTTTCTGATTTAAATGCTAATTAATACTAATTAAATGCTAATTAAACAATATGAATAAACCTTATTCATACACAAAATAATTTAACT
Organism: Tetragonia tetragonoides; assembly: GCA_038025085.1. Classification (NCBI taxonomy): domain Eukaryota; kingdom Viridiplantae; phylum Streptophyta; class Magnoliopsida; order Caryophyllales; family Aizoaceae; genus Tetragonia; species Tetragonia tetragonoides. The sequence continues at coordinate 34,178,756 of CM076151.1, read as the reverse complement.
AAATCCCTCAGGTTTGATAATCATAAATCACAAAATTTCCATAATAATAATTAATATTATTATGGCTTTATTTGAATAAATCGAATCATTTTTTTTTTTTTTTGGAAAATGCTTAGTATATTGTCATTCACCAAAGGGGTACCAAGGTGACACTCTCAACAAAACAATACAAGTGTTTTGAGCAGCGTATCTATGAAGATAGCCCTCAGGTTACATCAACATCAGGCAGCTTAAAAGAGAACAAAATATGTATCAATTCCTATACAATGTGTTTATAGTATCTAATCCAAACTGTACTTTGTATATGACGAATAATCTGATCAACAGTCCTCATGCCTCTATCAAAGGTTATGTTATTTCTTTCTCTCCATAGCTCATAGCTAGTTGCTGCCAGGGCCGCTCATTTCTTTTGTTGCTGGGGTTTTTACCCTTGACTCTGTTTTTGAACCACTGCAATTCTTCTCTAAGAGGAAGGGCTCTTCTGAAAATCCCAAGCCAAGTGAGGATGCCTTGCCATACTTGCTGAGAGAAGGGGCACTTGAAAAAAAGATGTTTACCGGTCTCATGTGCTTTATGGCATAAGGAGCATCGATTTACAAGATACATACCCAGCATCACAAGCTTTTCAATAGTAGCTAACTTGCCATAGGCTGCAAGCCAGAGGATAACTCCGTGTCTAGGCATAGACATAGGATCCTAGATAGTCCTTCTCCAATGACATTTTGCTCCTGTATTCCTGAATATATTGTATGCCTCTCTGACTTCATATTTTCCCACATCAACCCATTTTTGTACCTGAGCTTGGGCTGCATGAAGGCTTCCACATTTTCCAATAAAGAAATCTCTAGTTTGAATGAGCTTTCTCCAGAGCCAAGAATCAGCCTGCTTTGCTGAGACTTCCCAAACTGAGTGATGCTTTAGATGGTAGTGAACTACCCATCTTACAAAAAGAGTGTCTTGCTGCCCAGGCTATGATCCAAACCCACCTTAAAAACAAAGCTTTATTCCAGGAGAGAGTCTCTTTTAGGTTAAGGCCTCCTTCCTCATATGGTCTACTAATTTGCTGCCAACTCATAAAGCTCATCTTCCTTTTGTCACCAGAACTACCCCAAAAGAAAGCTCTGCTGATTTCATCAATGACAGTTTTCGGCAAAATGAAAGCTGCTCCCCAAAAGTTTATGAGACCAAAAATAACAGAGTTTGGCAATTGAGCTTTACCAGCATAACTCAAGAGTTTAGAAGCCCAATGTATAGTGTGCTTCCTGATTTTATCAAGGGAATACGATTTAAATATTCGAAACTATTTTTAAGAATTATAAATCGATATTATAATTATAGAAAATATTGGGGTATCGCAATTAGAGCGCTGGTGATGGCTCCATTTTCCACACTGGAGACCAGTGTTCGAATCCTCGCCGGAGGGGAAACGAGGAATTAGATCCTCACAGGAGCGAGTGGGAGAAGGCGAGCAGGCAAGCGCGTGTTGGGTGGGGGCAGCAGGGTCGTGCGACGCTTAATCTGACGTTTCCCAATTGTTTTTTTAATTTACTTATAGTTGTTCTCAGCGGCGGAAATTATTAATTTCGTCGCTAATTTTCTTAGCGTCCAGCTTTTTAACTGCGGATTGATTCCGCCGCTGTGAAGCCTCAGGAAGCCTCAGCGGCGGATTTGAGCCAATAACGGCGTGTTTTTTTTGCAGCAAAAAGGCGTTTTTTTTGTAATGTCAATTAGTTTGATATATTCGATGTTGAACACGAGAGTCCAAACATGACGTAGCAAGGGTGCCTCGGTCGCGTTTCACTTGTCCCCTCTTTTTTTTGACAAGCAAAAAAAAATATTAGCAACAGACAAGCATCCGAACAAGGTTGTAGTTAGTGGATTAATGACAAACACAGTAATAATAGTGGACTTTCAAAATAATAATAATAATAATAATAATAATAATAATAATAATAATAATAATAATAATAATAATAATAATAATAATAATAATAATAAGATAACTGATTATTTGCAGTTGACTAGAATTGATTATTTTGAATCTCAAAGAAATCTCTTGAATCTTTTTTTCTCCCTTTCTTCTAGTGTATAAAACTCTTGGGTAATCCAATGCAATAAATAAAGATAAAAAGTTAAAAACGTCAAAAATGAAATTAAACGCCGTTGCGGGGTATCAAACCCGGGTCACTCGCGAGACGGGCAGAATACTTACCACTATACTACAACGACATTGTTTAATGTATAGTTTATTAGAAACTTTTATTCACAAGATAATTTGCATTTCACTTTTTTTTTTTGAATAGGCGAGGATACAGGTGGTTGACACCAAATGACTTTCTCCCTTATTGTTTTGGCCTAGACTTGTATGTCGTATCTCATTTGCAAACAGCCAAACATATAGTATTACAATACAAGTCTGTAAGATTTAAAATTGGGTACGTGTACTTACAATAATGATAGTTTATCACATAAATAAAAGTTCAAGTTAATAATGAAATAATAAGAAATCACAAAATTCTCAAAGTTTGGTAATTATTTTCTAATAACCTCAACAATTTAAAATCAAACAAAGTTGCTCTTAGTAAAGATGTTGATAGTAGCATGATGGTCCTAGGATTATTCCACTATTAAATTAAATTTGGGGTGAAACGTGAAACTACAGTATCTGTATCACCGTATCGATATGTTATTAATAAGAAACCCAATTATACAGCTGCATCTTTTGCAACCCTCGTCGAATTAGCCACCAATCGTGCATTCCTTTTATAAATTACCGACCGAATCATTATCTACCACAAAAAATGGGTCACATGTGATAATAGCGGCTGGAACTCACGTTTCAGCAACCGACATTTTTATTTGCAAACAAAAATTGATGGCTAATCAGCATGATTTTGACGCTAAAATCAGACGCTACTCCCTCCGTCCCAAGTTAATCTTTACATTGGACTTTTTAAGGTCAAAGTTTGTGAACTTTGACCACTTATTTGTGAAAAGTTACAAAGTTTTACAATGTGAAAATAGTATTCCTAGAATTATTTTAAATAGTATTTTCAAAATATCATCTTATTATAAGTTCTAGAATTATGAAATCATAAATATTCATGGTCAAAGTAGTGTCTTGAAGACCGTGAACAGTCCAATATAAAGATTAACTTGGGACGGAGGGACTATTATTAACAGCCATGCATCAACCAAATTCCGAATGCAAACTTTAACAACCAAGAATTCGGACACTAGAAAATTTAATAACATCTGTGCTTTTATCACATCCGGATATTTTGGACGCTAATCGGTCCATTTCTTGTAGTTAGATGAGCAAAGTTTACCTAAGCACACTAAGGCAACATTGTTTGACTCACCTTAATTTTACTTAAATTCAGTTCAGTTCATTTCAGTTCAGTTAAGTTCAGTTCATGTGTAACTTTATAACTCATATAACTTTTTATTCCGAAATAATTTCATGATGATAAATATGTCATCGGAAAAATCTCAAAACATACTTTCTTATGTTTGGATGAATTTTAAACTGTTAACGGTTAAATTTAAAAAAATCATTTCATTTCAATTCATTTCAGTTCAGATCTGTTTTATTCAGGTGAATTAAACGGAGCCTAACTAAAGCAATTATTATAATTTATTTGGTTGTCATTATCAGCAATATGTCATCAATTTTCATTGAAAGAGACACAAAAAGAAAAGGACAAAACTTTGGTGACACGATATTAGTTCTAGTCATTATCAGCCCATTTGGCAAATGAAGCATATTATGAATTATGATGATGGATTATAGCAATTAGCATCCTTAATTAATACTCCGTACATGCTTAATTAGTTGACCTTCGCAAGCAGGAAAGTTGGAGGAAGGCCGGAATTTTCTGTACTGCTTGTACGGCAAACTTTTTGTCATGAGGTCTGATAAGGATTAAGGAATAAGGATACGCATACAAATTACATATTTTTGGCTTCTTGAATGTTGAGTCAACGAAAAAAGACATCACTATTATGTCTTATTTTTCTTTTCTTTTGACTCATTAGCTGAGTAAGTGACTAGCTATGCGAGAAATTTTCAGAGTTCCATAATAAATAAATAAATAAATAAATAAATAAATAAACAAAAATATAAAAATATGAATAAATAAACAATTTCTCTTTTGAGAAGTTTCCTTGAAGCTTCATATCATACATATGCTTAATCATCAGATCAAAGTTTGACTCCGGTTCAACTAATTTTAATTTATCAATCATGTGCTGGTTGATCTTTGTTTTGAAAAATATTAAGAGTAATTGAAAGTGTCTAGGAAAACTGTTTATTTTGGTTAGATTGATGTTTTAGTAAACACAACAACTTAACAGTTATTTTTCCGCATGAAATTAAGAATTCCATACAAGTTAATAACACCTTTATGTACATAGAAACCGAATAATTCATGGTTTAATGCCTAATTACGTTTTGTATCTTTTGATATTTGGGGTATGTTAAGGTCTATGATATGATACCGGATAAATAAGGACAAACATGTCTTGAGTTTCAATCTCAGAAGCCATTTCCACTAATAAATTATTTAAACTTCAAATTCAAATGATCCATTCATGTCGGAGCGTTATTAATCGTTAAATAAAAAAAAAAATCTTTTTCTTGAAGGAACAACTTATTAAGCATACTTTTCAAGATCCAAACTTTTTTGGTACTCCTATCTCGTATAACAATGGGGTGGTTTAATTTCTTATTTAGGCCACCTTTATAGCCAAGCTGATGTCATGCTTGTTTGAGGTGCCTCACGTTGAGGTGATCCTATTTAAAAATTTTGAGCTCGTACAATCGGAGTTTCTTATTGGAACCTGCATCTTCTTCTTGTCCTCCTGTGTGAACATTTTTGTTGCTCAAGAAGGATTGCTATTTGCTAGCTTTCTGTGAACCTTTCATTAGATCTAGGAGGTTAAACAAGCTCTTTTATCAGGTTAACAATGTCCCTGGGCTGCCGATGGCTAAAGCTCACAATTCTTTAATAATCATACTTGGGAAATTATGTGTTACATTATTATAAGCTAATAGGATGTTGTTTTATAATTTTAAAAAAGTAAATTACAATGAGGTATATTGAGGTTTGGCGAAATTACAAAGAGGTATACCTACGTTTGACTAAATACACTGAGGTATACTTCCTAATCACTTTTTGACCATTGACAAGTCATCGTGCAAAATAATAAATTTTGTTTTTGATTTTGAGAGAACTGCAACATAAATTAATAAATTTCGTGGATCGATTTAAACAACTCCCTCATCATGCAAAATTGAATACACAAGTCTAAACTTGTGTCTGCAACGAAAAAAAGATCGCGATCTAAAGTTATGAGATATTGATGTCAATTATATGTCGATATTAGTAACAAATTTAAGCACGATATGACCCAATTAACAAAAGATATACGAGCATGCAATGCAAAGTTAGTGGGAAATTATTAGACAATAAATTTTTCTATATATAGACTTTCAATGAGGTATGCTAGCAGTACTTATGTCCAAAAATTAATTTGACTTTGGTCAACGATCAAAAAGTGAACATGGAGTATACCTCAATATATTTAATCAAATGTAAGTGTACCTCTCTACAATTTCGCCAAACCTCAGTATAGATCAATGTAATTTACCCATTTTAAAATGTATATCCCGAGTTCATTATGATCAACAAAGGGTTAAGGAGTGGAGCCTTTGTAATAAAGTGTGGGTCAATGTTGCAAGATATCATGAATTTGTCACGATTTGGTGACTCAATATGTAAGGAAAGTCACTTCTCTAACGTGTGTGTTGAAAATAGACTTGAAAAGGATATATTGATTATTCTAGTGATGTGATAGAGTCTTATGGATGGTAGCTTGAGATTCTTGACTGTTTTGCAGGAAACTCCAGTTTATCCTCCTTTTTCCGAAAACAAAGGAAATTCCAGTTTATTTAATCAAAGGGGATCATTCGTTCTGTGTGACGTCTCTCACTAGTCACTACTCCCCGCTCATTCCACCCCCCCCCCCCCCCCCTCAGAAGCACAGATACCGTCATTCTCTTCTCTCTATCTCTCCTCCAATCAAACACCCCATGCTGGCCATGCAATCAAATGGTCCAAAAAAAAAAAAGATTAATCCCGTGATAAAATTTAAAGAACAACACATATCTGTTCCTATAAATACTACATAGGACCCTAACAAACCCCCCTTTTGTTTTCCTTCGTATATATTGAATCAAGCTAGTTATTGACATCAGCTAATATACAATTTTTCTTTACGTTGTGTTTGGATATTTAATTAAACGGAAATAATGGATATTTGAACGGAATGATTTGAGGTGAATTTGTTTTTGTTTGCCTAGGAGTATTGTTGATTTGAAATTGATCTAATCCAGACATTATTGACATTATTTCATAAAGACATGAAATTAGAGAATTATAAATTACATCTCTCCACCTTGGCATTTCAAACTCTTATCCTCTGTACATTAGGAGAATTTCTATTCATCAGATTACTACATATAAAGACATTTGCTCCTATTGAAATTCCATATTTCAAATTGAGTATCCAAACACACGCTTATTCTTCTTAACAAAGAATTCCTCGATGACCCTTTGAAACAAGAGTAGTGTACAAACGTATACAAATTCTTAGATATTCCAATAACTGATTCATGTAGGTTCTACACATGAATTTCAAACCCCAAACCTGAAGTTACAAACTTACCAGTCATATATAACTTGTTTACCAGCGAACTAAATATTTCTTGAATCACATGTTAACAGTCTTATTAGTCCAAATAAATTTGCTTTTATTTAGCTGGCAATGTCATATCTTTTCCACTAATTTTTATTTAACTCCACTTAAACGCGCAAACTACTCTGATTGTTTGGAATATACTACAAGAATCACGTAGCTTTTTGGACTATTCTTCTCAAATCACCAAATTTATAACATTGCAAAACTACTCCCCTAAGCTAGTACTACAAAGTACAGCTTACCCCGGCATGTTAATTGCTTACTCTATATATATAAAGCCCATGCACCTTGTCAATAAATACACAACCAAAAGAAAACTAAGCTCTTAATAAACTCTAATCCCTTTAAAATCTTAGCTGATTTCATCCTTTTCGCAATTCAGACCACCCAAAACCATCAAACTTCATACCTCTAGTACACAATGGAGGATGAAAAAGGGAGCTCAATGCATGGGGTAACAGGGAGGGAACCGACCCACAGTTTTCGTGTCGAATCACCGGAGGTCCCGGCCGACTTCACGGCCAAGTTCGCCCTCCCGGTGGACTCTGAACACAAAGCAAAAGTGTTTAAGCTTTTCTTCTTTGCAAAGCCACACATGCGTACGTTCCACTTATCATGGTTTTCCTTGTCAAATGCAATGTCTCAACCTTTGCAGCAGCTCCATTACTTCCCATTATCCGGGACAATCTTAACCTAACGAAACTCGACATTGGTAATGCTGGAGTAGCCTCAGTCTCGGGGAGCATTTTCTCGAGGCTGGCTATGGGGGCGGTTTGTGACCTCCTAGGACCACGCTATGGGCCTTTGTCATAATGCTTGGTGCCCCAGCCGTGTTCAGCATGTCCCTTGTGTCCTCGGCTGCAGGGTTCACTGCAGTCAGGTTCATGATCGGGTTTTTTCTTGCATCGTTCGTGTCATCCCAATATTGGATGACCTCCATGTTTAACTCTCGGATCATAGGGTTGGTAAGTGCTGCTGCTGGTGGGTGGGGCAATATGGGTGGCGGCATTGCGCAACTGCTCATGCCATTGCTCTTTGAGCTTATCCAGAAGGTCGGAGCCACCTCGTTCATGGCCTGGAGGATTGCGTTCTTCGTCGCTGGATGGCTTCAAGTAACCATGGGGTTACTCCTCTTGATTATGGGCCAGGACATGCCTGATGGTAACCTTAGTACTCTGCAAAAGAAGGGTGATGTTGCTAAGGACAAGTTCTCCAAGGTAACAATTAATCATTTGAATGCATGCAACCTCCCTATTCCTTTTTCTTTTTTTATATTCAAGACAAAGTCATGGTACGGATATCCCTTTGCTTCAACCAGGTAGCATGCTATAAGATGTTAAATGTTGGAGAAGTCAAGTACAGCATCTTGTATCCACTTCCAGAAATTAAAAATACATAAAAACACGTTTTTTTTTCCTACGGGAATATTTCGATATTGACCAAGAAAATGCGTAGCTTCCGATCCTATCAAAAAAAAAAAAAAGAAAAGCCGTAGCACACTGACAAAAGAAAGGTCTGTGCGGAGAGAGGGAAAATTATTACCGAGACCCTTGGGTAGTCGAGGTAGTTGTGTGCACACCAATGAAACTATCAATTTAAAAATTTGAAACTATTAATAATATAAGAACTGAAACTATGAGCAAAAAGGAACGGAAACTCTGACCAAAAAGAAAATAGTTTCATTGGCATCTACACATCTACCTAGTTGGGGTCTACTACTAGCCAATAACTATTGCAGAGAAAGTAAGCAACGACATCTGAATCCGTCGTTAAGCCTAGAGATGGATTGGTGGCCTTCTGTCGCTGAACTGATCCGCAGCAGCGGAATGGCTTGATCTAAGTTGCTATTTTTGGTAATTAACGCAATTTTATTAATCACCAGATAAAACTTTACGCGGTACTGAGTTCTGAGTATTAATTAGAACTTCTCTTACAGAACTCCACTTTACAAAAGCTTCACCATCCCTAAAGAAAACCATCACAGAGGAGCAAAGAAATGCCCACCTTCTAGGAAACCAAGTTTCACATCTATTCGCCATCCCCTGAAGTACTTACAGAGATGTTCACAATCACTCGACACAAGCTGTCCAGATACTGCAGCAGCTTCGGGTTCTTCTAAGCATGAACATATGTCATGTACTGCATCTGCCTAATCAGATTCTCATGTCTGGTACTTGCATGTGTCTCTTTACTTTTTAAGATTCTCATGTTCCTCTCAATCCACAGTGCATACGCACCGTGTGTAAAGCACATTTTCAGAACGCTAGCAGCAGTAGAGTTACCACTAGTTTTCTTCACTACAAATTTGCATTCATTTTCCCACTCAAGGATCTGTGTGGGGTGATGCAGCCATTGTAACACTCCCTGCCAGACTTCACTAGTACACGGACATTGGAGAACACGTGAGACATAGTCTCATTATGTGCAGTACAGAAAACACGCGTATTGTCAGATATGAAACCCCAATTATTCAGAATATCTCTAGTCCTCAGCCGCAGACCGAAAGTTGACGCAGCGGCAGCTGCATTATTAGAGCAAATAAGAGTCTTCCATTGAACTTTCTCCAACTGCCCTCTAATCTTCATATAGGCCTGCTTAATAGAATACCTTAATCTACTAACTACAGAAGGCCAATCTCCAATAAGCAGGTTTCTAAGCTGCTATTAAATTAAGATGAAAGAAACTAATTGGTGATCAGCAAAGGTCATACTCCTCTACAAAAAAGGCCTAAGTAAGCAATGGAATTAGGATCCAATGCAGATCCTTTAGGCAGATTTTGGGCCTTCCATCGTTGAACTCAGCAGCGGAAATCCGCAGCTGCTATAAAATTAAGCCAAAAAAAAAAAAAACAACAACTTATTGGTGATCAACGAAGCCCCTAGCCTACAGATGCATTGAGCCCGCGAGCTCTTAGGAGCGCGAATTAATGTCGAAGCACTCGAACAAGTTTTTTTAGTGATCGATATCGTTATGTGATTCAAGTCACTGAAGTTCGAATGCCAACATAGATCCTAATTAACTTCACTATCAAGGCACTACTAGAAACAAGTTGAGACAAATTTTAGAATTTGAACCAGAGATGTGAATAATTGTTTTGTCTTAAGTACATGATATGCTGTGAGCCTGTGATAAATGATATGGCTACACAATAAACAGGTGCTATGGCGTGCCATCAGCAACTACAGAACATGGATCTTGGTGCTTGTGTATGGCTACTCTATGGGAGTCGAATTAACAACATACAACATCATTGCTGAGTACTTCTATGATGGGTAATTAAGAAACTTTTCTGTCTATAACCTATTGACTGGTTAATCCCATACACTACCTATATTTTCCCTCTTTCTCTCAACAAAAACTTCATGTACAGGTTTGACCTCAAACTCGAAACAGCTGGGATGATAGCAGCTGTCTTCGGTCTGGCCAACCTTGGATCCCGCCCGTTAGGAGGCTTCTTATCTGATCGGAGTGGCCGTATGTTTGGGATGAGGGGGAGACTGTGGATTCTATGGATCTTGCAGACCATGGCAGGTGTCTTCTGCATATGGTTAGGCTTGGCTCACAACTTAGCAACCGCAATCACGGCCATGATCTTTTTTGCTATTATGGTCCAAGCACCAGTGGTCTAGTGGTAGAATAGTACCCTGCCACGGTACAGACCCGGGTTCGATTCCCGGCTGGAGCAATATCTTTACAGTCTCTCTACTAGGCGACTAGTTAGGGGTAAGGCTGCGTACATGTGGACCTCCCCAGACCCCGTCCTAGGCGGGATTTATACTGGGTCGTTGTTGTTGTTGTTGTTGGTCCAAGCCGCAGAAGGGGCATGCTTTGGGTCGTCCCCTTTATCTCACGCCGCTCCCTGGGGATCATCTCAGGCCTCACAGGTGCAGGTGGAAACTTAGGGTCTGGGGTGACACAGCTAATCTTCTTGACAACTGAGAGGTTCAGCATGGAAAAAGGACTTGTTTACATGGGTGTGATTGTCATTGCTTGCACTCTCGCTGTGGCATTAGTGCATTTTCCACAATGGGGGAGCATGTTCCTTCCGCCTTCTCGAGATGGGCTGACCGAAGAGAATTACTACGAATCAGAGTGGACAGAGGACGAGAAGGAGAAGGGCATGCACCACAACAGTGTCAAGTTTGCAGAAAACAGCAGATCTGAGACAGGGAAAAGGTACAATGTTGCATCTGCGACTACCCCACCCGACTCCACCCACAGCAATGTCTAGGTAAGGCTATCTGTAACAAATTCCTAAATGGAACTTACCTTTGCTAACAGGTCAAGGGGATGTGTGATACTATTGTATTGTATGTAGTTTGCCATTTTGTAACTGGCAATAAGTTTCTTTCTTTCACTCTTTTCGGGACGAATAATGAACAGTTCTTTTTTGTATTGTAGAAGTCTGAAGAAAAACGTGAAATTTATCTTTTGCTTATACATACATACATATATCAGTCTCCTAACTTCAAAGAACTTTGCGATTGGATCACATATGCACAGATCCTCTGGCTAACAAAGAGCAGATCCAAATACAATAAGAAATCCAAACATGTGTACAAGCTAACCATCCCTTAAGAAGAAATGAACATATCCAATAAATAGCAGTAAATTTCTGACACCAGTACAAAAGGTTCAGCCCTCTCAATGAACCAATTTGTGTACGGCTGAATTATGTTTCATGTTAGATAATTGAAACCCAAACATTGAAGTGATCAACAGAAAGTCACCTACATCCCTACAGTGAAAAATAGTTCCTTAAATGTACGAACTACGAACCCCATAAATAGCCAATGGCTGGTAAGAGATGTACAATAATGGAGGACAAAATTTTCTGAATTGTAATATCCTGATCAGCACTAAACTTACTGAATAAGTAGTAGAATTGCAGGCTTCCTATGAGGAAGAGCCTGATCTTCAATTAATAAGAAAGCTATGATGGCCAAGACATCTTCTAGGGACCTACACTAATCACTGCTGCTCAAGTTGGTCTTAGAGCTTTAACAACGCTTGTAGTTCAGATATCCTAAAGATTGAGAACAATGACAATAGCAGGAAATTTGCAGAAGGATAAGGATCTGAAACACATTAACTTAGAATGCTAGGGGCTATCATGATCAGGATATAAGGAGCCATTGCAGAAGGACTAGGGGACTAGGGGAGAGAAGAAAGGTCACTTGACTCGGAAATATGACAAAGGGAGGCAATTGTTGCTGATACATTCTGTAATTCAGGACATTTGATCAATGTTGTTTAAACGGCGGGGTAATTATGTGTTGTTTTCATAAGCTTTTTCATGACATGGTTGTTGGGTTCATTGTTCGTGCAAATAGTTACGAAAATGAGCAAAACTAGAAACATTACAAACAAGATGAGCCAAACATCAAAATGAACAGATCATAAATAAATGAATCAAGAATAAGTAAGAGGAAACTTACAAACTCATCCGTCCACTCCCACAGCGACATGATCGATCGAGTAGAGGAGCATTTTAGCATACTAGGCCCATTTCCATGAATGCCTGATATATACCAGCCCAATCAGTGTGAAGGGAGATAAGAACATAACTAACTAGAACATAAATTATGTGAGTTTGCAAATCAAGATGGGATGGTTACCTAGATGCATAACAATTGGCCGAGTTCTTAGATGTCGTCCTGGCAAATTTTGAAGTACACAATAAAACCACTGAATCTCATTTTGAGCAGATCCGAGAACTCCCACAGTCTTCACATGTTTTTACGCAAGTGTGACTTCATTCAGTTGTTAAATAGGCTTCAGCTGTATCTCAAAACAAACAGCAGCTAATGTTACATATTGTTGAAACAGAAAAGGAATTAATTAACAGAATGAAATGTTGAAACTGGAAAAACACTTACACAACAAAGGCTGACTAATGGCAAAAAAAAAGTGTACACAAGTCAATATCTGCACATAGTTTACGTGTTGGAGCTCGAGCTTAGTAATTCACAACCAAGCCAAGTTTGAGGCTAGCTTCCTGGCTCAAACTCAAGTTCCACAAATTTTTTAGGCATACCAATGGCAGACCAAGCCTTGCTGATGTTCGGCAGGGCTCTAAGCATGATAACACAATATGGTCTAGACGAAGAATACAACAATGCGGATTTAAAGGGAAAGAAAACTAATACTCTGTAAGTTGTAAGAGGCTTGTTCCCTTTTATTTCCTTTCTTATTGGCTATCCAAACATATGAAAATGGGTCCAATTTTTATAAGTATGAGTTAACCCAGCATCAAAACTGACAATTATTAGTTTTAAGGGACTGTCCCTTAAAACTAGCAAATAAGCAGAGCTAGGGTAGTCACACAGCCTACTTTGCACCCCCATTAGCAAGCAAATGTTGTCTTTTTTTCTATTATTTTCTTGCAAAAGATATTACCAAAATCATGTTTATTAACTGTTTCATAGAACTGAGAAATCATTTCATGGAAGGGAAGAGTCAATTTTGTCCAATCATCATGTACCACAATTAAAAGAGGGATCATGTAACCACATCATAGGCTCGAATCTGAATGGTTGGAGAGGCATCATCCACTCGGACTACAAACAAGCTACTCATTGTGTCATTCTCAAAGAAAGAATCTATAACCTGCTCCTAATGAATTAGATACTAGATTGCGGGGACATGCTGAACCAACTGGACGAAGTGAAACATCAAAGCTGCCCAAGGGAAGCCAACCATGTAGCTGATTGTCTTGCTCACTATACTAAAGTTGAAGATGTGGACTATAAGTCTAATCTCTATCTTGATTCTCCTCCCCCATTCTGTATTTCACTGTTTGACATGACTGTAGAGTCTGTAATGGGGTGACCTACCAAACTATCTCTTTAATTCCTTGATTAATATTATCTGCCCTATATACACCAAAATCCAAATGTATCACAATAATCTTCTGTAAGTTTTAATATTTTTTGTTTAATATATGAAATAAGAGCAGGTCATGACTTCCCTCAAATGAAAAGCAGATACGATCGAGTTTGGCTATGGATATGATCAATAGAGCGAGGGATGGTTCATGTCACTAGCTACTGCTCAACGGATTGAATTGGACCAGCAGAGGACAATGCCAGAGGTCTAATTTCTAGGGTGCCTGCTATTTTCTGGTACTACTTGCAATCACTCAAAGGTAGGATCAGGTTAGAGGAGAGGAGATTGGTAGGTGGAGAGAGCACATAGTATGTCCTGAAATTGGGGATGGCTTGGTCTTCTCTGATGCAAATTGGGAATCAGATAAGACTTAAAGGATAGTGTTATGAAAAGATGAGTTGGTAATCATGCATTGAGATATGGGAGATGAAACAAGGTGGGTTAAGGGGAAAGACCTTCAAGTTTCAACTGATTTGTATCAACCTTTGTGACTTTTAATATAGTTTGCCTTTTAGGGTGGGGGGGGGGGTTTGAAAGAAAAGAAAATTCATTCATCAATAAAAAGTCAAATGGCATCTACAAAGATGAGTATCTCTACACAAGTAAAAGTCTAACCTAACAAGAAGAATATGACTCCCACCATCATTACTTGAAATCAGTGTCTTGATTATCTTCGTCGATAAGTGACTACCAACCCCAACATCACTCTTGGCAAATCTGCATTATCGGCTCCGTTAATAATCGACAATCAATTCTCGGTTGCTTGAATATGGCAGAAATAATAATTGCGCTATATAGGATTTCCCTAATCCTCCCTTCCCGAAAGGAAGAACGTGAATTTTTTTTTCCTTTCCGCAGGGACCAGGAGATTGGATCTAGCCGTAAGAAGAATGCTTGGTATAAATAACTCACTTCTTGGTCTTCGACCCCCTCAGTCACTACGAACACCCCCCGATCAGTGGAATTGGATGTGTCCATTTATCTATCTCTTGACTCAAAATGGGAGCACGTTTGAAAAAGGATCTTGGTTGGGCCGGGGGGGTCTCTTAATGCCTTATTTTTTCTTCTCATCGGAGTTATTCCACAAAGACTTGCCATAGTAAGAACTAAGAAGTAAGAAGGAAGAAGGGGGGAACAAGCACACTCAGAGAGCGCAGTACAAGGGAGAGTTGTATGCTGTCAAAGTAAACAGGAGGCCTGCGCGTTTTCTCTACGATCGGAGGTAAGCACGATAAGTTCTGCTGCTATTCGGTAGTACACATCTCATTGTCATAGCAGATTGAACTTATCTTCTTGATTCATAAACCTTAACCCAAAATCAAACTCCACGAAAATCCGACGAAAGCATAGAGCAAACAAACTCCCACAATAACATAGAACAATCAAACTCCTACGAATGCGGAGGAGAACTATACAACATCTCATCAAAGGATCGAGAGTTTCGTAACACATCTATTGAAAATCAAACTATGAGTAAACTAAATCGAAAGGAGTGACAAAAAAATAACAATGGGGCTAACCGCTAACCACGACAAAAACATCGGTGGTAACTATAAGATGAACTTATTCTGGTGATTAGCCATTTGTTGTTGCTTCCTTTCTTTCGATCTAGTTTTTAGTTTGATTTTCAATATGGTTAATAATGAACTCTTATTTCGTGAGAGGTTGTTAGAGTTCTCCGCGGTCGTCGGAGTTTCGTGGAATTTGAGTTTTTAGGTTCGGCTTTTGATCAATAAAACAAGTTCAATCTACTATGTCAAGGGGATACTCCCAAATAGCTGCAGCACATTTCGTGCTTACCTCCGAAAGTGGGGAAAATGCATTTACCTCACGTTTACTTTAAATGTACTTTATGCTATATTCCGGCAGCCCATGGTTGATTAATTATTGACAAAGCCGATAAAGACGCTGATTTCTAGCAATGATGTTTGGTTTTGTAGTCACTTAGGAGCTCATCACAACACTGATTTCAAGCCATGATTGTGGGAGTCATATTCATCTTGTTACATTAGATTTTTACTTTGTTATATTAGACCTATTATACTTGTTTAGAGATATTATCTTTGTAGGCGACTTACTTTTTAATTGATTCTCTTTTCTTTCCCAAGCAAAAAAAAGGCTAAAATTGGTCAAAGGATCTCAAACTCTTTTCATTATGAGGAAGTAGTCCGTGAACAATATAGCGAGTTCAATATCAATAGTTTGGTAAAAAGCTCAAATAATAGATTGGTTAAAAGCATCAAGAATTCTATATGAACCCTGATGATTTCAACAATGAACATAACAATTAAGAAAACCCAGAACACTCACAAATTGAAATTGGTCTCATTTTTGTAAGGCAGAATCAGAAATTTAGAAATTAATAAACGGGAAAAAGAATAGAGAGTCGATGATTATATGTTACCTCCAGTCTAGACAAATTAAACAGATCGAGACGAGTGGTTGCAACTGGGCGAGCTCCATTTGTATGTTTAGGCCTGTTCTTTTCGTCGATTCCATGCTGCATTCCGTTCCGTTCCAATTCGTTCCGTTCCGTTCCGCGCCACATTCTGTACTTCATTTTGTCTCACATATTTTTGAATTATCCGCGCCGCACTGTTCCATTCCGTTCCAATCCGTTTCGTTCCGTTCCATTCCGTTGAAGAGAACAGGGCCTTAATGTCCATCATCAGTCCATGCATGCCAATTGTGAAGTAACGGGAATTCATTTGAGAGGAGAGTGAAAAAAGAATGATCTGAGAGAGAGAGACTTCGTATTTGACTTAGGGATAAAATACGGAACCGAGAGAGCGAGGAGAACCGGACTATGAGTATTCTGTATAACATACACGATATATTGGCCCGGTTTGGCAATTGGGGGGTGATATTAGCCGTTGACTGGTGGTTGATGGCTGATATTATTAGCTGATTTGACCGGCTGGTAATATTGGATGTCTGGAAAGAGATGTTTGTTAACATTAGCTGGTTATATGTAAAATGACCTATAAGGACATTCATATGATTGAGGAATTTGATGGCCTAGAAACAAATAATTGCAAGTCTTGGACTATTATGTCATTGGACTACATTAATGCCACCAGGCAATACCCATAAGCCAACCTCCTTGACTTTTCAAAAGTTGGCTTGTGGGAACCCAAAAGCCAAAATCTCACAAGCTAATATCCAAACACCAATATTGGATGGTGGACTGGTCAAATATCCAATTTTGCCAAAAGTCACCCCACAAGCCAACATCCAAACACCCCCATTAGGTCTCAAGTTTGAACTTATTACAACCTGTAGGATAATGAAAAAAGGTTACACCAATGCTCAACGCCTCAACACAAGTATTCATGATCCAAAAAGTATTTTATAATATATGTACTAAGTAAAACTGGCAAAAAAATTACCAAAAAAAACGGTTGACGCCAGTCCCCCTCGATACACCCCCTGCATACAAGTTAAATGAGAGTTCATCCTAAAATTAATGGGCAATAGGAGGATGAGCCCACTTGACTTTTTGATGGTGTTTCTCCCTCAATTCGTCTGATGTGGAATACAAGTCCTCACTCACTTTAAGAAATGGTTTGTTGCTGTTTATTTTGAGATACAATACTGAAGCATAAGTAATGGAGTGAAGTTACTTGTTAGTGTGTCCTCTATCTCTCCTACACTGCATTCATGAGAGACTTCCAAGGAAATGGAGCTAATGTATAGAGTATTTCTCTGTTCCATGTCTCCATCTTGCAGTATATGTACCAGGACTGAAAGGACTAGATTATAGTTTTCCACACGTGTTTGGTGTTTATTACAACTTGATTTTTTGGTTTTTTCGAAAACTAAAAACCAGGTTTTGAAAAATATATAGTTTCATGTTAATGTTTGACTAATTTCATCGCAATGATTGTCATATGGTTCTCGATCCTCAGGATTTAACCAGTAAGGTTCTAATACCAAGGTAATTTGAATAGTGATGACTAGCTAGCTTTGGTCCTAAGAGATGTCTTGGCCAACATAGGGATGATGCTCGCCTTATTCATGCAAGCCAAGCTCGTCCTTTAATCAGTTTTATGAAGCTTGTATGCTTATTAGCCATAGGAAGTTTTTATTTGTTTTTTTATTGTTCGAACCAACCATCGCCTATAATAGGATTCTTACATTTAAAGAAAGAAAAGTCTTTGCTCTAACAGTACTAACACCATGTCTTCACTTGTTACTACTAGGAATGAACCATCTTCCTCTGTAGGTATATCGTCTGTATTGATTGCTTTTGCTGCCAATATTTCGAGTTTCGACTAACTAACTAAATGTCTGACAGTATTATTTCAACCATATATGAACCAATTGGATCAGTTCATTTCCTATTGATGAGCTTGAACACATTATAAATTGATCAAAGCTACTTATTAGTCAGAGGATGTGCAATGCCCAAAGTTATTGAAATGAAAACATAGCATATTCAGACATCTGATATATGTATATATACATGTGCAAGATACATTTCGAGTTTTTTCCTAGGAAACATTCATCCAAAACTGAAACTTATTACCTTTTACAAAAAGGTAAGCTACAAGGAATACATACAATATCACACATACATACCCTTGGCCTGTTAGCAAAGGCAAGTTTCATGGCAGAACAATTAGCCTAAATAGTACTGTTGTTGTTGTTGTTGTTGTGTGTGGAAGTAGCTGGGCTACTAGTAGCAGATGCAACACTAAACTTTTTCCCTCTCTCAGATCTGCTGTTTTCAGCAAACTTAACACTATTTTGGTGCATGCCTTTCTGCTTCTCGTCCTCAGTCCACTCCGATTCATAGTAATGTTCCTCGGTCACCCCATCTTGCGAAGGTGGTAAGAACATGCTTCCCCATTGTGGAAAATGCACCAATGCCACAGGGAGAGTACAAGCAATGACAATCACACCCATATAGACAAGTCCTTTTTGAGTACTGAACCTCTCAGTTGTAAAAAAGATTAGCTGGGTTATCCCAGATCCCAAGTTTCCACCTGCACCTGTGAGGCCGGAGATGATCCCAAGGGAGCGACGTGAGATGAAAGGGACGACCCCAAAACAGGCGCCTTCTGCGGCCTGAACCATGATCGAAAACAGGATCATGGCTGTGATTGCGGTCACAAGAGAGTTAGCTGAGCCTAACCATATACAGAAGAGACCTGCCATGGTCTGCAGGATCCATAGGATCCATAACCTTCCTCTCATTCCAAATAAGCGGCCGCTCCAATCGGAGCATAACCCTCCGAATGGGCGAGATCCTAAGTTGGCTAGGCCAAAGACTGCTGCTATGATTCCTGCTGTTTGGAGTTTAAGGTCAAACCTGTTGAGATCAGAAAGGGAGAAAAAATGTAAGGTTGATTAATAATCTTGAAATTTTGATACTAATTAAAAATGTTTTCAGTAGCTAGGTTGTTGAAGATTATTAGTTTTTTTTTTTTTTGTCTATGTACCTGTCAAAGAAGTACTCAGCAATGATATTGTATGCTGTTAATTCAACTCCCATTGAATAGCCGTACACCAAGACCAAGATCCATGTCCTGTAGTTGCTGATGGCATACCATAGCACCTGCGTAAATGTAACCATATCATATCAGATCTTCATATCTATCATGTCATATCTATCATATATCTTTCATATACAACAAGCAATTCACAAATTATTGCCTATGCAGCCTACTGGTCTAGGTAGTTGTGTGGACCCAATGAAACTATGCTGCAAAGAAAACGAAACAGTGCTAAATAAAAACGAAATTCAAATGGTTTTATTTTAGGAATCATAGTTTTCATTTTTAGTTTCATTTTTTTAAGGTATTCTAATGAAGGGTTACCTTGGAGAACTTGTCTTTGTTAACATCACCCTTCTTTTGCAATGTGCTAAGGTTACCATCAGGCATGTCCTGGCCTAATATCAAAAGGAGTAACCCCATGGTTACTTGAAGCCATCCAGCGACGAAAAAGGCAATCCTCCAGGCCATGAACGACGTAGCCCCAGTCTTCTGAATAAGCTCGAAGAGCAATGGCATAAGCAATTGAGCAATGCCACCACCCATGTTGCCCCAACCACCTGCAGCCGCAGTGACCAGCCCTATGATCCGAGAGTTAAACATCGAAGTCATCCAATATTGGGATGACACGAACGATGCAAGAGAAAAACCTATCATGAACCTGACTGCAGTAAACCCTGCAGCCGAGGACACAAGTGACATACTAAACACGGCTGGGGCACCGAGCATTATGACAAAGGCAGAACCATAGCGCGGTCCTAGGAGGTCACAAACCGCTCCCATAGCCAGCCTGGAGAAAATGCTGCCCGAGACTGAGGCAACACCAGCATTACCAATGTCGAGTTTTGTTAGGTTAAGGTTGTCCCGGATGATGGGAAGTAATGGGGCCGCTGCAAAGGTTGAAACATAGCACATTGACAAGGAAAACCATGATAAGTGGAATGTTCTCATGTGTGGCTTTGCAAAAGAAAAAAGCTTAAGCACTTTTGCTTTGTGCTCAGAGTCCACTGGGAGGGCAAACTTGGCGGTTAAGTCCGTTGGGACATCCGGGGATTCGACCCTAAAACTTAGGGTCGGTTCCCTCCCGGTAACCCCATGCATTGAACTCCCATTTTCTTCCGCCATTATGGACTACTAGAGGTGTACGTACCAGAGTTTGATGAATGTTTTTGGTGGTTTGAAGTGTAGGTGAAAGAGATGAAATGAGATGTTTACTAAGAGATTGGAGTTTGAGGGCTATGTTAGCTTTTGTTTGAGGGTATGTATTGAACTGGTGGGCTATATTTATAGATAGTTCAGAGTTTCAAGGAGTAAGCAATTAACATGCTGGGGTAACCTGTACCGAAGCCTTTGACTAGCTAGATGGCTCTGACTAGGCTTCTTTGCTAAACTTGTTAACAAAATTAATCTTTGTTAACTTGTTTAATGTGTATGGTTTACAGACTATTATTGCATTAACACGAGACATGACGGTAGAGTTGGCAAAATCTTACCCGACTCGAAAATCGACCGAACCCGACATGCATGTCACATGCTTAAGATCGATCTGACCGAAACCCGACATGCTAATTACCCGAACCTGAAACTAATCGACTCGAATCGGAGCCGGTGAGACCCGAAACTTGTGAGATAAGAGCTGTTTTGACCCAAAAACAATCGAACTCAACCGTCTAAAAACCCGACATGATAGTGACCCGACCCAATAATAACTCACCTGTTGATGAATTGAACCTGACCCAATCTGACTCGTTTATCAAGTTTACATATGATGTTTATCCCAATTCGACTCATTTATCAAGTTTACATACGATGTTTATCTACTGCACACTCAAAGACTAGTGATTGTTGCGGGTGCCTTCAATCAAAAATAAAACAAGCTAGGGGGAATAATTTGCCATGTTAATAAAGTAGCAAGTTGAGAGGAAGAGTCCAAAAACTACGTGATTCCGGTGGTATATTCCAAAAGGAAAGAGTAGTTTGCGCCTGTTTAAGAGGAAATATAACAAGTCCAAGTTGCTAATTATATGCACATGCTACAATGACACTATTCATAATATTTAAGACCCTTGTTTGTACAATAGTACTTTCTTCCGTATAAGTGCATTACCATTCTTTTCAACGCAACGAAAAGTCGCCGTACAAATCGATTCTTCCTTGATCCAAAGTACGTACTTCCCTAGGTCAACTGATCACTTCTCGAATAATCCAGGATGTTATAAGCTATTAAGCATATATTTAGTTTATCATCTGCGTCATTTCCATGTCATTGGCTTAATGGCTCATTATAATGAGAAGTACTTATCATATATGGAGTAGTACGTTTCGTACTTGATAATTAAGAACTCTTCTGACAACAATTTATCACCTTCATAAATGTGAACATTTCCATTTTAACAAGGTTTCAATCTCTTAGTAGGGATGAAAACTGCATAAGCTCTTTTGTCCACTATCATCAATATTACCCCAGTGCCTCCAAAGAGGTTCCGGGGAGTCGGTTGCATGCAGCATTACCCCTGTAACGGTTTCACAGAAAGGTTGTTTCCGTTTGACCCGAGATTTGAAGTGCGACGACCATCCGCAACTTCACAATAAATAAAAAGTGCTGACAATTTTAATTTATAAGCCATATCATTTTTACTTTAGTCCATTATATTCCGAAGTCAAAAAGTAGTGAAACTTTTGGCTCCACTGAAAATGGTGGACACTATAAAAAACGAATACTCACTAAAGGAAAAAATAAAAAAAAATAAAAAAAATAATAATAAGTAAATAAACTAACTCTATTACTGTAGCTATGATAAAACATAAAAATAAAAAACTTAAAAAAAATACAATATTAAATCTTAATTTGTAGTTTAGGTAGTGTTATACCGTTATCTACGATTTAACAACGATAATGTTAATCCTCACTTTCTACAGTGTCCGTTTTGTTTAATTTTTTGGTAATATATTTTCCTTAAATAAGATTAGTCTCTCCAGCTATAAAAGTTGTTTTGTCTCAATTATCATGTGCGGCTTAGGAAGATTGGAAGAGTATAAAAGATTGATTAGAATGAGAGGTAATGAATAAAGATCAAAGATTATTATCTGGTAATCAAAATGAGAAGGTACAACATTTAAAAAGGCTAAAAGATGCCAATAAATTTCAGCTCATTGTCTTCAACATTTTATCAAATTAACAAAGGATACAATAAAGTATCGATTTATTTCTGTCCATTCTCTTCTGTTGGAGGGTTCGACATAGGGGAGAATGTAATTACACGTGACAAACGAGCCAAACCTGAATGTAGGGTCGGGATGGTAAATTATCCAACAACTCTGCAAAACAATAACATGAGATCTGGCCCCGAGGCTTGTCGGTGAAAGCCCCTTCAACACTTTAGAGCATGATAAGTCATGTTATATTCAAAGATAGACTCCGGTGGGCTTGAATTAAGTCTAAGAAGTTTTCAAGTTTTTCGCGAATTTTCAATTAAAGCACAATCTGTAAACAGTTTTGCTCCTAGTTGCTTTTAGCAGAAAGCAATAAATAAAGAGACAAATTTTTTTGTGAAAACCTTTTTGACCTTAACAAGGAAATAAAACCACACGATCCTAGGAGATTTTCTAAACTCTACTAAGAGCCCGTAAACCAAACTTTAAGTACAATATACTTTTATTTACTGTACTGGTGAGATACAACCTTAATGTTGCAAGTTTTTGGACTTTTACTCACATAAAATTTGTTGGACATATGTCTGGTTTAATACAAACTGATTACAGAGGTAAAAGAATCTATCTCCTCCTAGAAACCAAATCTTTAAAGACCAAAACTATGTAAGTGTTGTACTTTCACCTAAACTTCGTTCTTCCTCGACCTCCCTCCATCTCTTCTTCGACCTCCCTCCATCTCTTACTCTCTCCTTCTTGTGACTCATCCCTTCTCACTAGGGCTGGCCACGAGCAGAACACTGCCAATTAAGTTTGGATTTGGCTCGTTTTAAAATTTCTTAACTCGAACTCGTGCTGAATTTAGTTTGAGCCATAAAATTGAGTTCAAGCTTGGCTTGATTAAAAATTACCGAACTCGAGCTCGAACTCGAACTTTTGTCTAATATGTAAATTCTATTTCAATTTTTTAATAGATTTAGAACATCTCTAATATTTTGTGATTTGCCAAATAATATTAAAATAGTTTATAATTCATTATCCTAATTCACTACAAAAAAAAACCAAAAACACTGCGGATTCTAGTGACGGAAAATAATCCCCAGCTATTATAGCAACGGAAATCAAAATATCCGTAGCTGAAAAAATTCAAGCAACGGAAATCAATCCCGTCGGCGGTCAGCGGCGGATTTTTTGACTCCGCGGCCGATTTTGCTGCGGAAGTTCAAAATTCCGCAGCTAATATAATTTTTTTCAATAAATAAAATAATTAGCTGCGGATTATTGTTTCTGCAACTAATATTAGGGGGGGATTAATTATTTCCGCAGCTAATTAGCTGCGGAAATAATTAATTCCGCCGCTAGTGTTATTTTTTGAACTGGGAAAATTCGTGTTAAATAGAATGCAACTCCTTCTATAGTAAGAATCAAGTGAGTGGAGCGCTGGTTGAAGCTCTTACTCCCACGCAGATGTGCTGGGTTCGAGACTGCAGGCGAGCGAAATTATGTCCATTTTATTAGCGCGTGAGTGGGTTGTGCTGTAGGGAGCACCTTAGTCTTGTGCGTGTGTGGGCTGTGCGTGTGACAGTGGGCCCACTGTGTGAGAGAGGTCTCTGGACGCCGAGAGAGAGCGACGAGTTTTCCCAAATTAATTGTTTTATTTATTTTTCTTTTGCTTTCAAAACTCAGTGACCGAACCATAAAATCCGCCGCTGAGCTCAGCGGCGGATGGCTATTTTCCCGCCGCTGATTTGCTCAGCGTCGAGGGTTTTTGCAGCAGACGAATACCGACGCTGAACCCGCAGCTAATGCTTTTTAGCGGCGGCTTTTACCTATTACCGGCGGTTTTATTCGGCAGCTAAATTCCATTTTTTTTGTAGTGATTGTCTATGGCTAACAAGTAACAAAATTTGTTCACTCAATGAGAATGCTACCCAATTTTATGAAAATAAAATGACAAAAAATAGATATTCTTTGATAATTACTAGAAAAAATAAACATTTGTTATTTTAAATTATTCAAGAAATTAGAAAAATGTACTATAAAAGTGTTTGTTTGAGGCTCACGAGCTTTCGATTTGAACACCATGAAGTTTGGATTTAGTTCGTTTATCAAACGAGCCCACACTTAAAGTTTGAGTTTGGTTCGTTTACTTATCGAACCAAGCCAAGTAACGTAGAGCTTCTATCGAGTTGAGCCCGAACAGTTTCACGAACAATTTGGCTTCTGAGCACCCCTACTTCTCACCACCATCAGGCCGCTGAGCACCACCCACCAGTGGCAGCCCCACCTGCTCAAACCGCCACAAACTAGCTAGTTAGGTCGATGCTCGTCTTTAATTTCCACCACCACATGTGTGGCTATCTCAGATTCACCTCACTCGCCACGAAACCCCATATCACCTACCCAACTCCCATCGCCAGATAACCTTAGTCGCTAACCACCTCTCGCCCACCACTAGGGTTGAGAAGTTTTCTTTTTTGGTAAACGTAAATTTTATATTTATTCGAAATTGTAAAATATCATTGACAATTTGATTGTGAAACTGGAGAATGACATTTTAGGAACTGCAAAATTTGCATTAATATTTAGTACTAACTTTAATTTTTTAAAACAAATTTAATACCGATTCTCAAAAACATATACATTAATTATATCTTAACCATCGCGAGCAATCATCAGCAAAATTGTTTATAATTTTATCAAATCAATAATTAATTTTGATGACCAAATTATTGTTACGGATTTTTAATTAGTTATGATATTACATGTTTTATAATGAATATCCTTATTCCTTTGTATTTCGCGGGCAAAAACTAGTCAAAACAAAATTTCAAAATGCAGTACATACGAGGCCATTCTGATCAAAGCACAAGTTAAGCAACTAATTAAGCAATTAGGGAAATGATGCCGTACAGATCTCTTGATCCAAACATTTGCGTCGTACAGAACTCATCAAATGATCGTGATTTCCAAGGTCATCAACTTGTCTCAATTTTTGAGTATTTAAATATAGTACATGTAGTAATTTTAAGTTATAAGCACACTTATGAGTTATGATCAAAATGAAAAGTATATGAGCATAGTTTATCATGTATACTTCGTTTGCATATCGTGGGCTCATAATGACAACAACTGATCATATATTGTAGGTTTGGCGCTTGAGAATATTCTAATTAATTTGTCAAAAGAATATATTATTATTCATTATTGAACTGCTCATCATCCTCAGATTGCTCACCAGTCACCATGCTTGTGATAAGGACAATGATGAAGACATACAAGTGGGTAGAGGGAAAGCACTAATTAAGACATTTGGTTTTTGACTTGGTTTGATTAATTGATAATTGTGAACCAAAAATAGACAATTAGTGTAAGACTCACATGATAATCCATGACTGATAAGTTATAAATTGACACTAATAATAAATGTTTTGATTCTACCCTTCTTTGGCTTCTGCATGTGACTAAAAAAAATACAATATTTCTATGATTAATTTTTCGCCGGTGACATTTTTGTCCTCTCTCGTAACCCTTAATTAGGTTTAATATTTCTATGATTAAGGGCCCGATCGGGGTGGTTGCAAGTTGCAAATTTTTGATTTTCAAAATTTTTTATCTACTTATAAAAAATTTATAGAGCTGAAATTTTTTCCCATTATAGTTGTCTACTTTATTTTCGAAACTGGCAACTAAAAACTGAAAACCAAAAATTATAATTTTCAAAAACTGATTTTTAGTTTTCAATAAAACTGAAAACACAAAATCACTCCGAACAGGCTAGGATTTTAGTTGCAAGACGATCAAAAAAAATAATAGGTATTTTAGTTTTATACTAAAAGACAAAGTACACGTAGGTATTCTTTCCATTCATGATAGGTTAAATGGGCCCAGTTCATGAAAATGAAACGAGGGACTTCCAAGAGTTCATTTATGATTTTGCACTGGTTTACACCGTGCGTGTCTTGTGTAGACTTAGTCCACTGTGTACCAAGAATACTAGTAGAAATATTCAGGAACATGAAGGATATATTTAAAAAGAGTTTAGACTACTGGTTCACCATGAACTAAGTTCATACAAGTTTTTGTATAGATCAAGAGTAAAGGTTGGACTCACTCATGGTGCAACAGACATGATGAGGCTAGTGACAAGATCTATAGTCATATTGACTGGGCTCTAGAAAATATGAAAATTGGCGGCCAATATGCAAAATTTTGACCCAACCGCTCTTAATACTCCAAAGTTCACTTTGCCTCGCAAATAATCTCAAGGTTTGACCCATTCGCTAACAATTTGCTGAATGTCGACGGTGTTACCAATCCGTTAACTCTGTTAACACCCACGAGTTTGTTGGCAATTAAAAAGAGGATTCGACGAGATTAATTAGCTGCTTTCCCAATTTAACTTAATGAGGTAATCCCTCAAGGGGAATTCAGCAAATAACAGAATTCAGCTTAAAGTATCTACTCTTTTGTTTTCAAGTTATTTACTTGCATTGTCAAGTTGTCATAGAGGTATGAATCACTATGAACTTCTTTCGTACTCGCATGTTGCAGCATCATAAAATGCTTGTTGCTTGCCAGCTTGTAAAGTTTATTTATGTTTTCAGAATGCCCTTGGTGTTTATCTACGAATATGATGATTAGAATAATGCATGTTGCCAAAGAAAAAAAAAAGGGTGGAGCAGATAAATGCGGGGTGTTGGTGCAAGTGAAGGTTCATCCGCTCTAAATCTATCTTGTCTGACATCCTTATCGTTCAGGATCGAGTGAGCACCGCGTAATAGATTGAATTGTGTGAGCATAATGATAAGCGCAAAATATAATGAACTGTCTATGTTAGGTTGAATTCTTGAACTCTTTTTTTTCTCGTAAAAAAAAAAGGTGCAAGTGAATGGCGACCGAGGCATCCCCATTATATCATGTTGTAGGGCTCGTTCTTTTCAACTGGTAACTGGTAATTGGTAACTGGGAAAAATTGAGCAAAACTGGACAAAACTGGTGAAAATTGGAAAGTCTAACTGGCAACTGGTGAAAACTGAAAGAAACTGAGTCAAACTGGTAAAAACTGAGAGAAAACTGGAAAAAAACTAGAATTTTTTTATTTTTGATTATTTTCATAATAATAATAATATAATAATAATTAGCAATATAATGATATAATAAATAATAATAATAAATAGTACTAGTAGTAGTAGTAATAATAATAATAATAATAATAATAATAATAATAATAATAATAATAATTATTATTATTATTATTATATATTAATATTATTATTATTATTATTATTATTATTATTATTATTATTATTATTATTATTATTATTATTATTATTATTATTATTATTATTATTATTATTATTATTACACCAACTAGAATAATAAGAATATAATAATAACAAAATCATAGTAATAATATTAATATTAATAAAATAATAATAATAATAATAATAATAATAATAATAATTATTATTATTATTATTATTATTATTATTATTATTATTATTATTATTATTATTATTGTTAATAAATACAAAGTCGATGCATATATTTATTATATTTAATTATTATGTTTAATATGTCAAAATATCAAACTGGGTTAAATTGGGAGAAACTGGGTCAAATTGGGCAAAACTGGGGAAAACTGGACAAAACTGAAAAAAACTGAAAACCAGTTGAAAGGAACATGCCCGTACTCTCGTATTCAACAGCGAACATATCAGACTAACTGAACAACCAGCACAAACACTAGCCCTATCAACGAACGAATATAGCACCAACAAGGGATTACTATAGTTCGTAAAAGCCAACAGACACAAGGAATTGGGGAAATGGAGATTCGAATCCATGACCTTACTTTACCAAACCACTTGAGAGTAAGTTCGAGCCACTAGACCACCACTTGTCACTTCGAATGACCTTCTCGGTGCATCACTATTTAGGGTATGTTTTTCTTTTAATATAAGGCTGAATTCAATTGAATTGAATTAAATTAAACTAAATTTGACTGAATTGAATTCAACAGAATCAATACCACTAAATTGAAATGAACATAATTGAACTGAATTGAGCTGAACACCACTTGAAATGTGAGACAAAATGTATGTTCTTTAAACTAAACTAAAAATTTGAATTGAAATAACTTGGACGTATATGTTTTCATGATATTTGAGTTTTACTTTTAAAAAATCTCTCTCTAGAATGGAGAGCTCTCCAGAAAATGATAACCAGTCGCCATCCTCAACCGAGGAAGTGGACAACTTTAATCGCTCAAATAAAAAGTTCAACCGCAAGACTTATGATCTGCGTACTTTCCATGCATCAGTTGGTTCCCCATCTGATAGTCCCCAATCTCCGGCTAGACAAGCCCAATCTACTCAACCTCTGGTGATGAACTCTGGAAATCCCACCCCCAATCAGGTTGGTGGAATGACTCCCCACATACTATACTCCCCAATGGGTACTTCGTATAGCCATCGGTTACAAGGGATGGGGAATGGAGGTCTGCAGGGGAACATATTTGGCTATGGGGTGGAGGATGAAGATGACTTCTCAGATGATGACGAAGCGCCTCCTGATGAGCAAGAAGATCCAAGGTGCCCCACCATCCTGCTCACCAAAGAAGAGAAACGCAATATGCGTGGCCCATGGAAACGCTCTTTAATCATCAAAGTCTATTACTACATTGCCAAATTCACAGACTTGAAGGGTACTCTAGCCTTGGTTGATACAGGCTTCAATTACTACATTGCCAAATTCACAAATCTTGAGGACTATCACTATGTTCTCACCCAAGGGCCTTGGATGATTAATGATCACTATCTGATGGTTCGCAAGTGGATTCACTATTTTGTTCCAGATGATTCCCCTCCACGATTCCTAACTGCTTGGATTCGTATTCCTTACTTGCTTGTTGAGTACTTAAATGCCACTTTTCTTAAAAAAATAGCAGACAAGATTGGGAAGATTGTTCGCATTGATAATAATACTGCTGCAGCGGAAAGAGCTCAATTCACGAGACTAAGCGTTGAAGTGAACTTGTCAAAACATCTACTCTCTATGTTCCGTCTCCATGGCAGAGTATGGCAAATCCAATGGGAGGGAATTAAACTTATTTGCTATGAATGTGGGAAGATGGGTCATCGTAAAGATGAATGCAAAAAATTGCAAGAAACAGGTGACAATGAGGTAAATGTTACAAACAATCAACTTGATCAGCATGGCAACCCATTACTCCCTGAAGCTGAGATGGCAGTCCCAAACCCAGATGTCCCTAGCCAAATCTATGGCTCTTGGATGATCGCAAAAAAACCTCCACGCAAGAGAACTGCCAAGGACAACCCTAAAACCCGAGAGGGAGCATCCGGGTCGGGTGAAATCAACCAGGCAAACCCTGGAGATTTACCAAATCCAAATTTGCCAAATTCAGCTCGAAACCAAGCAGGTAATCAGGGTCGAAATCAGAGGCGTAATCAAAGGGGGTCAAAATTTGACGTAATTGCAAATTTGGAGCATAATGAGGAACAACTTGAGGAGCCAGTTGAGGAGCAAAATGAGGAAGGAAATATTGCTAATTTGAATAATCAAGAAGCAGGAATAACAAAATCTTTTATTCCTATTTTTGGAGCAAAATTCTGAACAACCACGCGAAGTAACAGAGGCAATTATAGAGGAAAAAATCTTTAGGCAACTTCAATCTCAAGATAACAATATTCCTAGCGAGGATATGGATATTCCTAGCGAGAATGGTGCAAATATTTTTGAAGATTTACAGGAGAATTTTATGGAAGTAAATCTTAATGATAATGGCAATACTATGGAGGTTGCTAATTGTGGGACTCTATTTGCCAATTCAGATGCCAATTCCCAAGCCAACTTAAACGCCTCTTCCTCAATAATCTCCCAAAAGCAAAACCAATTCCACAAAAATAGTCAAGTCCACCACGTCACCCCCCGGGCTACTAGAATCCTTTCTAGACACCACATCTTTGTGTGTAAGGAAAATCAGAACCCAAACTTTATTCTCCCCTCTCTCCTTCACTCGCCCTCAGCCCATAATCATAGCCTCAATGATTCACCCATCTCTACTGGCATTCTCGAGCGTCACCAAGGAGGAGCCAGTACTGGGATTGGTGACACCATTAGCCCACAAGCTGGAAGTCCGCTTCAATGTGATCTTGGACGTGATGTTCAGCACTCCGGAGCTGGGATTCGAGATGTCACTCCCTCTCGATGTCTCTCGTGTGATCAATATGATCAGCTTAACCTATGTCGATTCTTTACCTCAAATACCAGTTTTAACGGAAGATAGATTTCCTAACTTATTGCCTAGTACCATACCCTTAAGCTTCCTTGTGTGGAATGTGCAAGGAGCTGGGAATGCTAACTTCTTTGCCACTTTGAAGGAGGTTATTCGCATCAATCACCCCTCGGTCATTGCCTTAGTTGAGACTTATCTTGATGGCGATCGAGCTGAGAGATTAGGAGGTGAAATTTCCTATGATGGCCATGCTCGTGTGGATGCTCAAGGGCATAGCGGGGGTATTTGGTTATTTTGGAAAAAAAATATTGTTAATGTAGTTTTTCATGCCTTCAACTCACAACATATCACTGTAAAAATTTCGAGAAGAGGGGAAGAACCTTGGTTTTTCTCCGCCATTTATGCGAGCCCTGATTCTACAACAAGACGGGAACTTTGGACTGAATTATCCATACTCGCAGCCTCTTTGAATCACCCATGGCTCCTCGCTGGAGATTTCAATGATACTACTTCTTTAGAGGAACGTCATGGGGGGAACCAGGATATGCAAAGGAGATGTGATCTATTCAAGAATTGGATTGAAAATACATCCTTGCTTGATCTTGGCTACGCTGGCCCTCGTTTCACTTGGACAGGTGGACGTAACATGAATACTAGACAAGGGGCTCGGTTGGATAGAGCATTGTGCAACACGCTTTGGCGAGTTCGGTTTGATGAAGCTGTTGTTCTCCATCTCCCTGCTATTAACTCAGACCACTCACCTTTGCTCATTAGCTCAAATGATTTTATTGCGCCTCCTAATGGAAGGAAACCCTTTCGTTTCCTATCTGCTTGGATGTCCCATGAAAAATTCTCTGATTTTGTAAAGACTATGTGGAGAAGTGACGTCCCTATTGTTCCTTTTTTGGGCCAATTCGCGTCCGACCTCCAACAATGGAACAAGAATTTTTTTGGCAATATTTTCCAAAGAAAAAGAAGCTTGTGGGCACGCATTGAGGGTGTGCAAAGAAAGCTTGCTACTACTAGAGAAAACAACTTGCTCAAATTAGAGGAAAAACTAAAACTCGAGCTTAATGAAGTCCTCACCCAAGAAGCTGACCTTTGGTTCCAAAAATCTCGATTGGACTCTTTGAGAGATGGAGATAAAATACTACCTATTTCCACACTTCTACTGTGATTCGAAGAAAAATTAATCGAGTTGAGGCGCTGAAAAATGATACTGATGATTGGGTGACAGAGCCTGATGTTCTAAGAGGTATGATGCTGGATTATTTTCGTGACCTCTATACTGCTCAAGCTTCACCTAGCTCCCTGTCAGAGCAGCCTACTGATTACTTCCCTATTATTTTGGCTAGTGACTTTGACAAGCTCACTCGCCCATTTACATCATGTGAGATTAAGGCGGTAATCTTTGATATGGGTCCTTACGAAGCTCCTGGGCCAGACGGATTTCAAGCATTATTTTTTCAAAGATACTGAGATATCACAAAAGACAGTTTTTGTGATGCTGTACTTAAAGTTCTCCAGGGAAGAGCCATCCCAGAGGGCCTCAATGAGACTTTTCTTGTCTTAATCCCCAAAATTGAGAATCCACATTTAACTTCTCAATTTCGTCCCATATCATTGTGCAATGTCTTATACAAGATGGTGATCAAAGCAATTGTTAATCGCCTCAAGCCAATACTTACTTACATGATTTCTCCTACTCAAGGAGCGTTTGTTCCCGGGCGTCAAATTACTGACAACATCATTATTGTTCAAGAGGCGCTTCATTCAATGAGGAAAAAACAAGGTTAGAAGGGTTATATGGCAATCAAAATTGACTTAGCCAAAGCCTATGATAGACTTCGTTGGGATTTTATCAAGGACACATTAATGGAAATGAGAATTCCAGCTCTCCTCCTTGATGTTATAATGCTGTGTGTCACCTCTGCCTCGATGAGAGCCTTGTGGAATGGAGAACCAACTGAGGCGTTCATCCCTTCACGGGGAATTCGCCAAGGCGATCCTCTATCTCCATATATTTTTGTCATGTGCATGGAGCGACTCAATCATATTATTGAAGAAGCGGTGGGTAAGAAGCTTTGGAAACCAATCTATTGTTGCAGGAGAGGTCCGAAGCTCACTAACTTTTTTTTCGCTGATGACATCGTCCTTTTTGCTGAGGCCAACCCGGAGCAAGCTAGACTCATCAAACATTGCCTTGATTGGTTTTGTAATGCCCCGGGAGAGCTTGTTTCTTACCCAAAATCACAGGTCTATTTTTCTGCTAATGTGGAGGATTCTTTGGCACAAGCTACCAGTGTTGCGCTGGATATTGAGAGAACTGAGGACCTTGGATTTTATCTTGGCATGCCCACAATTAATGGTAGAGTCACCAAGGCAACTTTCCAACATGTCATTGACAAAGTTGATCAAAGGCTAAGTGGATGGAAAACGAAGTGCTTGTCTCTTGCGGGTAGGACGACACTCACCAAGTCCGTCCTCTCGTCTCTTGAATATTATTCAATGCAATCAGCAAAAATACCAAGGTCAATTTGTGACACCATTAATAGAAAATCACGTAAATTCTTATGGGGGGGGGGAATTAATGATGAGAGGAAAATGCATTTAATCTCATGGGATGTCCTACAAAAAGACCGAAGAGAGGGTGGCCTGGGTATGCGTTCTATGCGCCAAGCCAATGTTGCGTTCCTCACTAAGCTTGGGTGGAGAGTCCTTGCGGAGCCGAGTTCGCTGTGGTCATAGGTACTCCGAACTAAATATTTCCATGGTCGATGCGACCTTGATATGTTTAATGCAAAACCAAATTCCTCAAATGTGTGGCAATGAATTGTGGAAAATGCTAGATTTGTGAGACAAGGGGAGAGAGTTGTAGTGGGTAATGGGCGTCGTACTCTCTTTTGGGATCATTGTTGGGCCTCTGAAGCTCCTCTCTCGCCCATGACGCTGGCCCCTATTCCACTCGCGGAGCAAGATAACACAGTGGAAGAGTATTGGGACTCTAATGGTGATTGGTGTTGGGATAAATTTGTGAATCTCCTCCCTCCAACAACAATTAAAATGATCGCCTCTCAAAGACTGGTCCCTGATGAAAGTGATGATGATGCGCTTTATTGGAGTGGAGGGCAGGGTGGCGAATTTACCATTAAATCTGCCCTCAAAATTATTCGGAGTGAAGGTGAAAATGAGCATAACAAAATGTGGGATGTCGCTTGGAGAGCCCCTGTCTCACAGCGAATTAGGACGTTTTTATGGCTCGTTCTTCATGATCGAATACTCACAAACTCACAGAGAGTTGCTCGCCATGTGAGTGATGACCCAAAATGCCCACGCTGCGGTGCAGACGAGGAAAATTTGGACCATCTCTTCCGCAAATGCAGATAATCACGAACAATATGGAATAGGTTGGGTTATAGTAGCCCCAATTCGAGATTTTGGTCTGCACCAATCAACGAATGGGTAGTCAACAACTTAGATTCAACTGATCCAAGGTATAATATTGATGATCCCCTCAAGTTTTCTGTAACTTTATGGTGGCTATTGAAATGGAGAAATATATCTGTTTTCGGGCAAGCGGAGGAATTGCCTTGGAACCCAGCAGCCTTTCTTCATGATAGATTTAAGGAAATGAAACTAGCAATGGAGAGCTGTGCTAATGCAGGGCGTGATGGACAGCCAACACATCAGGATCGATTGATTAAATGGGAAGCACCATGGGAAGGATGGGTGCTACTGAATGTTGACGGAGCTTCGCGAGGTAATCCAGGCCAAGCTGGTGGTGGGGGTATTCTGCGTGATCACCATGGTCATATGCTCCAAGCTTTCTTTGAAAACTATGGTTTTTGTACTGTGACAAGGGCTGAAATCTTAGCCTTTCTAGAGGACTTTCTATGGCTAAAGAAGCAGGTGTTCAAAAATTATTTGTCCACTGTGACTCGCAAGCAGTGGTACAGATGATGATGGGAGATGAAGTACGCAATGGACCAGCAGCTTTTATGGTAAGACAATGCAGGAAATTAATTAGGGAACCAGAGTGGGAGGTGAAGGTGACTCACTGCTATAGGGAATCGAACCGGGCTGCGGACTGGCTTGCTAACTTGGGTTGTGATCAAGCAACGACGATGGCATACTTAACTGAAGCTCCTCCAGCACTGCGATCGATCTTATATGAAGATGTTATTGGCGTGGCTTTGCCGCGTAATGTCTTAGTTTCTTAGCTTTTCTCCTGTTGGGGCTTGCCCCTCTCTAGCACCAAACAAAACTAAACTAAAAATCACTGAACTGACACGAGTAACGAGACTACAACTGAACTGGATTGAATTGAACTAAATTGATCAGATGAGCTTTAAAGAGGAAACTCTTAGTTAGAGGTGGCAATCGGGCGGATCGGGTCAGATTTGGATTGGGTCTTTTTGGTTTCGGGTCATTACGGGTTCGGGTAATATCGAGTCAGAAGAGTAATTGGGTCGGGTTGGGTCAAGTCGGATTAATTTGGGTTTATGCTGGTGCCGGGTCAACTTGGGTCGGGTTAGTTCGGGTTTTGGTTAAGTCATATTCAGGTTCGTTCGATTTTTGGTCATATCAGGTCAATTTAATTCATGTTTGAGAGCATATAATGTTGAAAATAATATGAAAAACTCAATTTTATATGAAAGTTTTCAATAATATGGACTACATGTATGTGTGTTTAGTTAGTGTTTTTTCACTCATTTTGAATATTATGTTATAATAAGTCGGATATATTTGGGTTTCGGGTAGAGTCGGTTTGGGTTCATTTTGGTTTATGGTAATTTCGGGTCGTGTGTTATCGATTTCGGGTCAATTCGGAGAACGGGTACTATCGGGTGTCGGGTTGCATCAGGTCAGGGGAAATCGTTTTCGGATAATGATAATGGATACATTTTCGGGTGTCGGGCGGGTCTGATATCGGGTGGATCGAGTCAGTTATCTCGCGTCCGGTCGGATTTTTCCAACTCTACTCTTAGTACCCCATTTTTGTGTGGGTCCGTTATTTAAGTCTAGTAAACCCTAGATTTCCATACATGTTTTATATCGAGTTTTTTTGTATTTCTATTTTTTCTTGCATCTGTCATAACAATCCAGGGCACGTAATTTTGGATTATACCCTATTCGACTATTCGTTCCAAATTGATTTTTTTTACTTTGTTTAGTCAATAATGCAATACTTTGACAACAAATAGCGGTAACTATATTGAAAAAAAAAATTATAAAGAGTCGTTGATGTTGTGAAACTAAAAATAAACTGAATCTAAAAGGAGTATTTTGACATTATTTTGTGAAATTTTTGTCACAAATTAAGAATCAAAATGTATGAATTTTGACGTCAAATCTCAAATGGAAAGCTCATTTGATCAAACGGATGAGTACAATGGTTTGTTTTGATTCTCAAAAATTATAAAAATAAAACAAGAAGGACGCATGTTTGGGTGAGCGAGTATTATTTTGCACGATATCCATCTTAGAGTTGGTAATGCCTTTGTTCTTTGTTGACTTGTTGCTAATATCACGCCGACATATATTGCATGCAACAAGCAAAAGTTATTTGTAAGTTCACGCAACAAGCCAAAATTCTGATAGATACTATATTGACTAATGAATACACCACCACATCATTCTCTTATCGTTTATCTCGATCAGCACTATAGTTCACCAAGCCTGGAAGATGAACCAAGTGCATTCAGGCT
Organism: Tetragonia tetragonoides; assembly: GCA_038025085.1. NCBI lineage: Eukaryota > Viridiplantae > Streptophyta > Magnoliopsida > Caryophyllales > Aizoaceae > Tetragonia > Tetragonia tetragonoides. Next base: position 34,142,490 of record CM076151.1, on the reverse strand, counting down.
CATTTGTTGAAGCTACCAAGTTACTCAAAGGAGCGCAATGAAAGGAGCAGTCTATAAGTCCCAACATTGTTGGCGAGAAAGAAGTAGTGTTTGTGATTAACTAGCTTCAGATATTTGGTTATTAAGGAATATAACATTGATTGGGCCTCCAATAACCATCAGCTTAAACTTTTGGTTGAGTTGATTCTAATACATGATATCAAAGCAGTAAAGACTAAGTGGTCTCAAGTACGAATCCTCAAAACCCCAATTTCCAGATGGTACGGTATGAGCCATGAGGAGACATATTCATCATCCACATTTCAAGTGCAAAGGGCATTTACAGTTGGTTTCAACGTCCAACACAAGGAGTAAGCAACAAAGCTTTGGATAGAAAGCGTAGTGACGTATCTCCACTTATTTCCCGCATTACCCTTGGGTTTAAATTTCATTTCCATTCAAGTTTGATGGCTTTCTTATTGTTTTATACAAAAATATTAAAATTTAAAAGTTTTGAAACGACAAAAAGATTAAAACAAACAAAATAAACAACAAACATATATATGGCATGGATAGTTGTAGTTATCAAGTTATGTCATTTAGTTGTAATTTGTGGACTGCTGATAAAGGAATCAGTTGACTCTGGGAGCGAAGAACGTTGGATCGTCCAGGAGATCTGTACGGGAGCGTACGTACGTGATGACTTTTCTTGCTTTGATTAGAAGTAGAAGAGTTATTGTACGGTATCGACCCCCATGGCCCCATCCTCCCTCTTTTTGACAAGGACACGAAATCACTTTAAACTTCAGGGTAGCTGTACCGAAATCGACACATAGATGTAAAGGACCTAACAAACGGTCAATTGAGTATGAGGTGAGCACAAGTGGTAAGTGTCTTCGTCTCATAATCCAATAATTATGGTTTAAATCCTTATTCATGTAGGAAGAATAATAAAAATTCATTTACCTTTTTTTGCATGGAGGATGAAGGGTCTCCTCCTCTACGTGAACCTGTCAGCTCATCTTAAGATTGATTGACTTAATCGGTGTGTGTGTGTTGTGGGCTACTGCATGCGTCGTTGTAGCTAGCAAAAAGAAAAACAAATGGTCAATCGTATCGGTTTTTGTGAGTATGTACTAATTTTTTGACAATAATAATAATTTTGGATCAAAAAATAACAAATTTATGTTGAAACTTTCGACGGTGGTTTGATAATCATAACATAAGACAGGCGTATATGGTGTATAAAATCGACCGTGTCTATTAACCTTAAATAATAACTCATGCGAAGTTCATCTTTTTTTTTCGAGAGTATGGGCCTGACTAGGTCCACGCTTTATAGTCTATTAAGCAGAGGGAGAATATGCAGAAAATATGTTACTACAGAATCGGGGGTAGCTTTGCTAAGCTATCACTCTCGCCTCATGAAGCTCACTTCTTTGTGAAGGTTTAGATATATGGATAAAATTACAACCTTAGCTTGATCCAATCATATCCGAATCAGTAACACATTGGAGGACATGTTTTGGCAGATTAATCTGAACCTTCGAGCAAACTTCTGATATAGAAGTGAGCTAATAAGTCAAAAGGAATGAACAAATATTAGGTATTATATCTATATGCATGCGAAGATGCAAGAAGCCAAAATTGTGGGAGAAAACGTGGTACCATTCATACCTAAGCAAAGACAAAGTCGCCGTACGCGTACGTACGCGTCATTCAAATCTCTCTCTCTTTGCTCCAACCTTCGTGCATCCGAAGGTCAACTAATTATTTGTTCAGTATATTCCATCATATGCTTCATTTTCATGATCGATATGGGCTGGTAATGACAAAGCCATATATAGTAACATATTACCAAGTTTTTTGTCTTTTCCTTTTACGTGTACTTTTGCATTACATGAACTGATAATGACAACAAGTCAATATACTACGGAGTATATGTGGTAATGTGTCAATGTCTACGTGTCAATTTAAAAAAGGTGCACATTCAATCTAGCAATGGTGCACGGTTTGTGTGTACAACTAATACATTTTCATTGGTACAAATTTTTCGCCTATGTCACATCTTGCTACTTCATTCCTAATCTATGTACCTCTCATTTTCTATACTCAAATTCACTTTGTTATTTTCTAGTTTAATTCTAGTTGCATGGCTCGTGCAATGTCCGAGCATTTACCTATACTATAGTAATTTATAGCCTATAAACACATGAAACAATCAGAAAATCTTTTTTAAAGTAATAATTAAGTATTATCATATCATTTATCCTCTATAATACGGACATAAATTCGTAAATGATCATGAATCTACCAATATCATAAATAAAATTGTTATATTATCTATCTATTCTCCATCATATCGCCCAAATCCGATGCATGCATTAGTAATAAATGTACAACTAAGACGGTCAACATACATTGAATCAAAAGTCAAACTTGAACCAAAGGTGAATGCAACAAATTAGAGTATGGCATCATTTACATGTGGCATAGGATAATGACTTAGAAGCTTATGTGGATGCACACATGTCATTATAACAATTGTGCATATTCACTTTTATATATATATATATATATATATATATATATATATATATATATATATATATATATATATATATATATATATATATATATATATATATATCCCCGTGCTTCGCACAGGCTCGTTTAGCTTCTTTAAGGTATTAGCTAAATTAATTGCTAATGTATTTTTGCGATATACGGCTAAAAATGTGTACCTTAAATATCAAATTTCCATTTTTTCATCAATTAATTAATAATAAAAACTTCATATTTATCCACTCGACATGAAAAGTACCTAACTTCAATAACATATTCATCATTTCAGACTTAATTTCACTTATTATTAAGATATAAATGGTACTACATATTTTACCACTTCTAACTTCTCCCAATAAAATGCAAGACTTTATTTATTAAAATAGCACATATACATCTCATTTTAAAGTTTTTTTCATTTTCAGTTTAACTCTTAGAGTTGTGTAACGATTTTTTTTTATATCAATTTCGTAATTTAAAACAACATGTACTGATTATAAATTTCATGTTTCATTACTATATTAAAGTCAATAATGATGACGCATTAGTTGCTAGTGACATATTGGATAATTTGCATACCTGTCAGCTTAGATGTGAACGACACACGTATGTGGCTCGCTTTTGAGGCGGCTCACGTGTCATCACCACACAATTAATGATCTTATTGACCAAATATATCACATATGCATCTCAAATTGAAAAATTTTTCATTTCCGATGCCAATTGTTATGAACCAAAGAGGAGAACCATCCCAAAAGACTAGCCTATTAGGTGGTAGAGCCCCTTTGGTCTATATACCCCACATTGGTTTCCCATACAACCAATGTGAGACAAGTCTCATACCTTGCAACTGATTTCAGTCCATAATATTCGCCCCTCCTTAAGGGCCAACGTCCTCGTTGGTCACGGTCACGGCTGGCACTCCCAGGCCGCCACCACTCCGAGGTTGGCTAATGACGTAAATTTTTAAAATTTTAGAGTTGTAGAACGAAAGTTATTTTATTTTATAACTTGAAATAATATACTAATAATTATAAATTTCATACTTATTGAATGTATTTAATTCAAGAATGGCGATTCATTAATTAATAGTGACATGGCTTGTGATTCGCATACGTGGTAGCTTATGTGTCATGATTACACGACGTGACTCGCCTACGTGGCGTCCCACGTGTCGGCACCACACGAAGAAGGACCCAATTATAATTATGTATTTATGATATGATATAATAGATACTAGCAGGTTTTAGTCTAATCCTTTCTTTGACTTTCTAATTAGATTGTACGTATGGGATTTAGGGATACTTGAAATAGGTGCAGTATTTCATATCCTTTATTTGCGGATACTTGACAGATATTCATTAGGCATGTTTGTCCTAAGAAAAAAAAATACATTGGTAAATGATGTTCAAACGGTTTTTGGTTCACATTGCCTTAGTTATTTTAACGGTACTAATTTAGGCCAAAATTACTGAAAATCAAGTTATTTTTGTATATAAAATTATTTTACTATTATCTTTAATTATTTCTTGTTAGGATTAATTCAAGTTTCAGGCCAATATGTTTTGCTCATGGAATTGATTTATTTTTTGATTATCTTGTGATCAGTGACACAATTTAATTTGGACAGTAGCAGTAATTCTTGAAGTTAGAAGGTAAGATGACTTTGGCAGTGTTATGCAGGATCACCATTGATGAGCTTGAGAGAGGGAATTCTATTATTCTATCAATCTGAGCTGTAAATGATACTGGGGAGAGCTTATATACAAGAGCTATGTACAAAGAAGTAACCGCCTACTCTAACAAACTATTTCTAACAACTTTACAATCCTAACAAACTACTGTACAGTCAGCAATAATCAATATCAACATGTCCTAATCCTAACACTCCTTCTCAAGTTGGAGGGTCAGAGACTCCCAACTTGGCAAGCAATTTGTGATGTTGATCCACTGATAAAATCTTGGTTAGGACATCTGCCAATTGTTGTGTGGTATGCACATATGAGGTTTTGATCAAGCCCTCCTTGATTTTATCTCGGATGAAGCGACAGTCTACTTCTATCTGTTTTGTGCGTTCATGATACACTGGGTTGGCTGCAATATATAAGCAGGCAGCTTAATTATCACACTTAAGATCAGCTGTAGCAAGTTTTTACAACCCTAAATCCTTCAAAAAAGACTTGCAAGCCATGTAACTTCGCAGACTGCCAATGTCATGAACCTGTACTCAGCTTCAGCTGAGGATCTTGCCACAACATGTTGCTTTTTAGATTTCCAAGAAACTGGTGAATTTCCTAAAAGAATACAGTACCCTGCAGTGGATTTCCTAGACATGAGGCACAATCTGAGTCATAGAAAGTTGTAAAATTTGCCGCAGAACTGTATGTGTGCCATTAATATACCCTGCCATGGGTTCTTCTTCAAGTATCTGAGGACATGTATAGCAGCTTCCATGTGAGCAGAGGTAGGATTCTGCATATACTAACACAAAAGTTGAACTGAGTAGTTTATGCCAAGTTTAGTAATAGTGAGGTAGTTTCCATATGATCCTTCTGTATGGTTCAGCATCTGAGAGTGGTGTTCCCATGTCTGTTGTAAGCTTTGTGTGTTGATCAAGAGGCAACTGATAAGGCTTAGCATCACTGAGCTTGTTTTCTTCTAACAAATCAGTCACATATTTCTTTTGTGACACAAAAATACCTTGCTATTTCTTGTTATTTCCAATCTTAGAAAATACCTCAATTCTCCAAGGTCTTTTGTATGAAATTGTGTGCTGAGAAGTTCTTTTACGGCTTTAGTATCCTTTAAATCATTCCCAATCACCAGCATATCATCAACATAAACCAATATAGCAGTGAAAGAACTTCCATTTTTCCTAGTGAATAGGATGTAATCAGATTTGGAGGGAATAAAGCCAAAGGAGACAAAGAGCAGTGGAAAGCTAGACAAACCACTGCCTAGGGCCTACTTTGGACCATAGAGGGATTTTCGCAATTTACAAACTTTTGTTAATGATTTTGGAGTACAAACATAGCCACACTCCCCCGACTAGGAAATCTGTCCCCATGAGCATTGTAACCTTGTAACAAAGTCATGTATGTAAACATCCTCTAATAAGTCACCATGTAAAAAAGCATTTGTGACATCATCTGGCAAGTGTGCCAGGCAGCATTTGTGGCATCCATTTGGTAAGTGCGCGAGCCTCTCATAGCAGCTATAGCTAGTAATGCCCTAATAGTTGTCATTTTGGCAACTAGAGCAAAATATTCTTCATAATCAATGCCTTCCTTTTGTCTGTTACCCTGGATAACAAGACGAGTTTTACATCTTTCAGGAGTTCCATCAGAGTTGTACTTTGTTTTGTATAGTCACTTGTTGCCTATGGCTTTCTTGTCTGATGGTAGATCACAAATATCCCATCATCATATAATAATCTAGAAATTGCAATACAAAAGAAAAAGGGAGGCTTGTGATGTCATTGATTTCTAAAGCTTGCAGCTCTTTATTCATGGCCTCACACCTCTAGGGCTGTTTGACAACATCATAGAAGGAAATAGGATCTTTCGTTGTGGTGATAGAGGTCATGAAATGATCAAAGGATGGTTTTAAATTTGTTGTTGTAACATTGTTAGCAAAAGCAAGGTTAGCAGACGGATAGTGGACAGTATTATCAGTGTCAAGGGACTGGCAGAGACAAAACCACTTATATAATCAGCTAGCCATGCAGGCTTTTTGTGAGACCTAGAAATTAGACTGCCTAGGATCAGTAGTATGAGAAGACTCAGAAACATGAGGAACAAACACATACTGACATGTATCAGATGTGATCTGATCAGGAATAAACACAGATACAGACTGAGAAGTATCAGATGTGATCTGATGATCAAAAATAGGTGAAACATGTTGGAGTAGTTGCAGGTGTAGGAAAATGCGAAGGAATGAAAAAATCATGGTCATAACAAGTTGGAGGTTGCACAGACATCAGAGGTGGTGTAGGCTGTAGGTATTGTGTTTGGCTTTTGTTGTAAAAAGGAAAAAATGTGTTCCTTGAACACAACATCTCTGGATACAAAAAATTTCTTGGTGAGAAGATTAAGAAGCTTGTAGCCTTTTTGTGAGCTGGGATATTCAAGAAGTACACAAGGGACACCTCTTGGTTTGAATTTGTATGTACTAAGCTGAGGATTGGTGGCAAAACCCAAATATCCAATGACTCAAATGACCATATTTAGGTGGAATTTTGAAGAGAACTTCAAATTGTTGTGTCCGTCAGGTAATGATTTTTCCTTTTGTTAATTTCTTATCATTTATTTTATTATTTAGTTCTGGGTTTGGATTTGGATTATTTTCCATGGGTTGGGTAATTTGGTTTTTAGGTTTCTTTGTTGAGGTCTAGGGTTTTGGCTTGTATTTTATGAGCGGTTTCGTTTGGGCTAAATGTTTTTTTCGGTTATTTGGGCTTTTGTTTTGTGTTTTTTATATTTTTTGGTTTTAGTTTATTAGATATTTTTTTCTGGGTTATGTTATTTGATTTTTAGGTTGCTTTCTTGAGTTATAAAATTTGGTTTGGGTCTGGTTATGTATTTATGGGCGATTTCGGTTTTGGTTATTTGGGCTTTCGTTTTGGTTAGTTTATTACATTTTTTTCTAGTTTATTTTTGTTGGGTATGAATTGATCTGTTTTGTGTTGTGTTGAGTTGTGTTGTGTTGGGTTGTATTGTGTTGTACGTGTTGTTAGTGAGGATGATCCTCTTGTCAAATATATTGCCATAGTTGATGCGTAGTCGAAAGCTTTTTTGGGAAAAGAGTGACGCAATGCTCCGTTTGGCAGTCCAAATCGTTGGTAGAGTTCACACCGTGTATTGAAGAATCGGAGGTGAAGAAGATACGCGAGCCAACATATTCAAGATTGGGAAAATGTCATCGGTGAAATTATCAAAAAACTAATCTAGATGGGAGGTAGCTAGTGGGTTTGTTAGTTCACTAATTGAACTTTTGAGATGTTTTTTTATTTTATTTTATTTATATATTGGAGATAACTAGTTGTTGACATGAGGTTTTGGATTTATTTCGATTATCTTGTTTCTTTGAGCGAGAAATGTGTTTTCTGGGTACTGTTTGAATGTTTTTATTGATCACATGAATCTTATTTCTTTGAATTTACTCTTGCATTAACGTTATTATTTATTATTGATCACATGAATCTTATTTCTTTGGATTTACTCTTGCATTAACGTTATAATGTGTTCACTTTTTTTTATGTGAGCTTTTCATTACAATGTCAAGCTTATTTTAACAAGAGGTTTTCAATTAAGGCTCAGTTTTAGGTTGCTAAATTTTGGTATTTCATTTGGTGATTTAGATTTATAATTGTATAGGTTAGCTTGAAACTAATAAATTTCTACTACAAGAGAACTTGATATGGTGTTTTATTGTGAAGGACATGTGTGGGAAGCTTATTGATCAGGTGTGTGACATCAAGCACAGAGTCACCCCAGTATTGAATAGGAAGAACATAACAGAATCTAATGGCCCGAGTAGCGTCAAAGATATGCATGTGTTTTCTCTCAACTCTACCATTTTGTTGAGACCTGTCAACACATGTGGTTTGATGAAGGATGACATGATTATTGAAGAACAATTAACAGGGACCACCGTCGAACTCAAGAGCATTATCAAACCAAATTTTCTTGATTTTGCATTGAAATTGTGTTTGAACAAACTTGTAGAAATTTTGCAAGGTATCAAAAGCTTGTGACTTATATTGGAGAAGAAAAGTCCATGTAGTCATGCTTTTATCATCAACAATAGTCACGAAGAATCTAGAACACCTATGTGTAGGTATCCTGTAAGGACCCCACAAAATGTGTGCAAGATCAAAAATACTTTCTGATTCAGACATGCTTGGTTGAAAGGGAAGTTTGGCTAATTTAGCCATAGGACAAGCAACACAGATATCTGTACTTTTATTCTTTATGAAATCAGAAATACAGGGAATGTTTTTCATTTTATGCAAAGAAGGATGGTCTAGTCCGTGATGCGACAAGGCTATACACAGATGAGTTATTACAAGCAGTTTTCAAAGCAGCAGTAACAGAAAAAGGAAAAACACTAGATGACATTGCAGCAGAATGAATGTAAGCAGCAAAATCAGAGATACTGATTCCAGACTTGAACAAGTCAGGATATGGATTTGAGACACTGGCATGTCAATCATAAAAGAAAAGTCATTTTGTTCTCTGTCAATGCCTTTAAGTTTCCGCGACATAGAGTCATGTATAAGGCAAAAGGATGAGTAGAAAACCACATAAAATCTTGTGTTTTTCAACAATTTAGGAACATATAACATATTGAACATAAATGAAGGCACATATAAAGCATCTTGCAAAACCAAATTATTCGCTGTGTGTATATTACAAATGTGTGTTATGTCTGTGATTTGGCCATTAGGTAAAGTGATTTGAGATTTGTAATTGAGGGGTTTAGATATGTGAAATTTATGTAAGCATGAGGTCATATGATCTGTAGCCCCAGTGTCAAGAATTCAAGAATCAGTCCTAGTTGAAGCATTAGAACTGATTACAATACGTGCAAAGTTGTCACTCGGTTGTTCTTCATTGTCAGTGCCAATAAGTTTGGTGTTGTTCTGAGGTATGAACTGCAGAAGCTGCTCAAATTGTTGTTTTGTAAAGGTCACAGATCCTCCATTTCTTGCACCAGAACTCTCAGCAAAATTAATAAACCAGAATCTAAATTTGCTTCAACATGTGCAGGAAGCCTTTTTGTTTTACCATCAAACTTTCCTTTTCCACTCCTTTGCAGGTTTCCTTGGAAATTATTTGAAGGTTTCTTTTGAGGAAACTGAGTTGATTTAGGATGCCAGAGAGGATATCCAATCTATTGCCAGCATCTTCTTTTATTGTGACCTTTATTTCCACAATTGTCACAAACTTCATCAGATCTTCTGTTATCTTGACCATTACTGTATAAAGCTATGGATTCCACCATCATTTTGATGTCATCAAGGACTCCTTCTGAGATTCCTCTTGTTGTAACATAGCACATGCAGTTTCAACTGAGGAAAGAGGTGTCATGACCAGTAAATGACTCCTTTGAGGCCCACAAAGATCATCACAAACATTGAGAAACTGGAACATCTTTTGATCTTCATTTTGTTTATCCAATGCAGCAAGAAAAGATTGCATTTATGTTGTAATAACAGAAAATTTTGACAACTCATTCATTGCGTCAAGCTCCTCCCATAAGGGCTTTATCTTCGTGTAGTGATCATTGATAGATGCACCAGATTGCTTTGCATTATAAGTTCCTTTGCTCAATTTGTACTTTCTTGAGCCATTGCTTAAGAAAAATCTCTTTTCAAGAGATATCCAAAATTTTCTTGCAGAATTCATGTATAGATCAATTGATTCGGAGATTGATTCACATACAGATAGCATAATCCAAGCAATGATCATGCTGTTACAAGTGTCCCACTGCTCAACATAGACAACTTTAATTTAGTAGGTCTGCTCACAATTTCCAGTTATGAATCCTAATTTCCTCTTTGTAGCCAATCTGATCTCCATAGATCGCTTCCATGAGCGATAATCCTCAACTCCAACAAGTTTAACTTGTATATCTAAGGATCCAGGTCCCTTAGATAGGTGTAAGAACAAAGGATCATGAATATCTACAAATGTTGGTCTAGTTTTAGTTTGAGTTTGAGTTTCTCCAGACATTTTATGCGACTGAACAAATGTCAGATGATCAGAGTTGATATCCTAAGAGAATTATGAGCTTGATTTACTAATGAAACAAATTAGTTAATCAAAATAAGAATTGAACAATTATGTTTGATTATGAGCTAAAAATCTTGAACAATCAATTCAAGATTTCGAGAAAAGAAATGATTTGAAGATGTTTTCTTAGGACTTTTAATCAAATTCTTTAGAAAATTTGATTTGAAGATTATCAAAGAATTCGATTAAAAGCGGAAGAGAAGAAGTGTGTTTGATTGATTGATAGACGAAGAAAAATGTGATTACAATGTCTTCTCTTCTCACTCGAGCTCTTCAAGCACTCATCGATGGAGGCTCTGATACCATATTAAGCAGGATCACCATTAATGTGCTTGAGAGAGAAAATTTAAAGAGATGAGAGAGAGAATTCTGTTATTCTATCAATCTGAGTTATAAATGATACAGGGGAGAGCTTATATACAAGACCTATGTACAAAGAAGTAACCGCATGCGCTGTCAAACTATTTCTAACAACTTTACGATCCTAACAAACTATCCAACTAAGCACTATATAGTCACCAATAATAAATATCAACATGTCCTAATTCTTTCATGCAGCTTAAGGACTCTTGACATGTAGCAGTTATGACATTTTGTTTTTTGGTTTTTTTTGGTAAGAGATTGCAGAAAATTCAAATAAAGTCAACAAATCTAGAGTATTGTTCTCGTTGGGCATCTTTCAAGTCGGAGAGCCTCAAGGCAACAAATGAAGGGAACGGATTAGATGAAACATCTCACAAAAAAAAAAAAAAGAGAGGGAAGAAACATAGACTACATTAAACACCCAAAGTTTTGGGTGTTTGGAGTTGTACCCATTTGGGTACAACCAACTCTTACAAATTATTAAATGATGTCAGCAAAGGGACCAAATGCATTTGGATTCCACGTATGTGTCTAGATATATACGGGTACATGCAACTGCTTGTACCAATTATACATTGCATTAAACAAGTCCATCTCAACACTACAATTGTTAGCAATTAAATCAGCAACTTGCATTGATTTGTCTCTCGTTAGAAAGCAATGGTGCACCTGCAGAGCCTCACTTGTCTTCAAGCTTTCCCTACAATCCAAGAGAACATTAGTGAAGATGTCCCATCTTCACTAATGCAGTTACGACTTAATATGGGGAGCAATACGTGGGACTGGATATTGAAGTTTAGTATATTATTGGTAGTAGAATAATAATATTATTGGTAGGAAAAATTTTATTATTATTTGGTAGTTTTATTGTATAGTAAGTAGTTTCCTATATATCTTATGTAGGTAGGTGTTTTTTGAAAGGCGGTAGTAGTTGTGTAGAAGAAGTAACAATTTTTTGATGTCAATGTAGGTAGTAATAGATTGGAGAAAGGAATACCACAAGAAAGGATTTAACAAAGACTAAAATCAAGACATACTCGACGTCTCTCTTTTCTCTTAATATGCCCAGTTGACATCTCTCTCATCCTTTTCTCACCAGTCTCTTAAACATCCTAAGTGTATGTTGAGAAATGAGAATTAGGGGCTTCCAATAATAATTTAACGATTATGGTTAGCCCCATATCCCTTACTTTAGAAGTTTTTAGTCGTTTAGTTCCTCCGTCAGAACTGAATTAGTTACTTCGTGTGTGAGAGTAGGGATGTAAACGGATTGGATTCGAGGCGGATGAACAATTATCTGCTCCATCCACGTCATCCGCTTCATCCATCGTAATATATGCAGACGATAAATATAATGGATTTATGAAGTGTGATATTTATTAACATGTAATCTTTGTAGAATGTTTCCTTAATCAATAAATTTATTTTCTCCAAAACATCATGTGCGTAGAATTTTCAGACAACCAAAATACGGGATAAATTATTGCTATCAAATACAAGTATCATCCATCAAAACCTAGAAGTCATATAAAATAGATAGTATCTTAATATTTTTCATTTACTTTTACTAAATGGATGATAAATGGTTACGCATAACGAATTTAGTGGATGAGAAATTCTCACCCAAATCCAATCCACCACACACTCCATTCGTCATCTGCGAAAGAATTAATTTATTTAGATTTTTATCCATATAAATGAATCAGGTGGATCGGTTGTCTCCACAAATGCAAAATCCATTTATATCCCTATGTGAAAGTGAGTTAATTCCTTAGAGTATGGTTTGTGGGAGTTTGTTAGCTTGTTTTGAGATCAGGGTTCATTTGTGGTCATTCTTAGGGCAGTATTAAAGATTTTCTTCCCCAAAAGGTTGTCTATGATGTCCGAATTGGACATTCATCTGAGTAATGGTGATTATTGATTTTTCATAAAAAGACTGAAATATAAAAATATCGAGTTGTTCAAAATCACAAGTCTAATTTGTTGAATAGCTCTGCTAGTCAAATATATTTTAATATCTTAGATATTTTTTTTTTTTTAATTTGATCACCCTTCTTTTTTTTTTTGAGAGGGTAATAGGAGACTTTCATTCATAGAAAAGCCATACGACATCTACAATAAAAATAACCCAAGAACATACTAAATCAATAGAAACAACAAAAAATCCGCTAACAAGCCAATATACTAGAATACTCAGGTGCGACTCCCAACATGCATAGTAACCATGTGCTTCTTTGATGTATCTTCATCTTTCACGGAAGTGGAGATCTTCACCACAAGTAACGCAATCGCTTGCCCACAAACCTCTGTATGATTCCGTTGATCGTGTGTATATCCGGTCCCCAACTTCATACTGCTTCTACTAAAAATCAATTGCACAATAGGCGAAAAAAGAGTCCTATAGAGAGGAAGATAAGAAGATCCCTAAAAACTCCACAAAGGGAGAGAACTTATTTAACTCTAGAATGAAAAAAAGCTAGAAATCAAGATTAAACCTGATAAAAATCATCAATCACAGGCCGGGAATGGCCTAAATCGGCCCTCCCGGCCTGAAAGTATGTTCTACTAAAGATTAGGGTTTTAAAAGAAGGAGGAGAAAGAAAAGAGGGAGGCTAATTTGATCACCCTTCTAGATGCCAGTTATTGATCAATTTCCTATTTTCCCTTTAAATTATGAAGATATCAATAAATAAAATAGTAAAAAATAAATACATTTCACAAAATAAAGTTAGATAAATGGTATGTTCTCTTCACCTTATTTAAATTGAACCTATCTGCATAAATTATAATAATGGACTGAACTGAAATAAACTGAACTTCACAGGGTTTTTTCTAACTAAACTTATTTTTACTGAATTGAACTGTGTTTTACTGAACTAAACTGAATACTTCAGAGAGAAATTGAACAGAATAGGGCCTAGGTCTTGTGTAAGACCCACTCACAGCAAAAATAGGTCACTATTCCAAAAGAGTAAGTCCTTGAGTGAGACCAACTCACAAAAAATAGGGTCATTATTTAGAAATATAGTGGTCACTTAAGATGAGTAGTGATCCTTATTTCATTAAAAAGTTGCCCACGTCTCACCAAAAGTTATAAAAAAAACCGTATCATACAAGTTTTTGTGATTTAAAAATACAGGGATCACCTTTTATATATCGTGACCTTATTTCACTTAAATGCGACCCTCGTCTCACTCAAAGTTAAAAAAAAAAGTCTTATAGAAGTTGATGTGAAAATATAACATTAAATATAGCAAAATATTTTATTTTTTTTGAACTCAAAAAAAGAAAAAGAAAAAGAAAGGTTGAGCTAGGTAGGCTTTACAATCCTAGGTTACGTGGGCTCATGCATAAACAAGACACCTGAGCCCATTTGTTTAACTGGGCTGGAGCATGAGCCTTTTTGACTGCACAGTTCAAATCATCTAGGCTGGCCCTGGGTCCAACCCATACAAAATGCAGCCAAGTACATGGACGTTGATGGATCCATTTGTCTTTTTTATTTTGCCTTTTTTGATAAACAATTCAAGTGACCCCATGTCCACCCATAATCGTAAACAAGAACAAACAGTTGTCAAACAAAAGGAAACTTTTTTTACTCCCTCCGTCCCAAGTTTATTTTTATATTGGACTTTTCACGATCTCTAAAATACTACTTTGACCATAAATATTTATGATTTCAAAAATATAGAACTTATAATAAGATGATATTTTGAAAATACTATTTAAAATAAATCTAGCAATACTATTTTCACATTGTAAAACTTTGTAACTTTTCACAAATAAGTGGTCAAAGTTCACAAATTTTGACCTTAAAAAATCCAATGTAAAGATAAACTTGGGACAAAGGAAGTATGATTTTGTTATGAAAAAGTATTTTTCTTCCCGCCAATTTAGTCCCACAAATATAACATGACGTACACAAAACAATATCAATTTATCAGCAACAAGAACTAGTAATAGAGGTGTTGATATTCCATGAAAAACAAATCGTTCGGGGTGGTTGCGAATTGCTAACAGCTTTTTGATTTTCAAAATTTTTTTTCCTTGTAGAAATTTTTTGGAGCGGAAATTTTTTCGCCTTATTATTTACCTTATTTTCAAATTTAGCAACTTAAAAGTGGTAACCATAAATTGTGGTTTTCAAAAAATAATTTTTGATTTTTAAAAATATTAAAAACTCAAAACCATCCCAAATGGGCACAAAAAGTAAATGTTGAGTTAAAGGATAAAAAAATATCAGAGAAGGCCTAACACTTCCATGAGGGCTTGAAGCATGTTGGCATCACCTTCTCAGAATTAGCAATGGCAATGCGGTGGTGGATCTAGGATAAATAATCAGCAGAGGCACCATATATATATAATTCACAAAATAAAAAAATTAATTAAATTGGAATCCTTCCTTATCCCTGTAAAATACAACCCTTCGGTCTCATTTCTGAGTGGGGGCACTCCCCCCTTCCACCAAAGGCTAAATCCTCCCCCGGTAATGAGGGCGGGGAGGGTGTGGATGATGCCTTTAACCACATTTGCATCCACCATGTAAATTATATGTTCCATCCCGCTATGGTAGACATCTCTAAATTCACTACCACCACAAGTGAATATCTACGAATACGATTGGCGAGTGTACACCAATCCAACCATAATCCAATTAACGTTTAGGGTTGTCAAAAATTTATTACTAGATGACACCACGGTTAATTGAAAAATAAATTTCAATAAGGTAAAACACAAGACATAGTGACACCATGTAAAATATCTCTAAGTATAATCAATGGAGGTTCCATGCGATTTTGGGTTAGTAACAAGTGTTTGGATCTTCTAGAGTTCTCTTCTCTAGAGTTCATGTGGAGTTCTTTCTTTGTATCAATCTTTTTTCTCTAACTACCTATTTTCCAAAAGTTACGGTAAGATAATGGAATAATCCCACACACAATGCTTGAATATTATTAATATGTAATCACCATATATATAGGGATACAAGACTCCTACATATGATAAAACCCTAATACAAAATATTCTAAAAGATATAATGAGAATATTCTAGATAAACTATAATATTCTCTAATAATTACCCCCTCTAATCCAATGGTTTTAAAAACTCTCCTCTAATCTAATGATGAGAGAAAGAGAATCTCTAAAGAAAGAACTTTAAAGAATCCGTTACACTTCATATCCTTCCCTTGAGTTCCCTTGCACATACGACTTCATACTACTTGCTGCAATTCAGGCTCCATAAGTCAATACCCTACATATTTTTAAACTCATTTTTATAAATAATGCAAATGGGTTTTGCCTTTTGTCCTGTACTTCTGTTATACTAGATCATCAAAAAGCATTATGTCTAATTAATTTTACGAGTTATTGAGATAATGTCAGGCAGAACAACTTTTATTTGCCACATAACATTTTCAAGATGACCTTGGTGATGTTATAAGAGCCAACACGCATATTTTTCTTTGCAAATCTCACATAATTGAGGTTATCTTAACATAAGTGTTAAATTAAAAAAAGGTCAAACTGATTTTTAGGTTTCATTCTTTTTCCTTGTAAAAAACTGAATTAAAGTATATTTTTAACTTGACATTTCACCATTTTAAATTTGTTCTAAAATATTTAATATTGAACGTGTTTGAAAACATGTTTTAAAAATTTTTCAACATAAGTATCATCATGAAACGGAACTGAATTGAGATGGATTGAATTAAAATTAAATTGAGGAGAATAGAGCGCTATTGTAGTCGTAAGTTGATGAGAGGAAAGAAAAGAATTAAAAATAAGAAGTGATGTCATGTTGGATGTTGCCAAAGTTCGTGGACATGAAGCCAATATTCTCCATTATTCTCTAATTTGAGTAGTATATAAGTTATAATCTATAGTTTGGATTCTGAATCCTTCAATGATTTGCTAGAATATACTTTGCATCTAGTAGCAAATTTTATAATGTCATGTACGGTTCTGTCTTCTGATATTCAAGCAAGAAAAGGTCGCACTATTCCCCTACGGAAAACATGTGCAAGTCTTTGCCTGGTTTTAAGTACAAAATTTGCATTGCAAAGCAAAAATGCAAACTTATTGCCCAATATGCTATGCTATCCTTTTTCCCTTTAATTCTCTATTATCTTCTTTCTCTCTTATGTGTGAGATCTTCCTTCTTTCACTCTCCATTCTGTTATTGAAATTAATTCCATTTCTTGTTTACTGGCGACATGCAATGGAAACCTATGAACTTGGATCATGTTCGTCTCGAGGTACTTTACAATTTCTCGCTCTTTAATTTCTTGATTATATAGACTATCAAGAATCGAACCTGACCTGTTATCTGGCCCATAGTAGGCTTTGATTGGTCCACGCTTCAGCCCATGATGGGTCTTTGCGTGAGGTGGGGTGTTGAAGTGGGTTAATGTCCCACATGGAAAGATTAAAGGGTCTTGAGCATACATATAAGGAAGTGGGTTACTCCACCCATTGCCAATTGGTTTTGGGTTGGAACCTCACTTGTCTTGTATGTGTGCTCACTTGTTAAGGCCCAATTATTGAAATTTATCATGGTATCAGAGCGGGCTTGGTCCTGCCTTTATGACCCCCTTGTTGGCCCACGCGCGTGTGACTGGCCCATAGTAGGCTTTGATTGGTCCACTCTTCAGCCCATGATGGGTCTTTGCGTGAGGTGGGGTGTTGAAGTGGGTTAATGTCCCACATGGAAAGATTATGATAAGTTTCAATTAACTCACTTCCTTTCAATTAACTCACTTCCTTATATGTATGCTCAAGACCCTTTAATCTTTCCATGTGGGACATTAACCCACTTCAACACCCCACCTCACGCAAAGACCCATCATGGGCTGAAGCGTGGACCAATCAAAGCCTACTATGGGCCAGTCACACGCGCGTGGGCCAACAAGAGGGTCATAAAGGCAGGACCAAGCCTGCTCTGATACCATGATAAATTTCAATAATTGGCCCTTAACAAGTGAGCACACATACAAGACAAGTGAGGTTCCAACCCAAAACCAATTGGCAATGGGTGGAGTAACTCACTTCCTTATATGTATGCTCAAGACCCTTTAATCTTTCCATGTGGGACATTAACCCACTTCAACATTATCATACTAATGATCAAATCAATTATGCTATCAATTTAACTTGTTAATCTTACATATACAAACAATAACTATTGTCAATAAAGACAAAAAAGAAGTCACAATTCTTTGGCTTTTTGAACGAAAAGCTAAATGACTCATATATTATATATGTTTCTTATTTATTGTTGAGTTACGGTTTATCAGTGTTCTGATTTATTGTTGAGTTACAGATTATTATTGTGCGTTGGGTTAAAGATTTATTGCGAATAACATAGCTTTGATTGACTCGCCCAAACAATAACCGCTTTAGAGGGGTGTGAGGTTTATGAAGTTGAATTTGAAACCACAGTTTAAGAAGATACAAAAAAAACTTGAACCCTAGTACATCATACTGTTGCCATACTAATACTTGTTTAAAACGTTATTTGAAATCGAGATCCCGTGATGAGACTAGAGTAGAAAAGGAAAAGAAAATTCATTGTGTTGTTATGTTTGTCATGTGAAGTAGAATTCTTCCATGCCCCAAACTCATAATTTTGAGATCTTGTTTTTTTTTTTTTTTTTTTTTTTGAGATTCTTAATAAGTAAGATATTTAAGGGTCTCTTTGGATTAATCCACTAACTTATATGTACAGATGGTTGAGATTAAGTGGAACATGAGATGGTAAACAAAAATGGAACAAATGATCTCAATTGGTCTAATCGGGCTCAAAGTCTAAAACTTGCATATATCAAAATTACTGGTTGGTATAAGTGGTTTAACAATTTCGTTTTTTAACTATACAAAAACTTGTGTGGACTAAGTCCATGGTGGACTAATACTTGGAGTCACCCCCTACTTCATTTGGAGCCCCCCCCTCTAAAAGTGGAGTCACCCCTACTTCACCTAGAGTCACCCCTTAAATTTATACTTGGCACCACCCCTACTTTACCTGGAGCCACCCCTTACTTCACTTGGAGTCACCTCCTACTTCACATAGAGCCACCCCTCAAAATTATTTTGTTCACGGTGGACTAAGTCCACACAAGACATGCTAAACTAAGGTCTCGATTTGCTGGAATCACTTTACTCTTTTGTAACCCGACTCGGGTGCGAACAAAATTAGTTGTTGTCAAAAGGATTTAGGGTGAGCTGGTGATCCAAACCATATTCATATATAGCCCATATGCCATCTATTGCACAACAAATGTTCGTCTCGATAGGTACTTTACCATCATCACATCTCTCTCTAATATCTCGCTCTCTTTCTTTAATTTCTCGTTGCACTCAATTTCAATATCTGATTTGCATTATCATTTCACCCATTATTGTTGCCAATATATGTGCAGTAATTTCCAAATTTGTATGATTTTTGTTAGTTTCATATACTTGTTTAAAACGTTGTTTGAAATTGAGATCTCTGTGTATGGTGATAGAGAGTAGAAAAGGAAGGAGGAAATTAAATTCATGGTGTTGCTATGTTTTATCAATGTGGAAATGGAGTTCTCCTATGCCCCCAAACTGATAATTGTGAGATTTTTTTTTAATTAAGCTATTTAAGGCCTGTTTGGCCTAGCTCCCACTAACTTCTACTTCTGCTCTCAAATTTGTTCTTGCCCACCCCCTCACAATTACGGCTAGAAGTAGAAGCTACAATTTTTAACTTATCGAGTGAGTATTTCAGTTATTGATATATGTATCGATCTATGCATAATCATAGTTTATGTGGGACTTATTGATAATCCAACATGGTAACTCGATCCAGTTGTTGTTTGGTTGGTGTTACATGTAAAATTTTGGGAGGAAATCTTTCATTGAAAATGCAAAACTAGCGCACGGATCCAATCTCAATAACAATAATAACTAGGAGACAAGTACCGCGCAATACAAATCCTAACCCATAGGGGGTTTTCTCACCCTTTAGGAAACCTCCCTATCAATAGGGAGCTTGTAACATACTAGGAAATCGGATTTGAGTTGATAAATTTTTTAATTTCACAAAAACTCGTATGAGGCGGCCTCAAGGTGAGGCGCCTCATACAAGCATGATGTCATGCTTGGTTATTATACAGGTGGTCTCACCTTGAGACCTCCTCATAAGAGGCTTCTTCTTTTAATTTTGCTTGCGAAATTCCTAATTTGTTCATTTCTTTTAGCTCTGATAATAATCATGTTCAAGCATTATTGGAATCATCAGGCACATTTCAATCTACTGTAAAAGAAAAGAAAATAGATGTGTTAGTGTATTTGGTGACATATTACAAACATATCAGATTAATTATGTGTAAACCAATGAGTAACAACTAAACAGACAAAGGGTGAAACAGGTTCAGCAACTAAGCAAGCAGGTTCACAGAAAAGAACAACTGGACGGGGAACTTAACACATTAATATACACCTAACACAAACTAAGAATAATGTAAAATCCTTTCCTAATCTAACCATAATCACCCGGAACTGGAACTTAGTTGTTAAACTACTTGAACTTCATAGCTGGAGATGTTACAATCAACAGCAGACCAAATCAAACTTAAGTGATCAGTGGGCTTGGCCCTAGAGGGATGATATCTTTAAAGTGTTTCTCCTGATTTACAGTTCCTGAGTTCTGGACCTTCTGGTGTGTGCATAACTGCATATGTTAGCCTTTTAGGTCCAATTCTTTTTCGAGGAGCTGCTTGGAGCTCATTTTCATTCATTGTCCGAAGAAAAGAGAAAAATAGATTAGATAGACTTGACTGCCTCTTCTATGCAAGACACTGCAAATATATATGAAGTGGATCATATATGACTCTTGCCAGTAATTATGCCGCTTCAATCTTGTGCATTTATCTGCATTTATAAATACTACAACACTACATTGCTTTTGATCACGATGCTGTATGTAATGCTGAATCTCTATTTCACCGAAGTACAACTGTTGGGTCATCCAGTTTACACCTAATCAGCTGGATGATGAGTCTGTCAGCTGTTTCTCAAAGGGGCCGGGGGGTCGATTGTATGTAGCCTTGCCCGTGTGAAAACAAAGAGGTTTTCCATTTAGCATTTGACTCGATGTGTGAGTTCACAATACAAAAGAAGTGCATGTAGTTTGATAAGCCATTATGATTTAGTCCATTTTAAAGTCGAAGATTAGTGATTTTTTTTGTCGCCATCAGAAACGGACGTCACAGACTGCGTACTTGATAGGTGGAAAGTGACACCTACCATTTTTATTTGTTCCACGTCTTTGTCAGGATTTCTTTCCCCAGCTTGAAATTTTGATTCTGTTCATTCCCTTTCTGCTGATGAAAACAATATGCTAATATGTTTATCAGTGAACTGTTTGTTTTCAGATACAATTGAAGCTGATATCCAAAACCTATAGAATATCAGACTCCTGTTAAAATTTGGGAAGACCATGGCGGCTCTGTATGTGAACTTACATCCCTTCCTCATTCCTTAAGGACCATTTTACCCTGCACGTGAGGTTTCACTGCTTGCTTTGAGATGAATCACAGAGTCTTGTCGGAACAGGAGCGACTCTTTGGGTTTGGTTATCTAACTTAACATCCAAATTGGAATGGTGAACCTCTTGTTCTGGATATGCATTAAAATCTTGCTCTAATTTGCGCATCCATTTTCCCACCGTGAGCAATTTGCTGGATATACTTGGAATTTTTGATCTTAAGTTCTAATCAATATTGTATGTTAAACTGAAGAATATGAAGTATATCAGAACATAGCTTATATATAAGAAATTTGGATTGATTCTGGTCCTTCTTGTCTTAAAAAAAAGACAAGATCAAAAAGGAAAACTTATTGCAGGGGAAGTGTTACAAAAGGGTTTAGTATAATTTCGCAAAGCAAGCGTTCGCTTGTCACAAGCAAAAAAGACAAGTTAAATGTAGGAATTTATCACACAGCCCTGGGTTAGGCATGATTGGGGGTAGAATCAGGTGGGGTTGGAGTAGATGCACCATGCTTCTTTCCTCTCTCAGATCTGCTGTTTTCGGCAAACTTGAGACTCCCTTGGTGCATACCCTTCTTCTTCTCGTCCTCTGTCCACTCGGACACATAATAGTGTTCTTCGGTCGATTTCTGGATATCTTGAGAAGGTGGAAGGAACATGCTTCCCCATTGTGGGAAATGCACAAATACCACAGGAAGAGTACAAGCAACAACCATTATACCCATGTAGACGAGTCCACGATCAGTGCTGAACTTATTAGTTGAGAAGAAGGCCAGCTGGGTGATTCCAGACCCCAAATTCCCACCCGCGCCTGTAAGGCCTGAGATGATCCCGAGGGAGCGACGTGAGATAAAGGGAACAATCCCGAAAACAGCCCCTTCTGCAGCCTGGGCTGCGAGGGAGAAGAGGATCATGGCTACAATCGCGGTGGTAAGACTGTTGGCCAAGCCTAACCATACACAGAAGAGACCGCCCAAGGTTTGCAGGATCCATAGGTTCCATAGCCTCCCCCTCATCCCAAATAATTTCCCACTATAATCAGAGCAGAATCCTCCCAATGGGCGGGATACTACGTTGGCCATGCCGAAGACTGCTGCTATGATCCCGGCTAGTTGGAGGTTGAGATTAAATCTGTACGTTTTATTGTTAAGAGAGAAAAAGAAAAAACAGGTTGATTAATTACATGGAAAGTTTGGTGCACAGATTCTTGATGGATCAGTAATCAAGTAGTAATTAGTGAAAATAGTTACATACCTATCATACATATATTCAGCAATGATATTGTCAGTTGTTAATTCAACTCCCATGCAGTAGCCGTACAGCAGGACCATGATCCATGTCCTGTAGTTGGTGACCGCATACCATAGCACCTGCGTGGTTTATAGTAACTGTAAGTATCTGTACACCAGTTGTATCTCTAGGAATATCTGATACCATGAAAGGAAATAAACAAGAGCGAGAAATTAATGTTATGCATTCGAATGTTTGATTGATTACCTTGCTGAACTGATCTTTGGCAACATCACCCTTTTTCTGAAGAGCACTGAGGTTACCATCAGGCAAATCTTGGCCCATAATTAAGATGAGTAACCCCATAATGACATGAAGCCATCCAGGGATGAAGAAGGCGATTCTCCAGGCCATAAATGGAGTAGCACCCACTTTTTGGATGATGGTAAAGAGCACAGGCATAAGCAATTGGGTAATCCCACCACCCATGTTGCCCCACCCAGCCGCCGTACCATTAACCAACCCGATGATCTTCGAGTTGAACATGGTGCTCATCCAGAATTGGCACGAAACAAAGGTTGCAAGAGAGAAACCAATCATGAATCTAACCACAGTGTACCCTGCAGCTGAGGACACAAGCGACATACTAAACACGGCTGGGGCAGTAAGCATGATAAGGAAGGCACATCCATACCGTGGACCTAGGAGATCACAAATCGCTCCCATGGCCAACCTCGAGAAGATGCTGCCCGACACTGAGGCCACACCGGCATTACCAATGTCAACCTTGGTAATATTGAGATTGTCGCGAATGATAGGTACGAGTGGAGCTGCTGCAAAGGTTGAAACAAAGCACACAGAAAATGAAATCCATGACAAATGGAATGTTCTCATGTGTGGCTTGCCAAAGGATAAAAGCTTGAACACTTTTGCCTTGTGTTCAGAGTCTACCGGAAGGTCAAATTTGGCTGATGCGTCTGTGGCTACCGCGGGGGATTCCACTCGGAACGAGTGGGTGGGCTCCCTCCCGGTAACTCCGTGCATTGAACTCCCTGGTTCCCCTGCCATTTTTGGCTAGCTAGAGGAATTTTTGTGCTTGAATTGATGGGTTGTTTGAGTGGTTTTAAGTGTACAAAATATGGTTGAAAGTGCTGGTATTTGAAGGGGAATTAAGCTTGGATGGTTTTTTTTTTAATTGGGTTGTTGACATTCTAGGATTTATTTATGAAGAATTTATTTTCATAATTGGTTAACATTCCAGGGTAAATTGTACGTACCAAACTCATGTACTATGTGAGGATTCTTCTAATTAAATTGGATCCAACTAGTAACTTTTGCCGCATCTTGGTTATGGCTTATGGATTGGTATGAAGGGACGTGATCCAGATAGTATATTCTAAAAGATCGACGAGTTTATGATTGTGACAAGTATAGGAAGTCAACGACTGATTGTTTTATGGTTTCTATTGCCAAGTTGTAATATCAGGCATTCACATGATATGCCTTATATTAGATTGTAATCACACCTTGCTTTAGATGATTAATTTTAATTAGAGGTTTTAAGTTGACAATTCCTTTGGAGACAAAAGCTTCATTACCATTTGGTCTTCGAAATATGATGGACTGAATCAAAACGGCTCATAAAATTGTCGGCACTTCTTATTTATTATGAGGTTGCTGATGGTCGTCGCACTTCGGATCAAGAGTCAAATGAAAACAACCTCGTTGTGAGACTCTGTTTTCACAGGGGTAAGATTGCGTAAAATCGACCCCTACTATCCTACCTAGACGAGAATTTCTTTGGAGGCACTAGGTAATAATTTTGAATGTAAGTTGACAATGAAATATCTCTCAAGTTTAAGTTTCTTTTCCATTTCTGATTCATTCTCTTTATTCTCAATTTAGACCTACTAAGTAAGTTGAGACGCATAGCAAAAAAAAAAAAAAAACTAAGTTGAGACAAAATTATCGCAGTATTGCTCTCTTTGGATTGTGTGAGACCAATTCATAGAAAAATGGGTCACTATATAAAATCTAGGGGTCACGGGTTATGAATAGTGATCCTTGTTTCACTAAAAACTGATTCTCATCTTACTGAAAGTTACTATAAAACTATTTTATACAAGCTTTTGTGTAGAAGTAATGGAGATCAAATCTAATTGTTCCATTTGCTGCGTTACACACCAATGGCTCGTTTAATATTGGATGATAGAGAGTGGTAGAATTATAACCATGAAAAATTGCACTAAGGGTGTGTTCTTTTTCACTTATTGAACCTTACTTAATCAGTGGCAAGATCTTACTCAATCAGTGGGAAGCAATTGCAACACCTTACTTAATCAGTGAGAATCAGTGACAAAACCTTACTCAATCAGTGAAAATCAGTGGCAGGACCCACATTCATCCTCACAAAATCAGTGGCAGGACCTTATTAAATTAGTGAGAACCGGTGGAAGGACCTTACCAAATCCGTGAAAATTATTAGTGAAATGACCTTATCCAATCAGTGAGAATCAGAGGGAGAACCTTACCCAATCAATGAGAATTAGTGGAAATAAGTGAAAAAGAACGCACCCTAACTTCCATTGTAGCTAGTCATGAAGATCCTTCATGAAGATCCAAAGAACATGTCACCCATTGTAGGCCGGCATGAATATCCTTCTTGGGTTCTCTAAAGGATAACAATACCATGCCACAACGGCAGATCTCCAACCTGTCCTACATCTCTCCTTGTACACTAAGGTTGTCATGATAGAGCTTAACACGACTTGATTGTTACAATTTAATTTTTTTGCTTACAATTCTTGTTACTTATTGCCCGTATACAAGTCCATAGAGTCACACAGCAAGGCTGGAAGGTCTTAGCCAATTTGAACAAGTTTTTTTTTATTTGAGGGAATTTGGACAAGTTATTTATAATGTTTTGAGCATTTATAATCATTTTCGTAGTGTTTCTTGGAGTCGTATAGGTAGGAGTGGCAATAAAGCTGCTCACGAACTTGCTCATGTTAAATCATGAGAAGTACAATGTTGTTGTGAAATATGTATTTCCTAAGCATGTAATGGAGTAAATTGAAACTGATAGAAGTATTATTCATAGAGAAATGAACTAATGTCGCGACACTTTCCTGAAAAAAAAAGAAGTCGTCCATACATCATAAGTCATGTATTTATATTTTTTGAAATTGAGGGAAAGTTACTCTTTTTAAGGGTAAAAGGACTTAATTCCAGGTCATGATTAGGGCGAGTAGAAAATATACCAGTGTACCATCCCAAACTCAGCATAAGTCATGTATGTATTAATAAACTGTAACTCTCGTGAAACTAACCTTAAATGCTCGTTCATTTGGCACTAAGGGTGATTACAAATTTACAATGTATGTAATGAAACATTTCGTTAATTATAGACGGACTATAAAATCAATGAACCCTTCCAATTTCTCCCATCTCCCTTCTTTCCTTCCTACCTCTAGCTTTACCAACCTATTTGGAAGTTGGAGAATTTAGGGGAAGGGAGGAGGAGGGAGGGGGATGAGGGGGAAATTAAAATTTCTCCTGGTTTGTCGGTTTTTTTTAAAGAGGGGAAAGAAGGAGAACCATTTCCCTTTATCCCCCTCTATTAACTCAATTGGAGAGGAGGCGAATTTTTATGTGACATCAGTTTGTTTCCCTTTATTTTCCTCCATTTTCCTTGCTTAAACTCTCAAAAAAGGTGATATATTTCACCTTTATTCACTTGCTTTTCCTTTCTTTTCTTCTCATTTATTTTCCTTTCCTTCCTACCTAAAACTTCCCGACAAACTATAAATCGAATAATGGCATATTTCATTTTAATCACCATGACACCTAAGTAAACGAGGCATAACTGTAAAAACCTAATAGCAAAACCTTGAGCTAATTTTTGGAAAATATGAAGGGTCAAGCGAGTGCCAGTTTGTCAGCTAACAAGTTGGAATCAAACATTGAAAATATCAAGTAATGTTCTTGTTTGGCTGTTGCCTAATAAGTCGACATGGGAGCCAATCTATTTATGTCCAAGCCAAGCCATTATTATAACTTTTTTGGCTTTTGAATATGTCAATGACAGAAATATATTACCATTATAAATCATATAATTAACGAAATTTTAGAAGTGCAGTACAATGCTTACCTAAGCAAGAAAATGTCGCCGTACAGATGTTGATCAAATAATGTTCCTGTTTTATAAGGTCAACTGTGTATCATTTCTCACATAATCATGGATGTTAAGCATAGCCTATTATCTGCTTCACTTGCATAACATGGGCTGATTATGACAACAAATAATATCATGGATAGTTGGTTCACCCTTTCAGAATCTTTTAATGTTTTAGGAGCTGGATTGTTATTATTCTTGACTTGTTTATGATCCTTAGCAATTTGAAGGATAAGGATTGAGGACATCCAAGAGGAGTTTGGATCCTCTGCAGTTCCCTCTCTTCATCCTTTTCTCTTTTTCTCTCTCCTCCCCAACTCTCCAAAACCCAACCCCCCCTCCCTATTTACAAAGGAAACAGCAGAGAGTGATCCTCTGCGGTACCGCAGAGGATCCAGACCCATCCAAGAGATCATATGAATACATACGGTGGATGAAAAGTGCAACAAAAGCTCTCTTATGAGGCGATTTTATGCGTGAGGTATTACTTGTACTGGCGATCTACATGTTACTAAATGAATTGTATGGAAACCACTTAGCTTAGAGCAATTTTTTGCAAAATTTCCCTTATCAATTAATTTTGTTTATAAGATTTTCAAAAACTGTCTTACAGAAGTATATTAGAAGTGTGGTCACCCTCTTGAATTGATTCTCAGTTCCGTCATTAATTACTTGTCTGGAGATATTACTTTTTATGTACCGTTTCATAGGTATCACAACTCATGCACAGGGTCGGCTCATGAGTTTTTGTGAAAGTCCAATGGCTTTGGAGGTTTTGACTTGATCAAATTATTGGATAGTTGTGCCTCAAATATAGACAAATGAAGGCTCCTCTCTTGACAAACTTGTAATATTCCGTGTTACAAATATAAGAGGCATACGTATGGGTGAGGTGTTGATATAATATGTTAGGAAACTCAAGTACAAAACTCAAGTACCAAAAGTAATTTATGTGGAAAACACAAACTCAATATCAGAAAAACCATATGACTGTCAATGTCATCCAAATAAATCAGTAGTCAAACTGATAACTATCACCGCATAAGCATCAAGTTAAGGAACCACCAGAGAACAAGTGCAGCTGCTTAATTGTTGAGAAATAGCATTTGTGTCCTTTGGGTTAATGAAACATATGTGATCTTTATCTTATTTTCTTGGTTGCTTAACCTTTAGAAAATTTAAGTGGTGATTCTACTTATAATTTCGAGTTTATTTTTATATTTAGTTTATAGTTTGGCATGGTTCTCAATTACTCATAAAACCGAAAAAAAAAACACATGAAAAATTGTTCTTGAATCGTCATTAAGACCACACAAAAAATATCTAAATGGTTTATCTTGGTTTCATTTTTCAAAAATATTGGTTCTTGATAATATCTAATTCACTTAAGTCCCTCAAAAAGTATTAACATACGTATCGATTATTCACACAACTTCTTAATTGTAATTTCCAGAAAGTATCCAAGCAAGATTGTGTAATTCATCATCCACACAACTCACTAGTCAAGGGCGAATGAGAGCTTGGGGTGGGTAGCGTAGTGGCGCACGCTCATTTGTTCACAGCAATGACTTGAATTTAAGTGTTATTTTCAACAAAGTTGTAGGTTACTTTACCGGTTAAAAAAAGTTAATTCAAAGGCGAATGGATCAGTTGTAGGCAAGCATGGTGCAAGTCATTTTCTCTGTTAATTTGGGCATTGCAGATTCAGGCTATGCGGAGCTATGAATTGTGCATGAATAAACAAGAGACATGATTGGACCCAATATTGAATATTCTTGATTGATTGTGTTGGAGCAAACCCAATATAGTTCGGAGGTCTCGGGGATGAGGGGACAAGTTAGCAAAGGTAAAGGAGGAAAAGTGGAGAACACATGGTCGGGCGGATTTGGTGGTGTAATGTCGCATGGTCATGCGGAGCTGACAGCAAGGGGTTGTCAGCGCCGCACGACCAGGCACATTTTGTGAGACGATTCTGCACGACCATGCGGTCCCATCCGAGCCAACGAACAACAGTTTGGTTTGTTTGCTTTTGGGAGATCTTCTCCTATTATCTTTTGGGGATCTTTTAGGATATTAGGGGAGTTTTCTATTGGCATGTAGTTACCTATATGAGTAGGATAATATCTAGATGTTATTATGTAACTAGGAAACTAGTATCCTAAAAGATGTATTCCTTAGTCTAGTGGTTTTAGGGTTAGGAATACTTTGCCTATATAAGGAGTGTTATAGGCTAGGGTTGGATATCACATATGTGAGCTCATACTCTAAGGGAGGAAGAGAGAGAGTGAGTCACCATGTAAGGGGGGCGCACCCAATGGAGGGGGACGTCAAGGGAAACACATAGTGTGCTTAAGCCATGGGATGGAGTGCTTAAGAAAGAGGGAGTCACTTTGTATATCTCTAGAGAGTATGTATAATTAGTTATGTGGTTGATTAATTAATAATACATAAACATGAGGTTCGTGGACGTAGACCATTGAATTGGGGCTGAACCACGTTAAAATTGTTGTGTTGTCTTTCTTACTCATTGATATATGTTTACCTCGAACTTGTATGGATGAATCATCGTAAAATTCCCCAACAGATTGTGATTCAAATTATACATTTGCTTGGGTATTTATTTTGTAGGAACGACAGAGCATGATGATGATGATGATGATGATTGACCAGATTGATAATATGGTAGCAGGCCTTGGTTGTTCCACAATGGTCATCTATGCTTGGTGTTAAAAAGTTTTTGCATTGGCTCGGTTGAACAACTAGCTCTGAAAGCAGAAAGCTAGTTTATGAGTAACTATTTTTTAATAGTACTAACTAAAGTACATCTTGATTGATTACGAACTAGCTCAATGAGATTGAAGTGTTTGGTAACGTTTGCAGATTTTTTTTAAATTTTTTTTAATAAGACAAGAAAGTCGGCTCATACGTTATTACTAGGAAGGGAGCAGAGAAGGTTTATACGCCCACAAGGGCCAAAATACATGAATACGAGTACACTATCTTCAATCCTTGAATTCAGGGCAATGAGCCTTGAATCTCCAACCTTGAATTTGGAGGTATAGGTGCTCTACCATTGAGCTGAGTTCATCTGTAATAGTAGAGGATCGACCTTCTCAATCATGCTCTCAAGAGTAGGGACTCCCTTCCTCAAAAAAGGGGGGGGGGAGGGGTAGGGACTTCCTGCTCCCTCTCTTTCCTCCCTTTTCCTTCCTCTCAACTTCCTTCCTCTGCACCTCGACTCACCTTTTTCTCTTTCTGAAGGATCAGGCAGCCTCATACTATTGAGATTAGGTAATAATTTGCGTCCTATACCCCCCTACAATCCAATTGACCAAACAAGAGGGGAAACCATTTCTATAGTGAGATTACAAGGACTCCACCTTTGCTGTTCTTGAAGGAACAACAAAAAATCTTCACCCCATTAAGCTACCCAACTTATACCCGTTAGAAATTACTAAATGACTTTAAGAAGACATGTCATCATTTTATAATACAAAAAAAATAGTGTGAATATAGAATAAAAAATGAAGAGGATTTCAACCAAATTTCCCCATTTATTATCTTGCATTTTTTTTTATTTAGGGTTATTACCTTATCTTAGGTGGGTTTTGCTTTTTTTTTTTTTTTTTTTTTTTCTTTTTGTGGTTCATCAGTATCTGATTTCCCTAACCTCAGCTAAAACCTCTCACCCAACAAAGCCAATTTGGAGACCATTTTTGCACATGAACTGAAAATCAAACTCCTTGAGCATCCGAATGACAGTCCAAAACTTCCTCAAAACACTCAAAACTGCAAAGAAAGCAGTACCATCAACAACCCACCTTTCTTCTTCCCTCAACAATCACACTACAGACACACTTTCTAAAACCCTAAATAACTCACATTCAAATTCTCCCCCAATAAACCCATTTACCCAAGATTTATCATCTTTTCTCAAGTCTCTTTCATCGCACAAACTCCAATTATTTCTCACTGACCCAAATGTCTACACCTCTGATTGCTTAAGAATCTTCAATGCTGTTCTTCGTTTGCAACCAGACCTCTCTTTTAAGCCTGATCTTCATGCCCATTTGACCCTAATTTGTAGGCTAATTAAGTCCAGGAACTTCACAGGTGCTGAGATTCTATTGA
Source organism: Tetragonia tetragonoides (assembly GCA_038025085.1). Taxonomy (NCBI): domain Eukaryota; kingdom Viridiplantae; phylum Streptophyta; class Magnoliopsida; order Caryophyllales; family Aizoaceae; genus Tetragonia; species Tetragonia tetragonoides. The sequence continues at coordinate 34,111,733 of CM076151.1, read as the reverse complement.
AAAATGCTGCCTTTCATCGAAATCACAGGTACCCATTTTCTGATTTTACAAGTTGGGTTGAGAATTATTGCTCTGAATCAAGAATTATTACAAAGTTGTTGAATATGTTGCTTAAGATGTATTCTGATAATAAAAAGCTTGATATTGCTACTAAGACATTTGAATATATGGTAGAGAAAGGGTTTGAGAGGGATGAGAAAACTTGTTCTGTTCATTTATATGCCATGACTCAAAATGACAAGGTTGGTTTAGCTTTCGAGTTTTTTCGTCGAATGGTTGATTCAGGCATGGAGGTTTCTGTGTATTCAGTGACCATTGTGGTTAGTGGGTTGTGTAAGGTTGGGGAATTAAAGATAGCAAGAGAATTGGTTGAGGAGATGGCAGGGAAGGGGGTTAAACCCAATATTATAACACTCAATACTTTAGTAGATGCTTGTGTGAGAAGATGGGATCTTGTGGAGCTCGATCTTATGTTGCGTTTGATGGAACGAGAACTAGTTCAGTTTAATGATATGACTTATAAGCTTTTAATTGAGGGCTATTCTGGCTGTGGTAAGATTGAGGAAGCGAAGAAGTTGCTTATAGAGATGCACGACAAAGGCATGGAGGTAGAGATTTATTTGTTTTATACAGTCATCAATGGGTATAGTCGGTTGGGCGACATGAGCAGTGGGCTCTCACTATTCAGAAAAATGCAAGAAATGGAGCTTGCTCCAAATGTTGATATTTATTGGTCTTTGATCAATGGTCTGTGCAAGGTCGGAGATATGGGTCTGGTGAAGGAATTGGTGAATGAGATGCAAAACAAGGGATGTGAGTTGGATAATGTTATGTGTAATACTTTAATGGATGCATATAGCAAGGTTGGAATGATGGATGAACATGCGGAACTGCAGTGTATTCTGAACATGAAGTCCTCTTCTGTCAACACAACTACCAAGAACTTCATGGATTCAGAGTCCGAAATTGAGTTGGTGACAGATTCAGAGTCCGAAATTGAGTTAGTGATGGATGAGGAAGCAAAGCCTATGATACTGGATGATTTGAAATAGAACGTAGAATCAGGCATTGAAAGGGATGTAGGTGACCCAGTTAAAGCCTGTCTGAAGCATTTGTGAAAGATGGCTCTGCAATCCACCTTTGGCATGAACATGAGATTTCGAAAGAAGAGATGGTCAGACTACCATAACATTATCTACAGCTCAGAGGCTGCTGTGTCCTAGTTTGGTAATTGTTTTGATGGAACCCTACAGAGCCAACTGCCAAGTTCAGTTTTAACTGTGCTTTCGACGCTAAGTCAAGTCTGAACTCAGAATTGGATTGATGGTCAGGTGAGTTGGCCAAATTAAAACAGATGTATTGACTTGCAGAGCTATCATTTCACTGGGATACAAGTCAATGGTGAATGTGGTCGAGTGGTGATGAATTGATGATCAGTTCTTCAACAAGGTACAATTGATGATGGTCCCTTGAAGTGGAGCTATACACGTTGAGTGTATCGTAGATAATAGTAGTTCTTTCAATGAGGGTGTCCAGCTATTCAATTAATGATTCAGAGGCTGTATCAAAATCAATAAACTGGTAAAAGACACCGTTTTAACGCGGAAGATGACTGTTCCAGATTGATGTCCAACTCCATTCTCTTTCAGGTAGCTGCTAATACTGTTGTAACGTTGCCATGCCAATTTTAACAAAGCTGGGCTTGTTAATAGGAGTAGGCGAATAGATTTGTTGTCTTAGTGCAATATTTCATATATGGTTCTTGAGCATATGTTGTAACTGTAACATTACATACTTTACAATTTTTCGCAAACACATTGAGGCTTTCACTATGCTGGGATCTAGGAGGGTTTAATGTAAATGCCCTAAACGGCCTTACCTTTTCAAGGCACGTAGCATTTTCCACTAAATTTGGGTGAATGAGAGAATTAATATTTCTGTTGGATAGATCAATTCTTCATGCTTCCTTGCATGGCTGATGTGCCTAGTTTGACACGTCTTGCTTCTACAGTTCTACCACATCAATGGTGACTCTTTGATGTTTGATGTTTTTTTGGCACTGTTTTTTTGCATTCGTTTGTCATTTCGACCATTCTTTTTTTAATTGACTCCTTTATCTAATCAGGAATCAAATAATATATAGATACTAACATGCCTAAGGAAATGAGAAATTTAGCACAAAAGAATTCTTAGACAAATAGGTAATTAACGAGAACACACCTAGAGCAATTAGGAAACTTGCTGGGAAGGTCCTCAACCCCCACCTATAGATTGTGTTCCTTAGCTGAGCAATTGCTAAGATTTCTGCTTATTACTTCGTGTGGCAAAGACCTTTTGTTGTCGAGTGGATGACCCGTAAGGTTTGACTACGAATGTTGCTCAACTTGAATGACTAGGACAATGTAGCGATAATGGTAGAGCTCAACCTTGAAACTTGACAGTGTGAGGCTTGGCACTAGTCATTAAAGCTCTTGAGTATGGGCTCTGTTATATGTTGAATTGTGGGAATGCTTGATAATCAAGCTATATTAGCTTGGGTAATTTTTAAATTATTGCCCTTGTAAACTTCACTCATTAGCCTTATTGGTCTTCACTCTTCATCCCTTGAGGTTCAAAAATGTAAGTTGGGTATGACAAGCAGTGACCAATTTTGGGTAATTTCAGTTTAGCACATTTTCCAGTTATTCTAACATTGGGGGTTGGGGGGGGGGGGCACTTAGGGGGCAATATTTCTGGGCATTCTTGAGCACGTGGAATCAAAGGATTTCGAAGGGCAATCCATTACTCCAAAAACGGGGGTAATAGTTACCCACCCACACCCATGGATAATGTTTTTTACACTACCCCCCCCCCCCCATTTCAGTTCATCTTCCTCCACCACTGCCTTTCCACCGCTAGAGTGGATAGTTTTGGTTAGAGAGGCACCATGGACATATCTAGTCACCTTCAGAGCAAGTTTCCCTTTGCCGCATCATGTCAGTGAGTAGGTGGATGAGGAGAGACACAGGGAGAGATAAAAAGGAGGGCTGAAATTTGACCCTCTTTAGAGCCTTTCAAACCTAGCAGTCCAGTTGTTATAATCCCCCCTATAATCTACCCCCCTAGTTACCAGACTTACCACTGTAAATTTTATCCTCTATTAATTCACACCAATCCAGGCAAGCAGCATGCCCATGCCCTTTATGCTACATTTCTCTTAAGACAAATGTCAAATGAAGCAGCTAAGCCTGATAGTTATGTTTACCCTGTAAATCGTCGGGGAATGGTGCTTCCTTTATCACAACTGCTTGAACTTTCTGTGTAAGTTGGAAATATTGGAGCAGTATGTTGTCGTCCATTCTCATAACTTGTGTTTAATGCATGTGATCCAGGCGTTATTTGTGGTGTATCTTTTCTGACTGCCTGATTACTGTTAAAGTTTGGTGCATATCATGGTCTGAAGTAACTCTTTCTGATTTAGAATCCTTAGTTGTATGTGAATTGTGATGCATATTTCATGACTGCTACTTGTTAATATGTCCCTAGGTTGATGCTGAAGTCTAACAACGTAGAATCAGTATAGGAGTCTTCACTTTGTCTAGTAGACTACGTTCATCAATACAAAAGGCGGATAGTTGTATGCATTGGGGGAAGATTATGGTAGTTTACAGCTATCCCCGTTGACGTATTTGAGGTGTTGACTGTTGGTCAGTGCTGTTGATAGCGGATTCCAAAAGTAATTGTGGATACCTCTTTTCTTTGTTGTAATGTGGTGATTGTGGAATCTGAAACAATAAACGACATTGAAAACAATTTTTTTTCTAGAGAAGAAGATTGGGAGAATTTGGCATGCATGATCATGCTAGTATGCTACGGCTTGGTTTATCGGCAAAAGGCTGGGGGAATGATTACCTTACTGCTTGGGAAACTTGGTCACATTGAAAAATGCTAAGGAATGGGTGTGAACAAATAACAGGGATACAAGTGTATGGTATCCAGTATCCGCACTCATTTAGTGCTGAAATTGAATTAGATGGTTCATCTATCGGAAACTAGGCCAAGCTGGTTGTGGAGATCGATATTGACGAATGATTATCTTGGGTCCCTATGTTCAGTCTCATACTAGGAATTGGAAACTCCAATGAGGCTCTGCACAAGAAGATATAAAGGAAAGGAGTTATAGTAAAGTCTGATTCTAGAAATGAATGTGCATGGATAAAGAACAAGAGTGAGTGCCTTTCTGGGATTTTTTTCTTGACTGGCAAAGCAAATGGGGAGGCAAACATTTTAGCAAAAAAGGAGCTTGGAATTGCAAGTTTCAAGTCTGGGGCTAGCTTGTGAAAGTGGAGAGCTGCTGTTTCAGCTGTGCTCTCAAAAGTTCTGTTTAGGAAGAATGAGCGATGGAGGCATCAAAACGAGACCTGTCCTATCCAAGCAGTATGCAGTATATTGCGGGCTTGCGGCCAATCAAAATACTTAAGTAGTTAACTACTTGGGGATTAATAAGGAAGGTGAAAAATATACCAGTAAGGAGTTTCTGAAGTTGGGGAACAGGGACCTGTTGATTGTTGAATGAATGTGTTGCTTGGTATGGAACCTGCACAAGTGCAGTTCAGTGCCCAGATAGGAGTTTTGGATAATCAGCAAAAGCTTTTTGAGTTACCATCAGTGCGTGGTATGATCAGGTGCAATGCTGTACCATCACTGCTTGGTATAATCTACAAGGAAGTATGACTTATTTTGAAGACACAGTGGTGGAGGTTATTCATACCCCTTCCCCACTATTCAATTCAGTTCAGTTCAGTTCAATTTATTGGAGTTTAGTTTAGTTCGTTTCACTTTAGTGATCTATTTTTTCTCTCATATATTACTATTCAGCTCAGTTCAATTCAACTCAATCTAGTCCAGTCCAATTTAATGAAAAAGAACACACCCATCCACACATCCGTTCCCATCATCGAACACCTTATGAGTTATGACCTTGTTTTTCTTTTTTGTTTTTTTTTTTTTATTTTTATTCTGGCGCCACAGACTGAAGTTCGCCACCTCGTGCCATCTTTCTCTCCTCTCTCGGTGACAGTAGGTGTGATTGTGTGAATGTGTGATGGTTTTGTAAAAATCAAAGAAGGAAGGTGAAACATGTGGGGATGGACAGGATGGTGGTCTTTTTTTAATTCCTTATTACTAGAACTATGCAAATCAAAGAGTTCTTACCTTTTATTTTTCTTTTTTTTTCTCGTTAAAAGGTTGTGTGATTGTATTTCATTGTCCAAAAAACAAACACAAACAGACAAAAGCCACATCCTCAGGGGAGATCATCTAGGTTTAAGGTTTCAACAAACCCAGAAGATGCCGCCCAAGCCGCAAAGGAATGTGACAACTTTACTTCCTAGCAAGTAATGGAAATGGTTAAAACCCATTCCATTACCCTTTATCTAAATCCTCTCCATTTCCAAATGATGGCTCTTGAACCAAATGACCCTTTTAGTGGTCTCTTAAAATTTGGATCCACTTGTAGTTTGGGTACGTGAGAGATGACTTGATCATATAAGGGTCAGAGAAGACATTCTGGACCCGGCAAGTTCTTTGTCAGCTTCACTAGAAAACCTTTGTATGCACCCAACGTTTTCCAAAGTCCACGAAATTGGCCTCAATTTTGATGTCACAAGGTTGTGTGCATAACTAAACAAAGAAATACTTAAGGTACTGTCTAGTTGAGCAAAAGACCACTTGATAGGAAAAAAGATCCTCCCAAAAAAAAAAAGACCCATTTGTCAGGAGCTCTTTCTATTTTAATTGATTTATCTCTTCTTATTGGATCTTTTTCTGGCTTCAATGATTAAAGCTCCTCAATTTTAGTATACCTATTTTTCACCTAATATTCCTAACAAACACAACAATGTCAATGACCCATATTTATTGAAAAGATCCACATCTTTGCGGCGTTAACCGCGTTATAATCACTAGTGCAACTAGCAAAGAGAGGATACTCTTACTCTTATCAGATAGCATTTTCTTTCATGAAAAGTCTAAATATTCCCATAAATTCTACAAATTTGTAAGCCGTGCAAAATTCAACAAATTTGTGTTTGCCCCAAATTCTAAGTACTTCTAATTCTATTCCAAAACCTACCCCATTTGATTATGTTGTGTATTCAGTGCACTTATTTCCATATTTTTCGACATATTATGGTAAAATAATATCTCATTTGATTCTAATCTGTTATGAGATTTTTGTCATGTCATGTCATATCAACAATACTACCCTCTTAACCACCCTCCTCCTCCTCCCAAGTCCTTTCGAACTTCATAAGTTGATATATGGAGTAACAATATTTATTATACATGTAAAAATGATGAAAAATAAAGTATTTCTTTTACATATCCACGGTTTGTCCATCGATGGTGGCAAGTATCATATTTTTACCAATCTGTCTCCCAAGAACCGGTCAGACGTCCGTCCCTTTTGATTCTTAAATTAATCCTAATTACTTTCCAAATCTTCTTTTTTTTCTTCTTGACCTAGTAGGCTAGTATACACTCCTACCCATTGAGTGCATTGACCGTCATGTAGATTGTTATGTAATGTCAACCTTTCTTGCAAGTTGCAAGCCATGCAAAATTCAACTTTGCGGAGATCGTTATGTTAACCGATCCATTTGTCTTGCAGTTTTTTTATTTTTTTTTTTGATTTGGCAAAGAGGATTCTTCTTTGGGGTGGTTAAAGGGCACCTCCTAACACACAGTCTAGGGTATTCCACGAATTAATTCGTATATGGGCTTCCCATGAGGATTGAACTCATGACCTAATGTACAAGTTGCAACTTGTTTACCAGTGAACCAATACCACTTCAGTCAGTTGTCCTGCAATTTACATGTCATGTTAAGAACAAAAATCAAGAATGACTTAACCTAATGTCTTTGTCTTGCAATTTGCCGGTCATGTTAAGCACAAAATCAATGTTGATGGTTAAGCACAAAATCAAGAATGACTTGGTCTAGTGGCTAAGACTAAGGTGCCGATTACATTAGATCTCAGGTTCAAATCACTACTCTCTCTGTATATGAATATTGTACTGACCCCACATGACCCAAAAAAAAACTAAGGAAATGCAAGCAAATCAACCAAAATGGACATAGCAGTGAATCTGTAATCCACTTTCAAGAAAGCATAATTATCAAAAAAAAAAAAAAAAAAAAACTTTCAAGAAAGCATACTCAAAACTGGAACACAACATTAGAACATTTACTTTCTACAATATCCATTGTTCACTAACCACCGCAACGCGGCAACGGTGAGACGTCTCACAAAATTACAAGAAGCCCTTTTTACATTAGGATAGATTAACAAGAGACGGCTCTTCATTCCCTACTTTAAACCTGGGCTAACAAACCTAAACTAACCTAACTGTGAGAGGAACGAACATTACTCTTCCTTCAAAAGGAAACAGCTTATACAAAGAAAGGGAACTGCAACAAGTTGAACACAGCGAAAGGGTTAAATAAACAAAACTGTTAATCTACCTCTCAGGGGTACCAGAGAGTATGGGACCAGCATCAGTCTCGCGCTTTCTGAAAGCTGGAATGCTAAGGGAGCGTTTTTTCATTCTACGACTGCCCGGAGGGACCTTCATCTGACTCTTCTCGGCAAGCATGGAAGAGTATGAGCAGAATGGCTCCGCCAAAGGCTCACTTTTAGTTCTCAAGAACATGTCAAGAGTTGGTGGGTATTTAGGCCCTTTCTTATTATTATTCACAATGGCTGACAAATTGTCAGAGGCAACGGGTAATTTCTCTTTGGGTTCTACTTCATCATCGGTCCAGTATCCTTTATCTTGGTCATCTTGCATTGCTAGATCGTCGTACTCTTCATCTGACTTTGTATAATCCTCATCTACTGAACCTTCCATCTGTGGCACAAGGAAGTAACTAAAGCTTAGATTGCCTTTCCTCTGGAGGAAGGCTGCAAGAATATCATTCTCAACTCCAATAAACCAAAGAAAATTAAGGAAGCAGACATCAACCATTTATGGCTTTCCCCAAGCTTGGTTAAAGATATAACGCAACCGCTAGAGAGATACTATAACATGGTTATGATAAATGTACTTATTGATCTCTTCTAGAAAAGGGGCTTAAACCAGGAATTTGATACCTCTTCATGAGAATGTTTGTCATCATCACTGAGATCCTCGTCACTGTCCACCTCAGGTGGATCATCAACCTCTTCATCGCTACCAGAGACTGATAGTTCCTCCTTCAGCTGCAAAAACAAATTGTCAACAACATTTCATAGACACACAGATTTTGGAACTAGCAATGTTACTAGTTCAGGAACCATTATATTGATAAGATCAGTCTTCTTTTTTCTCTTTTTATTTCTTTTTTGAGAGGCACAAGATTAGTTTAATAAAGGATTGAAATGGATTAAAAACTTTACCTCTTTAGCATGTCCTTCAGACATCCGAGGGGAGCTGCAGCACGATGAGTAACATTTACTGCCAGTCTCAGTACCAGTCCCATCAGCCCTACATTCATCGACACTGCCAGCATGGCTAGTACCCCCAGCATCGGTGGGCCAAGCACTTATGCCAAAGTGACCAAACTGAAGATTAACTGGTTCTGCTTTGCCGATTCGCAATGGTCCATACATTGGGGTTCCTATTCCACTCTCAGCACCGCGGCCCAAAACAGGCTTGCCATTTCTATCAACAGAATTAACAGGCCAAGCCTTTGCAACAGAACCATCATTGTTAACAAGGGCCATTAGATGTCTCGATGAACCTTGCCTTTGAATTAGTTGAAACATCCCCTTGGAGGTCAGAGAATCTGCTGCACATTGATTTCTGTATTCCTCATAAACAGCATTCACTGTGTTAGTGCTTTGATCATATAACTGTTCTCCAGCTTCACGCCTTCGCAGACAGCTGAAGAGTGTGGCATGTATAGCCGCAACGCTTTTGTCAACATTAGTATTATTAATCTTTGGGACCAGATGCTTGTCAGCTCGATTACTTAGGTATTCTTGTATTGTTCGAATGTTTCTAATGTATTTCACATATTTATTTTTTGTAGGATCCAGGGTCATGTACTTTGCACGCACTGCAAATCTCTCCATGTGTTTATCTTCATTAGTAATGTATATCATGAATGGAATGATTGAAGGATGCTTCTTCATCAGCCCCATCTGCCCAAAAAACATGACAATTAATAATCAGAACTTCTAAACTTAAACAGGGGGCAAAAAGTCATTGTAAGAACTACAAAGGTTTTTACTCACCACAAAGTTAAGACTCAAGTGTACACCTTCAACAATAACTGATTCTTTCCGCTCTTCCCAGGCAGTGATAAGCCGATCAAGACTCTCTATGACCATTTCACTTTGGGCCTTAAACCCCTCGATTGCCATTTGTTTGGGACTAATATGTTCAGAATTATTTGAACTCTGCTCTGCGTTTTGATTGTCAAATTTCTCATTTTGCACACTACTATTTTCGTCCTTTGTGAATGATTGAGTAATCCCAGCCTTCTTCTTAGCCTTCCTTTTAGCTTTTGCTTCTGCAACAGCGTCAGGATCCAAGAACTCCCCTGCATGATAGGTTGAAGCCCACAGCAAAGGGTTCTGCTTCTCATCCACAAAACTCCTCATCATGTGTCGTATAGAATCAGTGGATATAACAGTTGTGATACCCAATCTGCTTCCCTACAAATCATGAAAGAAAATAAAAACTTAATGGACAATTTTATGTTACTTCATAACAAAAAGGTGTGCATACGCTAGCTGATCACATCGACACGACCCTAACAAACATAAGCTGATCATGACTCATGAGTATCAGGCTCAAAAAAATTAATTGACAGTTTTATGTTACTTCATAGCAAAAAGGTGTGCATACGCTAGCTGATCACATCTACACGACCCCAACAAACATAAGCTGATCATGACTCATGAGTATCACAACAAAAGGCACCAAAAACAAATTGAAAGTGTTTTTCGTGCATCACACAAATATCTCATCCTTAAATTGTGAAGATACTACATTCTGTAGAAAGAGGGTGTAGCAAACATGCGCAAATGCTACCTTTATTTGGCCTACAGAGGCCTTACTAGGAAAGAAGAATCAACGAAGCTAATAGCTTATTAAGCAACCGGAAATTAGCTAAATACTTAATTGCAATATCCAAAAAGGAATGATTCGACAGTAAGTAGACATTAAATGCACCAGGTTAAGCAAAGTAGTATAACAGTGAAGGATATGTGATTACCAGTAATGAAGACAATGTAGACTTTCCACAGCCACTAGTTCCACACAACAGGATCGTTACAGATTCCTTCTTTTCACGGATTCTGAAACAGAAGGAAATCCATAGCTATGTCAGGAAACAAACATAAAACTGAAAATAGAAAAATTAGTTAGGAAAGTCCCGCAAGTAAAAACATGAATCAAAGAAGAAAAAAGACCAAAACTGACATTGGTTCTCACAAAAAAAACACAGAATACAAATTTATCAAAATCAAACCGTCTTGTCTGTTAAATTACATATAGCAAAAAACACAAATCTTGGAATCGTGAATATGTTGGTAGAACTGAAGCGCAAAATTTGATACTGAATACATTGTAGACCTGACATATGTCAGTAGTGTTAGTGTATAGCTTCAACATTTCCATTCTAGGCAAGCTACCTGCTTAATCAAGTACAGAAAGACTAAAGACTTCACACGTTCGTACATTGTTATTCTCTGAGAATCTTGACCATCATTTATGTGTTTTCAATACTTGCAACTTTCAAGGCACAACAAATATTATTTCAAGTACCACATCTAACTTATGGTGCTTCACAACTGCATTATTTGGATAAGAGCTTGTGATCCCATCTTACTTGCTAATCCTAGATATGGTCATATGGAGAGTTGCTATTTGAAAAGTTAAATTTGAATGGTCAAGTTTCAAAGTACTAGAATTTCTATGTGGATCACTTTGACAACTTCAGTGACAACTAATGATTTTGAAAGCAATATTAGAATATCACACATCTGTCTTACTCTTACTGTTCCCAGAAAAAACAGCCTATAATATCTGACAGAAGAAATAGCAAAGAAGCACAACCACGATACATTTAACTCAAATGAAAATGGGCTAATAATTAGTAACTTATACAAAAAGGTAGCAGAGAATATAAGTTAAGAAGTGAAAAAGCATAATAATTACAATTTACAAAGATAAGAAAATGAAGAAAATACAAACATACCTGCAAGCCAAAATTAGATCTTCCCTTTGGTTGGGCCCCACATATTTATACTCAGAAAGAGCATCACATACAACGTCTAGGAATTTGTCTCTCCCAACAAACACAGTTGTGCGCCATTTGTACAACTCTGAGGAAAAGCTTTTACTCCCATCATCTTTCTCTGAACCTAAATTGGGGTTCCCTTGAGATTTAACTAGGCGACTACCAGTCAATAATAGCTCTCGTAAATTTGATCCTACATGTGACATATCAGTACCAAATACACCCGCTTGTACTGTTGAGTCACTTGAGCTTTGACGTTTCACCATTTCAAAAACCCTCTTGCTAATCTACAAAAAGGGAGGGCATAGAGCAACGAAGCGAGAGATGATCAAGTGAAACATACAGAATATTCATACAAGAGCAAAGAATTCAAAATTTTCCTGTATACAACAAAGAACGTGAAAGATACAAATTGCAGCACTATCAAAAGATGCCGTGAACAGACTCTCTAGCCGTCTGAATACGAATGTTTCATGTTTTCAACAATCAGAATCGGGTATTTGGAACAGAGAACTTTTCTTTTTTATACAACTAAAATCTCGATACAGCAAACAAAATGTGAGCAATCTGATCAAAAATTTCTCTATAACAAATCTAGTTACAGCTTTCCCTTCCAATCACAGGAAGATACAAGAAATTCAAAATTTGAACTTCACGTTAAACTTTGAATGACATGTATACATGATGCTGTTAGTCAATCATTAACATGACGTCAAAGGAACCTCAAAAAGCACCCACAACTGAAAAGGAGCTGAATAGATTGACAAATGAAGAGCACCTTAAACTCCAGCCAGAAAAAAAAAAAAGAAAGAAAAGAATTATTTACTTTTGGAAACCAAAGCACAGAATCTTTTCCATAATTTCTTTGTTCCTCCATCATCCTGTATTTTCATTAACCGTACAGATCTAACACTTCTCAAACAGAATCAGATTCCACAAAAAGAATGTCATAGTTCCAGTTGCTTTCCTTGCATGATATGATCACTAAAGCTAATAATGGGCAGTGAACAGGCAAACAGCAAAACAAGTTGCAATCCAGAACAACTAAAAAAGGAAAGAAAAAGTAAAAGGCAAGACAGCACAAAGCCAACAAGTCCAGAAATCTACCTTGAACGCATGGCGAGGTTTGCATCCCATGAGCTGCAAAGTATTCTGCAGAACGGAACGCGTGTAGCGAAAAGACTCCTTCTCGGCTTTCCCTTTATCTTTCTTATTATCTCCATGATCCACAACCACTATGTACAGAACCTTGTTAACTTCAGCCATTATCCTGTCACCAAAAATACCAAAATCAATGAGATCAACTACTTCCTCTCATTTCAAACCAGTATTTCTAGTGCATTATTCAAGCTTAAAAAAAACACAACTATTAATTTTGTACAATCTGTATATTATTCAAAGTAGTGCAAAATCATCTAACATTTTCTGAATTCTGAAATCTGCAATAACTGAAAAAACAGAACCTAAAACATATCTTCCATATAAATAATAAAATAAATTTTAAAAAATGACATTTAATGCAAAAATAATTTCGATTCCTTGGTTATGCATAATCAATCAACATTTTCTCAATCCTGAAATTTTGCTGTAGCTAGAAAACAGAACATATAAAATAACCTCGCATGCAAAAACAATCAAAAAAATTGGGCAATCAATGCAAATATTTAACTTCAAATCCTTGATAATGCAAAATCATCATCAAAGTTTCTGAATCCTGAAATTTTGCCGCAAAATTAAAAAAAATAAATAAATAAAACCTCAAACAAATCCTCCAAGGAAAAACACAAATCACAAAGCTGACAAATCAATGCAAAACTCGAAGTTCACATCTCATTATCAGCAAAGAAATTAACGAGATGAACTAAAAACAAGTGAAAAACAAATAGTCCAGCAATAAATTCACACTATAACGCAACAAATTCATACAGTAACACAACAAATTAACGCACATTTATAACCAAACACAATCATTTCCAATGCAGATTCAAAACACACCAAATTCAAAGCTAAAATAACTCAAAAAAAATTAGGGATCGAGAATTCGAGATTTGAGTTTCCGTACCTTTACAACAACAATTCGTCTCCAAAAGGAAAGAGATCAAAAACTGAAGATTGATTGAGAAATCAAGATGTCGATTAACAACTTAGGGTTTTTTAATTTACAAAAATGATGATTTTATCTCTGTCTCTTTGGCTCCATTTTCGTGAGCTTTGGCAAGCGATGATTTCTAATTCTCTCGCCATTGTTATTGTCACCAGCAGCCACGCATCGCACCCCCTAAGCCTCCACGAGTCGCTACCTGCTCTCCTCTACTCTTTCTCTCTCCTCTACTCTTTCTCTCTCTAGAAATTGATTTTCATTTTTTTTATATATATATTTTTTCTTTTTTCTTTTGTCTTGGTCTTTGGAGAGAAATGGGGAAATGGGAAAGACTAAGATGGGCCCACAAGGGACGGCGATTTAATAGTACTTGGGGTTTGGGGTTATTGTAGAATGGGTGTGGGTCTTTAATAGTCGTAGTTAAGGAAAAAGGAAAGTAGTGGGACCAACGCGATTTGGGAGAACCGGAGAAGTAGGTAGAGTTGTAGTTTGATTAAAGTATGGGGGTTGGATTAATTGATTGTGGCCACCGAAATGATAGAGAGAGAGAGAATGGGTCTTGCTCTTGTCCTCGAGTGGCTCAATCAAATCTCTTTGTCTATGTCATTTTTTTAATGCTGACTAAGATAACCACACGGATGTTAATTTTCCAAATTTCTTAAAAGGAGGTCTGGTGTGTAAGATCGTCATTAGGGTGTAACCGAATCGAGCCACTTTGTTGAACTTCTGGGCTCGATTCGATCAAAGCTCCACTCGAGTTCGAGTCAAGCCGAATCTGAGTCGACTCGATCGGCTCAACTGATTTGATTTTTCCTTCATTTATAGTCAAATTCATTCTCAATGTTTTGTATTGATCTATTTTTTCATAACAATCCTAATGGCGACAAGTTGGTAGGATACCCTTTTTGCGTCTTTAAATTTGTCTTTGTGCCTCCAAACCAAGTTGATTTGAGTTACGAGTCTAAACCGAGTCGAGTGTGAGCCTTAACTTTTCCACCTTGGTGAGATTTGAATCAGGTCTGAGCTGATCTAAACCAAATAGAGCCGAGCTTCGAGTGGCTCAGGTTCGACTCGACTCGACTCGGCTATATCCCTAACCGCCTCACAGTAAGAAAATAAAAGGTAATATTTGTAAGCAAAAGTAACACATTTTCTTCACAATGTAACAATAGTCTCATTGTAAGACTGTCTTATATGAGTTTTTTTAATTTGGGCGAATAGTCGTCTTATCGTGATATAGTCACTTTTGAGTGAAACTGATTTTTATGTAATTTTATCGGATTTTTTTTTTTTCTGATGTGAAGAAGAAACCTTTTACTCGACTTTTTTTTTTTTTGATAATTATGCATTCTTATATTAATGAAAGGATCATTATAAAGAATGCAGCCATAGCTACACCATAATATCACAAAACATCACGCTCAAACCTTCTAGAAAGGGTTTGGCCTAATGTTAAGATCACCTATCACAACTTAGCATAAAGACAACAAAAACTATACTGACAACAAACAAAAACCATGCCACAAACTAATGTTAAGATCACCTATCACATCATAGCATAAAGACAACAAAAACTATACAGACAACAAACTAAAACCACGCCACAAAATCTTCTCCTCTATGAAGGTCTTGTTTAGCCAAACCATGTGCAATCGCATTAGCACTCCTAGGACGGTGTTGGATAGAAAATTTGGCCCACTCTCCTTTGTATGCCTAATGAAGTTAAGATCAAATCTCGCATTCCAAGGTCCTCCATTTCTATCATTACACCAATTTACCGTATTCAGAGAGTCCGACTCAAAGATAATCTCGAAATTTGACAACCACTCCTTCAACAATGTTTCCATCCATAATAGCTCTCCCAATAGCACTAATTTTCACATGATTTATCTCAAAGCAAAAAAAAACTCGAGCCGAAAACACACATCTAAACTTGTATTTCAATCACGCAAAACTCCTCCCACCGCTGCCATCCCGCCATTGAACGACGCATCTGTATTCCACTTCAAACATCCTGTCCTCGGGGCCTCCCATACACACAGAGCTTTCGATCTAGGTGTAGAGCAATAAACCTTCAAGCAAGACGGTGTCTGACATACTTGTTGTGGCGAATAAGGAAACCCCTCATCCCACGCTTTGATCCATCACCCCAAACGCAACAAAATAAGATCAAGAACCTCCCTCTCACCACAACTCTTCCCTTCAAAAATTTCTGTTGTTTCTTTCCTTCCAAATCGACCACACCAATACAAATAGAAAAGTTATATGTACCTTGCTGAAGTGTGGGGAAGTTGTCAGCGTCACAAAATAAAAATCAATAGCAATTTGGGTTAGAGATGAAAGTATTTATTAAAGTGGTGTTCTCATAGGTTCGGACAACCATCGAAGCAAATATTTTTTATAGATCAAAACATAAGTTGCCCAACAGACAAGTGAATACTGACCGACAACGTCGCTAGACTACACAATGACATACCTGTGCCAAAACTAATATTCTCTCCTCAATCATTCATCCTTCCCTAGACTTTCTCTGTATTTTGCATCTCTCTGTCTTGAAAGAGAAGGGAAACTCTATATCATAATTTCAGATACAAAACTAGGAACTTATTGTTTATTCTATTCTTGTTTTTCTGATTTGGCTAGAATCTTTGAGCGATATTCGATCTAGGTTATGAATCATGAGGTGGTTGTATTCAAACAACTATAAATGTGACACTATGGAGAAAATAGGGTGGGTTGAGGAAATAAAATTGCAATTAATGGTGAATATCAACAAAGTTTTGCACTCCTAGGAAGAAGAGCAAGGAGAAGATAAATTGTCAGTAGACCAGTAAGACCTCCATGAAGGCTTTGCGAAGAGAGGACTTAGATGAACGAAGAGAGAAGCTGCAGTAACTAGCGTCTCATAGGTGTTAAAAGTTGCTATCCTAATCAGCGGCTTTTACGTCTATCCCAACAAATAAAAAAACATATGAATCTGGTGGTACCCTATCCTACGTAGACACAACATTGGTAAATACTTTCATTTCTAACCAAAATTGGTATTAATTTTATTTTTCGACACTAGTTGAGTAAGAGATTCGTGAAGAAGAGAAAAGGTAGATTGTAAAAGTTGAAATAATGGTTTTTGATTATGATGATGTGGAGAAAAAGAGTTAAAAACGAGCATGAGTGACAAATACAATGACACGAAGATAGAGTAATTTTACATCATGTGATAAATTTATTATTTGGTAGTGACTTTATTTTTTATAACAATATACTTTTTTAAAAAAAAAATATGTATTTATTTTCAGTTCGCATTAATACCACACCCTCACTTAATAAATACCACACCCTGCATAAAAATAAGACAATAATACCCTTGTTTAGTTTTACACCTCATCACGTCCCTTCTCATAGATACATCATACAGTAACCTCTAGCTCCTACCTCCATTACACAGAGTAAGTTTTTTCTGCACCAAAAAAAAAATATACTTTATTCTAAATAATAAAAAATAATAATCACTTCTTATAAAAAAAATGCTATTTACTCAAGAAAACTACAGTATCACGTAACATATGGATTATAATAATCATTCTTTTGTTGCTTTCTAATGTAGATTTCGGAAGGGAATTATAGATACCTCCCTCTCCTTTCCTTTCTTTTTTAAACAACATATATAATCTTGTGAAGGCATCCATATATTCTTTCCTTTGCGAAAAAGATAGTGGGTTGGTCTTTGTCATAATTTTCAATTAATTGTGAGCACAAAAAAAAAAAAAAATTAATTGTAACTTGCTTGTACAATATATAAAATATAAACTTGGTATGGAATACTTAAAAAGAAGTAAAAAAAATATTCCGGGGTACTCTTTTTTTTGTGCAAAGGTATTTTTTTTTCTTTCTTTTCAGGTGATGTTTTTTAGTTTAATACTCAACCAACAATATGATGGAAGTAGTTATTTTAAGAAAAGTGATATGTTCCTTAAAAAAATAAAATGAACACTAATATGTTATATGCAAGTAGAATAAGACTTCAACAAAGGGTGACTAGGCATCCTCTGGCTCTTTGGTATATTTTTTGGTTTAACCACAGGTTCACCTAAAGTCTTTTAGGCCAAGATTAATCCTGTTTGCATTGATATATTAAATAAGGACGTTTGCAGATGAGCAATGGGGCATTTGCAAGAAAGAGGCATGCCTTAATAGTTGGTTATCTTTCAAGCCATTTAGCTAGAGCATTCAAGTTTAATGTTTGCTTGTGGCTGGTGGAAATATGAGGGTGACAATCTTTGATCTCAGCCCAATTAGTTTGGGGGAGTGGGGGTGGGCATGGGCATTTCCAGATAGTTTCCAATCCAATTCAGACCAGTTTCCAATAAATTTCTGGTTCGATTTCATCCCCTTCACTTACTTATTTATGATATTTGTACAGTAATTTTTTACTCATAGCTCCAGTGGACAGAAAAAAGAACAAAGAAAAAAAAAAGTAGCCACACAAACCCAACAAAAACTAAGAGTGTGTGGTGAACTAAACCAAATTAAACTTAATTGAACCTAAAAAAAAAAAGTAAATGACTGAAATAAAATAAATTGAATTAAACTCTACTAAACTGAATTGAACGTGGAAATGAACACACCCTATTCGTCCTATTCTTTCCTATCGTGTGTTTTTGTCTTTTGGACAACTTTGTCTCCAACTTCCTTTCCTAGAAGTTGTGTGCAATTTTGGGCTGCTAATTGAGGCATATGCCTTAATGATTGGTTATCTTTCCACCTTTTAACTAGAGAATTCAAGTTTAAGGTTTGTTGTGGTTGGTGGAAATACAGGGCGTGGCAACCGTTGAGCTCAACCCAATTAGTTTTGGAGAGTGGGGTGAGCATGGCATTCCCAAACAGTTTCCAATCCAGTTTAGACCAGTTTCCAATAAATTCTTGGTTCGATTTCATCTCCTTTACTTATTTATGATATTTATATAGTAGTTTTTTACTTGTAGCTCTCATGGACCCCAAAAAAAAAAGAGGGTCATAAACCCAACAAAAACTAAAAGTGTGTGGTGAATTAAACCGACTTAAACTTAATTGTAAACACCTAAAAAGAAAATGTAAATGACTGAAATAAAATAAATTGAATTAAACTCCACTAAACTAAATTGAACCAAATACATAAAAAAAGAACACATTTTATTTATCTTCTTCTTTCTTATCGTGTGTTTTTCGTCTTTTGGACAACTTCGTCTCCAACTTCCTTTTCTAGACGTTGTGTGCAATTTTGGGCTGCTAAAAGCTCACTGCCGAAAGGGTCTCTTTGAAGGTTCCATTTACCTAGAATAAACAACGTAACGTTTTGATTTAATATTGACATAACTAAAATTTATTACTTTTCATTTCAAGATGGACAAATGAGTGCGACTGCGCACTTAAATTTTAGAATGACATTGTGTTGTGCTTGAAGCAATAAGTATGTTTTTTTTTTTTTGTAAGGTAAGAGAGGCCCGCTCCTAGGTTGGTCGATCTCGTGTTTAAGGTTTAATAGCTTAGTGGGCAGACATTTAAAGGGAAGGGAAAATAAGAAAAAAGGGATCTCAAATGTTCCTAGTGGAATTTGAACCTTGGTAGTAGGTAAGAAAATCAAAGTTCAAACCATTAGATTAATCTATGTTGGTTGAAGCAATAAGTATGTTAGTGAAGAGAATTCCTTTCTCAAATAAGCTCACAGGCAAACAGTACTAGTAGTGGATTGGTTCTGTGGCACTTGCACTAATTTCACAACAGTTCTATTATATATAACAGCACTATTGGTTTTTCTATTACTTTTGATTTGAATTATCAATCTTTGGACTATTAATACTCATATAAGTGCCAGAAACAATTGTTAATAAATGGGACAAACTTCTCTGGAACAAGATTGTGATCACATGATGAATCAATATCCTAAAGTCAACAGTATCCCCACTCGTTGACTTGGAAAAATTCGGGCAGACCTCCAGGTATACTCGAGGTACTGATACGAGAACAAACGGATCTACTGCGAGGTAATGAAGAGAAGACAATGATGATTTTCCGTATGTCCGAACAATCGTAAGGTCTGAGCAATTTATAGCGGCTCAATTCAGTAACGAAGGCAATAATTAACTTCAGGGTAGAAAAGTATGGAAAAAGATTACTAAGAATTTTTGTAATGGTTGTTGAATATTGGCTCATCAAAAGCAATCAAACGATATGAAAAATTGAGCGGAATAATAAAAACAACAGAACCCAACCCACACCCGGCCCAGACGGCGACGTATGTGTAGTGTTAGCAAAATCTGACACGACTCGAGATAATCGATCTACACCGTCCGATATTGACCCGCACTGACGCCTGACGATATATCAACAATAATCGAGCCTGATCCAATCCGACCTGATCCAACCCGATAACTGATTACACCTGTTTTCCAAACTGACCCAAATCCAATAATACCCAAATTGCATCACCCAAAACGAACCCGAAACGTATAACCCGAAATTCATCAAGCCATAATAATACATTAATATTCGAAATGATTTCGAGAATATTAATTGTGAGCACATTGAAATTAAAATCTATATACTTTGAAACATGAATAAACTAGACCTTTATATATGACCCAAACAACAAACATATTCAAATTCGACATAACTAATATTCGAATTACCCGACCACAAATTGACTCCTAACTAGACATAAATATAGGCCCGATTATTCATTCCCACCGAGCCAACCAGATCAGAATACTCTTGCAACTCGACTTAACCCAAATCGAATTGACTCGGCCCGCTCGATTGCCACCTTAGTTTATGGTGAGACCCAATGGCCAATAGGCCCGTGTATGGTGAAACCCTTAACTTTTGAGCTTAAGGCTAATAATACACCCCCATATATGGAAGAGTACAAATCCGCAGGATTCTTATGCTTGTTCTTCTTGTGCTGTGTACAATGCAATCCTAGCTTTTGGCCCATAATCTCAATCACTACATTGATTTTGTTCAAGTGCTTCAACTTTGGTTTGTTCAATTGCTTCAACTTTGGTTCTGTCAAATTTTTGCACCACATTGTATATCTCGCTTCTTCGGACCAGCTTTTTCCAATACACAATAGGCTGAAAATCACCTGAATTGAACACCTCAAATAGCTTGAAATACCTCCTTCCAATGTGCTTTGTAGGGTTGTAGCCAGAAGTTGAACAAGTGCAGGGTTATGGTAATATGGTATATTCCCGTTCCAAAGGAGCCAAGCTTCAAAATTACTTAAACAAGTCCAACCTCAACTAGTGTACAAATTACAATGCAATCAATTCTCCAGAATTGGACGAACAAGTTGCTGGCATTTCGCCACATTATTCTCGTACTTCTGTTTTAATGAGGATTGAGGCCACACAATATTTCACAAAAAGTAAGTTCTCATTTCTCGCTACTTGGGGGCATTCATTGTAGAAATTAGGATCAATTCACGCTAAATCAACAATGGAGTTGGGAGAATTTCTGGAGAGAGAAAACGAGAGAAGGAAATTAATAATAAATAATCTTGATATTTTGTGATTTTTGATTTTCTGAATGAATGAATGACTAATTACAGTACATTAGACTTATATACAGAGAGATTAAACCTACTAAGTAACTCCTAACAAACTAATCTTAAGCTAACTTGACATTATTCCAACAATTCAAACCCTTCACATTCCATGACGAAATCCTATCCATGCATACTTGAGTATTATGTCTATTGAGATTAGCTCTATCTTGCGTTTCCCAATAGATGTACCTATTTTACATGAACTCGACTGAAAGTATCCAACATGAATACATGTCCAAGTGTCAAGCAATATTTCAAAAATTAAGCATAATGTGTCGAGTTTCCATACCCATATCTTATGTCAAGTGTCCAACAGAGTCCACCTAACATAACCTATGACACTTGTCAGATCTAAGTAATAATGTTCCTAGAAAGAATCAGAATAAATATCAAATTGCCAAAAGTACAGGACATATAATCTTGGAAACTTCTTGAAGGCAGAGAGCTTCCAGCCTCCCATAATAGAATCCTACAGCTGATCTATTATAACATTGCAGTGTATTGTCTCTGGACTACACTATGTGTATTGGTTGTAAAACACATTTATTCATTTTCTTATAAGAATGTTTTTAACTTTCAGATTTTCTGTATCAAAAACCTGGGTTTCCTTCAGCCCTTGTTTTGTGCCTCTTTTGCTAGAACACAGAGAAATGAAACAAATAATACAGGTCAGCAAACTGAGCTTCTCATATCCCACTAGTAATAATGTTTGAGCCAATTGCATTTAAAAGGACATGATCACTCTCTGGTGAAGTTGAACAAAATTTGAGCAACATCCTCGTATTCTTGTACGAATCGAGTATGCAACTACTAGAAAGCAAACAGTCCCCCTTGTTCCTATCATATATATTCTACTACTGATAATGTCAAATCTACACTTGCTAAAACAGCTGATTTTGTCAAAATGTAACTCAACATCAGCTGTTTTAAGACGGATCACCGAAGCAATAAGAGCAACTTTTTTTTGTTCTGGGTTCTTTCTTATTGCTGCTTTAACCGATCCGTAACCAGAAAACAATAATCTTGGGAACTGAATATCTCCAGCAACATGAATAACAATTCCGGTTCCTTCATGTTGCTGCAGCTAAGCTTAGTCTCACTGTGTACAGCAATATTATTCACATACCGAAGAGGTGAAGACTATATGAAGACCACCATCCGTTTTACCGAGAGGTAAAACTCCACAAAAACACATCACCTTCAGAAACCGAACGGAAGTCTTCTTGATTATACTAGCTTGAAAAATCATGCAGGACATGACTTCCATAATGCAACCCCTGCTGTTGGAACTGATGTTGCAGCTGATGTTGTGTAGTCTCTGAACCATGTCTAAGGCCCAAGGTAAGTGACACAGCACCAATTCCTCCCATCTCAAGCCCTCGCCTTTGGTAAGGCAAAAATCCAATAAATGAACCATCCATGCTGGATGGGATTTGATGAGTTTCCATCCTCGAGCGCTTCTGAAACAATTGTTCTGTGCTCGTCTCACCTCTGGATGCTTCCATGGAACTCGATGATCCTAAGCACTCATACCGCTTATCACACATCACATTCACAGCTTGTTTGTAAGCAGGCTGATTACCTACTGCTAGCCTACTACTCATATTTGGGTACATTCCTGTATTATTTGAACTTGGTTCAGAGTGGGGCACACCTTTAGTTTCAAGCATGTGTATTTCTTCCACCATAGGCTTCCATAAGCGTACCCGTGCGTTAATGAACCAATTGGATACCTACAATATACACAATCACACATCTCCCTGTTTAGTGCAATAAAACTAGAAATCTTTTGCCTACATTTGTGTGTTAAAATCATCGTCTTTTCTTTGAAAGTATTCTGGCATCCAAAACCAATTCTAGTTTTCTTTGCAAACATAAAAAGAAAAGAATCTATTACTTTAATGTTAGCTTAACTTTCATATATATACATCAATGTTAAACTTTCCCTGAATTCTGAACATGGCAAAATGGCATTGGACATGAAACAAAGACGAGATGGTCGTAAATGAGACTTCCCATTCTAAATGCATAGTTTTGGAAAAAAATAATTCTAGATGCAACTCATGAACCTGACCATATCTTAGGGCAACCAGGCACCAGCTTTTATGCAAACTTTTGACCTGATGGGGGTCTATGTTTGTGTTATCAACAGAATAACAACTAGGCTAACACAGACCAGCAGAAGATTGAGGTTTTAATATGGAGTTTGGACACGTCGTGACTATGCCCAATTCCCAAACCTCTGCAGTAAAAAGTTGCACATCAAGTAACTTTTGCAAATTCAAGATACTGTTAAGAAACATTTCCCAGCCCATCTTATTCTATTGTCTTATAGAATAGATCATATTTAATGGACACGAGAGATTCATGTGCCAAAATTGAAAAAAGACGTCTACTTACATTAGTTATGAATGATGTCCTTACCTGATTTCGAGATAAGCCTGTCTGGGTTGCAAGCATTTGTTTGTCTGTGTCTGTTGGATACCTGCAAAACATCAGGATACAGAGTTAGGACATTTTGCAATATTCTGTTTAATAATAAAAACTAAGAGTAGGTTACTCATGAACTCACGGATGAAGAAAATGGTCAAACAGCCAAGCTCTAAGGATAGCAACTGCCCGCTCTGGCAATCCTCTTTGAGGCCTCCAGATATGATTTTGGTTTCCCGTAAAGCCCATCCCAGTGACACTGCCAGATTTTACCTTCGAGATATTATGCTCAAACCTCAAATTAGTACTTTCATCCTTAATGTAGCTGGTAGATGACGAGAAATCCTCGCCTAAAGCTTTCTTAATGTACTTAAGTTGGTCTGCAATCGCATTTTTGATACACCTAAAATGCCTGGAGATGATCTTAATTGAACGTGAAATATAGGGAGTCGCATTGCCTAGTCCTGGTACTGATTCGAAAGCTGACATCACCATTTGCATTTGTTGATGATATTGCTTGTGCCTTTTGCAAACCTTCAGAATTTGCAAGAAAAACAAATATTCAGCAAGCAAAATATATAAAACCCAAACTTATATATAGGTGATAGACACTAAGCATCAACACAATGTTGGCTCTAAATGTTAACCCACATGACAAACAAGGACGTATATCAAGAGAACTTACTGTGAGTTATGTCTGATAACTGATAAGAGTCATTTGGCTACTTGCCACAGATAATGTTAGGAACGGCTTAGGTCTGATCACAAGAATAACAATGGTTTGGCTGCATATAATGGATTCATCTACGGAAAATGAAAACATGGATTCAAGCATACAGAATGATGTAACATGCCAAGTCATATTGCCAATCTTTATTTCTCCAGATGGTATGTACATAATTGCTTTCAGCCAAATAAAGCAACTCACAAGTGCTTCACACTGTTATTAATAGCGCACTCGTCAATCATCATAGAGGACAGACAAACTTAAATTTACACTAGCAGAAGTTGAATTAAGTGGAAAGTATTCACGGAACTTTATTTCATAAGAAAAGGGACAGTATGTCTCTCTTTAGGGCACCATGAGTAGTAATAAGTTCTAATCAACAGCTCTTATAAAGAAAACCACTATTTGCTTTCATCACATGATCACTCCAATCACCAGCCACCTTGAGGCACTATGGGTCTCCTAGCAAATGCTTTCCCAAAGGAGTATTTTATGCATTTGTGTCTACATGTATTTACTTTCATCACCCACTCTAATCATCACCTTGAGGTACTATGGGTCTCCTTCCAAATGGTTCTCGCAGTGGCGGATCTAGAAAACTAATAATATGGGTGCCAAAACTAAATTATTAAATAATATTGGTGCCAAAACTAAATTGGTAGGGTATTTTAGCAATAATTTCCAAAAAAAAATAAAAAATTAGGGTATTTTAGCAAAATTTTCCGAAAAAACTTGTTGCCCGGGACCCCGGGCACCCACACTAAATCCGCCAGTGGGTTCTCGAAAGATGTATTTTATGTACACCCTCTGTCCCACAAAGATCTTTCCATTTACCATTTGTGTCCGTCCCACATTGATCTATCCATTTCCTTACAAGAAAACTTTTGTATGTACACTTGACTACAGTACCCTCCCTAACCCCCTTAAAAAAGCAACATTTCAGAACCCTCATGGAAACCCCACCTAAAGTAAGGGTAGTTTAGACGCCCACATGCAATTGCCCAGTTCACTTACACTTCGTGTCATTTCCAAATGGAAAGATCTGTGTGGAACGGAGGGAGTATATAATTGTGTGTATCCACGTACAGCAGTACTGGCATGGTTCTTCCTCTATATGTATCAATAGTTGTGTATATAGCTAAGTACTCTAGCAAGTGTTACACTCCTACAAGAAAATGAATAAATACAACATCCTCGAGATCTATCAAAAATATCAAGCGATGAAGTTTAAACATACTCGTACTGAAGGAATAACAAAGCAAATATTTTCGCCTTTATTATTTTCTTACCATTGAAGGAGTCTATTAATAACAATGACCCAATTAGTGTTTCAAAAGTTAAAGAAATTCACTAAGAAATTTGACACATAGAAAGGGAAGAAACTAAGAAAACTATATTGACAAGACTTTAGTATTAAACACTAGGGCAAGTTTGCCGGTTGCTAGCTAGATCGAGAACCTAGTGCCATTTTACATAATGGAACTAACCAAGGCAGACAAAGGCACCATAAAAGGTCTAGCTAGTTGTGAAACAATGAAGCTAAAACTCAGAATCAAGAAAGAGGTTGATGCTTGTATGTAAGGCATGTGACATAGATACATTGCCAATAACTAAATATTGCGCATGGATTTTTGAAAAGAGTGGGAATTAAACATAAGCAAGTACATTAGTTAGAGGGGTATTCTTTAGTTGTTACAGGATTGGTTGTATTTGTGTACTGGAGGGTGATACAGGCTTTGAATTCTGTGTATGTTTCATGCTTGGCAATATTTCACCTTAACACAATGGTTTGTTTGCTGTTGAAAAAAAAAACATAAATATTGCGAATAACGAAAAGAAAAGCTTGTGTAAGTATAAACGAGACATGAAAAGTTCCTAATGTCGAAGGAGTGTGCTTAGCCCTGTATGATTAATAGATACAGCAGAGGTTTCCATGAAATGAATAAATAAGTAGTGATCCTCAACTAAAAAGTAGAGAACTTACAAGACTGCTAGAGGGTGTCCAGAGGATTACAAATTTGGGCAATCAAACTGCAGATAAGCTAGGAAGGGGGACTTCATTTTCAAAGCCATTAAAAGACAATTTGAAAGACTCACAACACATTCTACCCCATTTAACGAAGTACTCACGAGCATGGACTTCGATACCAAACTGTTCTTTTATTTTGCAAAAAAAAAAAAAAAAATTCTTTTCCAGGCAAGGGGAAGGGTGGGGTGGGGTGGGACTCGGGAGGGGACTTTCAGTAGAATCCTTGATTGTTAAGGAACATAAATAAGAAAAATGACTGTCAGGGAAAACAAAGAGTTAGGAAACACACATTCACTAGCATGTGAGTAACAAGCCATTCCCTGCAAACAACATTGCTGCTCGTCTAAAATGGTTTCATCACTTTCATGTCATGGTATAAGGCAATTGCATTTAAACTACTGATACAGATATAGGTGGAACCAAATTATAGTACTTTGAAGGAATTAGTAGGCAGCTAAATAGCTAGTGTGGAAGCCTTAATGAAAAGAAGCTGCTTAATTGAAATCCTGATTACGTCGCCCCCCAAGTAATAAACTCTCTATTACTGCTTTCACAAGTTCTGCCATCCTTGGCTGTTAGAACTCTACACTCCAGCTGAATGAAGAAAAAACCTTCCATGCCAAAAAGTTTCAGTTTTCTTTAACAACATATCGTCTTAAAATCTTAGGAGACCATTCATTTATTACTTTGCCAAATACCCATGGTTATAGGAGGAGGGCGCAAATAACTTAGCCCATAACTCAAATGAAACCATACATCTCTAAGAGTTAATTTTTTGCATTGTTATCTACCCTCACAATGTTCTACGACATTCAAAAATGGAACTGCTTGCCTTTATTATAGTCCACAAAGTAGAGTACATTATAATTCCAAAAGTGGTACCGTTTGTTCACAAATGGTCCAAACATATCATTAACATGCTAACATTCAATCAGATTCAGATCAGGTTTTTTAATATCTCTTTCTAGCAATTAGGTAGGAAGATCCAAGAAATGGATCATTATCATAAAGATGTATTCGAGTTAAACAGCTAGTCATTATAGGGAGCAAGGCATGTATATGTGGCCATGTGGGTAGATCATACATATATCATTCTTGTATAGAGGGCTCTAAGGGCCTTAGGGCTTGTGTTGTTGATGTTTAGGCAATGAGTCGCCGATTAATAGTATTTGTGGATTCTAAAAAAAGGGAAAAAACCACACAGCTAGTTATTAAGATTAAATTCTGGAAAAACTAATTTTATTGCACATATGATCAAGCCAGGTTGTTAGGACACATTCATCTAAAGCTGAAATAAATTGCAAGTCATCCTCTTAGTCACATTTTGAACATACAAACAATTAATATTTTCAAATCTTATTGTGCCATTAATGAGACTATCTGTTGCAAAAGTAGAATGATACATCCACCCACTGGGTTGGCAACCCACTAACCTATATATTGTGTCTATCTCTCTCCTCTATTCTCACAATCTCTCTCCTCTATTTTCAAAAAGAAAGTAATTAAAGTAGGAGAGATATAGACACAATAGGCTAGGGGGTGGCCAACCCACCGAGTCAATGAAACATTTTCCGTTGCGAAATCGCTACATCAAAAGGCCAAAAGCACATTATCTATCAATATCAGTTACCCATCCCTAGGGGTCCCAACACAAGCAATAATTTGCAATGAAGACATAAGCAGGCAGGATGCAATGCAAAGGATGACTGATACCGAAACGACCTTTAAAAAATCGAATAGCAATGCAAGCTAAGTAACTAGCCTAGTTGCTTATCTACCATGACTCATTGACTTTTCATCATACATTATCACACCTAATATATAATCATATTTTAAAAAGAGAGCCTAATTGGCTAGTTCCACTTGAAGTTTTAATGAATCTAATTAATCTAACACAGTTTTTCGCATGAATATGTAGTGATAGATGAAACTTTCAAATCCTTTGCCTTGAGGACAATAAAATGCAGCTAAGGTTCCCAAATTGACTTCCACAATAGGTGCACAAATTGCAGCAATTATTTAGTAGTCCAAATTTTGATTTAGGACATTGATATATAAAAATACCAGAGCAATTACGCTGATAGCAAAGAAAAGGAGCCTTGCGAGAAAGAGCCCACTTAATGAGAAGGAACAGAAAACTTGAAAATATCCTAACTATTACTATATGTTCAATTCCTACCTCGAGCATGTTTTGTGCTTCTCTTAATACAGTAACAAAGACAAAGTGACATGTATTGGCATTTCAAAAGTCATGAAAGAGAATATGCAAATTCCGCACTTTACACAAATAACATCATGCTCACAATATCCAAATACGGATATTGCATGTCATGTTATCTATCAACAATATGGAAATTGCATGTATAATGTTATCTATTTAATATCCCAATGATCTCCGATAGTGTCCCTTGACCTTAAGGAATGACTATAGAGGTAATTGTGGTTAATATCATTATGATTGTTGTTGGTTTTTTGGTTTTTTTTAGAATTTCTTTTACTTATGTTCTCGGCTAAATTCCTTAGCATGAAGAGCCTAATAAAATCCAATCCAATCCAATCCCATCGATACTTGCCCATGTGGCCGGCATCATAAACTTTAGTTAGAGTATCAATTCAATATAGAAGCTCTTCTAGGTTAAGGAAGTGATAGAACCCCAAGATCACTCAGCCATTGTCATAGCTCTTGTCATACCAAACCGTAGCCAGTCTAATATCAGTCTATATCGTTTTAGATGAGCTAAGGTAATCTTAACAAATCCTCGACAAAAACGACATTTGTGATTCCCTCAATTTATGCAAATTATTGTCATATTCCAATATATATAATAGATAGATATATAACCAAGTAAGACTTAATCCCTCCCTACATCATTTATTACAGCAGTGTAGTTGTAAAGGTAGTGAACTCATAGGCGTGAGCAGTCAATCTTGTCAATCACATATACTTGGATATATAAAAACACCACAAGCTCACATAAAGATCTAGACAAAAGATAGTACAACTTTAAACCAAAAAACAAGTGAACAAATTAACCAACAGGAAAACAAAGCTATCAAGTAATAAGGACAAACCTCTTCCTGCATGTGAAGGAGCTTAGCTTTCTTTTCATGGCAGTCAGGCCTATAAGTCTCACAAGAAGTGCTACCACTACTCATCATCTCATCCGGACACCGGGATTTCAAACCCATGAACCCCGTATTATGGTTCCAATTCGAATCATCAGTTCCACAAACAGCACTCTCGGCCTCCTCGCACCCTCTCCCGGGCCTCAAACCAGCAGCGCCAAGAAAATCCTCCAACAGCACCTGAGCAGGCCTCAAGAATTTCGAGTTCCTCAAAATCGTCGTGTACCCAGTGAAAGGCCCAAGAGGGCCAACACTCCTAAACACATGTATTGAGCTCCCAACCATATTAGCATTAGTATTATGATCTTGGACAACATTTCCACAACCAGCCCTCGAATTTTTACTAATAACAGATTGATTAACAACTGAGGATATAGTCCCTGATTCCAATAATGGCTTAAGCTGTTCTTGTTGTCCACATATTTGATTTGATGATAACGAGAGCGAAAGCCCGTGATTCGCCTGCTGTGAAGAACTCACATTATCAGGCCTAGAACTCACTAATGCTGGGAGTAACGCCAGCTCATTTCCGCTATTCTCCCAATTGTGGACATTGTCATTGTGGTGGTACTGATCAACTGCCGTATTTGGCGGCTGTTCAGCAGCTGAGAACTGCGTCATCATCAAATGCCTCCGGTCATGACTTTCACCGCCGTTGTAACTAGCAACCTCCCAACTCTCGCAACTCGGCTGCTGCTGATGATGATGAGGATGCCCAACAAAGGGCTTGAAATCACAACCGCCATTATTTTGCAAACCAAACGAATCGAAGCGAGTAGGGTTGACGTTACCAAATTGCCCCGTCGTCGATTGATGAGGGGCAACAAAACTCACCATATCCATTGGCAACACCATTTGACCACCACCGCCACCGCCACTCGCCCCCGGTAGCACCTCATCAAAATGTTGGCCCAGACCAACCGACGTCGACGGAGGTACTCTCAGCTTCTCCCGGCGGCTTTGTTGTGCCACGTGTAGCTCCGGTAGAAAATTACTCATCTCCATTATTAACACACTTAATTAGCCTTCCCCTTTTTCAGGTATTTATTTCTAGTCTCAAATCTTCAACAACAACAAAAACAAAATATCAGAACAAGGGTAGTAATAAAAGCATGAGGAGAGAGAAAATCAAAATAAATCATTTGCATGGAGGAGTTAAAGAGAGAGAAAAAGAAACCTTTAGATGTGAGGACATGATTTTTGAAGAGCTCCACTAGTACAAGTTATTACAACTACCCCTGTCGGCAAATTTATTCATTAAAATCTCCTTTAAAAAGCTACACATATATAGAAAAACTACTAGTATTACAGTGATTATACACAGTACAAACAAACATACATAAAAAGCTTCATCAGCTCATCAGTGCGAATGTTTTTACAAAAAGAAAGTTAAAGAAAGAGAATATCTTAAAGCCTGTCAATGCTATATATCTAGCTCATCATGATTCACCCTCAAAACCCTAAATCCCCCCATGCTCAAAAAACTTCTACCTCAAATTTTAAATTTTCTTTAAGAAAAAAATAGATTCATTTTTTGCAAAGTTCAACACTAGCTACTACAGTAATATTTTTCATTGCATTATTTTTTACAAGTATAAAAACAATCAAATCTAACATAGTACATGCACAAAAATTGACATATAATAATTTAAATAAAAAGCTAAAGGAGGATATAAAGGATAACACAGGGAATAACCCAGAAAATATATAATAGCTACAACTGTTGGAAAAGACAGCAGACGTTGAAGTTCAAGCTCTTTTTTTTCTTGTTCTTTTTTTATTTATTTATAAACATGACATACCTTGAAATTTGAATAACTCAGCTCACATGGAGAAATATGCAAGAAAAAAGCTCAGGTGAGAATGATGGCAATAATGAAAGGGAGTGTATATTAATTAACGGTACGTACTGAAGAGGGTAACACCGTTAGGGATGTAGAGATTAATTTTTTTGGAAGTTAACGGAAGAAATGTCACGTCGTGAATCTTGTTGAAAGATTTGGAATGGTGTCACCCACACGTTTCCTTATACAGGGAAATGAACAAGATTTTGGTTTGGCAGTGGAGAACAGAAGAAAGAAGAATGAAGAGAGAGAAATAGGGAGTTTTTGAGTGAGGGACAGCACGGAAAATGTTCTTACGCTAACTTTGCGTTATATAAAGGTAAGGGCCGACATAGGTGGGTTTGTTTCATTTTATGCCCTTGTATAATGAATTTATTTACCATCAAGGTGGGGTCTAGTGGTGGTTCCCTGTTATTTTCATCGTCTCCATGTTTCATTCCGTTTCGTTCCAATTTTTTCCATTTTGTTATGTTTTGCGTCGTTTCGCTTCGCATTCCATACTTTATTTTATCTCACGTTTTGTTTAATTCGTCATCCGCGCCGCTCCATTCAATTAAAGAGAACAAGCAAGACTGTAGAGCTAGCAAAACTAGCCCGAACCGAAAAATCCGCTCAAATCCAAATTGACTCCAGGAATAGTTGAGCTGAATTCGACTCAAATCTAAGTAGACTTGACCCAATCTGAACCGATGGATTTTTTTTACACATATGGATTCGAGAAAGCATATTATAAACATATTGGCAACAAACTTGAATCTGATTATCATCGATCCGAACATTTCATGAACCTATTATGATCTAGTCCGAACCAAAACCACTCAAACGACCTGTTTGCCAGATCTAATGGTTCCAAACTTATTTCCAAGTAGTTTGGTACTTTGGTATGTAAGGCAAGGTCATGAGTTTGATTCTCAATCCCGTGCATAGCCTCATGCCTTGTGATTGTCGGCTTTTAGGAACTAACTAATTAACCCCTTGATGGTGTTACGTTAACTGGGTTCAGTGCTTATTGTAAGTATTGTATTGGTTATTTAGTTAATATGATATGTTCGTTGTTGAACACGAGAGTTCGAACATGATGAACGAGAGGTATCTCGGTCGTCATTCACTTCCACCTTCCTTTTGTCTGGCAAAAAAAAATATATATTTAGTTGTGGGTAGCAAAGTTACGTTGGTCACGAGGTTGGATTATTTCACAACAAAGTCCGTAGAGCTGATAAAAAACGGGCTTGTGTCAGTCGTGGGCAAGACCTGAGAAGATCTTTGAGCCCATGGATAGGACCGGTAAGCCGGCTTTGGTCGAGCTAATAGGTCGAATCCTTTTAAATTCATACGATCATCTTTTCTATGCTCGCCAATTTCATCAGCTCTAACAAAGGCAGTCATGTGATTT
Organism: Tetragonia tetragonoides; assembly: GCA_038025085.1. Taxonomy (NCBI): domain Eukaryota; kingdom Viridiplantae; phylum Streptophyta; class Magnoliopsida; order Caryophyllales; family Aizoaceae; genus Tetragonia; species Tetragonia tetragonoides. Next base: position 34,079,233 of record CM076151.1, on the reverse strand, counting down.
CAATTTTCACTGGGCTTCTTTGTTGCGTCTGTCTGCTAGCTTAATCGGTACCGTATATGATTTGCACTGTACAGGTTATTTCACAAATTCAAATTTATCTAAGACACATTTTAAGAGTAAAGGCTGCGAATTCTTGTCATAAAAATAAAATAAAAAAGAATTCCACTTGCCATTTCATATGTTGAAACTTTAAAGCCTAGGAGGCCAGCTCTTTAATTTGTTTTCTTGCTTTGTTTTGTTTACGTTTTCATGCTTTGGTGAAATTTTAACTTCTGAGTTGGGCGAAAGAAGTGGTGAACTGACTGGCATGAAAAGACCATTCACGTAATCATGCTTGGGCGCTAAATTAGTACGTCATGTGGTTGGATCAATTAGCACTTTAGCAACGATTATTGATTAAGGCAATTAAACCTAATTTTAGGATGGATTACCTACTTAATTGAGCTCGTTTGCACTTCTAGAACAAGAAAACAAAATGTTTGGACCTAATTAATCTCTTTACGTAATGCTAGATTTGGGTTCGATACACTTGAGTCAAGATGACATATGTGGGAGACAAGGAAAAAAAAAAAAGGGAAATTTCACAGGTACCTTCAAAGTTTGCACTTTTGAATGTGCTATCCACTTTTTCAAAACTTTGCACGAAATAATCTTAATGTTCAAAACTCCTACACCACGTACGCAAAATAAGGAACGACACCTTAACACCGTCAAATTAAAAATTATGAATAATGAGATGACTATTTTGCCCTATATCTTAATGCGAAAGAACCAAAATTGAAATAGTCGTTGTTTTTCGCTATAGAGTTCGCACAGAACAACATTGAACTTATAAAGTTGTGCACATGGCACCCCTAAAAGTTTTATAGTGTAGAGGGTATTCTGTGCAAAAAACAAATTTACAAAAAATACAGAAAATTAAATAAAAAAAAATTTCAATTTTTTTGTTCAATTTGGGTTCTTTTGGATTAAGATATAGAGGCAGAATAGTTATTTCACTATTCATAATTGACCAACTTGACGGCGATAAGTTTTCGTTCCAGATTTTGTAAACGGAGTGCAGCAAATTTGAATTTTAGGGTTATTTCGTGCAAAATTTCAAAAAAATGGGCATCACATTAATTAAAAGTGCAAATTTTAAGGGTACCACATGAAATTTCCGGAAAATAAAAAGATGACAAATATGGGTAATTCCCAATACATAAATTGTACAGTGGTTGTGGTTGAGTGGTAGAGACTCATCAATTCTTAATCAAGGTTGAGGGTTAGAATCTCGCCTTAGCCATGAAGCTCTCATTGTAGTCAACGGTGAATACTTTCCATATGAACCCAAAAGAAAAAGAAAGAAAAACGTAAATTGTTTATGGATGGTACGTATGAGTCCAACACATCAAATTTAAAAGTACTTTTATCAATTCATTGTTATTAAATTTATATTTTATATTTCTTTTTTTGGTTTAGATGTGACGCATCGCGAAGGGGGATCGAAATTGGGATCTAACTTACCCAACTCTTCAATCTAATAATTTTGAATTATGGGTCTCTTATGATTTGAAATCGTATAAATAATCATGATGACAGTTATGGATTTTTTTGAATTTAATTGATTTCACATTTGGACAGCCAAGGGAGTTGAAGCCATTTAATGTATAGACGACATTGTGAAGTTTCACCCCTGATCAGTCAATTGATGATGGACCAACTAGACACACTGGGAATATATACTTCATTACAAGTTGAGATGCAACCAATAAAATTTGATGATGCCGGTTGATGAACCCCTCATTTATAAACGGTACGTAGTAACCAATCTGAAGAACAAACAAAAGAGACTATTCTCTCAATATCCACCAAATGTGCTTGGACATCTGATTGACTTGGTAGAAAAGCGTTTGATTAGTTTTGTTTTGTAGGGTATTTGGTTGATTAAACTCGTGACCATGAACCATCAATTCTATCCTCACAAAAAACATGATAAAAAATTAAAATCACTCTGAGAAAACTACTACTTTAATCATGTACTAAACCTTTTATGTCATGGATGAAAGTCTAGTCTATAGCATTCCGTAAGCTAATATAGTATAGCATATGAACTTAATGTTGTTATTTTCCTTTTTTTATTGGTTTTCGAAAAAGTTGAATTGAAATGGTTTGAACATAACATAACTCAATACCACAGAATTCTAATGAACACCACTCAATAGAATAATAATATATATAAGAAGGGGAAAGAATAAACTAAACGTCATATAAAGAAATTGAATTGAATTAATAAACCAATTAGTAAATATGTGGAAAAAAAACGTAAGGTACTTTAAATAAACTTGTACTTCTATCTTTATTTGAGTTTAAAAGGAAGGTGAAACTTTGAATGTGTAATAACTATAGTATGCTTAATCAAGGAAATTAAACAGATGGGGGTGTACCTGCAATATAACAATGGACGGATCTAGCTCTTCAACAATTTAGAGGCGAACGCTCCAACCAAATTTCGGGAAAAATTGGGACAGCTATAAAAAGTTGTGGAAATTCGCTTTATTAAAGTTCAATTGTTTTCCAATTATTACTCCTGATCCCTAATAAAAACTATTTCTAGTAATAAGAAAACAAATGGCGACATAATGAGTAAAGATGGCTTCGTGCCGTGCTCATGTCGTGCCTTCGTACTTTGTAACAGTGTCATATCGTGTCGTGTCGTGACGTGTTTATATTTGTCGTGTTTCGTGCCGTGTCTTGTCGTGTCTGCTCTTCCAAAAGATAGGCTTAGGTCGTGCATGTGCTCGTGCTTGTATCATGCCGTGTTCGGGTCATGTGTGCACCCATGCTTCTTTCAAATAAAATTAAAATTTTCATCGTGATGTGTCGCACCTGATCGTGCCCCATCGTGATTTCATTTCAAAATCCAAGACGGGGCTCATGACCGTGCTTTCTCCATGCCCATGTCATACCATGTAAAAGGTGTACACGATCGTATCTGGTGCTATCGGTGCCCAGTGCCATCTCTAAATGAGGCTTTTGTAACCAAAGGCCAAAAGTTTGGCTTCCCCAATGTCAAAAAATGCATGCACACAGGCAGTTGTTTTTGGTTGGGCAGAGAGAAAAGAGTGAGTAGGGATAGGTGGGTCAGTAAAACTGGAAGTTAACGTCATCACCTCCCCCCTAATCCGAGTGCCACTACGTACTGCCACATGCACAGTTCTAATGTAAGCTGGGATCACTGTTTTCACTGATCATATCTTTTGCCTTATGCGTGAGTAATATTACCATTTACCAATACGAATAATGTAAAGCTGCTCACTTACACCCTGCATTTTCTTTCTCCATTTGAGGAACTGCGGTTATTAATAGGTGCTGTTCACTTTGTTCCTACGTGCTTCGTTTTTTCTCTTTCTCCCTCTTTTTGACCTTTTTTGAGCTGATAAGGAAATTTAAGTTAGGGTGTATTCTTTTTTACTTATTGGTTACTCAATTAGTGGGAATCAATGACATGACCCATATTTCTACTCACAGAATCAGTGTCATGACCTTATTGAATCAATGAGAATCAGTGGAAGGACCTTATTGAATCAGTGGAAATAAGTGGAGTTCAACTCAAATCAGTGATGATCGAATTCTCTCACATATTACTATTCAGTTTAGTTCACTTCGATTGAGAGCTGGTTTTTTCCGCTTATTATTGGACCTTACTAATCAATGGCAGGACCTACCCAACCAATGAAAATCAGTGGCAAGACCTTACTGAATTAGTGTCAGAGCCTTACTCAAGCAGTGAAAATAAGTGGCATGACCTTACCGAATCAGTGAAGTTCAATTAAAAGAACAAACTCCTACTCACATAATTAGTGGAAGGACCTTACTCAATCAGTGAAAATAAGTGGCATGATCTTACCAAATTAGTGAAAATCAATGGGAGGATATATTACCCAATCACCGGAAAGACCTTATCTAATCTTTGAGAATAAATTGCAAGACCTTACCTAATCAATGAGAATCAGTGCGAAACAATGAAAAAGAACACACCCTCAATAAATTTCAGTTGAGTACGTTCATTGAACACACTCGATATCATCTACATCCATTAGGTTGAAAATTCGAATCTTATCTATCTTTATGCCTTATACAAACTAAATTATAAATGCATACATATATGATAATATGAGTCTCAATTCTACTCTCCATCACTATTGCTTCTGTTTGCTAAATAAAAGAACATAGCCCGTTCACAAATATTTGTATAAGACTTTCCTACGTGGGATGGGATGGAAAGACTATTTTTAAAGGATAAATTATACTGAGGTATACTGAAGTTTGGAGAAGTTATAGAGAGGTATATCCACGTTTGACTAAATATAATGAGGCATACTGTGGACTAATTTTTGACCGTTGACAAAAGTCAAACTTATTTTTGGACATAAATACTCCTAATATACCTCATTGGAATTTTATAGAAAAAATTATTGTGCAATAATTTCCCACTTACTTTGTATCGCATGCTCGTATATCTTTTGCCGATTTGTGTCATAGTGCTCAAATTTATTATCAAAATCGACATAGTTGGCATCAAACTCTCATAACTTTAGATCGGTAGCTTTTTTGGTGCAGAAACAAAATTAGACTTGTGTTGTCAATTTTTTGAATGGTGAGAGAACTATTAAAATCGAACCGCGAAATTTATTAAAACTAGTCGACAAAAGATATACGAGCATGCAATGCAAAGAAGTGGGAAATCCTTGCACATTAAATTTTTTTAGAAACTTTCATTGATGTATACTAGGGGTATTCATGTCCAAAAGTTAGTTTGACTTTTGTCAACGGTCAAAAAGTGGTCAAAAGTATAACTCAGTGTAATTAGTCAAACGTGGGTATACCTCTCTATAATTTCTTCAAACCTCAATATACCTCCATGTAATTTGCCCATTTTTAAAACAAAGATGACTCATTGACAAAATATCACTCTTAGGGCTGGTTTACTTGAATGTAATAGTGATTACAATATAATAATGCACCATTTTATAGGGTGAATATGGGTTAGAAAATGGAGGGGGAGGAGAAATATGGAAATAGTGAATTTGATTACAACATTCATTGTGATCACAATTGTCCTACTTTAGAATATATAAAGATCGATGATTACAATGGATAATGCAATTAAGCTCCCAAATCTCATATTTCTCCTCCCCTTCTTTCTTTTCTATCCACATTTACTCTATAAAATGATAAATTACATTGCAATCATCATTTTTTTTTTACAAGTAAACGCCACCTTATTGCTGTTTATAAAAAGTCATTTCTCTTCGTGACGGGACTCTCTTAGGGCATCCCATCAAAGATTTTTGGGCGCTTTGTGCAGGCCAAAATACTCAAAGCTCTGGTGGGGAGAGAGGTTTGAGGGGATCTTCCACAAATCAGGTTTGCCTGTACATACAAACCTATTCCACAAACTTCATTGTGAAGGGGGAAAAAAAGAAAAGCAAAAAACTAAAGAAATTTTTACAGATTTGAGAGTTGTTTAGAGGTTTTTTCAATAAGAAGGGGGGGTTTGTGGGTGAGAGGTTTGTAGGTGTTGAAATATTTGTGCTTTAATATTAAAATATATATTTATTAGTGAATAAATTCTTTTGTGTCTTTATTATTGAATGTCTATAGTATCAGCAAGATGCGTTCTTTTGTGCTTTGATCCTTGCCACTGGTTAAATACTAAGTAGCATTTTTGGCATAAATGTAGGAGTAAATGGTTAGGCAAGTAACCCTTATATCCTAGTTGAATGATTAAGGGAATCTTTTTCTCTTAATTGCTTTTAGGAGGTCAGTTACTCCTTTCTTGAACGTTACATGCAATTTACAAAGAAAAAGTACTATATATTTGTAGCTGTCAGTGGACGCTAGAGAAGTTATGAGCTATTCCCTTCACTTAGGCTCCGTTTGATTCACCTGGATAAAACTGATCTGAATTGAACTGATCTGAACTGAACTGAACTGAACTGAACTTAATTGATTTTTTGAACTTGACCGTTAACCATTTAAAATTCGTCCTAACATAGTTAATATTGGACTCATTTGAAAGTATGCTTTGAGATCTTTCCGATGACACAATTTTCATCATGGAATTATTTCGGAATGAAAAGTTATATGAGTAATAAAGTTACACATAAACTAAACTGAACTGAACTGGACTGAACTGAACTGAATTTAAGTAAAATTAAGGTGAATCAAACAGAACCTTATTCTTTTCCTAAAACTCTTCCCTTAAATATTTCTACAATTCCTATATCAGTATATCAACAAATAGATTTTTCTACTTATTACAATAATATACAATATTATTATTATTATTACTAGTGAGCAACTGAGCATTGGGTATTTGTTGTTTCGGGGATTTCTCCTTGCTGCACCGAATAAATCCGACGGGTTGTCGTATCTTGGAGGAGGAACGCACTTGATTAATTTACCAGTGCAGTGGGGGCGTTTCCTTTCTAAGGAAAGCGCCCAGCGTGCTTCAACCCAGGCTACTTCTAATCTCTCTCTTTTACATATATACATATTTCGTATTTGATTAATCACCATTTATATTCAAAGTGTGTGTATTTGTATTGATCTTGAGAAGTTTTTGTTGTTAATGTCGTTTTTGTTTTAGTAGATTGATGTATTTATTTTTATAGTCAAGGTATTATTTCTTGAGGTATTATTTTTAGCAATATTTTCCAACAGTTTTAGAGAGGAAACTTTTTATTTATCCCAAGGTTAGTTTGTCACTTAAATGTGTCAGAGTATGCTGTAGGAGAAAAAGGAAAAGAAAAGAAAAACAAAAAAAAAAAACTTTGCTTTCTATTGTTGCCGCCCGATTGATGCGTATTTACCTATATTTTGGGTTTTGTTGTGGCATCTCGTTAGACTAATATATTGGATTGAGGTATTGGATTGTCCTTTGTGGGTAAATTGGTTAATCAAGTACACAGGTCTATTGAGTATCATAGTAAATTGTTTCGGTCAAGTCATGTCGTTGGTTTTAAGGTTCAAGTATTCTCTTTCAATATTAAGCACTAATTTTTGTCTACTATTATACTTGTGCTTGGAGTAAAGTGTAGAACTATATATTATATATAGTACATATAGATTTGCTTTACTCTCTGATTAGTCTTTATCTGATCAAGTGTACGACTTTTGGTTGATACTTTTTATTTTTGACTTTGCCCTATTACACATTATGGCTATGGTCAATGTGGGGGTTGTTTCTAACCCGGTTATAAATATGGTATATAATATGAATGATTGGTTTGTAGACTCCGGTGCTAGTATTCATGTTTGTATTAATAAGAGTCTATTTTCTACTTATGTTGAGTCATATGCAAAAACTGTTAGTATGGGTAATAATGGTGTTACTTCTCCCATCCTTGGTGTGGGTCTTATTAAATTAAATTTTCATCTGAAAAGTCTCTTGATTTAGATCAAGTATATCATGTTCCCGATGTTAGAAAAAATCTTATTAGTGCTTCTTTGTTGGTACAATGTGGCTATAAAGTTATTCTTGAATCTAATGCAATTGTGATTACAAAGTATGGTAATTTTATATGCAAAGGTTATATATGTGATGAATTATTTAAACTTAATGTTGTGCCCAAAGAGGTGAATAATATTTCTGGTAATTCTTTGTGTATTGCAAATGTTGAAATTTCTAATATTTGGCACGCTAGGCTTGGTCATGTGAATTTGTAAACTATTAGACGTATGATGCATTAAGACCTTATTCCTAAATCTAGTGTTGATGCTAAAGAAAGATGTGAATTATGTGTGCAAGCTAAACAACCTAGAAAACCTTTTATGTCGATTGAAAAAGAAACTAGCTTGTTAGAGCTAATTCATAGTGATCTTTGTGATAGTGAAAATGTTTTGACTCGTGGTAGAAAAATGTATTTTATTACCTTCATTGATGATTATTCCAAGTATTGCTATGTTTATTTGGTTAGTGCCAAGAGTAGAGCTGGCAAAACCCGACCCGAGATAAGCGACCCGATCCGCCCGATATTAGACCCGCCCGACACCCGAAAATGTATCAATTATCATTATCCGAAATCGACCCGACCCGACCTGGTCCAACCCGACACCCGACAACACCCATTATCCGAATTGACCAAAAACCGATAACACCCGACCCGAAGTTACCCGAAATCGAAATGAACCCAAATCGACTCTACCCAAAACCCGAGTATATCCGACTTATAATGACATAATATTCAAAATGATAGAAAAAACACTAACTCAACACACATGTAGTCCATATTATCGAAACTTTTCATATAAAATTGAGTTTTTCATATTATTTTTGACTTTATCTGCTCTGAAACATAAATTAAATTTGACCCGACATGATCCGAAAATTGAACTAACCCGAATCCAACTTAACCGAAACCCGAACAAACCCGACCCGAGTTGACCCGTAACCCGACATCAATATAAACCCGAATCAATCCGACTCAACCCAACCCGACCCGATTACACTTCTGACCCGATATTACCCGAACCCGTAATGACCCAAAATCGAAAAGACCCGACCCAAACCCGATCCGATCCGATCCGCTCGATTGCCACCTCTAGCCAAGAGTGATTTGTTTGATAAATTTAAAGCTTATAAACCTGAAGTTGAAAATCAATTGGAAAAGAAAATTAAAATTCTTCGTTCGGATAGAGGAGGTGAGTATGCCTCTACTGAGATGATTCAATTTTGTGAAGAATATGGTGTTATACATCAGGTTTCTCCTCCTCGTGCACCTCAATATAATGGGGTTGCAGAAAGGAAAAACCGTACTTTGTTGGACATGATTAATCTAATATTACTTAGTTCTGGCTTGCCTAATAATTTGTGGGGTGAAGCTTTATATGCTGCTTGCTATGTGTTGAATAGAGTGCCATATAAAAATGTTGATAAGACCCCCTACGAGTTGTGGAAAAATAAAAAGCCGACTTTGAAACATATCAAAGTGTGGGGGTGCTTAGCCAAGGTAAATATACCTACTACAAGGAAAAGGAAGATTGGTCCAAAAACAGTTGATTGTACTTTTTTTGGTTATTCTTTACATAGTACTACTTATAGATGTTTGGTGTTGACTTCTGAAGTTCCTGAAATTTCTATTAATACTATTATTGAATCTCGTGAGGTTGTTTTCTTTGAAAATGTTTTTCCTATGAAAACTAAAATTCTAAAATCTGTTTCCGAGCCTTCTTCTTTGAATTTTAGTGACCCTTCATCTTCTAATAGTGGTTTTATTCAGGAGCCTATTGAGCTCATTGTCCCTAGACAGAGTACAAGGCTCAAAAGAGCTAAAAGTTTTGGTCCCGATTTTGTTACATTTTTACTTGAAGATGATCGAAAGACTTTTAGTGAAGCAATGACGTCTATTGACGCTCCGTTTTGGAAAGAAGCCATCCAAAGTGAGATAGATTCTATTTTGCAAAATAAAACTTGGATTTTAACTGATCTTCCACCTGGTTGTAAAACTTTAGGTTATAAGTGAATTTTTAGAAAGAAATTGCGACCCGACGGTTCTATTGAAAAATTTAAAGCTAGACTTGTAACCCAAGGTTTCAAACAGGTGAAAGGTATAGATTTCTTTGATACGTATTCTCCGGTTTCAAAAATTTCTACTATTAGAGTTTTAATTGCCATTGCCTCCATTTATAAATTAGAAATTCATCAAATGGATGTGAAAACTACTTTTCTAAATTGTGATTTGGAGGAGGAGATTTACATGGAACAACCAGAAGGTTTTGTTGTTCCTGGCCAAGAGAAAAAAGTTTGGAAACTTGTAAAGTCTCTTTATGGTTTAAAACAAGCTCCAATGCAATGGCATGAAAAGTTTGATCAAGTTATGATTTCAAATGGTTTTCAAATAAATGGTGGTGATAAATGTCTTTATATCAAGCAAGTTGATGGTACTTGTGTAATTCTTTGTTTATATGTAGATGATATTTTGATATTGAGTAGTGATATTCGTGTTATTAATGATACGGAAAAGTTCTTGTCTAAAATTTTTGATATGAAGGACCTTGGTCCAATTGATGTGATTTTGGGTATTAAATTTATTAAGAAGCATGATGGATTTGCATTGACTCAATCTCATTATATTGAGAAATTGATGAAAAAGTTTGGTTTCTTTGATGTGAGTCCTGTATATTCTCCTTTTGATCCAACTTTTAAATTGAAGAAAAATGTGGGGAAAACTATTTCCCAATATAAGTATTCTCAAATTGTTGGATCGTTGTTGCATTTCACTAATTATAGTAGACCTGACATTACATTTGTGGTCGGTAAGTTGGCTAGATATACTCATAATCCTGACACTACACATTGGACGGCTTTAGAAAGGTTATTTAAATATTTAAGGGTACAATTGATTATACTATTCATTATAGTGGTTACCCTGCGGTGCTTGAAGGATATTGTGATGCAAATTGGATAACTGATTGTCATGATATTAAAGCTACTAGTGATTATGTATTTTGTATGGGTGGAGGTCTGTAAAGCAGACTATTATCTCTCGTTCCACCATGGAAGCTGAAATAGTAGCTTTAGGTACTGCTAGTGCTGAAGCTGAGTGGCTGAAAAGTTTATTAACTGATATTCCTATATTAACTCAGCCTATACCTCCTATTTCTCTTCATTGTGATAGCCAAGCTGCTATAGCAAAAGTGAATAGTAAGAAGTTTAAAGAGAAAAGGAGACATATGACAGTGAGACATAAGTCTTTAAGACACTTGATATCTCACGGTGTGATTTGTTTGGATTTTGTCAGGTCTGAAAAGAATGTTGCGGATCTAGTACTTGAATCGTCGAGGGGAATGGGACTGAAGCTCATAAATTAGTCACCACAGTGGAAACCCGTCTTCAAAGGTATGGCGATCCCATGAACGAAGTTCAACGGGTAATAACAAAATTGATGAGTGAACTAAAAAGAGCACTAAAAGTTATTTAGCGGAGAATTTCCGGGTCCCATTCCTATGGCGAAGTGCTCTTGACGGATGTGACGGTTTAAGGGTGAGTTTTAACTCTTAATGAATCCAGAGGCATATTTGTTTGCGGGGTACTGGTCACATACTACTCTTGGAGGATTTACCTAGTGATGTGTGGTGGTGGGGTCGCCACTGTGGGAATTGGGCTATTCCCTAATGACACACATGAGACAAGATATCGGGCGCATGACTGTAACGCGCCCCACCGATAGAACCTGACAAATTGCCTATATTGTGTGTGTGGTGAGTTCAAATCTGATATAAGAGGTCAAGTTCAAAACATTTGTGTTACTTCGACTCTTTCGGGTGTAAGCTCATTCTCACTAAGTATAGGTTTAAACCCAAAAAGTATCTATGCCTATTGCACACAATATTATATGCTCACTAGTATGTTATATCTTTACTTATTTATTTTCACAAAATTGTTTTATTGAAGTTTTTATTACAATAATTTGAATTTTAAATTATGTGGGGGATTGTTGAAATATTTGTACTTTAAAATTAAAATCTATATTTATCAGTGAATAAATTCTTTTGTGTCTTTATTATTGAATGTCTATAGTATCAGCAAGATTTGAAACGTTCTTTTGTGCTTTGATCCTTGCCACTGGTTAAATACACTAAGTAGCATTTTTGGCATAAATGTAGGAGTAAATGGTAAGGTAAGGTAAGGTCATGAGTTCGAATCCCCATTCTTCTCATGCCTTGTGTCTGCTGGCTTTTGGGAACTATAATAGCCCCTTGTTGGTGCTACGTTGACGGGGCCAGTGCTTGCGCTGGTTGTTCAACTAGTCTGATATGTTCTCTATTGAACACGAGAGTCCGAATATGACGTAGCAGGGGGTGCCTCGGTTGTCATTCACTTGCGCCCTCTTTTTGCACAGGAAAAAAAAAATAGTTAGGCAAGTAACGGTTATATCCTAGTTGAATGATTATGGGAATCTTTTTCTCTTAATTGCTTTTAGGAGGTCGGTTACTCCTTTCTTGAACGTTACATACAATTTACAAAGAAAAAGTACTATATATTTGTAGCTGTCAGCGGACGCTAGAGAAGTTATGAGCTATTCCCTTCACTTATTCTTTTCCTAAAACTCTTCCCTTGAATATTTCTACAATTCCTATATCAGTATATCAACAAATAGATTTTTCTACTTATTACAATAATATACGATATTATTATTATTATTATTACCAGTAAGCAACTGAGCATTGGGTATTTGTTGGTTCGGGAATTTCTCCTTGCTACACCGAAGAAATTCGACGAGTTGTCGTATTTTGGGGGAGGAACGCACTTAATTAATTTACCAGTGCAGTGAGGGCGTTTCCTCTCTAAGGAAAGCGCCCAGCGTGCTTCAACCCAGGTTACTTCTAATATCTCTCTTTTACATATATACATATTTCGTATCTGATTAATCACCATTTATATTCAAAGTGTGTGTATTTGTATTTATCTTGAGAAGTTGTTGTTGTTAATGTCGTTTTTGTTTTAGTAGATTGATGTATTTATTTTTATAGTCAAGTAATTATTTATTATTGAGGTATTATTTTTAGCAAGATTTTCCCACAGTAGATTGATGATATGACATGACAAAAAACTCTCCCACGAAATTATTTGATGGGGATGCTATGAAATAAAATCTATGAGTAAGGATCCTCTAAAGTATGCTTGTCAAGTATCACGTGGTGATCACAAAACATTATTTAAATCTATTATCTAGTGCAGGCGTGCAGCGAACATAATTTACATGATTACGAAAAAAAGTTTCAATTTTAACAAAGCATAGGATGTCGAGATATGAGTCACAAACAAATTAAAACCCTCGATCTTGAGCTGGTTAACAAGTACTCCTAATATCTTAAAATAAGGTTAAATCTTTTTTCTTTAACACAGTAACACTTGTGAAGGATTGTTGAGAGAGAGAGAGAAAAGATTGGTACAGACTGACGGAAGTGGGGACGTCATGCAATCACGTCAGTCAGGGAACTTCAACTCTGTAGCTTGAGCCTACTCTCTGTCAGGCATTAGCCTACCCTCTCACCTTATTTAATTACGAGTATATTAAAAATGCGAAGAGTGATCTAGTGGCAATTTCTAGTGGGTCTGCACTTTTCATTGGTTTACTTGACAATATTGCATTTTATCGGAAATTAAAATTAGATCTACCAATGGCAATGGGCGGTCTATCTTGGTCTAGTGGTAAAGACCGATGTCTTAGGTGTATTAGGTCTCGGTTTCAATTCTCCCACTTTTATTGTATGTAAATTTATTATATTGATTTATGTGCCTTGAGCAAGTTTTGTTTGAGACCAACTCATAATAAAATGGGGTCACCAATGACTCACCATTTAGAAATGTAGGAATCATTTTGGGTGTGTTCTTTTTCACTTATTTCCACTAATTCCCACTAATTAAGTAAGGTTCTACCATTGATTTCTACTGATTGAGAAAGGTCCTTCCACTGATTTCCACGGATTCAATAAGGTTCTGCCACTGATTCTGTGAGTAGGAATGTGGGCCATGCCAGTGATTTCCACTGATTGAGTAAGGTCCTTCCACTGATCCTCACTGATTCACTAAGGTCTTGCCACTGATTTTTACTGATTGAGTAAGGTCCAATAAGTGAAAAAGAACACACCTTTTGTATGAACCGTGAGTCCGTGACCCTTGTTTCACTTAAATGTAACCCCCGTCTCACAGAAAGTTATGAAAATACCGTCTTATAAAAATTTTTGTGATGTAGCTCCCTTGAACCCCAAAAAAAAATAAAATCTACCAATTCCTAATTCTTAAAAATTGTGATTAGTATCGCATCCTATTTTTAGGAATGAAATTTTCCATTATCTAGATGGGCTAGATCCAAATTAAAATTAAAATTTATTATTTGTAATAATCAAGTCATTTTGAAATTATCAAAAACTTTTATAAGACGGTCTTTTTGTAACTTTTTGATGAGACGGAGGTCATTTTTAATAAAATAAGGGTCACTGTTTATTATAAGACCCCCTACATTACTAAATATTGACCCTTTTTTTGTAAGTTGATCTGACTTCCTGTTTATAATTTAGTAAGTAATAAATAACAACAATTATACATCACACAAACAAATATTGGGTAGTATAGTTTTGAAATATTTGGCTCGGGCGGGTGTTCTGGTTCGGGTCATGTCAGGTTAGGATCAATAGCGGGTCGGGTCATTTCGGATTCTCGGGTTAAGAAATGCTCGACCCCGACCCAGTGTTTTCGGGTTCGGGTAGACCTACCAGGTCGAGTGACCCAATAAATTTTATTTTCTTCGTCAATTATATAGTCAATTTATGATTTCAAACGATAATATATTTGCGAATATATTCTCTAATTTATAACTTGTATTAACTATGTACTTATATTTTTTCACGTTTTGATTTGTGTATGCAACTAAATGATATTCTTTATATTTTGTTTAATTAACCGATAAGTTGTACTATATATTTTCGTCCATTTTACCGTAGTCAAAAGCAAAATTCCTCATTTTAAGAGAACAAAAAGGTATAGAAAGAGTTAATGAAACACAAAAAAAAAGGTTTTAAATGGTATTTATGATATTTTAATCGAACTTTTTATTCACAATTACAAATTGTTCTATTTTTGGGTCAAACGGGTTGACCCACTAACAGTTCGGGTTTGACCCAAAAAACACCGGGTTAATCTGGTTCGAGGTCAAACGGGTCGGATCACAAATTGACAGGTCTAATAGTATCTTATATTTCTTTGCGCAGTCACCCTTACTTCAATTCCACCCGATGTCTAAAGCTCAACTTTAACTAGTCCTTTAACCTTTCGTACCGGCCATAACCCACGGGTAAGGACAAATAATAAAATGGGTACCTAGTATCAGAATCAGAATCGTTTTGGGATTGTTGGTTCTCGAGCAAGAAATAAGCTGACGAATCCATGTTTTCTTTCCAAAAATAGGAATCGATTGTATTTTTCGAAATTAATATTTGTTGCTGGACAACCAACTGTCCTTAACTTTTTGTTTCATGGATACTGGTACCAAGTTATTCTAGTTTTGATTCTGAACCTTTTGAAATCGATATCGGTTAGGTATCCTGTAAACCAATTCCTGTTTTGAATACCTAAAATCAGTGGTACTAGAAACAAGAACTAGATAATTTATTTCAAATTTAACCATATCGTACTTGTTATTAATTTTTTATTTACAAAGTTTAGTATTTGGATTGGAATATTTGGCTTTAAATTGTTTTAGTTTTGAAAATTAATAATTTGTTGGTGTGACATTATAACTATTGTTTGTAATTACTAAAATCTAAAATTATTCAATATTTCAAAAAAAAAATGAATTTAGATGTTACTCCCTCCGCCCTATAAAATCCTAAATGTTTACTTGTTGAAGGTCAAATTTAACAAACTTTGACCATTAATTTATGAAAATATATAAATATTCACAATTTAAAAATACTTTATTTGTTAGATTCATTTTTAAAAGTACTTTCAAAAAATCATATTATTATAATTTTTAGATTTATATAATTGTAGTTATTTACAATTAAAGTGGTGTCTTAAAAACCATGAAAAAGTAAAACGTTTAGGATTTTATGAGATGCAGGGAGTAATATGAAACCGGTACATATATAAATAACGAAGGAAATCGCTAGACTCAATTCCAATTTCTAACATCAGTATCAAGCACCAATTAGGAATGGTGGACCAAATTCTTCTGGTGGATAGTGGAATACTTGATGGTTATCCAATTATGCTAACCCTTATTCTGAACCGACCCAGATCCCTACGATAAATATTTGGTAACCACCATATAAATGGTGTTCAGTTTTGTGGGTACAAAGGCAATTCATAGTTTCATAGCCTAAGAAACTCAAACAACATTAAAGTTAAGTAATGAAAAGCCCATCAAATACAAGTGTTGAACATGTTAAATTGTAGATAAACTAGATTGTACACAAGAAGCCCGATTTCGAAATGGGTAAGAACTCATAGTTGTTTTGAAAAATTATTGAATGACTTGATTGTACAAATTTGAATTAGTTATCCAGCGTAAAACAAGATCAAAGAAAACATCTATGACAAAGTCACACTACCTTGATACGCGATAGACCGATGATATAGGGGACAAGAAGAGTTCAGGTCCTCTGTTGTTAACAGCAGAGGTAGTCCTCTTTTTTCCTTATCTCTCTCCTCCAACCATCGAACCCGCCTATAATCCAATGGCTCAGAAAAGAGAGAGACCAATTTGAAGGTGAGATTTGCCGGACTGCACCTCTGCTATTCTTTCAAGAACAACAGAGGATCTTCATCCGGACAAGAAGGGTATCATTGTGAATCTTTTCATTGAATTTAATCAATTAGTGATTTACCAAATTAACTGAAACTACCTGTCCAAATAGAAAGGTATATATTTCTATTAATTTCATCTCATCCTCGTTTTACGCTATCTGGTTGTATTTGTTACACTCAGAAAATAAATTATTCGAACAGCTCGAATAGATCAATAATCCGAATAAAAAATATATTACGAAAAAAATATTATTGCTTTAAAAATACATTGGTTGAATTAGGCAACTTTCATCATCTCCTTACCTAGGGGTGAAAGTTTGGACTTTAGATTGGATTATTGCCTAGTCCATATTCAATCCAAAAAAATTTGGACTTGAAATTTTGAGTCCAAATCCAATCCAAACTAATTTTGGACTTTGATTGTTGAGTCCGAATCCAATCCGAATTATTTTCCGTAATCCAATCTGATCCGAATAATCCGAATTTTTCCTGACTCCTCACCTTTTCTACAACAATGTCCATTAATTAAAAAAAAGTTCATCGATAATATAATAACACAAATGTCGAAGCCAACTACAAGTCTACAACATTCATTAAAAAAAAATGCAAATTATGTATTTCAAAGGTGTTCGGTAATCTCTGCTTAGTGTACATGGAGAAGACAGATTTGTAAAGAGATAGCAAGTGGACGAGTGGTTGCTGAGGCGTGACTTGAGTGAGTTGTCTGAAAGAGTTTTTCTCTCTTAATTTATGTAGGTATCTTATTGTTGCCTTCAATTCCTTAGGTTTTAATTTGTAGTTTATACTTTTATTTTGGGCTAGTATCATTTATTTTGGATTATATTATTTTTATTTATTAATTTATATCTAATTTGGATTGGATTATTGGACTCCAAAAGGGTGAGTCCGAATCCAATCCGAAAATCCAAAAAATATTTTTTTCGAGTCCGAATCCAATCCGAAATCCAAAAGGTCCATACCGAATTGACTAATTTGGATTGGATTGGATTGGATTTTGGATTTAACCCGAATAAGTTTCACCCCTATCCTTACCCACTAACACACTACCCCATAAAATGAATGAGGTATCATCCATTCAAAGAAGGATATAGGGATATATGTTGACTGATTTTCACCCAAGATAATAATGGGTAGTTACAAGAAGTTACTAACTAGCAAAAAAAAAGCGGGAAATTTGAAATTTCGAAGACAAAAGGACTCTGCTATTTTCATATAAATAAGAACGAAGAAGCAATGAAGAAGAAAGATGGACTCTCACCACAAAGATGCGTTAAAACATAATTTTGTTTCATTCTTAGTTTAGATTTGTTTTACTGCTTTCGTTTAAAACTTTTTTAGGAGTAGTTTACCTAGCATAGTGGTGGACTAGTAGTTCATCCCTTCTCCTTTAGAAGGTCCTTTGCAATGAGTTTGTTTATCAAACGAATGAAAATCAATCTTCATCACACCCTCGATTATGGTTACTATTTTCACTAGTGTATTAGTTTCTACACTCAAATTTTTAAATCATGTCCGCTCAAATTATGGGCATTGGCAGGGCCATGGGTGGGATCTTACGATGAAATTCCTCGCCATAGTCAGGTACTCGAGGCTGACATTTTTTTGTTATAGATCTATAAAAAAATTGGCGACCACAGTAAGAGTATCTTTAGGATGCGCAAACTGCTCTCAAATGATGATCTAGGTGTCCAAATTGGTCGACCTAAGAGCAATCCCGATGGTTTATGGAGACAAAAGAAGATCTTCAAATCACTCGATTTAAGTGGAATATTCTAGGTCTGCAAGAACTCGAGATTTTCCATTGCAAGAGTTACTCGAATAAATAACTCAAATCCAGAATGACCTCGGTCATTTGAACAGACAAAGATATGAGCAAAACATACAGAACATTTGGTCCATAGAAAAGATGCCACCTATTCGTGAGAAGAGCGGAAGGCGAATCTCGACCTTTTGATGACGCAGATTTAGAAATAGAAATTGTCATTGCGGATGAAGAACCTGATGACTTCCTCAAAGACAACAATTTTATCGAAATATGGGAAATCAATATCGTACAACAAAAAAAATGTCGCTTCTAACAAAACAGAAGTTAAAGATTAATTTTTCGATGATGACAATACTCATCAACACATTTATACGGAGGATCTTGACCCATTCCGCAATGTTGTACTGTGTCCCTAACTACGACTTAGAGGATGCAACATACTCGAATGAAGAAGTTGATTCGAACAACAAACAACAAAAAATTTTGGATTTATTTCTTGGCAAAGTCATTGTTTTCGTTCGAGTACCTTGTATTTATCCTAATCATGAAGGATTATATGTCCATGGGGAACCAGAGAGGAGGCTAAGAAAGAAGCCCCAAATCAGTTTCGAAATAATTGACTTACAGGGAGCGTGAAATTTTAAAACACCGTTATAAGGTCTCTCTCCCGAGATTATACAACATGACCCTAAGTTTTAGTTGATTTGGTAGTGTACAATTAAATTTGGGGATTCTTATGGTTTAATACGAAACTAAATTGAACTATAAACACGTTCGACGCTGTGCGAAACATAAAGTTCGAAAACACAAATAGGCTATGAATAAAAATGCTTTGAATATTGTGCCAATATCAGGAGACGAGACTCGAATCAGAAAAACAGAGCATAATTCGAGTATGTTCTAGTGAGATAGTTCAAAACTATTAAGTTGATAAAATTTGTTCGAACATAAACAGAGGGGTTGAAAAATGTCTAAGCAAATACTCATGTATTTAATGCGAAATTTAAATATATATCAACCGAAAAAAATAGCAATTTTTATTTTGCATTGCCAAATCTATTTGAAGTATTTTGGGTATTTTCCGTACAAAATAGAGTATATATAGGTCCGGTTCTCTTGAACGAAATATTGTAGACGGTGAGGAACGGAATAGAATGTAACGGAACGGAACGACGCGGTGTGGATAATGGAAGAAAATGTGAGACAAAATGAAGTACCGAATACGGAACGGAACGACACGGAACGGAGCGGAACGACACGGAACGGAGCGGAACGGAACGGGACAGAATACAACATGTAAACGACGAAAAGAACAGGGCCTAAAACAGAGCGAAGGAAATATGTCTTGAACAACTAGAGAAATTGGTTAGTTATGATAGCAGAAGAAAGATTTCTACTAAAATAAATAAATAAAAATAAACAAACTTGAGCCGAAAATCCGTCAGAGTTCCGAAAACTTAACATCCCAGTCTAAAAAGACTTATTAAAACCTGCTTAATAAAAATATAAAAATATCTAACCAACCAGCGGAAGACTCTAATAACATCTGGGGCGGTACCTTCACACCCTCTCAAACAAATGCGTGTAAGGCTCTTCAACTGAAAACTAATAATAATAATCTCAAAAATATACTAGGTTGTCTATTTGTTACAAATTAATCAACTCTAGGAAGGAACAACTACTGGTTATGGCATACGTCTGATCCAAAAGTGTTCCTCACTAACATAGACAACATTCTATCTGCAAAAAGGTGAGGATATGCAACGTCAGCAATGCTGGTAACTCACCTCTAGTACGTAAAGATCATTCTAAATTAAATTCAAGTCTAAACGTATAAACATGCTTCACACTTTAATCTACTTTATGTACTTCTAAAAGTACTATAGCATTAGCATTAGCATTAGAGAGAAGAACAATAATGATACTAAATATAAGCTTTAAACTAGATAACATTCTAAATTCAGGATATTTTATCATCTTTTATCAATATTCTTGCATTACTGAACTGGGCATATGGGAGAGGTTCTTTGGGCCGATGCTTCTTGGAGCGTTTAAACCTTTAACCGCTTCTGGGAACCATATGTGTTATCTTTAACTTTAATCTTCAACCACATCTGGGGGTCCTTGGCCGCTTCTGGAGGCCACATCTAGAGGCCATGCTGTTTCTGGAGGCACAGTTATTCATGACTCATAAAGAACGTCTCCCATATCACATATTAAAATACATACAGAGTATCCTTTGATTCTTACTGCCAAGACTGCCATCTTTCACTTTACGTTCTTAGTAGCTTAAGTAGCTTTTTATTTCTTTTGTATCTTAAGACATTAGCACAATACATCACATAATATACTTGCTCATATACTCATAACTAGCTTGTAGCAACAAACACATTACACTTGAAAGCTTCTTTTCCTTTAAGATCGTAAAAACTTTTCATAATTGAACATCTCGTCCAATTAATGTACTAGCTCATATCATTCATCTGTAACTCGTAGCACAAGAGCACTTTAACTATCATTTTTTTTTTCTGTTTGACTTTATTTCTTTACTTACTAGTATATCATAAAGCTTAATTTCTTTACCCTAGTGTATTTCTTTACTTACTGGTCATCCTCTTATACTTCTAACATTTTCGCTCTTAAACTTAGCTAGCTCAAGCTATAGTCACATACAGTAGGAATTACAATAATACAACACTCTAAAATCAACTCACATAGATAGAAGAATACATTTTGGTCCGCAAAAGCTAGCATAAAAACACTATGATACACATCAAGTTGTACCCGTTATACTCTTACATACACAACAATTAATGAACTAAAAACATCTAAGAATCATTCATCAACAAAACAAGCCACAAGTAAACACCTCTGCAACTATAACATGAATTGATGGTCTGCTACCAAATTTTAATGCTGCATGCACACATCCACACCAACCCTTTTTAAAAAGAACCACCTAGGCTTCTACATAAACTAAGTAAATAGTAGGAGCTTATATTGACAGCTTATTCATCCATCACTAATCCAAGCTAATCTGTATACTTTCAAAGTTTACCCAAATATCCTGCTAGATTAGTACAATCAACTGAACTAATCTGAAATTATTATTACTATCCAATTCCTATATACATCTTATTTCAAATAATCATACATATACATAATAAGGCTTAAATTGAGCGTAAAATGAATTCTACGTAATAGATGTAGTTACCAAATTGCAATTGGCGTGCTAGTAACGATAAGTCGATACCCCCGTCCAATTACTTTCAGTTCTACAAGTATTAACAATTGGCCAATTGGGTCACTCAAATCAACTCTATTATACCAATTTTGTCAATTGAATTGAAGAGGTAAACTAAATTGGGTCTTAATTAATTTACATAACCAATTTACCTAACCAATATAGAACAGAAGCTAGAGACCCACCATGGCGTTTTTGAATGGCTCAAACGTAGCCGCTGTTACAGTTAGGCCCTGTTCTTTTCGTTGTTTCTATGCTCCGTTCCGTTCCGTTCCACACCGCGCTGCAATTTCCGTTCCGTTCCACACCGCGCTGCAATTTCCGTTTCGTTCCGTTCCGTACCACACAAGTTATATTTATTATTCCATTCCGTCCCGCGGTGCAATTTCCGTTCCGTTCCACACCGCGCTGCAATTTTCATTCCGTTCCGTTCCGTTCCTCACCGTTCCGCTCCGTTCCTCACCGTCCCGCACCATTCCGTTGACAAGAACAGGGCCTTACTGTGCGATTGGGTACAAGGTGGTGGTTGCATGGTGCTGGTGGCCTGGCTGGAGGCCACATGGGATGATGGTGTGTTTACTACAACAAGGTGGAGATGGCGGCGGCGATGATGAGTGGCGATGGTACAGGGAAGGAAGAGAACAAGATGGCAAAAATTGAGCCTATAACATACATGCAGGCTTCCCATCTGGTTGGGTTTCTAGTTCCTAATGGATGATCAAATAGATATACGTACATGCATCTAAATAGGTGGGTTAATAAGTCCTTTTATTGCTCAACATAAGTTGGTCTCCTAGTATAATAATAAGTTATTATTTACTCCCTAAGTTACTGTCTACTATAAAAATGACAAATTACACATGATCACCAACAAATATTAAAACTTGATCAATAGACCTCTCATCTATAAGAAAAACAATGTAAAGAATAACATTTAACAATACACGAAAAAAAACTATGCATATTTCTGATAGAGTCCAATTTGGTAATGTGTTCTCGGGTACAGATAAACTTCAAGACCTAAGCTACAATCTTAGCTTATATGATTTCAAGGCCAAGGGAGGTGATTTTACTTGGTCCAACAAACAAGACCCTGAGGATAGGGTTTACAGTAAAATTGATAGAGTGTTGGGTAATTTTAAATGGATAGAAGCCTATGCTGCAGTTGAGGCTGAATTCCTTGAACCATTCATTTCAGATCGTTCCCCCATTCTAATCAACTTCCACGCAGACAACAACCAAGTGAGGAAGCCCTTCAGATTTTTCAACACTTGGACTAAGTTTGCTTCTTTCCTACCTACAGTTGCAGATAACTGGAAGTGTGAGGAGCCTGGGTCATTTATGTTTCAAGTGCTACATAAGCATAAGAAGGTTAAGTTAGCTCTCAAAACAGCTAATTTCTATTACTCAAATATGGATAATAAAATCCATACTGCTAAAGAGGAGTTGCTAGCTGTAAAAGATCAGTTAACTTCTGACTTATTCAACAAGGAGCTTATTCAGAGAGAAAGAGAAGCTACTTCACATTGGAACCAGTTGAGAGAGGCTGTGGAAAATCTCTTAAGACAAAAGGCTAGAATCAGCTGGCTTAAATAAGGGGATGTAAACTCTAAATACTTCCATGCCTGCTTGAAAAGCAGGAGAGCTGCAAACTATATATCCTCTATATTTACTTCTCAGAATGTGAAACTGACAGCAACTGAAGAAATCAAGCAGGAATTTCAGAATTTCTTTATTGGCATGATGGGTTCCAGTTGCTCTGAACTCCCTGTCATACACCCTGATATAATGCAGAATGGTAACTTCCTGACTACTGGTCAACAGATTGCAGTGTGCTCTAAGTTTACAGAAAAGGAAATCAAAGATGCTCTCTGGGACATGGGGGATGACAAGTCCCCAGGCCCCAATGGTTTTACTGTGGATTTTTACAACGCTTCTTGGCACATCATAGGCAAGGATATTGTGCAAGCTATTCAGAGTACCTTCCATTCAGGTAAAATGATTAAAGCTTTAGATTGCACATCTGTGATTTTAGTTCCCAAGAAATCTAATCCTACCTATGTTAGTGACTATAGACCTATTGCATGTTGTAATGTGCTTTACAAAATCTTGTCCAAAACACTTGCAAATAGGCTATGTAAGGTATTGAATGATATAGTGCATCCGGAGCAATCTGCATTCATTAAAGGCAGGTTCATAGGAGATAATATCATTTTAGCTCATGAGCTAATTAAGCACTATGAAAGAAAGGGGGTCTCACTTAGATGCATTGTTAAGGTGGACTTAAGGAAAGCTTATGACTCCTTAGAGTGGTGTTTCATTGACCAGATCTTATCACGCCTTCACTTCCCTCTTAAATTCGTTCAGTGGATCATGATGTGCATTAATAATACTGTAAGCTATTCCTTATTGTTCAATGGTTGCCCTATGACACCCTTCCCTGCAAAGAGAGGTTTGAGGCAAGGAGATCCACTATCTCCCTACCTCTTTGTTATTGCAATGGATTATTTGTCAAGATGCCCTGCTGGCTTGAAGAGTCAACAGGGATTCAACTTCCACCCTAGATGCAAGAAATTTGGTCTAGTGCACTGTATTTTTGCTGATGACTTGCTGCTTTTCTCAAGAGGAGATTTCAACTCAGCGAAGCTTTTATTTGAGAAATTTCAAATTTCTCAGCTTGTTCAGGGCTCAGAGCTAATGAAGCTAAGTCAGATATTTACTTTGGAGGGGTTGATCCTTCAGTTCAGCTCCAAATCACTGCATTCTTAGGCATGAATACTGGTGTTTTGCCTTTCAGATATCTTGGTGTACCACTTACATCAAAGAAACTCCATGTTGGGCACTATGATCCATTCATACAGAAAGTTACTGATAGAATACAAGCTTGGACAACAAAATTCTTATCATATGCAGGCAGACTTGTGTTAATTAAGGATGTTCTCTTTTCTTTCCATTACTTCTGGGCACAGTTCTTTTCCACTCCAGTAGCAGTCACACATCAGATTGTTCAACTTTGCAGAAGATTCCTGTGGACTGGCTCTTCTGAGAGTAGTACCAGGTCACTTGTTGCTTGGGATGATCTTTGTGTGCCAGCAGCACAGGGTGGCTTGGGCATCTTTCATTTTTCAAGTTGGAATCAAGCCTCTCTGGGTAAACTCCTCTGGGATATACAACACAACAAGGAAAAGCTATGGGTTAGATGGCTCAATGCTTATTATGTCAAGAATAACAACTTTTGGAATATGCACAAGCCTACGCAAGCTGCTTGGATAGTTCAGGATGTATGATCTGAGGCCTCTATTGTTCTTTGTGGTTTGCAATCCAGCTATCCACCAATACAAAGTTGGTGAAGTGTACAAGAAGATACTACCTGACAGACAGAAGAAGAACTGGTGCAACATTGTGTAGTGTTCACTCTCCTTTCCTAAATGGAAATTCATTATGTGGCTGCTGATGCAGGGAGGACTTCCAATATCGAATAAACTTAACAAGATAGGCATACAAGGGCCTAGCTGCTGTATTTTCTGTAAGAAGAATGAAGAGACCTTTGAGCATTTATTTCTCACTTGTAAGTTTGCTACTGAGCTTTGGTACAAGTGTTTTCAATGGATGAAAGTGCCTAGTATTCATTGGCGCTGACAGTAACTTGTGCAACAAATTCAGCAGAACTTCAAAGGCAGAACACCAAGAAGTCAGGCATTATATGCTTGCTTTGCTGCTGTTATTTATCATATATGGAAAGAACGCAACACGAGGATTTTCCAAGATAAAGCCTCAACAGTTGATAACATAGTGAGGGAGATCATCAACAACTTGCACGTGCGTGCAACTATATCAAAAAAAAGAAGCTGCAAGAGTATTTCCAGCTACAATTAAACTATTTTGTGTAGTTTAAATATTTGATGTAATTTGTGTTCTATTCTGATGTATTGTTTTTATGTGCACTCAAAAAATATTTTGCAGAACTCCTTGTGATCTCTGGAGGGTAACAGAAGCTTTTGTAAAAAAGGGGATGTTATCAGCTATTTGAGATTGGTCTGCATTCGTTAGTCTAGGATTAGGCTAGAGGATACTGAGTTGTTTTGGTTGTAAGTGTAATAGCCTGTTGGCTAGTTTGAGCTGTAATTACCTTATCCTTTTGGAAGTAATAAAATCATCTTACTTTCCAAAATAACAACACACGAAAAAACTATATGGGATATTACAACCCCGATACAATAGAGCAATGGGATTATGAAAAACTTGAAACTTATTAATGGCAATCATAACTTATTTGGAGAAAAATTCTGGAATCGAAGTGCCAAATTTTTTTTTATACAATTTATTTCTAGGGTTGGAACAATATTCCCAAGTGATATCGAATTCCCTTTACTTGGCTCGATAAGTCAAATATTGTTCATTTATCTATTTATTCATGCTCGAAGTATAGCACATACAAATCTCATTATAATCAATCCATACATGTTAGGGGGCTTATTTTACACTCGAAAATAAATTATTAGGAAAAGCTCGAATAGATTAATAACCCAAATAAAAACATATTAAAAAAATATATTATTGCTTTAAAAATAAAGATAGTGGTTGAATTCGGCAACTTTCATTATCTCCTATAACTGCCCACTAAAACATACCCCATAAAATGGATGAGGTCTCACTTGTCAGCCATTCAAAGAACGATATAGGGATAATTGTTGACTGATTTTCACTCATGATTAAAAAATGGGTAGTTACTAGAAGTTACTAACTAGAAAAAAGATAATTTCGTTTCATTCTTAGATTAGATTTTACTATAAATCGGAACGAAGAAGCAATGAAGAAGCATATCGACTCTCACCCTAAATGCGTTAAAGAAAATTTCGTTCCGTGCTTAGTTTAGATTTGTTTTACTTCTTTCCTTTAAAGCTTTTTTAGGAGTAGTCTCCCTAACGTAGTTGTAAACTAGTAGTTCTTACCTTCTCTTATAGAAGGTCCTTTGTAATGAGTTTGTTTTCAATTGAATGAAAACCAATCTTCATCACACTCTTGGTTACGGTTACTATTTTTTCAGTAGTGTATCTTTTTTCTCAGTTTCTACACTCGAATTTCTAAATCACACCCGCTCGAGTTAAGGGGGCATTAATAGGAGCCCGGGTGGAAAGTTACGATTAAATTCCTCACCAAAGCCAACTACTAGGTAGATGGACCATGCATGGGCAGTCTATGTGTGATCGATTAAGAATCCTAATTACTTTAGGTAATTAGAGTCATACCTAGTCGAAAAAGGAAACTAATTCCTCTAACCAACTCATGCTTTCTTGTCTCCATACTACACATTCCTCACTCACCACGTACTCCGTTTATAGATTTTCTAAATTAATTTCTCTCAAAAGGATTCAATTATTAAATAAAATAATTGAAATTAATTAC